>OY728163.1:1451902589-1452624464 GCA_963277665.1 Viscum album | reverse complement strand
TTTCATCTATTCATGCATTCATCCATTCATTCATTCATCCATTCATGCATCCATTCATGCATTCATTTATTCATTCATTAATTCATTAATTCATTCATGCATTCATGCATTCATGTATTCATGCATTCATGCATTCATGCATTCATGCATTCATGAATCCATGCATTCATGCTTTCATCCATTCATGCATTCATCCATCCATGCATTCATCCATTCATGCACTCATCCATTCATGCATTCATCCATTCATCCCTTCATCCATTCATCCATTAATGCATTAATCCATTCATCCTTTCATGCTTTCATTAATTCATTCATTCATTCATTAATTCATCCATTCATTTATTCATGAATTCATGCATTCATGCATTCATGCATTAATTCATTCATTCATTGATTCATTCATCCATTCATTCATTCATGTATTCATGCATTCATTCATTCAAGAATTCATGCATTCATGCATTCATGCATTCATGCATTTATGCATTCATCTATTCATGCATTCATCCATTCATGAATTCATACATTCATGCATTCATCCATTCATCCATTAATCCATTCATGAATTCATGCATTCATCCATTCATGCATTCATGCATTCATCCATTCTTCCATTCATCCATTCATGCATTCATTAATTCATGCATTCATTCATTCATCCATTCATCCATTCATCTGTTCATACATTCATCCATTCATCCATTCATCCATTCATCCATTCATGCATTCATCCATTAATCCATTCATCCATTCATCCATTCATGCATTCATCCATTCATCCATTCATCCATTCATGCATTAATCCATTCATCCATTCATACATTCATACATTCATGCATTCATCCATTCATCCATCATTCATGCATTCATCTATTCATCCATTCATCCATTCATCCATTCATCCATTCATCCATTCATCCATTCATGCATTCATCCATTCATCCATTCATTCATTCATTCATTCATTCATTCATTCATTCATTCATTTATTCATGCATTCATGCATTCATGCATTCATGCATTCATGCATTCATGCATTCATCCATTCATGCATTCATGCATTCATGCATTCATCCATTCATGCATTCATCCATTCATGAATTCATGAATTCATGCATTCATCCATTCATGCATTCATTCATTCATGTAGTCATCCATTCATCCATTCATGCATTCATTCATTGATGCATTCATTCATTAATTCATTCATCTATTAATTCATGCATACATTCATTCATTCAATAAATCATCCATTAATCCATCCATTCATTCATTCATTCATGCATCCATCCATTCATCTATTCATCCATTCATTCATCCATTCATTCATTTATGCATCCATTCATTCATTTATTTATGCTTTAATTCATTCATCCATCCATCAATCCATCCATCTATCCATCCATCCATCCATTTATCCATGAATTACTTCATTCATTTGTTCGTTCGTTTGTTCGTTCGTTCATTCATTCATTCATTCTTTCTTTCTTTCTTTATTTATTTATTCATTTTTATTTATTATTATTTTTTATTTATTTATTATAAATATTTTTTTTGAATTGTTACTTATTACTATGAATATTTGATATGAATGTTCCCTCAAATGTTAACAAATTGGGATGCCCCAACTAAAAACTCATTTTTGGAGGTCTTTGGGGCCTCTTTTGGCCTCAAAAAATAGTGAATATGGCCCCTTGGTCATTATTTCATAGATATCATCATGGTATTTTATTTTATATATGGTATAGCCTAAACAGACACCCGGATCAAAATTTATAGTTGTTTGAAGTTCAAGTTATATTTCCTACTTTTCTTGAAACTATACTAAATTTTATTCATTTAATTATTAAAAAATTTAAATCCAATTTAGTTTTAGTTCATTTCATAAGCTTCGATTTGACTGGTTGTTAAGAAAAAATGGACTTGTGGATCAAAAGTTATGGTCAATGCATGTCGAGGTTTAATTTTTAGTTTATTAAAGATTTGTTTAATGTTTCATATTATTATTAACTAATAATTATAAATATTTTTTAATTAACACATTATAATAAATTAAAATTTAAACAATAAAATATATATGATAGTGAATAATAAATCATAAATCATAATTAAGTATATATTTTTAATGTTTCCCCTTTATTTTAGAGGGGGGGTTTTAAACCTCTAGTATTTCACGATGGTTTTTAAAAAACTGTTTCTAAAAAATAATTTTTAAAAAAATTAAAAAAAAATTAAAAATCATTTTAAAAAATTAGCATTGTTTTTTAAAACTTCCTTGAAAAATCCGTTGCTAAATTAGTTATTTTATGTATTGTTAGATACATTTAATACTTTCTTATATTGTTTATTATTTTTGTTCAAGGGACAATATGGCTTAATGTGGCCATTATTTTTGAAACCAAATTAAGTATCTTTTATTTATTTATTTTCCTTTTTGAACCATTATGTAGAACTTTTCTTTTTCATGTACTTGTTCACCATTTTAGAAATTTAAGCAATTTTTCCTTCACTTTCAGATGAGTCTTCATTGATTACTTTAAAAGTGATTATTATTTTAGTTTTCATGAAATAGTTTTCCTCCTTTTCATATTTTCTTTTCATTATTATCTCATGTTTCATGAGAGAATTGATGCTCTCCTAAACTACTATATTTTTCATATCTTTATATTCTTGGATCATGGGGACTTTGGGTTCCCAATATCTTAGAAAACACAAATTATTTTATTGAAAAAAAATCTATTGAAATATAATCACCAAGATCATTTCTCTCGTTAAAAATATTAGTAAATCGAGTAAATATTTTAGTGTTAGATTCACTAAGATGTATTGAAAAAATTTAATAGTCTTGTCTAAAGATATCTAATTATGAATATTTGACTTTTTTTATTCCTTCATGAGTTACGTCAAATAGTTTCTAAATTTCATGAGTCATTTTTCATGTAGAAATTCAATTAAATTAATTTTTATCTAAACAAAAAGTGAATGAATTCATTATTTTACCATCTATTTAAAAAGAATAAATATCATCTTAAGTCTATTTATCTTCTTTTTCAATTGTAGATATATAACCATGTATAAAAATTTTCCACATAAGATAATCAATGGATTTATGAAAAGTAGACATGTTTTTTCCAATAACCATAATTATTACCAATTGAAAAATGGACCATGAACCATAGAGTATTATTTAGGAGCACCATGGGTGTTTAAAAATCCATTTTGAAAAAGAAAATTTCATGAAAAAATAGTTGAATATTTAAAATAATTTTTGAGAGAATTTCAAAATAAAGTAATAAATCAATCAAATTCTATTTTGATATAAATATAAGTCGAATTAGGGTAAAATGGAAATAGGGGTATGAATTTCCCTTTAAAAATTGAAATGAAATTACAAAAGTCTTAGATACTAAAACCACTTTTAAAAATATTGAACAAAATTAAAACCATTCGAAGCAAAAAACAAAAGAATCAGAGTTTAAAAAATAATATAAAAATAAAATAAGTTTAAAAAATTAGAATAATAATAGAAATAATGGTTCAAAAAATAAAACAATTAATCATATTGATGGATTAAACAATTAATTAATTTAATGAATGAAAACAATAAATAAATAAAATTTCAAAAAGTAAATAAGGAATAAGATTTGGTAACGTGGTTTTAAAATATCTCAAGAAGATACCTATGTCTACCACCTAAATTGCAGGAAGATTCAATTTATTATTACCTTTGATTTAATGGTAATCAAGATACCAAGACTCCCTTGATTTTTTAAGTTTTATTAAGAAACTAAAACACAATCAACACTATATTTTTAACAGGTATAGTTAGAAACCTCAAAGAGAATATTGCTTTGAATTTTAATTATTATGAAAAGAAAACATGAATCCCTCACTTTAAAGGTAGCGACCACCAATAAAATAATATATAGTAATAAGAGGTTATTTCTAGGAAACAATCACATTTTCTCCTAGTCTTCATTATCTCTAAAGAATATGAACAACAACTAGGAAAGAATTAGAAAAAGATGAGAGTGAGAATACATTATAATACACACACTCTCTAGATTATTAAATATAGAATTTAGAAAATGAGAGAACCTTGAGAGATATTTTTTGATCAATTCGGTGAGAGCATTGTTTTGAATGTTAATTTTAGAGATCCAAGCACCCAAGGCCTCCATTTATAGACTTGAAATCCATTAGAAATCTTCTGGAATTCTCTGGGGAGTAATGAAGTCCTTCAATACCATAATTAATGCAACACCTTGAGATTTTATGAGATATATTATTTTTAATTTCTTTGATGTCTTGTGTTGTATACTACACCAAGATTATTTTGTGCTATACGCAATGTCGTATTAGCTTGAAGTATACAAAACACTATTCTTATGTTGTGTTACACGCAATTTTAAGTTATTTTTATAGAATTAATTTCATACAATACCAAGTATAATTGATAACTAAATATTATAACCCAGTCATTATAATGGTGAGTGTGAATAGTATTAAAATCCTTCTAAAGAAAAAACTATTTAAATGAAAATGAGTGAGTCTATAAAATAATAAAATCATTCTTTATGTATTTTATTAATAAAATATATATGTAATATATTAAATGTAATATTTTAAATTCATCTTATATGTTTTTTATATATGATATGTGAACAAATTCAATTTTTGGATAAAATAAGTATTTTTCAAAAAAAATACAGTTTTACCACTTTTTGATGGCGAACCCTTTTTAAGTCTAGTTTTTGACAGTTTTATAAGTTCTATTTGACATAATAAACTTCTTATTTGTAAGTGGGACATCAAAATTTACCTTGGTTTAAATTTTGGTATTTTTCTAAAGAAATTCATATTTTAATGAATAGTGAGAAATACTGCATTTTAATTCAAAACTGTCTTTTCATCTAATTTATTTATATAGTTAGATTATATTTTTAATTGGTTTTAAAGAGTAATTGGATTATGTTTTTACCATTTAATATAATTTTCATCATTGAAAGTAATTTCACATTTAAATTTGATAAAAACACATGTCAATCTTTTGATAGTTTTTACTTCTTAAAAACCCACTTTCTGGTTTTGACAACGGGAATTAATTTTAAATTAATTAATACAACTTCTGTGTTTTAAATTTTTGAAAAATGGATTCCATATTTTGAATCAGTTGGTCCAAATTATTTTAATATGTTACTTTTATTTTTTTGATATTATTAATAGTAACTATGGTAATTTTTATTTACCACAGTTAAAGGTAAATCGTTTAAATTATGGTGACATACAATATGATAAAGATAATAAAAGTACCCTAAAACCTGCCAAAATACTATTTTATGAATTAAAGTCTACCAATATCACTTAAGGGTCGTAATTGATTCATTTAATGGACTTTTTTCCATGAAAGTGATGTAATTATAATTAAAACAAAAGAAAGTGACAAGATGACACTCTCTTATCTCTTATAAGTATAATAATTTTAATGTAGTGATAAACTTGATAAAACTTAAAAAATAAATATTATATAAAAATATAATGAAATTATATACATCATGGGAATTTATTTATAATTTTTAGCTATTAAATAAGTACCATTAAGAATGACACAATAGTGATTACAATTATTTTATTAATAGAAATATAAAATAAATGGTTTTAAAAATATTAAAATAAATATAATATTAACTAATTAATGTTCTCCATGAATTTTATAGGTTACTATGACATGTTTGGAGTTTATTAAATATTTTTTTTCTAATTTATCTTCTATTTGGATTTTATTTAAAGTCAAATAAATCAATAGTGTCAAAATTGACACTATTGATATTTTATAAAAATAACATATTATTAAATTATTAAAAATATATATATTTAAAATTTAAAAATTGAAAATTATAAGATATAAAATTTCATAAAGTGTACAATTATGGAAAATTTACAACATATAAGTAAATTTTTATAACCATTTAATATTTACAATATTATTACCACAATTAAAAGTAAATAGATTAAATAAGGATAAATCAAAATGATAAGGTTTAAAATAAAATAAAAACATGTATAAATTTTATTATTTGAGAGTAAATCTACCCATCCTTATCTTATATTCTAAATAATCCACTTTGGAGGCATTTCAATTTAAAAATTAATTTATATTAATTTAATAGTTTTGGTATTTCTAAAGGTTCCCCTCCCATATCTTATAAAAGGGCGCCTCTCCTCTTTTAATTAGACCTATAAATACCTTTTTCTTGTCCAACCCCTACCCATTTACTCTACCAACTTCCATCACTTAATCCTAGAGGCCACACTTTTGGAATAAATCTATCCTAAGGAGACCTTTTCTACAAATCAAAAAGAGATACTCAAAAAAGAGAATTGTTTTATCACCACTTTCAAAATTATTTTCTTCTACTACTTCATCTTATTATTTTGTTTCCATAATAAAGTAATAAATTCATTATCTTATACATGATTTGATGTTATTATAATTATATGATAACTGTATACCTCCTTTTATTCATCCTACGAATAACAATATCACCATGTGTGCGTACATACGACTTACTATCTCCACATAGTGGTGTAATTTTTTATTCAACAATACATAATTTTGATGGGTATAATGATGAGTATAATGGATTTAAATAATTAATATAACATGATATTTATTCTATATAATTGATATACCATCCAATTTCTTATCATTTAACCATTAAGTGAATGATATCGCCACTCGTGTGTACTTACGACCTACAGTCTCCACGATGCGATGCGATTAATTCTACATGATCTTCATTAAACCATGATTATATACATAAATGGAATGAATAAATATGATATATATTATACTAATATAATTATGTAAATTATATAACTATAATATAATAATTGTAACATGAACTTATCTGAAAAAACATGCATAAGAACATAAAGTCATTAATATCCGAATAACGGGTGAAAATGAAATGTTACTAACAAACAGATGATAATATGATTTTATATGATATAATAAAAAGTGACTATGATTAAGGGATAAGTCAATAACATTATTTAAATAATTATACAGGATATTTGAATACATATGAAGCATATCAGACCTAAGGTAAGGGATAATTTTACAATCTCATTTTTATCTAAAATTGTTTATACCTAAGTATTTACTAGGGTATATTTATCATTAACATCCATGTTTCCTAAGTATGTAATATTATTTCTATTCTTATAAAAAAATTTAAAGTTAATTTTACCCTTTTGTGAATTTTTATTAAACAGTATGAAAGGAATATTTTGTCGTTATTCAATTTGAGGTACTTTTTGAATTTTCTAGGAAAAGTACAAGGAGAATGTTTTTTTTAACTTATAAAACATTAATGGATTATTACCCTTTCATAAAACCTTATTTCCATGAATTTTCATTTAAAATATTTTAATTATATTTTAAATTAAATTGTTTTCTTTTAAAATTGCGTGGATTTTTTAGAAAAGAAAATTTTTTTGAAGAAGAAAATATATTTTCCCTAAGAATTAATTTCAAGTATTTTATAAAAATTATTTTCCATATAAGATGACATAGGTTTATGTTTATATCCCTATTATTACTTTGATTTTATTATGTTTATGATGGAATTATTTTTATGAAATCTGTTTATTTTATATGTATTGTGAAAGAATGGTGTTTAAGAAACCCATTTTTTGTTTCTTGGGTTATGTTATGATGAATGGTTTATGTTTTGTGGCATATGTAAGAATTATTTCATTATGTGATGGGTGGTTCCTATATCTCTCTCCAATTAATTGGGTAAATATCTATATCTCTTGAGATAGACATGATTGAAAATAAAAGTAAATATGATCTAGTAATATAGGGATGGAACTAAAAGTAAATCTGGTTTAGTAATATATGACTGGAATAGCAAGTAAACCTGATTCAGTAATAGACTTTTTCCACTATGATGGTCTTGGTAGTAATGCCTTGGCTACTATGGAAATCATATTATGTGCTTTTTTTTCCAAAATTCCATGTTTTATACCAATGTTATTTTATTATGGTTCATGATTCTATTATGATTTATTCCTTATGAACTACGAAGATTTATTTCATGACTCAAGATTTTGGTATATGTTAAATATGGAATATTTTTTTTTAAAGTTATGTTAATTTTTTACATTCTTATGTTTATGTTTTGTAAGATATTTTCCATGCTTACCCTTACTTTGAATTTGAGTTCACCCCTTTTCATGTTTCTTTTCCCCCAAGATTTGAAAAAGGGTATTAAGTAAGATGTGTCAAAAGGGGTTTCTAGTTATAAAGGATAAAGTATAAGATGATGTAGATGTTTTATAAACCAGTTGTTAATGTTTTCCATTTTCCAAAGGCACTAAACTAATATGGTCTTTGGGCGTCTGTTTCTGTCATGTATTACATATTCTGCAAAAGTAATGTAATGTCCATGTACATCAATCTTGGATCATTACATTTGGTATCAGAGTAAAGGTTTAGTTAACCTTTGGAAACTAGGATGAGAAAACTTTAGTGAGATCCCTAGAGATATTTCTAAGGATACATCTAGGGATGTCCCTAAGGATAAGTCTAACTATAGGTTATTATCCTTTAATTATGGTAACTATAATGAATAACCTAGGACTAAACCTAAGATGTTAGAGATTTAAATTACTCCCCCTTGATTATGTTTTTTTCTTGGTATGATTTTTTCCTCTCACAATAATATTTTTGGGTTTTAGAAAATGATTGGAAATGGGAGGATTCCTGTTAATGGATAATATGATGGAAATGGAATGATATTCCACATGACCAACCAAATGAAATGGGAGTTGGAAGGTATAACATCATTTTTATGCCTAATGAGCAATATCATAATATGATCAATAATCTCAACTTTTGTGAGTTTCCTAACCCACCTAATAAGATAAAGATGGAGTTTCATGGTGATCATAGAGGAAATAAAGTTCAATTTAACTCATGTAAATAATGATGGAAGAGGCATCAAGGAGAATGTTTCAAAGGAATGGGAGATGATTTTGGTGTGGAAAAGGACACAAAGCCAGTAATTACAAAGGAAAAGGTTCAGTTAACACAATGGATAAGGATAATTGTATTGCTAAGATAGTAATGACAGATAAATGTTTTAAATATGGAATGTATAATAATTATGTAAATCGATGCCCGAAGGGAAAATCTCATGAAGAGAATCAGCATGGTCATATGGGTAGTATTTATGTTGTTAATGATGAAGATACTACAAATGATATATGAGATAAAAGAAGTGTAAAGGAATAAAACGATGAAGCTCGGTCAATGGTTTAATAATATAGTGGAATGATTTCATGTTTATCAGGAATAATTTTGTATAAATAATTTTATGATAATATGGAAAAAAGAAAAATCTAAGGATTGTTACACTATTATTTTTCCTTAAGTATTTTAAAGTATATGTTGAATGGTACTAGTAACCATGAAAAGATATTCAGAAGTTTTTGTAAAACACATGATATGTGCATAATGATGGGTTAAAGAGATAATAAGGTGTTTTATACCATTAATGAACTCATGAATAATATAAGGAAAAATTGATATCATGGTTTGGTTATATACAATTTTTGGGATTTTTGGTAAGAGTTAATTTTTGACAGTATGCATGTTTTCATTAAGGTTCTATGGTAATTCTAGTTATTACCATGTTTTAAGAGAATACATGATTAAGGTATTCACATGTTTGGAATGTGACAGCCAAGAACAGCCCTATGAGATGTGGTAGAAAAATGTTAAGTTGATTTAGTTCACCTATTTCTAAAGTTTTATATTTTTAGTTTTTGGAAGGATTGTAATGTTATCCATTTATGGATAGTATAAGTTATATTCTGGTTTAAGTTTGTTAGATTAATGTATTATCTCATTATAGGTGGACTTATGTATATTTTATTTCATGTGATCACCTTTTTTTGAGATATATAGAATGTCATATCATTCTATTTAATGATCTTCTAATACTTCAAGAATGAAAAATTCAACTTCATTTCATTAAATAAGAGATAAAGTGGAAATTGTTCAAGGCATGAACAACGGTGAGATTGTACTGAAATCAAGTAAGTTCTTATTCTCATGAAAAATTATTCAACTTTAGTAAAAGGATATTAAAACCCAAAAAAATTATCCTAGTACCTTCTTATCTGATGAATCAGATGGTCCCTTAAATCATTGCAGATTTATGGATTTCTAGTTGTTAACTTTCTCCAAACCTTGTTCTCTGTCACTATCCATCAAAACTTTATGGTTATATTTTTCTTCCATATCCATGTTTTTAATTTCTGCCTATGTTCCCTTATATGTAAACCCAGTGATGAGTTACTTTGGGTAACTTTTATGTTTCTTAATTTCCTTTTTAAAATGAAGTTTTAGTATTCATTTTTACAATGTGGATTTCTATGAAAAAAACTTTCAAGTAATAAACCTTTTATAACCCCAACAAATTTCAAGGGAGAAATTAATTTTAAGGGGGGTAGAATGTAACACCTTGAGATTCTATGAGATTTTTTTTTTAATTTCTTCTATGTCTTGTGTTTTATGTTACACCAAGATTAGCTTGCATTATATACAACATCATATTAGCTTGCAGTATACACAACACTATTCTTAGCTTGTATTGCAAACAAGTTCAAGTTATTTTTATATAATTCATTTCATGCAAGACCAAGTATAATTTATAACTAAAAATTATAACCTAGTCATTATAATGTTAGGTATGGATAGTATTAACTTCCTTCTAAAGAAAAAAACTATTTAAAAGAAAATAAGTGAGTCTATAAAATAATAAAATCATTATTTATAGATTTTTCTAGTGAAATATATATGTAATATATTTATTGTAATGTTTTAAAATCATCTTATATGTTTTCTAGATATGATATAAGAACAAATTCAGTTTTTTGGATAAAAGAAGTATTTTTCAAAAAAAATGCAGTTTTACTACCTTTTGATGGTGATCCCTTTTTAAATATATTTTTTGACAATTTTATAAGTTCTATTTGACATAATAAACTTCTTATTTGGATGTGGTATATCAAAATTTACCTTGGTAAAAATTTTGGTATATTTCTGATGAAATTCATATTTTAATGAATAGTGAAAAATACTGCATTTTAATTCAAAACTGTCTTTTTGTCTAATTTATTTATATAGTTATATTATATTTTTAATTGGTTTTAAATTTTAATTGTATTATTTTTTATCAATTAATCCAATGTTGGTCATTGGAAATAATTTCACATTTAAATTGGATATAAACACATGCCAATCTTTTGATAGTTTTTACTTCTTAAAAACTCACTTTCTAGTTTTGATAGTGGGGATTAATTTTAAATTAATTAATAAAACATTTTTGTTTTGAATTTTGAAAAATAGATTCCATATTTGGAATCAGTGGGTCCAAATTATGTTAATATATTACTTTTATTTTTTGGATATTATGAATAGTGACTACGGTAATTTTTATTTACCATAGTGAAAGGTAAATCGGGTAAATTAGGGTAACAAACAATATGATAAAGATAATAAAATTACCCTAAAACATTCCAAAATACTATTGTATGAATTAAAGTTGACCAATATCACCTAAGTGTTGTAATTGATTCATTTAATAGACTTTTTTTCATGAAAGTGATGTAATTATAATTAAAACAAAAGAACATGACAACATGTCACTCTCTTATCTCTTATAAGTATAATAATTTTAATGTAGTGATAAACTTGATAAAACTTCAAATATAAATAGTATGTAGAAATATAATAAAATTATATACATCATTTAAATATATTTATAATTTTTAGAGATTAAAAAAGTATCGTTAAGGATGGCGCAATAGTGAGGTAGAAATTATTTTATTAATAGAAATATCAAATAAATGGTTTTAAAAATATTTAAAGAAATATAATATGAACTAATTAATGTGATATAAGAATTTTATAGGTCACTATGACATTTTAGGAGTGTATTAAATATTTTGGTTCTAATTTATCTTCTATGTGGATTTTATTTAAATTTAAATAAATCAATAGTGTCAAAATTGACACTATTGATATTTTATAAAAATAACATATTATTAAATTATTTAAAAATTACAAAAATATTTATAAATTACAAAGTGAAAATTATAAGGTCTATAATTTCATAAATTATCCAGTTATGAAAAATTAAAACACATAGGTAAATATTTATAACCATTTAATATTTAGAATATTATTACCACAATTAAAATTAAATAGATTAAATAAGGATAAATCAAAATGATAAGGTTTAAAATAAAATAAAAACTTACATAAATTTTATTGGTTGATAGTATTTAGACTAATATTAATCTTATATATAAAATAATCCACTTTTGAGGCATTTTAATATAAAAATTAATTTATATTAATTTAATAGTTTTGGTATTTCCAAAGGTGCCCCTCCCCTCTCTTATAAAAGGGCACCTCTCCTTCTCTTTTAATTACACCTATAAAGCCCTTTTCTCAGCCAAACCCTGCCCATTTCATCCCCAAACTTCCCTCACTTCATCATAGAGTCCACACTTTGGTAATAAATCCATCCTAATGAGTTCTTTTGTGCAAATCAAAAAGAGATACTCGAAAAAGAGGTAATTGTTTGATTACCTCTTTCAAATTATTTTCTTCTTCTACTTCCTATTCTTGTGTTTTTTCACACTAAAGTAATAAATAAAGTATCTTCTATATTTTTTTATGTTATTATACTTATGGTAAAATGTTATACATCCTTTTATCCATCATACAAATAACAATATCACCATGTGTGCTGAGGTTATGCATCTAACCCTAGTGATTTACCATAACATTATATTTATATAGAATTTCAATTTAGTTCATTTAATTAATTAATTAAATTAATAATTTAATTAATCCACTAAACATACTACCAATAGTATCTTTATTTTAATGTCCTGTGCATATCCATTTTAGTTAATACTTAGGGTAAACCTAGTGTTCCACATTCAACCATGGTCTTAGATTTTTTATTTGAGACATCATTTAAGAGTTATCCCATTTTCTTTAAGAAACCATGCATGTGTGATATAAAATATATTTAATATTGTTATTAAATTAATTTCATGTACACCAGGCCTCAAAATCACACTTTTTCTTAGCACCTATATTTATAAATATTTCTAGATATATTTCAATTACTTGAAGAAAAAAATGGTCTCTACAAAAACTAAACAAAAAGGTTAGGATACTGGGCCCTCATCTGGCTCTCCTTATCCCAGGAGATTTCTTGCATTCTCTCATTATACCACAACACATGAACCAAGGGGATGGTCCATCCATGTAGGGTCCTCTATTTACAATCCTAATCACCACTAAGTGCTCTACAAAAGTGGATCCATCCTTGATGTCCAACACACCCCAGTCAATAACGTGCATAGATTCATGTGTCCATCTCCTTAGCTGTGACACATGGAAGATGTCATGCACCCACTCCAACTGTAGGGGTAGTGTGAGGTGGTAATAAATATATACAACCCTCTACAAGATCTCAAACGTCCTGATAAAACTTGGGGATGGCTTGCCTCTTAAGCCAAATATCTATAATCTTCATTATGAGGAGACTCTCTGAAAAACTTCATCTCTCTACTCGAACTCCAAGGGGATAAAATGTCAGTCTGTATAAGATTTATATCTACTCTTGGTTGTCCTCATCCACTTGCATATGACCTGGACCTTTTCCATTATTGCCTGCACCATCTTTGGCCCTACAAGATATGTCTTGTCGATCTTAGACCAACATATGGATGACTTATAGGGTCTCCCATATAGGACCTCAAAAGGTGTCATGTAAATAGTATATTGGTAGATGTTATTGTATTCAAACTATACCAAAGTCAATTGATCATACCATCTTTATAAAACTCCTAAAATGAAATCCCTCAGTATATCCTCTAGCACCTTGATAGTGTTCTCGGTTTGCCCATATTTCTGGTGGTAGAAGGATATACTCATCCTCATCTAGGTCTCGAATTACTCATTTGATATTATCTATAATTGTGAAGTGAACCATGCATCATGGTCAGAGATAATCATCGAGTGAACCCCATAAAGGTGAAAAATCCCCCATACATACAATCTCCCTAAACTCTTCAATAAAATCTACTCCCTAATAGCAAGTAAGTGTGCTGACTTTTTAAGTAGTTCAACTATAACCCATATGGAAACATGTACTCTCACTATCTGTGAAATACTTAGCACGAATTCCATGGATATGTCATCCCATTTCCACTTCATAATCTCAAGAGGTTGTAACAAACCCATTAGAACCTGGTGCTCATCCTCCACCTGCTGACTGGTGATGTACCGTGAGATGAACTCATCCATGATTTTTCTCATGATTTCCTAGAAAAACATTCATTGAAGTTATCTATACATATTCTTCACACCAAGATGTACATCCAAAGTATATGTGTGAAACTCTCCCATTGCCTCCACCCACAACATGATTGGGACCACCATCCATCCATGGAAAAGGATAACATGATTCCCTCCTTCATAAAATTAATCTAGTGAAACTCTTGATGATATATGGTCACATTAGACCATGTAATTGATGTATCCCAACTAGGACTCCCTCACACACTAGATAAGAGTAGGATTCAACACCATCGACCAAAGAAAATTTGCACCCTTCTACTCATCCAGGGTCAGCTGTAAGGAAGCCAACTACTCTTATGCCTCCTATACCAAATAAGTATAGAGATTACTTATAAGGGAATAATCCACCACATTTCCCTTCCCCAGAGAATATATTATCTCAAATTCATAGTCTTGGAGGAAATACAATCAGTGCCTTTGTATCATGTTCATTTCTCTCTATATGAAGGCATACCTAAGACTCTAATGGTCTGAGTAAATAATAAAGCGATCTCCCAGAAGATATTGTCTCTACATCCTCAGAGAGAAAACTACTACTACCAAATATCGGTCATGAGTTTCATAGTTCTTCTCATGGGATCTCAACTACATTGATCTAGATGCAATAATTTCTTGTCTATGCATCAACACGTAGCTGAGCCTAACTCCTGGGGCATTTCAATACTCTATGTACTCTATGCCCTCCTTTGGTATTCTCAAAACAAGATCACTCTTCATCCTCAGCCTCAACTTCTCAAAGCCTCTCTGGCACTACCCAGTCTAGATAAATGGCTTCCCTTTCCACATCAGGGTGGTCAAAGTGGCTTTAATCTTAGAAAAATCTACCACAAACCTCTAGTAATACCCCAACAGCCAAGAAAACTCTACACCTCTAACATTCTCTTGGGTGGATCCCAATAAATAACTACATCGATCTTTACTGAGTCCACAGATAATACATGCTCAGAAATTACATGCCTCATAAGTGAACCTCGTGGATCCATAACTATCACTTTGAGAGCTTACCATAATGTTGGGGCTCCTAAATTAAATATAATATCATCCTCAAGTGCTCTTCATTCTCCTTATCTGGCACAGAGTATATGAGTATTTCTTTGATGAAGAATACAACAAATTGTTCTAAGTATGGTTGTAATAACTAGTTCATCAAATCCATAAACACATTGGGGTAATTCGTCACACCAAAATGCATCACCAAGGACACATATTGTCTCTAGTGACATCAAAATGCCAACTTTGGAATATCATCCTCACGAACTCTCAACTAGTGGTAGCCAGATCTGAGATTGATCTTCGAGAACCATCTTGAACCTCCCAAAATATCAAAGCGGTTTTAAATCCTTTGAAAGGTGTACTTGTTCTTTATCATGGCTTGGTTTAGGTGATGATATCACACACAAATTTGTAAGCTCTCATCTTCCTTTTTCATGAAAAACACTGGTTCTTCCCAAGAAGACACACTAGCTTTGATAAAACCCTTCTCTTGAAGGTCCTCCAACTGCAACCATAACTCTTAGATCTTGGTATGTTCCATACAATATTCCTCAAAAGATATTAGAGCAGTAATAGGGTGAAAGTATATGTAAAACTACATCGCCAGCCTCTAAGGTTGTTTTAGAACATCCTTGAGGAAGACATCTATAAAATCCTTCATGAATAATGGAATCCAGATGAAAGAATATCCTTCTTCACCAAGGGATGCACTCACCAACTAATGGGTGATGGACTATAGCCTCCTGCTTAAAAAACCCACTTATCCCTCCATGTGATATCTCTCACCTGCAAAGGATAATATCATCTCATTAGTGTGAAGGAATCTGACTCATCTATGGTGAAAGTCAATATGGGCTTGAACTATGGACAACCAATATATCCCCAAGATGGTTTCATAAAGTTTCATCATGATGATCAGAAGGTCCCATGAGAAACTCTATCCACCAAGAAATAGCTCACACTATCAGAAGATAAAATATATAGAAGAAGTGTTCCCCGTAGGAATCTCAGGACAAAGCTTCTGGGATAAAGCCTCAATTGGGAGCTCCAGCTCTCACACCAAGAGTAAATATATGAAGCAATAACTCTCACCTATGTCTACTATTAATGAATTAAGATTATAATAAATATATATCGTATCTATAATCATCTCGTGTGTCGTTTTTTCATACATATCCATATCCTATAGTTGTCCATATCCCCAACTGACAACTCCCTAAGCTTGGCATGGGACACCTAGTGGCGGTGGTGGAAATAGATCATGACATCATCCACTACCCACATCTCCTCCTCATAGAGCCCCACTTACTCCTCTACCAACTCTGCCTCCCTAGGAGTCACCCTGACCTCACATAGGAGATCTTTGATCATGTAATTTCCTCTGTTGTGGAGGTTCATCTGCTATCTACCTTCCCACCACAAGAATTTTGGTTGGTAAATTGCGTTCTATGTGACCTCACTCATCACATGCATAGAACTTCCCCTATAAGGGATTCCCTAGTCCCCTATGTGGTCTCTATATCGCATGACCACATGCATTAGATTGGTCCTAGGAAGGTCTCCTGCACTGAAGTCCTATCGACTAGTGCATGTTAGTTGTTGCATACGAATCGTCCCTATAATTCCCACTATTATCCCCATCTTCTTGGGGTCCCTATGACATGAATCTCTCTATCACCAACACCCACTCTAACACTTTAATATAAGTGGGGATGCACAAGATTACTACACTGGAATGGATATCTCTACAAAGACCCTACTCAAAGTTCTATAACCAGAAGCAGCCATCTCGAATCATGTTGTAGGAGTATCGTATAAGATCTTTGAACCTAAAATCATACACATCCACTATCATCCCTCCATGTTGTAGCTCTAGAAGCTATTAAATATAAACTCAACGCAAGCATGAAGGTTAAAACTCCTCACAGAATAGCTGCTAGAATTCGGTCTATAAGAGTGTCAACTCATCATGCATCTGGGTAACTAGAATCCACCAATGCCTAGATTCTATATGGAAAAGGATGGATTCTAGTGAAACCTCATAATCATTCGGTGTTTGGATAATCTTAAAAACTTAGATCATTGACTCTAGACAATCCTCTACTACCTAGGGATCTGTCTCACCATGGAACCTCAGTAGCCTCTGGCACTGGAACTCATGGAGTATGTTAAGCATGTATACATCATCATCCTGCTCTGTTGGTATGATATATTTCTCTATAGGTGGAGGTAATTCTACCTATCCACCTGGAGGAAGGATCTTGTAGGATAGACCCTAAACTAAGGCCTCATCACTCATCATATCATCGTCATGATCTGGAATAGGTAACATTGCTAGTTGTCATTATGGAGGCACCCTGAAAATTTAATCAAGATGTACCATGGTTAGATGATAATATATATGGGGATATAACTCAATAAGTACAATCAAAATACTCAATCCTATATGATTCATCTACCATTTATCCCTACAACCAATGTCTCGGTATGCTGAGTTGACAAATAGATAGTCAGGGTCCTAGTGAATAGTTACGTCAGTCGTCACGCCAACACTAGGTTCCCTGGCCTAGAATCCATACTCAAAACACTTTGATAATATTTCCCTAAATCCTAAACAAATTAATTTAAGGGTAAAACTCCAAACACCATCATGAGGAATGAAATACTTTGATACCAGTCTGTCATGACCCAATCCAATGATGCTCAAGACACAACTACTGCAAGCCTGCCCCCATAGGCCTGGGGCTAGAAACAAGTGCGGAAAGGCATAACTAATATTGGAGGCCTTTTCCTAATGTACCTGTATGCACACACATGGATATCTCCATGAAAAAGTGGAAAGGAATGATAATAAAATATAAATATATAGAGAATAAACTATGCATGTAAAACCTCTAGGAAGTATAATAGTATGATAGTGTAATCTAAAAAGTAAAAAAGGTAAAAATACATTCCCAACCAAAAATATTTCCCAACCTAAAAAACTATAAAATTAAATATTGAGAGATACTAGATCAAAATATCCAATATCTAAAAACCTCATGTAGTCAAATGCACCAAGTTATCCCTATGATCCTATATAATCTTCATCAATATATCCCTCATCTTCATAAGATACAATACTTGAAGTAAAATCCCACCTAGGGGTGAGTATATACATACTCAGTAGGATACACCAAAAGCTAAAAGGGGAGTAGTGAGAGACACGATAGTAATGGACAGCTCAACCCATATCAAGAGAGTAACAACATCTAATGGCATGGATACATACATATATATATATGCTCAGAAAAATAATCCCAAAAAAGATATAAAAGGGATATCCAACTCATAGCCCAACCTAGGAAATAGTTTAAATAATTCCAAAGGTACATCATCAATGCCCATCATCTTGGGCGTCTGTTTGAAGAAATATCCAAAGTCAAGACACACCTCCCCACTATGTTGCACAGTTGAGGGGCTAAAATATCTAGGTAAAGGACCCATGCCATGTTATAATAGGGGTTCCACTTAGATGGTTGATAGAGGAATCATTCCATATCCTAGTAAGAGGGTTTCACTCTAATAATCGATCGAGGAACCATTCCCTAGAACCACTGGAGGGTGACACTCAGATAGCATATAGAGGACTAATTATCTGTCCAGCATTGGGGTGACACTCTAATGGTAAAGTACCCATGTCCTATATTTATAGTAGGTTGCCATTGTGATGGCTCATAGAGGACCCATTCCCTACCCAATAGGAGGGTTCCACTCTAATAGTCAATACAGAACCCATGCCCTACCCAATAGGAGGGTTCCACTCTAATATCTCTGATGATCCTACATGATCACTGCAATCATCAAACATCTCCTAAAGAAGAATCATTCTCATAACATCTCACATCATATCTTGAAATACACTACAAAGTCCTCTTCTACTTTTTATGTAGAAAAACACTTAGGATAGACTACTTGTGAGCCAAAATTCAAGTTTAAATAAAGGAGATACAGGAGGTATAAGTTTTCTCAAAAAAGAAATAGGGTTACACAACATGTAAGGGGCCCATATATCATGTGGTCCCACTCCACTGCTTGTATGTGTTTCTTATAGTACACAGATCAATTCCCATGTATCCCTACACAGCATGTAAGGGGACTACATAGTGATCCTCAGCAACCTAGGGTCCTGACCATGATCTTGGTCATGTCTGTGTACCTTGGTCATGGACTCGAGCTATGCTTGCTCCCATGTACTCCCAGAGTACACGTCGGGTCATCGGTATTGATATACATGGCATGTGTCGAGTCCCACATGATGTGTGATATTTAACTCACCCAAAAACCCTAGTCACTATAGCTAGGGCCTTATACGTTGTGTATTCTTCAGACTACATACCGTATAGTCATATTTTTCATAGAAATCCCATATCTTCTCCATCATTCCAGATGTGTCTCATCCACCGTATATCTCATCAGTTTATCTCTTGAAAATGATGTAAATCTTCTCTGACCGTTGTTTCTGACTGTTGTTTGGTCAAAAAATAGAATATGGGTCATCACTCAAATCATGCGCTTACCATCATCATCTGTGGTGACTCCCTCTTCTATATCGAATCTCCTAATCCATTGTAGAATCACCCACATCTTGCAAAACATCCTAATACATCCAAAAATTATCAATCCATTTATCTTAGTGAATATATCAAGAATATGGGAGTCCAATCACGCTCAGTCCCACCCGAAAATAGTCAAATCATTATCTCATGGTCTAATGATGAAGAGTGTGAATAATGGTGGGGTGATCACAAGAAATAGATGTGAAAAGGTAATTAGATAATAATTCTTGGACAAAAAATACTATTGGGGATATCTAAGGTGAGAAACATGTTGCAATAGAGATTGATTTAATAAAATAATTGAATCTGATACATGGGTTGTAACATCCCATTACCTTGATCGGGTAATTTTTTCCCTCTCTCTGAGTTCCCTTTTGGTTTAAGTCCTTAGAGGTGTTTTTCTGAACTTTCTTAAGGATGTAGATCATGTACACGCCATGTACTGCCTACTGTGAATCGGTGCACATTGTGTACCTGAGCTACACGTCGTGTAGGGTGTAAATATCAAATTTTTCATCCGAGGTGATGGGTTTTTCAATGTAACTTATCTTGCATGGACTACACACCATGACCAAGGGGTAGACATCATAACCGGACATGTTCCTAGGTTAAATTCATTCATTTTTAAGTTTCGATCAGCCCTTTTTTTTCAGACTTCGTTGCTCTCGACCCTAGGCTACTTCTAAGTGATTTTCAGAGGCAACCTTCCATCCAGATTGATCCGATCAGCTTCATATCTTCATTGTATTTGTGGTGTGTCTCTTCTAGTAAGTGTTATTTATGGTTCTTTGTTTCGGTTGATCACGATATCACCCTACCTTTTCATTATCAGATCCTATAATCTAATATGGATGATTCTTGTTGTCTTCCTCTAGATCCATTGTGATATCTTGTTTCAGAGGTCGTTCCTTGGATAGTTGTGGTGTGGCGAACGTCTGTTCTTGAGGTATGTGGGTTTTATTCTATCCTCTGACCCCTTGTATTCTAAATTGAATCAATATTTATGTAGATTTGATTCTAGGGACTTCATTGGCAGTGTTGGGTTTTATTGATTTTGGATTCCTGTTGCAGATGTGTGTGACCCAAACTTTGAGGTATGTGGTTCTATCTCTAGCCTATGATAATAATCCTGATTGATATTGCTTTATAAACTGATTTTTTTAATTGGAATGGTTGTTTTTGTGTATTTAAAATGGGTTTTAAAGGAGAAATGGATTTTACCTAGTTTTTGATAAATGGATTTTGAAATGGTTTTGAATTGTTTTCAAAGAATTGGAATTGGTTTGTGAAATTAAGCACATGGGTTACCTTGGGTACTTAGGTGGAAGGTTTATCTTGAGTCCATCATCCATTGTTTTTTTATTATCAAGGGGGTTTGTCTTGGGTATTTTCTCTATTTCCTAGGCTCGTTGTTATAGGGGGACAATATTGACATTTTGGGGGTTTACTCATGGGGTATTCCTCTACTTCCTAGGACTGTTGTTCTAGGATCAGTTTTTGTTCACTTGATTATTGTGGTATGAGTAGTTTGTGGCCTAGTCCTATAGTATCCCTTGGTGTTGTGATACATGTTCTTCTGTTTTGTATTTCTTGGCTTTCTGAGTTAGCCTTGATATTAATGTTTATTCATGTGGAAATTGATAAGGAAAAATATTCTTTGAAACTTATATACCTACTTTTGTTAGAACTGTTGAAAAAGGGAAATGTTTTCCATGTATTCTATAAAAATGATTTATTTATTATCATGCCATGTTTTATTTTAAAATGAGAAAACATGATTTTTTATATATAGAATTTTTGTGGAACACTTGGGTTGGATCCTATTGATCATGTTAGCTCACACCCTAGGCACCTCTTCGGTAGTACATAGACCTTTATTTGTCTTCCATTATAGGGAAAGGCAAGGTTTCGTAGTGAGGTAGTGAGGTTTGGGTCAGCTGGTTGGGTAGCTGGTGGTGAGATGGTGGGAGTTTTTCTATGTCATCATTTGGAGTTGATGTTTGGTTTTTAGTCCTTTATAGTTGGACTTTTCTTTTGGAGTTTTATTTACTATTACAGTTGTTCTATTTATATTATCTTTCATACAGTTATGGAATGTATATTTTTTAGTATTACATTGTTTCTTTCTTGTTATATATACGTATTTCATGTGGTTGTTCAAGTTAAGAGAAACCATTCCCTTGGTTTTTTTCATTTGATGCCTGCGTGCTTGTCGTCAGACCATGGGGATCGAGAATTCCCTTCAGGTATGTGATGGATCAAGTCAGGTGTCGGGTTTGAGGGTAACCTAGGTCAGTTTGTTATAGTTTGGTATTATAGGGTAGGTTTATCCTCAAGATTCCATGTCTTGGGACATCTGTTAGACTGGAGATAGGATTTTCAGGACTTGAGAGTTATGTTATGATGAGTTCATGGACAACTCTTATCGTAATGAGACTCAAGTTTCCATGTTATGTTGAGATTTGTGTCTCTTGTGTTGGTTTTTGTTTTAAAAATATCAGTTTTTTCTAATGGGTTTCTAGTTTGGACTGAGATTTTCTCTGTTGTATGATCATTCTTATGTTTTGGTGTGCAGTAGTATGCCTCCGAGACATCTTCCATGATTTCCTCAGGAGGGTGCAGTTAATGCTCCTCAAAGAAATCCATCTATATATCAAAATCTCATTGAGATGATTGTACGAGTAGTCTGTGTTATTGATCAGGATATTCCATGAGTTTAGAGAACATTGGTTGAGGTACATCCAGGAGTTGGAGGAGAGAGAGAGATCATGGTAGTTCTTGCACGAGAAGCCACCATCCTTTAAGGGAATGACTGAACCTCAAGAGGTGGAGGATTAGCTGTATAAGATAGATCAAATATTTTACTTCCTGAAGATACCTGAGAATATCAAGGTAAAGTGCATAGAATTTAGGCTCGAGGGTTCCAACAAGAATTGGTTGGATTCTATGGTCTAGGACGACAGACATGTGGGATTGGATTGGAAAGGTTTCAAAACCCTATTCTTTAAGTAGTTTTGTACAAAGTCATTGATGTTGGAAAAGTATCTGGATTTCTTTTCATTATAGTAGGGAGAGTTTTTGGTGTCGCCCTACACCAACTAATTTACTGAGCTTGTTCATTTTTCTCCAGACATATTAAATAATGAACAGTTGAAGGCTCAGAAATACCTATTGGGTTTGCGATCGGATATCAGATCACATGTGTTCATGTTGAATCTTTCTAAGTAAAGATGGTAGACAGAGCCATGATGGTAGAGATGAATATGTCAATTAAGGTCAACATTACCATCTCTTCTCTTCCAACTGGTGATAGCTTCAGTGGCATGCATGGGAAGAAGAGGAAGTGGTGAGATTGTCACATAAGTGGTGGAGGTGGGTCTCAGCAGTGAACCTCCTCTACATCATCCTTTGAAACTGGAAATGTGCCTCTGACTTGCTATCAATGCGTAAAGTTAGGGAACACCAGAAATTATTTTCCTATGCTCACAAATATTTTCAATAGTTGTTGATGTGTTGGTCATCTATAGTGTTTCTATCAGGCTATGACTATGCCTCATTATGGTCAGGGTTCGTCAGCTCTAAAGGATATTGTAGTGTAGTCAGAAGCTTCAAATACTATAGGGATCTAGCCACAAGCCTCAAAATTGAATCATTTACACACTGTATATGAGTTTCCAATGGAAGTTAATATAGGTCTATAAATAGTGAGTGGTATGCTTCTTATTGCATCTTCATTAGCAATTTCTTTATTTGATATTGGTGCCCCCCACTTGTTTATATCTGCATGCTTTATTGATGTGCTAAAACTTCTAATGGAACTTATTCCCTTTAAAATGTAGTTATAAATACCTCTTGGAAAGAGGAAAGAGTAGGGGTTTGGTGTCCTTCTTGTTCGTTAATTATAGACAATACGAAGTTGGTCTAGGATTTTCTCATTCTTGATCTGGATCTGTTTGACATCATCATTGGTATGGATTGTCTTGTCACTCATTGAGCTAAGATTGATTGTTATCATTGGTTTATTTTGTTCCTTGCTATCAATGGGATCTCTTGTATGTTTCAGAGAGAGTGGGACCTAAGGTCTGGTCGTGTAGGACATTCCCACCCAGATCTCAATAGTTTTTTGTTTACTGTTGTGTTTGAGCCCAATAATGTTTCATATATTGATGATCTTCTTGTTGTTGTTTAAGAATTTCCTGACATTTTCCTAGATAATTTATCCATTATTCCTCCAGAGAGAGAGGTGTAGTTTATGATTGACTTAGTGTTGGGTATGTAGCTGATATCGATACCTTCTTATCATATGGCACCAGAAGAGTTTAAAGAACTCAAGATTCAGTTGGAATACTTGTTATAAAAATGTTTTATTTTCCCTAGTGTCTTTCCATGGGTAGCCCTAGTGCTCTTTTCCAAGAAAAAGGATAGATCACTTCAATTATGTGTGTACTATCATAAGTTGAATCGGGTAATGGTTAAGAACAAATATCTTTTTCCTTGTGTGGGTGATATGTTTGATCAGTTAAAGGGGGAAAATCAATTCTTGAAGATTGATCTTTAGTCGGGTTATCATCAGCTCAGAGTTCAAGAGTCTGATATACCGAGGACAGCCTTCAGAAGAAGGTATGGCCATTATGAATATCTTGTGATTGGTCTGATTAACACTCCTACAGTTTTTATGGCTTTGATGAATCGGATATTCCATCACTATCTTGACACTTTTTTGGTAGTTTTCGTGGATAAAATTTTGGTTTATTCGAAATCTGAGCATGATCACGAGCACCATCTAAGTTTGGTTTTGGAAATTCTGAGAATTCATTGTTTGTATGGAAATATTTCAATATGTAGTTTATGGATTTGAGAAGTGAATTTCTTGGGGCACAGAATTTCTGAGCATGAATTATTAGTTGATCTAGAGAAGGTAAAGGTTTTTATGTCTTGGAATGAACCAAAAAACTTATTTGAAATTTGAATCTTCCTTGGTCTTTCTGGGTACTAACGATGGTTCATTAAGGATTTCTCTAAGTCAATATCAACTTTGACTACTCTTACCAAGAATGCGGTGAAATTCACATGAGATATGAAGTGTTAGAATTATTTCAATGAACTGAAATTAATTCTAACATCAGCTCTTATTCTGATCTTACCTAAGCCTAGTATGGGGTACATGGTGTTTTTTGATGCATCTGGTTCTAGTTTGGGATGTGTGATTATGCAGGATAATCATGTGGTAGCTTACAGATCTCATCATCTCTGACCACATGAGAAGAACTACCCCACTCATGATTTAGATCTTGTTTTTGTTATGCATGAACTTAAATGTTGGTGACAATATCGCTTTGGGGAGAGGTTCACAGTCTTCTATGATCATAATAGTATGAAATATATCTTTTCTAATAAATTCTTGAATCTAATAGAGAGATGATGGATAGAATACCTTCATACATTTGACTTTGACATTGCCTACACCTCGAGGAAAGGGAATGTTATTGCAGATGCTCTAAGAAGGAAGGTATTGTCACAAGCTATTTCGGAATCAAAGGAGGAGTGGAATTTTATGGGGCTTTTCACTCAGTTTCACTTGGACGCTCAGGAGGATGTTTCAGGTATGCTTCTGACCAGTTTTCAGTTATTATCATCTCTCATGGAGTTTATTTTTCAAAGTCAGTAGTAGGATGATGAGTTTAGAAAAGTTCTAGAATCCTTTATGGTTGGGAGACCATTTCTAGTTGGTCTATTTCTTCTGATGTAATACTTCACTTTGGGAAGCGATTTATCATCCTAGTACCTTTGAGAAGTTCAGTCTTGTTTTATTTTCATATCTCTTTGCAGGTTGTTCATCCAGGTGCTATGAAGATGTATTGTGACATGATAAGAAGATTTTGGTGGTTGCATATGAAGTGTGGAATCACATAGTTTGTGTCTTGTTGTTACACCTGCCAACAGATAAAGGAAGAGCACTTGAAACCCTCTGGTTTTCTTCAGCCTCTTCTGGTTTCGATTTGAAAATGGGATGAGGTATCCATGGAATTTTTTGTTGTATTTCCATGGAAACCCTGAGGAAATAATTCTATCTGGGTGTTTGTTGATAAGTTAATGAAGTCTGATCATTTCATTCAAATCAAAGATACCACTAAATTTGAAGATCTAGGTAAGTTGTACATGTAGGAGATTGTGAGGTTACATGGGATTCCTTTTATTATTTTGGATAGGGATCCTAGGTTTACCTCAAGGTTCTAGATAATTCTTCAAGAAGCAATGGGAACTCAGATCAAGTTGATTACAGCTTACCTTCCATAGACATATGTTCAGACAGAGTATGTAATTCAGATCCTAGTGGATATTCTTTGTGCCTGCATCTTGGATTTCAGTGGATCATGGGATAGCCATCTGGAACTAGTTGAGTTTTTTTACGACAACACTTATCAATCATTGATGAGAATTGATCCTTTTGATTCATTTTATGGTTTCCCATGAAGATCACCTCTTTGTTAAGAAGAGGTGGGAGAAGTAAATTTGGTTGGACTAAGTCTAGTTTAGGAGATGTCAACGAAGATCCATGATGTGCGACGACATATGGTTATAACCCAGAGTTGATAGAAATATTATGCAGATCGGTGGCATCGACCTTTGGAGTTTTCCATGGGTGATTGGGTTTTCTTGAAATTTTCTCCTCATTTGGGTCACTGTCGGCTTTGAAAATAGGGAAAGTTAGATCTAAGATATGTTGCACCATTTTATATCACTGATTGGATTGGATAGGTTGCTTATTGGTTAGAATCGTCGATTCAGTTGATGGTAATTCATGGTGTTTTCTACATATCTCAACTCATGAAGTATCACCCTAATCCCACTCACGTTCTGAGTTGGGAAGAAATTTAGTTAGATCCAGATGCTTCTGTTTTGGAGGAACCAGTTGAGATCGTTGACTCTCAAACAAAAGTCATATATGGTAAGTTGATTCTATAGGTCATAGTTTTATAGAAACAAGGATCGGATTCTCATGAGACTTGGTAACATGAGTCGTTGATGAGAGAGCAGTGGAATCATCTTTTTCCAGGGATTACATCTTCTACATGACTTCCTGGTTACAGAAAGTCTTTATGGTGGGGAGATTCTAACATCCAGTTACCTTGATCGAGTAAGTTTTTCCCTCTCTCTAAGATCCCTTTTGGTTTAAAATCCATAGAGGTGTTTTTCTAGAATTTATGTAGGTTGTAGAGTAGGTACACTACATGTACCTAAGGTGCACATCCTATACTGGTTGTTGTGAACAGGTACACATTGTGTACCTAAGGTACACGTCATGTAGGGTGTAAATATCAAATTTTTCATCCTAGGTGATGGGTTTTTCTATATAACTTATCCAGCATGGCCTACATACTGTGACCAAGGGGTACACATCATGTCCTAGCCTGCACCCAGGTTAAAGTCACGTGTTTGGAAGTCTCTCTTGGACCTTTCTTTATAGACTCAATTTTTCTTCACCCTAGGATTCTCCTAGATGATTTTCAGAGGCTCCCTTCCTTCCGAATCGATCCGATCATCTTCGGATCTTTGTTGAGTCTGCGTTGTGTCTCTCTGAGTAAGTATTCTTTCAGATTCTTCATTATGGTTGATCATGATAGAACCCTATAATTTCGTTATTGTAACTTCTGATCTAAGATGGATCATTCTTGTTGTCTTCCTCTATATCCATTGTGATATCTTTTTTGGAGGTTGTTCCTTGGATATTTGTGGTGCGGTGGATGTCTTTTCTTGAGGTATGTGGATTTTATTATATCCACTGACCCCTTTTCTTCTAAATTTAATAAATATTGATGTAGATTTTATTCTAGGCCCTTTGTTGGTGGTGTTGGGTTTTGTTGCTTTTGGATTCCTGTTGCGGGAGTGTGCGACCTGAACTTTGAGGTAGGTGGTTCTGCCTCTAGCCTATGATAATAATCCTGATTGTTATTGCTTTATAAATTGATTTGTTAAATCGGCATGATTGTTTTTGTGTGTTAAAAAAGGGTTTTAAAGTATAAATGGTTTTCCCTAGTTATTTATAAATGGATTGTGAAATGGTTTTGAATAGTTTTCAAATCATTGGAATTAGTTTGTGAAATTGAGCACATGGGTTACCTTGGGTACTTAGGTGGAAGGTTTAGCTTGAGTCCATCATCAATTTTTTGTGATTATCAAGGGTGTTTTTCTTGGGGCTTTCCTCTGTTTCCTAGGCCTGTTTTTCTAGGGGACTGATATTGAAATTTTGGGGGGTTTACTCATGGGGTATTCTTCTTCTTCCTAGGCATGTTGTTCTAGGATCATATTTTGTGCACTTGATTATTGTGGTATGAGTAGTCTACGGCCTGTTCTTATATTATTCCTTGGTGTTGTGATACTTGTTCTTCTATTTTGTATTTATTATCTTTCTAATTTAGACTTTATATTCATTTTTATGCTTGTGTAAAGTGATATGGAAAAATATGCTTTTAAACTGATATACCTGCTTTTGTTAGAACTGTGTAAAAAGGGAAATTTTTACAATGTTTTATATAAAAATTATTTACTACTTATCATGCCATGTTTTATTTTAAAATTAGCATATAGGATTTTTTATACAGAGACTTATTGTGGAACATGTAGGTGGGATCCTACTAAGCTTGTTATCTCACACCCTACGCACCTCTTCAGTAGTGTGTAGACCTTTGTTTGTCTTCTAGTATAGGGGAAAAAGGCGACATAGTGAGGTGGTGGGGTTTGTATCATCTGGTTGGGTAGCTGGTGGGGAGATGATAGGAGTTTTTCCATTCCATCATTTGGATTAGATTTTTGTTTTTTAGTACATTATAGTTGGACTTGTATTTTAGAGTTTTAGCTACTTTTATAGTTGTTCTATTTCTGTTTTATTTCTTATAGTTATGGAATATATATTTGTTAGTCTTTCATTGTTTATTTCTTGTTATATATATGTATTACATGTGTTTGTTCAATTTGGGTGAAATTTTTCCCTTGGTTTTTTCATTTGATTACTGGGTGCCTGTCGCCAGCCCGTGGGGATTGAGAACACCCTTCGGGTATGTGACAGATCAGTTCAGGTTCCAGGTTTGAGGGTAATTCAGGTCAGTTCATTACATGGGTGCATTAAATTGCTTAGAATTAGTGCATATCAAAGGAATAAGAATGGTCATGCTCAGTATTTTAATCAAATGAGTAAGGATACACAAATGAAGAGTCCTTCCTTGATTCCAATCATTTGTCGATGAAGAACACGCTCTCTAATAAAAGAGATAATTATTTGCATTCAATACACCTCGATTCACCTGAATCTAGAGGCTCATTTTCATTTGATCTCTATTTTACAACAGAGGGTGTAATAAATCTTCTCTCAATGGTCCCAAGTTTATGAAACTAACCCTGGCGATCCACAATGACATTATATTTATACATAATTTCTATTTAGTTAATCTAATTAATTAATCCATTGAATGTACCACCAATGATCTCTTTATTTGAATGTCCCATATTATATAGACCCAAGATTCTCATACATGGATCTTAAATCATTTTTCATGAATATTAATTACATTACATAAACACATGCCTGAGGATCATATTAGTTCAGTTTCTTTGGAAACTTCGAACACAATCTTCTAATCTAGTGAAAGATATTTAATGTTTCCCACAATGATCTTTCTATTTATTAATCCTACTTAAAATCTTTATTTATAATATGGGGAAAGGAAACATAATAAAGGGTGAGATTAGATGCTTAGTAAGGGTAAATAAAGTAGATAAGTAAGCATAACATGAACATAAGGGTATGATTACATGAGAATAACATTTTAAAATAATACTCTTTATATCAAAGATCAAAATAATGAGTCATGGAATAAATATTAGTTATTCATAAGACATGATTCATAAGGTAATAAAATAACACTTTTCATAAGAGCATAAGGCATGGAATTTGTGGCATACAAACAAGAGTAGAAAATCTTATATTAAGGATACCCACCAAGACATTCATAATATGTTAGGTTTGGGCTGGCCACCTGTATACCTACTTGGGTCTTGGTCTCACCACACTATGTAACCTCCTTTATGGGCTTGGGATGACAACTCATGTACCCACATCTTTATGATTGTGCTAAACACCTGTTTACTCTACTTTTTGGGCTGGGATAAACACCCATGTGCCCTTATCATTGGGATTGGGATAAACACTCATGTGACCGTATCTTTGGGCTTGGGATAAACACTTATGTACCCTCATATTTAGTCTTGGGAAAAAGACCTATGTACCCTCTAAACTCATATAGAATTTATCATTACCTAATGCATTGGACGCGGATATAGGTCCCACCCATTACATAATGAAATCATACATATGTGTACCATAAGATCATAAACATTAATCATATCATAACCCATGAAATGAAATGGTTATCATAAAAATTTCATCATATCATAACCTATAAAAAATATACAGGCTTCATAATCATTTATTCATAGCATAATTTGTGAAAAGAAGTGGGTTTTATAAGCATTTCCTTATAGTAAAACTCATAGAAGAGAAATAGGTTTCATAAAAAACTTTTCATCATAAAAATAAACCATTAATAGAAATAATAATAATAGTATACTTGGATAATATCCCCATTAAAGCATAATTTATATAAAATAATGTCATCTTAGATATAAAATAATTTTATTTGATTGTTTAAAAATTTTCTTGTAGAAAATAACATTTCTTGGAAAATAATTTTTTAAAAACATAAATCCTTTTTGAAAATACCTTTATTTGAAAATAACCCTTTAATATAAAGGAATAATTAAAAAAAATTAATCATTTCTTCAGAAAAATATTCATTCCTCTTTGAAAACACTTTTTGAAAACACTTTTTAATACATAAAACATTTTAAATAACTTTTTCATTGAAAATAACTTTGAAATTTTATAAAGGGAAGGTTTGAAAAAAGAAAAAAATTAAAACATAAAACATTTCAAAATAATTTTCCTTGAAAATAGTCTTAAAATATCATTTAAAAAAATTAAAATATTTTTAGAAAATATTTTTTTGAAAGAACACAGATTTCTGACCGAAGAGAGAAATAAAGTCGGATTTTCTTAAAAACATTTTCTTAATTTTCATAAGTACCAAAGAGTGGATAAATGGTACCATTACATGAATATATCATTAATAACTATAGTATAATAAAATTAATGATAATTCTTTATATTTAAATCATGATTTTTCAATATTGGATACTTAATCATAAATAATCCTGATAAATGGTGAGATTGTAACATAAAATATTTACCACCATGATAACATTGAATCATAAACCCCATGAAATAATAACATAAAATGAAACTTAAAATATCATTAGTATGATTAAATTAATGATATTACATGTCAATGGGGCTGTATATACACCTCATGAAAGAATATAGGTGTGTAACATAACGTACATCTCAAATAAGGAAAATTAATACAGAATCCCATTACCGATTTGGTAACTTTTAAACTATAATCCTCATAAAAGAGATATCCTAAAATGGATATGTAAAACCCAATATTTTTCATTATAATAATTATAATATACATTCATTTTCATTATATACACCACATAAAAGAATTAGGTGGTGAATATGTCATGTGTCTCATGGAAGTAAAAAGTGAGACAGAAATCCCTTACTACTTGAGTAACTTTTAAATCATGAGATCAATGAAAGAATAACATAAATTGAAACTTTTAATATCATAAAATAAATTAAATTAATGATATAAAATGTCGTATGGTGGTATATAAACCCCAAAAAATAAATTATTGGTGAATATGGCATAAGTCTCGTATAAATAAAAGTGAGACAAGAAATCTCTTTACCTTAAGTCTTGACTTATGTAGTATTCATTAAAGCTCATGTATAAAAAATATAAATTTATTATACATATATTAAAGAACCATATACATATATATCATACCATATGTTATTTTCTTATGACCTTTTATTATCCGTTTATTAATAATTTTATGTTAAAGTTGTGTTTGAGGTAATAACGGGTCTGTTTTTCATATATGTTTTGACTTTCCATTTTTTGGTCATCTTACTTAGACCATATTTTAATCATATCCAGAATGTACAACATGATATGAACATAATATATATTCTGTATAAATTTATTTATTGTAATCCATAATATTTTATGATAGGAAATATAATACATCATTCATGGAGACAGCGGATCATACGTACGCATGAACGTTGTTTCCATTTTCTTATCATATTGAAAGAAAAAAAGTAAATGATATATATATATATATTATAATTATATTATAATTATTATTTCATATATATAATATATTTTTATTAAATACATCCTTAATACATTCCATGTAAATAATGAATGAATCACATCACTTCGTGAGGCGGTAGTCTGCCGTACACACGAACAACATTATTGTATTCTAAAAAAATGAAAAGAATGAAGGTATGTGTTATATAATAATTAAATAAGTATAAATAAATAATAAATATCATATATATATATATAATATAAATATTATTTTCATCATTATTTCCAATCTTTATAGGTGGTAATGGAAAAATGAACAACATCGGTTCGTGAGGCAGTAGTCCGTCGTACACAAGAATGATGATTACATAACCCATTTTATGTAAGTGTGTGTGTTTTTAGGTATTACCCTTAACATAAAAACATTTCATTATATATAATATATTTAGGTAATTATATAATCATGATATAAAATAATCTAAGGATGTGGAGAAGTAAATAAAATAAAAATTCTTTTAGAAGAACATCACCTCTTGTTTGGGTATCCTCATTAGGTTTGCACTAAAACCTTAAACAAATTCTTTCTATCCAAACTAATTATTATAATATGAGTTAATTGAAGTATTTAAGTGATTTTGGTAGGTTTTTTTCAATACAAATGGCTTGATAGGTGTTAATAAGAGGGGAGAGTGAGTGCCCTTTTATAGTTGAGTATGAGTGACATTCTTGTAAATGCTCAAAAAGTACTCACTATTGGGAGGTCTCCCTTACCTTATGTGAGTCAAAAAATTTATAATAATATATAGGATGTTTTATTTGGTCAATAATATACCTACACCACATAAAATAAATGTATTTTTATAATTTTTTTCCTTAACCTCTAAGTTTATCTATTTTTACCATTTCAATTTTTATTAAGGTAACTAATTTTCTAACCTGGGTAATTTATCCATTAGAAATAAATTAAATTGATTATTATTATAAATTATATACCAAATTATTTTAAAATATTATATCTAATTTATAAAATAAAAATATCATATGTGTTGGAAATTAATTTTAACAGAATATAACGTAATGCGTAAAAACACTGCTTTAACCCTAACTGCGCTAATAATGTTTTTACTATTTAAGGGTAAATATGTTCATTATAAAAGGTAAATTGGAACATGAATGGACCATATATAATATTTATTAAAATTTAAAAATCACTTCACAGAATATAAGTTTTCTAGTAATTTTAAATCACTTAACAATATATCATTTATTATAAAATAACAGTAATGTCAATTTTGACATTATTTATTTAATTTAAATTTAAAAATATCAATAAAATAATGGAATTTAAATATATTAATTTAAAACTTGTGTAAAATGATATATTCATAAAAAAATAATGGAATCCAATAATTCATTAAATTTACTTCACTTTTAATATTCTTAGTATCATTTATTTTAGTTAATTTTTAACTAAATAATTCTCACATTAGTGTTTCTTAAGAATTTAAAGTAATTATTTAATCTCTCAAAAATTAAAATAAATTATCATGAAAAAAATAACTCATTTATATTTAAAAATAATATTTATAATTGAATATATGATGTTTTTCTTTATCCTAGAGATATATAAATATTAAAAGAAAGGAAGGTTCCTTTTTTTCTTTTTCATTACATAACTTATTATTTAGATAAATTTCATGATATAGTGTCCCAATATCTCATAAAAATAGATAATAAGGTTTTAAGGTTATAAATATATCCATAAAATGGTTATTGGACAAGTTTTTAGGTCATTTTACACCTTATATTCTAAGTTTAACCACTAAGTAAACTCGTTTTTACCATAATCGATGTAATTAATTTATCTATTTACACTAATCGTTGTGGTAAAAAATTAATTTGTTCTTATTATGAAATATAAATTATTATTATTCCAAATATGGAATCCATTTTTTCAAATTACATTCACATAAGTGGAAGAATTTAATCTGAAATCAATCCTGCAGACGCGATGAGAAAGTGGGTTTTTAAAGTGAAAATGTTCAAAAGTTTACAACGTTTTTATATCCAATGTCAATATAAAATTAATTATAATGACATAATTTGGATTAATATATGTATAATTGAACTAGTTATACTTTAAAATCATTTTAAAATATAATTTAACTATATAAATAATTCAAAAAAAAGTATTTTTCAATTAAAATTCAGTATTTTTTCATTATTCCTCAAAAAATGAATCTTTTCAGAAAAATGCCAAAATTCACTCTAAGATAATTTTGAAATTAAACTTTAAAATATTAATTTTATTTTTTCAAATAGAATTTTTAAAAGTTTCTAAAATTAGTTTTAAAATAATTACACCATTAAAAGGCGGTAAAACTACCTTTTAGAAAAATACATTTGTTTATGGAAAAAATTGGATTTGTTCTTATATATTGTCTATAAAAAAACATAAGATGAATTTTAAATAGTTTATTGAATATATAATATATAAATTTCAATAAAATCATTTATCATAAGTAGTTTTTTTAGTTTATTGAGATAAAAGTGTTTGTGCATAGAAAAATAGTTTTTTAGAAAAATAATTTCTTTATTTACATATAGTTATTAATTTCATTTATAATTAATTGGTTACAAAATAATGCATTTTATAAACATTCATAAACCATATTTTCATAATTTAGTTAATAATTTTCATACCAATCATTCTAATGTCTAGGTAATAACTATAATAATATTTTAATAATATGTCATGTTTCATTTAAACTCAATGTTGTGTGTAGTGCAAGATGATCTATGTGTTGCATGTAATGAAATATAAACTTGGTATTGTTTGTAACAAAATCCAAAATAAAATTTTCATGTACCAAAATCTAAACTTAATGTTTCATGTAGTGAAAGATTAACTTGGTGTTACATATAAAGCAATCTTAACTTGGTGTAGCGTACAATGCAATCCATCAAAGAAATTTAATTTATTTGAAAAATAATAATTCATAAAAACATGAGATGTTGAACATGCCAACCCATTTTAGGTCATGTCTAGGGTAAAACTCATGTTAAAGATTCAACTTTGGTCTTAGATTTTTGATCTGAGACTTATTTTAGTATTTATCCTATTTTATTTAAAAAACCATGCATGAATGATATAAAATATTTTTAATATTTTTATAAAATTAATTTCAAGCACACTGGGACTCAGAATCACGTGTCATCTCAGTTCATAGATCTAAAAATATTTATAGATATATTTCAAAGTCTTACAAGACAAAAACAGGGTCTCTATAGGTAAACCCTGATAACTCTCTGATGTATTGGGTAATGTTTTTATCTCATGAGATTCCATGTATGGTGCACGTACAGTTAGCCTAAGCACACTATATTGTATTATCTTGGAAGTGAGCATTGACTATAGTTCATGGGTGGTCAGATTAAGTACACCATTTTATGTTATCATTATTTTGATCCTTCACTTATTCTTATGATGTTATGCTTTATGTTTTTTCTATATATTTATGATTCCATGATCTTATGATATCATTTCCTTATGCCATGTTTCTATGCTTATGATCATTCTCTTTATGATATCATGTTATTCCTGTTAACTTATATATGCTTTCTCACCATTATGATTTACTATGATCATTCCCTTAAAAATAATTTGAACTCACCCTTTTAATATATTTTTATTCACCATGTTATGAAGATGATTATAACTTATGTGAAGTCTAGAAGTAGTATAGTTTGGATTTATTATAGACAATTGTTCACATGTATTTTAAAATAAATTTCTTTATTTACCTAGTACTCAAAGAAACTAAACCTTCCATTCTTTGGTTTGTGAGATTATTTTGTGAAAAGTAATGTTTAAATTAAGGAAATGATATAAAATAAATAAATGGTTAGATTGGATTTCTATGTCTAGAATCTCTAATTCCTTAAGTTCTAATACTTAGCTAAAAAATGGTTTTCACATGGATAAACATAACACTAATGTATATATTATTTATTGATTTCTCAATATGTGGAATATGAATTTTGAAAGGTGGTATTGAGTTAGACCAAATATAGGAATTATACTTCTTTATCCAAACATTAAAGTTAATTCATCAAGGTTCATTAGGAGTGGAAAACCAAATAAAAGTCTTGTATATACTTCTTTATTTTCTTAAATGTTCTAAAACATTTATATTATTATTCATACTTGGTCTTTTATTTCAGTAAATGATGTTTAAATGATGAATTTAATTCCATAGAAGTATTCATTCATCTTCTTATTCACTTGTTTAGTGTGTCATAAATTTTCTTTGATGTTCCACTAGTAAATAGAGTCTAGATTTGATTCCACATAAGTCATCACTCCCCTTATGATTCATTTGTTGTTTATTTTACCATGAATCTATCATTTTCTAAATTTTTCATTGAAAACACTTAGGAAGATATGTTAGATAAACATATGAACATCTTGTGATCATTAAAACATATCATTATGAATGATGATAATTGTGGTATCCATAGGATGACCCAACAATTTTTACACATGATGTTTCTAATAAAATATCAATACATTTATTATTGATATTATAGAAAAAGTGGAATTTCTTCTTCATCATTACTTTTCTTCCAAGAGGAACACTTTTTCCAGGACTTGAGTTTTCTAAACTTTATCCCAAGAACCAGAGACTAGGATTAATTCATCATACATGTCTCTAAGGATTTTTATTCTACCTATGTTATAAAATTTACATAAAATTATTCCTAATTCTCCATGTAATAGGTGTAATTTTTTAATTTTGGGGAACCAATGGTAGGTGAGATTAAAAATAATGCTAACACATCAGTACACAAAGAACTGTGAGATCCAAATAGTTCGGTATAATTTGAGTACTTTGAGTCGTGGCTTAAACTTCATGAAACTTTGATGAACCCAATAATATCAAGCTCATTCATCTATGAAGTTTCGTCCAAGTTAAAGGTCCTAAATTTCAATATATCCATTAAGTTGTTATTTTATTAAGGACTAAAGGATCTAAAGATAATTTTGGATAGTTAGATTATGTGCATGGGATTGGATGTCCCTGGTTAGGGGAGAATTCCATAAAAAGTATGAAACTCTTTCATTTTCATCCCTAAAAAGATATTTGTTAAAGATGATATTATATTTTTCATGGTATATTACACACATAAACCACTATGATGATAAGTTTTACCTAGGAATGGGAACTATTTCATTGTCTAAATAGTAAAATTCATACATTGGTAGTTTGTATGATAGTTGGTATCTTTGAAGTTGTGATCTAAGAAGACCTGTGATATTTTTATGGTGGAGATAAATAAATTGATTCATATTAGATTAAATGTTATCAATCATTTAATTTAACTTATTTATAGTGTTTATAACATTTTGGATAGATAATTTTGATAACATTTTATACTAGAAAAGGAAAATGTGTCGTAATTTGAGAGAAGAGGGAAAATCAGAAAAAGATCATGAAATTTTAAAAAGGTAAAATTTTTCATGTAAGCCCTGATTTCACATGAAAAATTATTACATGGAGTGTTTCATGCAAAAAACTTACACTTACATGACTGTAGAAACATTCACAAGTTAAAGTGGTATATTAATGTAATGAATTAGCATATGTATGAAACACTTCTGCAAAAAGAAATATTTTACTCTAAGATTCATGAATGGCCATTGTTCCCTCCCTTGAGTAGGGACCCCTTATATATAGGGGTATAATCAACTTTCCAAATTTGATTTTCAAGCAAAAATATTATAATATGAAAATATCCTTTATTTTTTTCTCCAAATTTCATTCTTTTTATCTCAAATGAATCTAATTCTGAGGGGGGTAATTTATAGACACTAAAAAGGAGTTTAACATATCAACATGAAGATCAAGATGTGTTTGATTTGGTTCCCTAAAACCAACTAATTTTTACTTATTAAAGCCTCCATATTCATGGATTTAAATACTAATAAATATATTATCATATATTTATTATTATTCTACATTACATTAATGTGATAATGTCCTTGAAATATTTGTCGCATCGAAAGGTCAGAGAAGTTCAATGTTATAATGAGAACCTTGAAGTTCCATGGAAATATTCTATAACATAAGTCATATGGTCATATGACATCATCTGAGTGGATGCAGATGATACAGATTATTAGTTGTTGGATTCCCATGAGAAAATGGGGATTTTTCTCATGAATTTATCATTTGATAATCTCTAAGACATGAGATTATAAGGACATACCTGCAAGAAGGAATTCCATATGTTTACATGTAAATGGATATTCTTGTCTTTGAACTTGTGTAATGATCCTTAAACTTTAATTATTAATAATACATATCATGACTCGCATACTTTTATGTATTTCCCAAAATTATGATGTTATATGTTTGTGAGGAAATAAGATATGTTGGGTGCATCTTGAATGATATGTTATTAATGAATAAGTTGAGTAAGTATTTTTCCCTTCCATATTTATAAAAGTTGATATCTTATCCCTTTGATTGGAATGGAACTTTCAAACTAAATTTCATGGCCATGGTGTATTAATGGGTTCATTTTCCCCTTTCATATTTATTTAAGGTTTAATGAAATATGAGGAAGGTGGATGAGTCGAGTCATGTGTTCGATCATGGAAATGATGTGTTAAATATAATTTTAATAAATTTTAATTTATTTATTGATATTTATATTATACGTGAGACGTGATTACATAAAATAAATAATATTATTAATATTTTTATTAGATTTGGGGTTCATTAAGGATTAATTGATTAGTTAAGGTCCTATGTGAAATTACTAATCCTCCAACTCTATCTTTATGTATACCTCATTATATCATTTTTTTGGGATGTACTGAAATAATTTGTTGTGCAAAATAATTTACGCTCTATGTAATTTCTCCACAAATAACTTCTCTAGGGTTTTCTCTCAAACTTGAGATAATTTATTTCAACTCCTCCCTCCCTCTCAAGAATGAGAGAATAAGAATCAATCATTTAATCCTAAAGTATAGTGTTGTGATCAAAGGAAATTAATGCAAGATTATAGGTTCCACCATGCTACCAACCTGAGTACCATCGATAACACTTCAAGATCAAAGAGCATATATGGATTGTTTCTATAGTTATTATACTTTGGATCTTTTGACATAACAATGGTGCAACCCAAAAAAATGTATGATCGATAAACATTTACACCAATTAATAAAAACTAAGGTAATTTCTTGTTATTAAATTATTTATAAATTTACCATGAAAGAGCCTATCTCTTGGTTCTAGGATTATTTCACTATGGTTCTTCGGATATAATCATGATACATGTAATTATTCATTATGTTCTTGTGATTTATTCGTTGGATTCAATGAAAACTCATCATTATTCATTGGCCTAGTCAAGTTTCATTATAGTCATAACCTTAAATTGGTATCATAGCAGTCACATTTGAATTTATACTTATTTATTAATCACTGATTGATTTACGCATTTGTGGTTAGTTTTTCATTTTTTTTATTCATAATTTAATTTGAAAGACAAGATATATTCTTTATTCACCTTAATATGATCAAAAAGATAATAATAGATAAAAATCATTTAAATAACTCATCTAGAGGTTTCTAGTATTCTGTTTGGATAACACAGAACGGCATGGCATATAGCCCATAGGTATACACCGTGTATCTAGGTTCTTTTCCCCATGATGAGGCTTTAATTAATCCAAAAAAATCACAAAAAGAAAAAAAGAATGAAACATAATTACACACCATTTTTTGAATAATATAGACTAGAAAACATCTTTTTAAACAACACGACAGGTGGTTGGAATATACATTGTATAATCCATATGCTTTCACAGTGAAATTTACAAAAAAAGTATAGTCAAATACCTATCATTATTTTATTACATAAAACATAGGGACTAAAATTAATTAATCACTAAGGTTACATGGTGTTTATTTGGCATAAATTTCATGTTCCTAATAAATTTCTATATTGAAATACAAACCAAGTCCCTAGGCATGTATTGCAAATAAACAGAAATTAGAATACACAACGTGTGGTTGGATTGTACACACCATGTATCTCGTACTTATTTATATGGAAAGAAAAATTAATTGTACCATTTAACCTAATCAACATGTTTTTTTGTGTCATAAATTGATAGTATACATCATGTGATAGGTTTTATATAATATTAAATTCTTAATCAATTTCCATGTAAAATTTGAAACTATATGTCGTTTATGGTTGTTTCATTTCATGTACTCCAAATGCATTAAAAATGGTAAATGTAGAGTAATTAAACATGTGTTTGTGAGTAGTTAATTTATAGTACACGATGTGTAATGATGTGATATGTCTTTTACATTGTATTCTATGTGAGTTCATAATACATGACTATACTTGACGTTAGGTAGTTCAGACCAGTACATGCTATGTTGCCTTCATGTACACACCATGTACTTAGTTAATTTTAAATAAAATTAATTTATTTAATTTGTTTAAAATTATATTATATGGGATATTAAGTATTATATATATATTAATATAAATTAATTAATTAATTAATTAATTTACTTATTCGGGTAATTTATCTTAATTAAGAATGATTGAAATTAATGCTTGTTTATTAAATTCATATTAATTTCATGTGTGTGACTGATCATGATTTTTTTACTAAACAACGTATGTGTTGGATTTATATTTAATTTAATATTATTACATGGTTTTTTCAATGTAATAAAGTTTTATTAAATTAAATATGATGGTATGAGATTCATCTCTTCCACCTTTATTATGTAGGACCTACATGTACATGGTTTATTTTATGTATCTCATACCTCTGGTTCACCACACTTGTGTGTGAGTAAAATATATAAAGGATAGATCTACAAGGAGATTAGGCAGTTTAGAACCCAAGTTGAGGTGAAACCAACCAAGAAGGCACAAAGGTTGATAGTGTAATGTTGGAACTCTTAGGCCAAGCTCGGCTCATGGAGTTTTTCCTCAAGGGTCACAAGTTTATTTATTACTCGCTCGATAAATCAACCACTATAAATATAATGATCAAATCACTTTATTTATTTTATTTATATATATTTCATGGTTAATTTTTATGGATTCTTTATCACGATTGCATAAATAAATTAATTAACAAAGCGTGTAATATGGAATTAAAATAAATGGATTATATGTAGATTGTTTTATCAAAACATGGATATTTAATTATATAAAATTTACATAATATTGAAAAGGAATGGAAAGATAAAAAAGTAAATTTACACATAATAAACAAAATATTTCAATGAAATATTAAATTAATAAAATTCTTACATTATCTAAGTTGAAGATAAACTCATAATTAAAGTATTAGTTCAGACCACAGTCAGGGGAACTTTTAATTATCAGAGAGTCTAAAAAAGTATGATGGGTTGAATTAACCAAAATTGTATTAAATTTAATTGACGTGGTCTATTCAATATAATTTTTTTGGTAAGTGTTAAGAAAATACAAGTCAAGATTTCAGGAATAGGGATACCACTCAATGGATCAAGGAGTTGTGAGTTATCAATTAGCAAGAATGCCTACCTAAATACCTTCTTATGATTTTCATGGTCATAGTCTAGATTATAATAATAGAAATATAAATCAATTCAACTAGAATGTCTATGCGATAAGAAATTTCAAGTCTAGTGGTGAGGGATATTGAGACTTGTTAAAATAGTGGGTGACCAATAAGATAATTAAATTTATTTCATCTCCCATATTTTTGAAATTAATATAAATTATTTAAATCTTATTTTATTTTATTATAGAAAATTAAAATGGAAATTTGTTCGACCATGTTATCCTTGAAATATATACTAGAGAAGGATAATATTCTTACTAGTAGTAACTTCCATGAATGGAAACTCTATGTGATAGAGTCCCCAGTTTCTAATCCACTTAATAAGGAGGTGAGTGGGGAAGAGTTATTTTTCTAGGAAAAATTATTGGATTATATGCTAGATATCCAATTTTTTATGCTTTTATCCAATACTAATGAACTCGTGAAGTCTCATGGGATCATGGATGCATATAGCATACTCAAGAATCTTTTTTATATATATTAGGATAGAGATAGACATGATTGGTTTGATATCTCCAATGCACTCTTCATGAGAAAACTAAGAGATGGTGTTCCATTTGGGTCTCATATAATCAAAATTATTGGATACATTGAGTTATTAAACATTTTAGGGTTTAAACTACCTAAAAAATTGCACATATATATCATTATTTCCTCACTTCCTCAGATCTTCTGTATCTTTTTTATGAATCTTAAATTTAACATCTTTGAGAAGTATCTCCCATATCTCCTCACTTTTCTTTGTCGGGTTAATAAGGACATAAAGCATGAAAAACCTTATATACCTACAATTAAAAAGAGAAAGAGAAAATAAAAAATCCCAAAGACTTAATCTAAGTTGAAGGATTCTTCAAAACACCCATCCAATAAAAGGAATATCAAGGGGAAAGAATGGGAGTAGGACATCATCTATTTTTATGTAACAAGAAGGAATGTTGGAAGAAGAATTGTACCATAGAAAATAAGCAAGGATAATTTTCAAGTGTGTTCATTATTAAGTGTAATATATATGTTTCTAAAAATTGGGTATTAGATAAAGCTTGTGATTCTCACATTTCTATCGAATTATAAGAACCAGGTGCATTTAGAATAGTTTCATAGGGTAAGATGGATATACAAGTTGCCAACAGAGCTAGACTCATTTTGGTGGCTATTGGATATTATCACATCACATTGCCAATAGAATTGATATTGGTTTTTAAGAAATGTTATTATGTGTCATCAGTTACAAAAAACAATATTTTTGTATCCAATTTTGATATGGATGGATTTATTTTCAAAATTTGGGGGTATATATTGCTAATTTTACAAAGATTGAGTATGTTATGGTATGGAACACCTTAATAATAGTATTTATGTGTTAGGTTATACAAATTAATGGCAATTTATAATTAATATATTTTACATGACTCGTATCACACCCAACTATGGAATCACTGCTTAGGTCATGTAAATGAAAAACACTTGAAAAAAATATACCAAGATGGATATTTAAATTAATTTAAACTAAAACCACTTAGAATATGTCAGGATTGTTTGTGAGGAAAATTGAAAATTTACTATTTAGTAGAAAATCTGATAGGTCCATAGATCTTCTATAATTGTTTTATACGTATCTATGTGGACTACTTCCTATTAAAGCAAGAGGTGGATACTTATACTTCATAAATTTTACTTATGACTTTAGTAGATATGGATATGTTTAATTAATGAGGTATAAGTCTAATTACTTTGATAAATTTAAGGAATATAAGAATAAATTTGAGAATAAATTTGGTAATAATATAAAAAAAAATACTTAGACCATGGTAGAGTATATTTAAACCAAGAGTTCGTTAATTATCTATGGGGGTTTGGGATTTTATCTCAACGTACTCCTCCTTATACACTGTAATGGAATGGTTTGATTTAAAGGAGGAACCAAAATTTTTTATGGATGGTAATATAAATGATGATTCATAAAATTCTTCCATTATCCTTTTGTGGATATTCATTATAGACAGTGACACACATACTAAACTGAGTACCAACTAAAGTAGAAAGTGGCATTCTAGATGAACTTTGGTAGGGAATTAAACTTATATTTTCACGTGTATGAGTGTAGGTTCATGAAAAATTTGTTAATTCCTGTTTAGGTAAAAAATTAATACCCAACATCATCATATAATAGAAAAATATTACATCATTATACTATAATCTAATGCACATCCTATTATTTTATCATTAAAATAGGAATAGTTTATAGTTATACATAAAATTAAAATTTAAAAATTTTATAATTTGAATTAGAAAAAATTAATATCATTTTTTAGTATATAAGTTTGAATTTATATTAGGGTAAATTTTTGTGATTTTTTAGAACTAGTTGATTTTTAGGTGAATAGTGACAAATGTCGATGTTTGTGAAATTATCATTTATTTTCTTTAAATCAAGTAATTTAAAAGTCTAATTGTATTTTGGATTTTATTTTAAAGTAAAATAATTCAACTTTTATTAAACATAATATAATTAATTCCATAAGAATCGTCATTATATTTGGTTTTGGTATAATATTATTCATATGCTTAAAAACTCATTTTTCTAAAAAAATGTTTCTCATTGCATTTTATGCACTTATATTAAAATTAATTTCTATCAATTATATAGTTTAAATATTTAAAATTGGATCTAATATTTTTAATTATTATTTTAAAATTTATTAATGATTTCAATTTCATTTTTTGTCATTATGGATTGTAAATTTTTTAAAAATGTTGTCACTGTAGTAAAGGGGTAAAACGAGTTAAGTAAGGTTAAATCCTTGCGATAAGGTCATAAAATATCATATTAATTATTATTTTATGAGATTATTTTTAAAATTATTAAATTATAATATAGATTTAATTTTTTATGTGCCACTTATCTATGATTAAGACACAAATAATATTTAATAGTTAAGAATAATTACAAGTGTGCCACTCACATCAATTATAAAAGAGAATATTCTCTCCTCTTTTATTTATGCCACTTAATCAATTTAGATCAAATAATATCTACCAAAATACCTTTACAAAATCATTATAATTTTATTATAGGTTCTGGTCTCACCAAAAGACTAATCCTAGAAGGCTTAAGGTGTAAGCCTAAGGAAGTTTTCCAAAGAAGAGGTATAACTCTTAACTGAGTGTTTTCATGTTTATTTCTTCTTTAACCACCTAAAAATATTAAATAACCATATTTAAATATTTAAATAAGTATAATAACCATAATTATATATTTTTATGTTAATTTTATATCAATTTTCAATCTCTTTTCCATCCTAAAGAAAATGAAAACATCGCTCATGCATATATACAGCTTGTCGTCTCTACATAGAAATGTAATTCATTTTTCATCACCACTTTACTTGGATGGTTATAAATATATAAATAATAAATATATATTATATTTATGACCTAATTATTATTATTTAAATATAATGTATCATTTAACTTCTTACCCTTCCACCTGTTAAAAATAAAATGTCGCTTGTGCGTACAAGTGAATTACCACCTCCGCGAAACGATGTGATTGATTTTTCACATATACATTTCATGGATGATTATAAAATTTTATTTAATGTATAAAAAATATAATTATGTTTCAATTAATATTATATATATAATTTAATTTTAACTCTTTTACCATGGTTAATGCACCGATGTTATTTTGAGGTTATAAACCGAAGGACCCCAAAATGTATAATGTGAACTTAATTGATTTACTTACTATATAAGAAATGGTAAAAATTGAACAAAAACGGGTTATGAAAAAGGAATAATCTTGAAAAGGTTAATCAAGAAAGTAAAAATTTAATATAATTTTATTATATAGGAATTAAAGTACATGTGTAGCGAGTTAGACTTGAGGTGAGGGTTTATTCTATAGTCTCATTTTTATTTGGGATTGTTTATGCTTAAATTTCCATTAAAGGAGATTATAAGTTATTTCTATTTTAAACTCCATATATTTTATTATAATTTAGTTATATATGCATTTTACATTTTTTTCCTTTCATTTTTCTCTATTTTTAACTTAATACAATTGAGAGAATATGTTTTAAGAAAAGATGGCCTATTTCCTATTTGGTCAATGAACTTTTTCTTCCAAACCCTTGTTTCTTTAAAAAAAATCAAGAATGTTACTTTTTTATTAAAAATTATTATTTAAATTCACCTTCAACAATATTTTAATTTCTTTTCAAAGTTTTAAAAATGTTCTTCTTGTCATTTTTTAAATGATATACTTTTGAATTTTTACCAAAAGTGTGAAAGGAATCTTTGTTTTAACATTTATTGAATGAACAGATTTTCTCATCATCATAACTATTATTTTATTTGAATATTCCTTTATTATTTTTCATATTTATTTTCAATGAAATTTATTTTATCAATATTTGTTCAATTTCTATTTAAAATGTTATCAAAATAAATGGTTATTTTTATCATGTTTTCAAAGAAAGGATCGAATGTTCTTTTAAATATATTTTCATCTATGTCAAAATACTTTGATAATTATTATTAATTATTGGTGATATTACCTAATGATACCATCCACCTTATTTATATGGATGGATTATAATCATGATGTTCTATTTATCAACTGGTGAAAATACTAACATATCTTATTATAGTCTTTCTATATGAAAGTTTATGTTGATTATGTATTAAATTTTTATTCATTTATTTCATATAATTAATTAATTAGACTTAGTAAGTAATGGATAGGACCTGTTATAGCCACTTGATGCATTAATAAATCTTATGATACAAACTATTTTGGTTATTTTGCATACACCTTACATATTTATGTATGATTTCTGGGCACAAGGACTTGATGGTAAGACTATGATGTATAGTATTATGAATTCCATTATTATAAAACTATTTATTGTTATCCATTTAATTATATATATTATTATTTCATCCATGGATATATTTACCTTTTATAATATTAGTTATATAAAATATTTGATTATTATTTATCTATGTCATATTATCCATGATTAATTTATTATAAGATAAATTATATTGTATTATTTCCCTTATTGACCATATAATCTCACCATTTATTATGTTTTACCTCCCCTAGGATACCAATAATAGATCTATGAATGATTCTAGAGATATACTATAAGAAATAATAAATTTATCACTATAATTTTAAGTTGTATTTCATGTTTTATAATGTAATGTGAGAATAATATATGTATCAAGTACCACAATACCACTAAACTATTTTATCCTTTGAGATATGATCTCTTATATATTGTGTCAATGTGGTAAAATAATAACCAGCTATAGGATACTATATTTCAGGTGTTACATTTGGTATTGGAGTAATTTTAGTATAAACCTTGGGAACTGTATTTTGGAAAACATAGATTACATAACATAACCCTATGAAAGACTCTAGGGTGAAGTATAAGTATAGGATAATATAATTAAATTTTGGAAAGGTAGAGAATGTTTGTTTTCCTAGTAATGAAATCCCTATCTAGTTACTGGCAATTTGATGCAGTTATGGCATAAATGAAACTAGGTATAAACCCCCTGAAAATTATGATTGAGTATCAAATCAGTTTTTACTCGGTGCACAATGAGTGTTCATAAGACTATACACCTGACTAGAAACTCCCAGGGAATATGATTTAGTTGATTCACATGTTTTTTATAAACCATTAAAAATTATTTTAAATATTGTTATGATTTGAAGATATTCCCAAAGATATTAATCTTTTGAATCTACAATTAGCTATGAATAAATTTTCAATTTATGTTAAGTGTTATAACAAATATAAAATTATACTCCATGATTTAAAATTCATAATTTTATGAGATAATTCAGTATATTCATTGTTTAGAAATGGTTTATATCGAAATAAATGGAAACTATATCAATGTACGTAATCTATATAGGGGTTTCCCTCATAATAAAGATAATGAAGATGGAGTGGTATCTGAAAAAATTATAATTATATTAGTGAATTTAACTTGGGTTATGACCAAAAATAATGCATGTATGGATTAACCTATTGGTCCCCAACATGGGGAAACAATATTGGAGAAATTCATGTGACAAAAACTTCCATCATTGGGAATAAAAATCTATTACTAGATGAGCAATGAATTAGGTACCTAGAGAATATATTTCTCACCTTGGAAAGTAGTGAAAGAGAGAAATTTATCATGATTATTTTCTTAAGGGAGATTTTTATCAATGGTGTTCATTGATCAAAAACACTAAGGATTCATAGGAAATAAATATTATATAGTATAAGACCTTCAAGGAGATATTCTTCAAAAAATATTTTTCTCATGAAAAATGAGCTAATATATAGAGGCAATTTCTCAATATTAAGAAAAAGGAATGAGAAAATGTTGGAATATGGATATAACTTTACAATGTTAAAAACTCATGTTGTGTATTATATACACAATCTAATAAGTAATATTGATCACTTATCTGATGGACTAAAGCCTAGCCTTTAAATTGAATTAGTATCTCATAAATTTTTAGTATATGTGGATATAGTATCAATTTCCATCAAGATAGAGAAATATTTATCCAATTCTTTGTTTTTCTAGGAAAAAAATAAAATAAGTGGTTAGTTGATCACTCTGGAAAAATAATTAAGGAAAAAGGGAATAAGGGAAGGGTGTAATTTATAACTTGTAATAATTATAGAAATAATCAATGTGAAACATGCTTTATGGGAATGGTAGTTTTCTTTAAGTGTAGAGAGAAATTTCATTAGGATTGTGATTTCAAGGAAAAGAAATAATCCACCAATGTCTAGTGCTTAAACTATAAGGATATGGGGAACTATTCAAATGAATTCCCCAAGAATCGAGAAAATTTTCCCCAGAAAAAGCCATGGGATAAATTCCAAGATTATGTTATCCCTCAGATATAGTTAAAGTTCTTAAATATGTGGTGTAAAGTACTTTGATTACAACCTGATATTTTTATAATTCTTTATTTGATTCTAGATCTTCTCGCTCTTTTATATCTTCCATGTTTCCTAAGAAAAATAGATATTTCCCTAGCACCTTAAAATGGAGTTTTCAATCAACAATCCTAGTGTAAATATTATTACAATAAGGATATGTTAGTTAGTTATCATTATGACACGTGGACATACCCCATTTTCAAAATTTATTATTTTACCTATGGTTCACTTTAATATAATCATTAGTATGGATTGTATTTAAAATTATAATGCGAAAAAATATTTCCAAGAGAGGGAGATTAGTATTCATGATGGAGATGTGGAATTACTTATCTTAATATGTGAGAATACATCATTTGAATCATGTAAGGATCTAACTCAAATAGTTCTCCTTAATGAAATTCTTGGAAGAGAAGACTAGATGAAACCTATGAATGGTAAAGGTATCCTTATAATAGATTATGTACCTATTGTATAGTAATACATTAATATGTTTCCTGAAGAACTATCTAGAAATCCACTTGAATGTGAAATTGAGTTTTCCATTGATCCCATACCCAATACAAAACCTATATCTAAGACTCTTTATATGATTCCATAATGGAATTAGTGGAAATAAATAAATAACTACAAGAGTTGTGTGATAAGTGATTTATACACCCTAGTGTATCACCATAGGGTTTCCCTATTCTTTTTTGTTGAGAATAAATATGGTTCTATGGGGTTATGCATCTATTATATGGAAATAAATACTATTAGTATTAAAAACAAGTATCTTATGACCTGTATTGATGAATTATTCGATCAAATTCAAAGAGATCAATATTTTTCAAAGATTGATCTTTTTTCTCAGTATCATCAACTATGAGTAAAGAAGGATAATATTTCAAAGATGGCATTTCATATGAGGTATGGACATTACTAATTTATAATAACACACATTATATTTATGTTCCCTCTATTTTTATAGATAATATGAATAGTGTATTCAAAAATTATATCGATAATTTCATTGTGTTATTTATCGATGATATCTTGGTATACTCTAAAATTTGTGATGAGAATAAGTGTAATGATACACATCATTACTAGTTATAAAATTTAGAGTAAAATTAAATTTTTGGCTCAAAGAAGAACCATTAAGTGAATTTTTATTTAAATTTGAATTATAAGAGTTAAATCCTATTTTGGAAGTATTTTAGGTGTGGTTTGAGGCCTGGATGGTGCCTGGTGCTTAGAAAAATCTTGGGATCTTCAGGTGAAAGTTGGAGGATTTGGTATTTTTTTTATCTAGTGATTGTTTGGTGCACATGGATTAGTAAAAACTATATGGAAATTGAGTCTCATGTAATTTTCAGTTCATTTTATTCATTCATGGATTGTACATAGTTAAGTTAAAGTTGTGTGGGATTTAGAGAAATTTGTTCATTTTGAGTAGATTCCAGGTGCAAGGCACCCAACTTATACATGATTGTATAAAAACTATGTGAGGTGTTGTAGATGGGTTCTAATGTTTTGTTCATGGTTTTCAAATGGTTATAAAACCATGCTTCCAGATTATGTAGGGAGGTTTTTTCTAGAAAATTTCTTTTGAAAGATTGGCATAGGGTTTGGAAAATTATATGGATACCCAGATTTTCATTAAAAGTGGGAAATACCCATTTCCCCCCCTCAAAATTTTTAGTTTACCCTTCCCTTTCCTTCACCTCATGTACATAAACTAGAGGAGGTATCCCCCCTTCCTCTTCAACCACCATCTATTTAAGGTGTTTCCTGGTTTCATTTTTTAGTGTTTAAAGGTTAGTTTATTCCTATTATATCCCCCTTCTTCCTTTCCCATCCTTATGGTTGATTTTTAGTGTCTCCTAATTAGGGTTTTGGTTTGGATTCCACTATATCACAGTGGAATTAGTCGAGGATGTTGGGGATTTATCATTATTTGGTAAGAGGAGATCCTGAGATGGTGTATACACATTGTCACTCATAGTTTCAGTGGAGGTATAATGATCGGTGGGTTTTTTCATTCAATTTCAATTAAATTGAATGTAATTTCCATATAATTAGGCATTATGTGTTATAGTTTTTTCCGGATTGGTGTCGAGGGTGCGTTGTAGGAATTATTTGAGTGGTTGGTCAAGGTTTTAGAAGGTATAATCCCCTTGGTGAGTTTTAAAGCTTTATGCCTATTTGGAATTAAATTGATTAATTCATTTTAATTTTTTTAATTGATTTAATTTCCTTATATAACATGAGTTAGGTTCTTAGGTTGTTGGTGGAGTGTGGGTTCAGGCCTAAAGCTTCATAAATGACGTCAAAAGATAGGTTGGGGTTTAGTTTTGTGTTGTTTCCATTTTTATATTCATTTAATTTAATTTAAATGAATGCCTTAGATTTTTTAGAACCCCTTGAGGGTTGTTTATCTTTGTTTTGGGAAAGGATTCGGTTCTAGATGCCTTCAAGATGGGTCTTTTGGGTGGGGGGATTTTTCCTTGTATTTTGTTTAAAGAACACACCTTATGTGTTCTATGGTGGTGTGGAGAAGTAGGTATAGGGGAGGTACTTGGGTTCCAACCTCATCATTTATCCGTTAGTGAGTTTGGTTATAGCACATTTAGTGTCACCTCCCAAGTAAGATGCAATAGTGAGGCCAGTAAACTCTTAGAGGCCGCGGTGAGATTCCTTGAGTAAGTTAAGGTTGTACAATAGGTTCCACTCATAGATTTGGTTCTATAAACCTCTATATAAGAGGTATAGGATGATTCCCTAGAGGTTTTATATGTCAGGAGATTGGTTCGGATCTAGAATACCGAGGGGTTTTTTTTAGACTCTTTGGAAAGTACCTGGAAGTCGGCGACAAGAGATGTATTGGATGGTCCCGTTTAAACATCCCCCAGATATCAGTTCAATTTATTATAGTTTCTTAGATTGGGTTTGTGAGTAGTTTCTTGAGGTTTTTGTAGGACCTCGGGACACCCTGAGAGGTGAGGGGTGATACAGGGTGTCAACTTTTTCTTTTAAAAACAAGGATCTTGTTCCCGCATTGGTAGGAACTAGTTAAACATGTATGATGAATATGATCAGCAATGAAACATTCACATGAAAAGAGATGAAACGGAAATTTTTACTTGGTTCACCGCTAAGGGCTACATCCAAGTAGCATACCGCTTCCCTCGGGTCACTCCCATTGACTCCTCCCTGGCTCACTGCCCTTGGTGAAGTCATACTCGGTTTATAGACGTGAACGTCTCTTCATCATTGCAAAATAATGCATCCTTTGTTGAATGTATATGCTCTGTTGAAGTCCAACTTTCACTCGTATACTAATCCCACTTTGCACCGAAGGTATCGGGAAATCTTCTAGTTTTCATGTAGATCCAAAAGGACCGGCATACAACAACCTCACCTGGTTCCCTTCTCCAAGACCGGCGTGCAAGTTTCAAGAACAGAGAACAAGTCACTTGCACAGTACAAAATCGGCGCACAGGTGACACCAACACACTTGCATGACACTGCCTCCTTAAACTCCAAACTTGCACGACTCTGCACCTTTAACTCCCAAACCGCCTTGGTCGCGCAGCCAACAACCGGCGCGCAGCCTCTACTTGCACGACCCAACTACCTCTTGCGCGACTCAACCTCTTGTGCGACGAGAGCTCAAAAAATCTCTAAGTCTTGAACTTCGTTGCAAATGATGTGGGATGGTCCTCTATTTATAGGCAAACTGGACCCCCTGTGCGGTGGCGCGCAAGTGTCCTCACAACGCGCAAGTCCCAGCGCGCAGATCCAACTGCCCTAGACCCTGTCGCGCAACTCACTTGCACAACCCAACCAATACTTGCGCAACTTACTTTCCTTTTCCATATTTTGAAGTTTTGATCATGAAGAACAACCGGCGTGCAAGTTTCCAAACCTCCTAGGCATCGGCGCACAAGTCCTTTCTCAGCGTGCAAGTCACTTGCACGACCAGCCCAAAACCTGCGCGGCCCTTATCCCTTTTCCATTATTCTATGTTTTGATTTTGAAAAACATATGGCGTGAAAGTTTCCTCTCCTTCAAGTACACGGCGCGCAAGTCTCTTTTCCAAAAACACTTTTCCCCATTTGTCGATTTTCAGGCCCAAAAATTTGGTAAACACTGGGAAATGGTGCCACCTTCAATATTGTTGTCTGCTTGAACTGTATGATCACTTTACTGGTACACATTCTGAACTTCCACTGAGGATTGACAACAAACACAAACCATACTCTAATTCATGCATAGAAGACCATGGTTCCAACAATCTCTCCCATTGGGTTTTTTGGCAATCAGAAAATAAATTCAATAGATCCCCATCCATGTGCAAACCAAAAACGCAAGAATCAACTCATCCAACACTCTAAGTCTACGTGAGCAATTATTGGTGTAGAAAACAAGAGAGGAAGATTGAATTGGGTTCCAGTGTGTTTTGGAATTCTCAATGACACCCAAGAAGCATTACATGCCTAAATAGGCCTGAATTTATTCATTTCTCCCCCATTGACAATAAACCCAAATACCGGTAATTTGTTCATTGTTCAGCTCAAACCATACTCCCCCTGGATAGTATATCCCCCACAAACCTGTATCACATCCATAAACAGATAAAAACAGTTATCATAAACGGGGAGAGGGGTAATGCGTAACCTACTTATGCACTGGGAGGTGGATGAACACCAAGGTTCAACCGATGCTTCTCAAACACAGCTGCTGACAGTGGCTTGGTCAGGATATCAGCCACTTGCTCATCAGTTCCCACATGATCCATTACAATCACCCCTTTCTCAACTTTCTCTTTGATAAAGTGATACCTGATTTCAATATGTTTTTTATGAGAATGATGAACAGGATTCTTCGTGAGATAAATTGCGCTCTTGTTATCACAGTAAATTACCATTGGTTGCTTCACCTTATCACCAATATCTATTAGTTGTTTCTTCATCCATAGCATTTGAGTACATGCCTTTGTGGCGGATATATACTCAGCTTCAGTAGTACTAAGAGAAGTACTTTCTTGTTTCTTACTCAACCAGCCAACACATCTCTTCCCAATATAGAAGTCTCCACCACTGGTGGACTTTCTGTCTACTACATCACCAGCCCATTCAGCATCAGAAAACACTGATAATCCATTTTCCCCACCTGCAGCAAAATATAACCCAAAGTTATGTGTACCTTGAATGTACCTAATGATTCTTTTTACTGCCGCCATATGTTCCTCCTTTGGATCACTCTGAAAGCGGGCCACAAGACATGTGGAAAAGACAATATATGGTTGTGTCGCTGTCAGGTACAGTAGGCTCCCAATGATCCTCCTGTACATGGTGGGATCTATAGAGGTCCCATATTCATGTTTTCCAAGTTTAGTTCCAACTGCAATCAGAGTTGACATTGGTTTGGAGTCTTGCATATTAAACTTCTTCAGCAGCTCTCTTGTATATTTTTCCTGAGAAATGAAAGTGTAATCCTTATTTTGAATCACCTGCAGTCCCAATAAATATTTGATCTCTCCAATCATAGACATTTCAAATTTTTATTTCATGTGATTGGAAAATTCATCCACATATTTTTGCCTGCTTCCACCAAATATGATATCATCAACATAGACAAGAACCATGAATTGATCTTCTAGATAATTCTTCACATATAGATTGTGATCTACTCCTCTTTTTAATTCCAGCTTCTTGAGATAAGAGTCCAGTCGGTAGTACCATGCCCGCGGTGCCTGCTTCAAACCATATAGAGATTTCTTCAGTTTGCAGACCTTTGTCTCATCAGTACCAAGAACAAAACCCACTAGTTGTTCAATGTAGACTTCTTCTTCGAGTACACCATTCAAGAATACAGTCTTGACATCCATTTGATACACTTTATATCCTTTTTGGAGTTACACAGCAAGGAAATCCTGATTGACTCCAGTATAGCCACTGGAGAAAAGGTTTCTTCAACATCTACACCTTCAATCTAGGAATATCCCTTACATACCAGTCGAGCCTTGTTTCTAATAACACTTACATGCTCATCAAACTTGTTCTTGAAGATCCATTTTGTACCAATCACATTGTGACCTCCGGGTCTCTGGACAAGATCACATGTATGATTCTTGTCAATATGATCTAACTCTTCATTCATGGATTTCACCCAAGATTCATCATTTGCAGCTTCTTCGAATGAGGATGGCTCCACAACTGACAGAAATGCAGACTGCGTGTTATTCCTCATCCTCCTTGTTTGTGTGGGTGCACTCCTATCCCCAACTGTAGAAGACCGTTTTTTGAAAATAATTTCTCATTATTAATTATTTAAAGTTTACATGAATATTTTAAAATACCCTTTTTCCAAAATTCATCAATAATATTCATCCCATATTTATCCGGATATTTAAAAATCACAAATTTTACCATATTAAGAAATAACAATTTTATTTATATCAAGGGATTACAAAAAAGTATCTAAGGCCTCATTACATAGCCCCTTACAACACCTGCATAAGACCTAAGTGTAAGGTGTTCTATGGTAATAGAATCTTGAGGCGGCTTGGACAATATTACCTGAGTGGTGACTTTTATCAGCTTGAACTTATCCCTTAGGCGATTTCGTTCAAGCTTCACATGTTGAAGATAAGCTTGGGCTTGGTCCAGAGCAAAGCCCAGAGATGCTACCTCCTTCCCAAGATCTGACAGATAGGCTTCATACAGCCCGAGTCTACTGGATGAGGCCATCAACTCTTCTTTCTATATTAATTAACCAAGATCACTTGTATTTATAAAAAATAATTGTAATGTTAAGAGTTTAGTTTCCAACGGTCATATTGACCAACGGTCATATTGACCAACGGTCATATTGACCAACGGTCATATTGACCAACGGTCATATTGACCAACGGTCATATTGACCAACAGTCATATAATAGTCAAAACTCAACGGTCTCATTTAATTATAATCACTTCATTAATTAAAGGATATAGTTTTGTTGAGACAAAAATAAAATAACACACAAATTTAGAAAACAAATATTATTAAAAAGTTAGTGTCGTTACAATAGATGCCCCCTTTAGATGCCCATGCAGGTGCGTTGTTGATTGGGGATTATTTAGATTCCATTGAGGGATTCTTGGATTTTTCCTTCATAATAGGATTAGCCTAAGGAGTTGGATGATTTTTAGGATCCCCTCACAGGGTTTCCTATTCTTGATCTATCTTTATGGTCATTTAAGTATTGTTTTACGGGTGTGTCCTAAGAGCTTGGGTGTGACTAGGGATCCCCTTGTAGAGAATCCCATTGTGTTGTGACACTGGGGGCCATGGTAGTCATGATCCATGGTTGATCAGGAGTTGATTGGTTATGATATCTAAGTGGTTTGGATGATGATTTTGAGAGTCGATTGAAATGTTCTTTGTTGACCTTTGGCTGATTGTTTTTGAAGTAGTTCTTGCTCAGGTTTTAGTTTTAAGATGAGACTATTAGGATATTTCTTAGATCGAGTGTGGAGGCCACTTAAAGAGTAGTATAGAAAGGCCAAGTACATGTCGTGTACCCCAGAAGTACATGTCGTGTAGTTTCTTTTTTTCATTAAACAGACCGGGGTCGCGCCTAATCGACAAAAACACCTTCTTCTCCAGGTTCTTCAACCAGGAGCATCCATACGGCTACGAGCATCCTTCGATCCCCCGAGCCTCCGTCTATTTTCCGAATTGACCACCATTGATTGAGTTGGAACCGCAGTGGTGAGCTCTTTCTTCTTCTTGAGTTTCATTCCATGATTTTACCTCTTTCTCGAGATATCATGGGTTGAATGTTTTGTGTGTTTTCATAGATCTACGTCATTCTAAGGAGAATCAAGCCTCATGGGTCAATTATATTGATCTCCTAGCATCCAGGTAGGTGGTTTGTGCCTTTCCATTCGATTTCTTTGAGTTTTATGTGCAATTTCCACCATTACCCGAAAACAGGTTATTGCGTGTTTACCGTTTTTCCCCTGTTGTTTTCCTGCCTTGCTTGTATTCTTGGGTAGAGGTAATTTTTCATTTTTGAGGATAATTGATGTGATTGGATGTTTTTCCCATGCCTTGTTTTGTTTATGACCTTTGGGTCTTGTTAGCCTTTGGTCGTTATACATGTTTTCCATTCCTTGTGACTGTAGGATGGAATGATATTCTTGATATGCTTGTTTCTGTAGACTGGTTAACCAAGTACCTCTGTAGGTGTGCTTTGGCCTTATAGCATTATTATGCACTGACTGGCACGGGACCATGAGAACTTGGTGCTATAGACTATAATGGATAGACCGAGTGAGCTTCCCAGAGAGTCTTGGATAATATAGAGTATAAGGGATAGACCGAGTGAGCTTCCCAGAGAGTCTTGTACATTATATACTAAAGGGGATAGACCTAGTGAGCTTCCTAGAGGGTCTTGGATATTATAGACTACAGGAGGGGTAGACCGAGTGAGCTTCCTCAGAGATTCTTTACTTGTTTGAATTTCCTTAAACCATTACAGGTTAGAGGAGGAATTGACCGAGCGAGCTTCCTCGGAGAGTCTGTGATAGACTTGAGACTATAGGAGGAATTGACCGAGTGCACTTCCTCAGAGAGTTTCTAGACCTTGGGGCTATAAGAGGGTTATACCGCGTGATATTCCTCAGAGAGTCCCTGACTACCCTAGACTATAAGGGAAATTGACCGAGTGAGCTTTCCCATACAGTCTTATAATTTCGTATGACCAAACCAGAGGGGTTAGGCTGAGTGCACTTCCCAGAGGGTTGTGGTTACTTCTTGGATAAGACCAGAGGGGTTGGTTGTGATTACTTCCCATAGGGGTTCATGTTGTGGTTAGTTGCTTTCTTCACTGCAGCTTGTTGTTCTGTGGATTGATTACTGTTTTATATCATCCTATTATTGCATACTGTTTACTGCCTGCTGTTTACTGTTACTGTTACTGTTTATTGTACTATTACCTGCCATATTCTCAATGACTGTTAGACATAGATCTTCGGGTGGTTGCCTACTAGGATTTAGTCTTACACCCTGTTTGGACTATGCTTTTGGGCCCAAGTAGACTATGTTTTTGCAGGTATAGAAAAGTGAAAGCACCCTTCGACTTCGGGTACTTGATTTCTTTGGATCAGGATAGCATGGGACCAAGCTTAGGCTTGCGATGCTGCGGAGCTTTTTATCTTTTCTTTGTACTTGTTTTGGTACTGTTTGTATTTCCAGCATTGTGACCTGTTTGGCCGCTTTCCTAGATATGTATCATGCATCACTTCTTGTAGAGACCCGAATCTTGACATACATGGACATTACATTACTATTGTGGAATACATAGTACATAACAAAAACACACACACAAGGATCATAATAGTTTAGTGTCTTTGGAAACTCGGAATATAATATTCTAATCCTGGTGAAAGATCTTCAACGTCTCCCATAAATATATTCCTTTTTTTAATACCTAAAACCTTTCTTTATATCCTGGGGAAAAGAAAACATAAAAGGGTGATCTCAAATACTCAGTAAGGGTAAACAAAAGAAATATCAATCACATCATTTTCATAAGAACATAACATTTTAGAAAACTTAACCTACAAAAGAGAGAATAATTTCATAACATGGGATAAATCAAAGTAGTGAAATGAAATCACAATAATCATAACTTAAAACCTTAAACTTTGTGGCATACACACATAATCATAGAGAATCATTTCTTGTTAGTCAAGACTCATTGCCAAGACTATCTTAGTGGACAAAGTCCCTTCCTGAACCGAGTCACCCTCATTTCAGTCCTGTTTCACTGAACCGGTATAACCTACCGTTCCAGCCATGTCTATCTCATGAGATATAAGATCTTTACCCAATGCATTGGAGGGAGATATAGGACCCACCCATCTCATAATGATACCATTCTTATGTGTGCCACAAAATCTTAAAACATACATCATTGCATAACCCATGTAATAAAAATGGGAATATTAAACATCGTGACATCATAAAACAAATCATATAAGATAAAGGAATTAATAAAAATAATTCCATCACAACATAATCAAATCAATGTAATAATGGGGATAAAAACAGAACCCTTTATTATCTTAGATGGAAAATAATTTTGATAAAACACTTGAACTCCATTCTTGAGGAAAATATCTTTTATTCTTCAAAAACACTTTTCCTTTATTAACATGTCGTAAAATTATAAACTAAAAGAAGTTGATTAAAAATAAACTTTAAAACTTGTAAAGGAAGCTTCTTGGAAATAATGTTTTAAAAATCCATTCATGTCGTATAAGTTAAGAAAAACATTCTTCGTACTTTTGTCAGAAAAGTAAAAAAGTATCTCGTACGAAAAATGACAAAAGAGTCCTTTCATATCTTTTACTAAAAACTCACCGAAGGGTAAAATTGGATTTAAATAATTTTAGGTGGATGGAAATAATATTACATATTGAGTAAACATGGATTTGGATGATAAAATTCACCCCAGTAAATTTCAAAGTATAAACAATCTCGAATAAAAATTGAGATTGCGAGATTTTCCCTTACCTTAGGTCCGATTTGCTTCATAAGTGTCCGAACCTCCTGTATAATGATTTAAATAATGTCATTGACTTATTCCAGAATCATATTCATTGTTATTATATCATATATGGTTCACTTATGACTTTATTTTACCCGTTCTTTTGTAAATTCCATGTTAAAGAGTGTTTTGGGTAAAATCAATTCATTTGTCGTAGGTGTTTGGACTTGTTTGACATTATTATTACTTATATCATGATTTACTTACTTCCAAAATATAAAACATGATTTATATATCATATATATTCAGTATATATATATATATATATAATAGATAGATAAATGATATGAAACACACCGTTCATGGAGACGGTAGTCCGTACGTACGCATGAACGCTGTTTTCGTTTCCTTATTGAGTTGAACGGAATTAAGTATATGACATTCATATATATACACATAAATCCAGTATCATTATTATGTCATATATTTCATGATTACTTATTATATATACTTTATAATCATTCATGAATGGTTTAAAGTGGAGAATGAATCTCATCGCATCGTGGAGACGGTATTCCGTACGTACGCACGAGCGATGATATCGTTCTCATGATCGTGAACTTGTGTTGAAGTGTATGTATACTATTCCAGTATCAATATCACTTTATAATAATCATATATAGTTACTCATTACACCATTATACCCATCCAATTAAGGTGGTGGTGGAAAATAGATTACACCACGGCGTGGAGATGGTATTCCGTACGTACGCACGTGCGGTGATTTCGTTTTCTGTAGGATGGATAGATGGTGAAATAGGATTGTTTCATACTTATAATAATATATCAGTATATTAGTGATAATGATGTTATTACTTCATAATGAAACAACCTAAGAATAAGAAGTGGAAGAATAAATAAAGGTGAAAGAATTGGTAACGGAAATTACCTCTTCTTTGAAGCGCCTCTTTGAGACCTCCTCTTAGGGCACTAAAATTGGTCTTTGAGGAAGACCAGAACCTCTAGGATGTTTCTAGGGAAGTGGAGAAGAGATTTTGGCATGGGTTGGCCGAGCTTGAAGGCTCAAAGTTGTGTGAGGAAGAGAGGGAGGAGGTGTCCTTTTATAAGGGAGGAGAGGAGCACCTTTGGAATAACTAAAAATATTATTTTATTATAAAGTCAAGTTCGGTTTTAAATAGCTCCAAATTGATTTATTTCGAGGCTAAGGTGGGGATGGGTAGAAATCCTCTCATCCAATAGAATTTAGACAAGTTTAGGTTCCTATTTTAACCTTATCATTTAGATTTAACATTAAGTTAAATAATTTTACTTTTACTGTGTCTTCTTGTGTTCTTATACTATAAGTTTAATAAACATACTATAAGAAGCCAAACGAACCCCAAATTGTTTATTATTAATATATATAACCTTATCTAAGTCATTTGGCCGAATCTTAGATTTTTAGGAATAAAATAACAATTAATAATATAATATTTGTTTTAAAAACTATTTTATGTCAATTTTGACACTATTTAGTAATTGATTTTTGTGAAAATCATAACAGAATGATAAGTTCGAACAAAGTTAATTAAATCAACAATAACATGTCATATTAACCTAGAAAATTAGTGTAAGTCATAAAAAGTCTCAAATTATATTTATTTGAGTATTTATAACATCAATTATGTCAATATTTCATTAATAAGATAATTACTGCATCATCGTTGTGTCATAAATAAATTAAATTATTTAATGTCTAAAAATTACAAATAAAATACCATTATATAGGAAATATTTTTATCTTTCTAAGGAATATTTACAATCGAATATATCTTATGTATAACCCTATATTAAAAATGTTTTAGTAAATAAACTTTGATTTTAACTCTTTTAACTCTTCTTTGAATTAAATAATAATAAATGTCCTAATCTAATCCAAGTGGGCCTAAATGGTCATATTTTATTCCTAAGCTTGTTTTTTGTCGAATTACACTTATCCAATAGAATTTCGACATGTGTTAGGGTAATAATAATATCATTTTTACCCTTAATTACCCTATTTACTTTTAACCGTGGTAAATAAAAGTAAAAAGTTACTATTCACCAAAAATTATTTTCATCTCATTGAACCACATTTTACTTACTGACATCAACCGTGTCTCTCGGATTTTTGAAATTCCACTCACAGAAGCGGTAAAATTAAGTTTTATGAAAAATTCAGTTTTTTTAACTACCACTTAGTGGTTTCACTATTCATCAAAAATTGAAAGTTTTCAGAAAAATACCAAAAATTAGGCCTAAGCTATATTTGATATTATGAAATCAAAAATTATTTCTATTTTACCAAATTCAAAAAATATCAGTTGCATTAATTAATTTAAAAATTAATTTCCGTCGTCAAAACAAATAGCCTGTTTTTAAGAGATAATAACTATCAAAAGATTGACACTTGTTTATAACTGGTTTAAATGTGAAATTACATTCAATGACCAACATTGTATTAAATTGTAAAAATATATTCTAAATATACTTTAAAACCACTCAAATTAATAATTTATCACTATTAATTATTTCGATTGAAAAAGTTGTTTTTAATTAAAATTTAGTAATTTTCACTATTCATCAAAATATGAAAGTTATCTGAAAATCACTAAAATTTCACCCTAAGAAAATTTTGATATTCCGAATCCAAAAATGAAGTCCATTTTGAAAAATAGAAATTTCAAAATTTCAAAAAGTGGTTATTACTATTCATAATGCCTAGTTTTAATAATATTTTAATAGCATATCGTTGTTTAGCGAAACTTGGTGTTGCGTACAACACACGATATCGTGGAAGGTCGCGATTGCGTGTAATTCAAGCCAGGTCAGTGATTTGTGTTGTGAAAGCTCCTTTTTGTGTAGCATATAACACAAGACATTAATAAAATTAAAAAGAATATTTTTCATAAAATCTCGGGTTGTTACATTCTACCCCCCTTAAAATGAATTTCTCCCTCAAAATTCATCGGGGTTATAAATGGTTTACTACTCGAAAGTTTCTTTAATAGAAACCCACATCGTAAAATGGAATACCAAAACCAATCTTTAAAAACAAAAGTATGAAACGTAACGGTTACCCAAATAAACTAATCACTGGGTTTCCACATAGGTGAAAATATGGATATGGAAGAAAAATCTAACCATCATGTTCTGATGGAGAGTGGTAGAGAACATGGCTATGGAAAAGCCAACAATCACAAATCCATAAATTTGTGATGATCTAAAGTACCATCTGATTAATCAGATATAAGAGCACTAGGACAACATTTTTGGTTTTCAAGATCGTTTCCCTAAAGTTGAAGAATTTGAATTAGAATAAATACTTACTTTATTTTGGTACAATCTCACTATTGTTCGTGCCTTGAACAATTTCCACTTCATCTCTTAAATAAATGAAGTTGAATTTTTTATTCATGAAGTGTTATCAGATCATGTGATAGAATGACGGGTCATTCCATCTGTCTCAAATAAAAGGTTAGCAAAAGTTATTAAATATACATAAGTCATTCTATAGTGATATTAATCATATATGGTTCCTAAAATGGACTTATACTTCATATATCGTACTTCTTAATATAATAAAACTAGTTTCTACTAAACAGGGACTTCATGTAGGCCAGTGGTAGGCGATAAAGGCTGGTCGCACTTCGGTTGTGGGTTCGATTCCCACAGCCTTGTCCGACGCGATGGGCTGTCGCCCGTCCTGCAGGTTGTCCTTTTTCTAAAACTATATTACTATAACATCTCATCAATAATATCAAAAAAACTTCTATCCTTAAACAATACTAACTTATGTCCAACATAATCCCTTCCAATATTTAGGCTTATCCATGATACTGCAGTCCACTCTAATAACATAGTGAAAACGATTACCAGAGATTTAATACCATCGTTGATCCCCATATATCATAAGATATGTTTTGTTGGTCACATTCCAAACATTCAAAGTCCTTAATCATGTATTCTCTTGAATACCCATTGAACCTTAGTGAAAACATGAATGCAGTTAAAAGTTAACACTTTCCACATCCCAAAATCCTCAAAATTCTATATACTCAAACCATGATATCACTTAGTCCTTATATCAATCATGAGCTCCTGAATACTGTTAAACATTTCATTTTCTCGTTTTCCCTTCATTATGCGCATATCATCTTATTTCCAAAAATATCTCAATCACTTTGAATACCACATTAGACCAATACATAAATATTCCAATACTCCATGATACTACATTATTTTGGAATCCCATTACATAAACACTTAATCATTCCACCACATCGTTGTCATATTCAACATCGCCAATAGTGATAGCATGTGACTTCCCTTTGTCCTTTGCCTTAAGCGGTTGCTCATGTCGATCATCACTAACCCTTGGATTAGGGAATTTATTAGCATAATGACACATTTCCTTTCACTTGAAGCATTGAAGTATTGGTGGTGCGTTCTCTACAGTGTTTGCTTTATTCACATCATTAGAAACCCTTTTTCCATTACTTCGACACTCAGCTGCTCGATGACCTTCTTTTCCACACTTAAAACATTTTCTAGTCCCTTTAAGACAATCTCCACCATGCTTCTTTCCACACTTTGTGCATAAGGAAACATTCATCTTCTTTTCACCATTATTCTGAGATTTCTCCTTGAACTCCATCTTTAGTTTCTTGTCAAAACCATGAGATGGATATGTAACACCAACTTCCATTTCTACCTTGATAGCACAATGCACAATTTCTTCATAGCTATTGAAGTCTCTTATAGATAATGCCCTTCGAAGACTTGGTTTTAAGCCACTAAAAAATCGATCAACTTTACTTTCAGGTTGGATGATAATGCCAGATGCATACCTTGCAAGTCTTGTAAAATTTTCTTCGTATATACCAACAGATTCATCATCCTTCTGCTTCAGCTCAAGAAACTCCTTTTCCATCTTTGTTCGAAGAATACTAGGGAAGTACTTACTAAAAAACAAGTTCTTGAACTCGTCCCATTCCATGGACTCAATTTCATCTCTTGGCCTCGTATTCTTGATAAGATTCCACCATTGATCAGCTTCACCTTCCAAACGATATACTGCTAAGATGACTTTATCATGTTCAGAACATTGAAGAACTGAAAATATCTTTTCAGTGGTACTGATCCATTGTTCAGCAACAAGTGGATCGGAAGTCCCACTGAAAGAAGGTGGACGTTGCCTCATGAAGGACTCAATAGAATATTGTTCCCTTCTCTGCTCATTTGGAAGTCCAAAATGATTCATAGCTTGTGTAAGTATAGCAATAAGATTTTTCACTCCATCTCCCATAACATTTGTTTGTTCAGGAGGAAAATCATTGCATTGTCCATTGCATTGATCAACACGGTTCCTTCGAGTTCCAGCCAACGTCTAAAACCCAAAAATAATAGTGTGAGAGGCAAAAATCATGATAGGGAAAACAACATAATAAAGGGGGAGTATCCTCAATATCTAACATCTTAGGTTAAATTCTATGATCGTTACCGTAGTTCTAGGACTGTATCTTATACGTATACTTATCCTTAGGGACATCCCTAGACATACCTTAAAAATATCTCTAGGGATCTCACTAACGTTTTCACATCCTAGTTTCCAAAGGTTGACTAAACCTTTCCTCTGATACCAACTGTAGAGACCCGAATCTTGACATACATGGACATTACATTACTTTTTCGGAATACATAGTACATAACAAAAACATACACATAAGGATCGTAATAGTTTAGTGTCTTTGGAAACTCGGAATATAATATTCTAATCCTGGTGAAAGATCTTCAACATCTCCCATAAAGATCTTCCTTTTTTTAATACCTAAAACCTTTCTTTATATCCTGGGGGAAAGAAAACATAAAAGGGTGAGCTCAAATTCTCAGTAAGGGTAAACAAAATAAATATCAATCACATCATTTTCATAAGAACATAACATTTTAGAAAACTTAACCTGCAAAAGAGAGCATAATTTCATAACATGGGATAAATCATAGTAGTGAAATGAAATCACAATAATCATAACTTAAAACATTAAACTTTGTGGCATACACACATAATCATAGAGAATCATTTCTTGTTAGTCAAGACTCATTGCCAAGACTCTCTTAGTGGACAAAGTCCCTTCCTGAACCGAGTCACCCTCGTTTCAGTCCTGTTTCACTGAACCGGTATAACCTACCGTTCCAGCCATGTCTATCTCATGAGATATAAGATCTTTACCCAATGCATTGTAGGGAGATATAGGTCTCACCCATCTCATAATGATACCATTCTTATGTGTGCCACAAAATCTTAAAACATACATCATTGCATAACCCATGTAATAAAAATGGGAATCTTAAACATCGTGACATCATAAAACAAATCATATAAGATAAAGGAATTCATAAAAATAATTCCATCACAACATAATCAAATCAATGTAATAATAGGGATAAAAACAGAACCCTTTATTATCTTAGATGGAAAATAATTTTGATAAAACACTTGAACTCCATTCTTGAGGAAAATATCCTTTCTTCTTCAAAAACACTTTTCCTTTCTTAACATGTCGTAAAATTATAAACTAAAAGAAGTTGATTAAAAATAAACTTTAAAACTTGTAAAGGAAGCTTCTTGGAAATAATGTTTTAAAAATCCATTCATGCCGTATAATTTAAGAAAAACATTCTTCGTACTTTTGTCGGAAAAGTCAAAAAGTACCTCGTACGAAAAATGACAAAAGATTCCTTTCATATCTTTTACTAAAAACTCACCGAAGGGTAAAATTGGATTTAAATAATTGTAGGTGGATGGAAATAATATTACATATTTAGGAAACATGGATTTGGATGATAAAATACACCCCAGTAAATGTCAAAGTATAAACAATCTCGGATAAAAATTGAGATTGCGAGATTTTCCCTTACCTTAGGTCTGATTTGTTTTGTAAGTGTCCAAACCTCCTGTATAATGATTTAAATAATGTCATTGACTTATTCCAGAATCATATTCATTGTTATTATATCATATATGGTTCACTTATGACTTTATTTTACCCGTTCTTTTGTAAATTCCATGTTAAAGAGTGTTTTGGGTAAAATCGATTCATTTGTCGTAGGTGTTTGGACTTGTTTGACATTATTATTACTTATATCATGATTTACTTACTTCCAGAATATAAAACATGATTTATATATCATATATATTCAGTATATATATATATATAATAGATAGATAAATGAAATGAAACACACCATTCATGGAGACAGTAGTCCGTACGTACGCATGAACGCTGTTTTCGTTTCCTTATTGAGTTGAACGGAATTAAGTATATGACATTCATATATATACACATAAATCCAGTATCATTATTATGTCATATATTTCATGATTACTTATTATATATACTTTATAATCATTCATGAATGGTTTAAAGTGGAGAATGAATCTCATCGCGTCATGGAGACGGTATTCCGTACGTACGCACGAGCGATGATATTGTTCTCATGATCGTGAACTTGTGTTGAAGTGTATTTATACTATTCCAGTATCAATATCACTTTATAATAATCATATATAGTTACTCATTACACCATTATACCCATCCAATTAAGGTGGTGGCGGAAAATAGATTACACCACGGCGTGGAGACGGTATTCTGTATGTACGCACGCGCGGTGATTTCGTTTTCTATAGGATGGATAGATGGTGAAATATGATTGTTTCATACTTATAATAACATATCAGTATATTAGTGATACTGATGTTATTTCTTCATAATGAAACAACCTAAGAAGAAGAAGTGGACGAAGAAATAAAGGTGAAAGAATTGGTAACGGAAATTACCTCTTCTTTGAAGCGCCTCTTTGAGACCTCCTCTTAGGGCACTAAAATTGGTCTTTGAGGAAGACCAGAACCTATAGGATGTTTCTAGGGAAGTGGAGAAGAGATTTTGGCAGGGTTTGTTCGAGCTTGAAGGCTCAAAGTTGTGTGAGGAAGAGAGGGAGGAGGTGTCCTTTTATAAGGGAGGATAGGAGCACCTTTGGAATAACTAAAAATATTATTTTATTATAAAGTCAAGTTCGGTTTTAAATAGATCCAAATTGATTTATTTCGAGGATAAGGTGGGGATGGGTCGAAATCCTCTCATCCAATATAATTTAGACAAGTTTTGGTTCCTATTTTAACCTTATCATTTAGATTTAACATTAAGTTAAATAATTTTACTTTTACCGTGTCTTCTTGTGTTCTTATACTATAAGGTTAATAAACATACTATAAGAAGCCAAACGAACCCCAAATTGTTTATTATTAATATATATAACCTTATCTAAGTCATTTGGCCGAACCTTAGATTTTTAGGAATAAAATAACAATTAATAATATAATATTTGTTTTAAAAACTATTTTATGTCAATTTTGACACTATTTAGTAATTGATTTTTGTGAAAATCATAACAGAATGATAAGTTCGAACAAAGTTAATTAAATCAACAATAACATGTCATATTAATCTAGAAAATTAGTGTAAGTCATAAAAAGTCTCAAATTATATTTATTTGAGTATTTATAACATCAATTATGTCAATATTTCATTAATAAGATAATTACTGCATCATCGTTGTGTCATAAATAAATTAAATTATTTAATGTCTAAAAATTAAAAATAAAATACCATTATATAGGAAATATTTTTAGCTTTCTAAGAAATATTTACAATCGAATATATCTTATGTATAACCCTATATTAAAAATGTTTTAGTAAATAAACTTTGATTTTAACTCTTTTAACTCTTCTTTGAATTAAATAATAATAAATGTCTTAATCTAATCCAAGTGGGCCTAAATGGTCATATTTTATTCTTAATCTTGTTTTTGGTCGAATTACACTTATCCAATAGAATTTGGACATGTTTTAGGGTAATAATAATATCATTTTTACCCTTAATTACCCTATTTACTTTTAACCGTGGTAAATAAAAGTAAAAAGTTACTATTCACCAAAAATTATTTTCATCTCATTGAACCACATTTTACTTATTGACATCAACTGTGTCTCTCGGATTTTTGAAATTCCACTCACAGAAGCGGTAAAATTAAGTTTTATGAAAAATTCAGTTTTTTTAACTACCACTTAGTGGTTTCACTATTCATCAAAAATTGAAAGTTTTCAGAAAAATACCAAAAATTAAGCCTAAGCTATATTTGATATTATGAACTCAAAAATTATTTCTATTTTACCAAATTCAAAAAATATCAGTTGCATTAATTAATTTAAAAATTAATTTCCGTCGTCAAAACAAATAGCGTGTTTTTAAGAGATAATAACTATCAAAAGATTGACACTTGTTTATAACTGGTTTAAATGTGAAATTACATCCAATGACCAACATTGTATTAAATTGTAAAAATATATTCTAAATATACTTTAAAACCACTCAAATTAATAATTTATCACTATTAATTATTTCGATTGAAAAAGTTGTTTTTAATTAAAATTTAGTAATTTTCACTATTCATCAAAAAATGAAAGTTATCCGAAAATCACCAAAATTTCACCCTAAGAAAATTTCGATATTCCGAATCCAAAAATGATGTCCATTTTGAAAAATAGAAATTATAAAATTTCAAAAAGTTGTTATTACTATTCATAACGCCTAGTTTTAATAATATGTTAATAGCATATCGTTGTTTAGCGAAACTTGGTGTTGCGTACAACACACGCTATCGTGGAAGGTCGCGATTGCGTGTAATTCAAGCCAGTTCAGTGATGTGTGTTGTGAAAGCTCCTTTTGGTGTAGCTTATAACACAAGACATTAATAAAATTAAAAAGAATATTTTTCATAAAATCTCGGGTTGTTACACTTCTTATATAAATATGTGCTCCAGTTGTTTATTGTTTTAGTCTTATGCTGTTTATTATTTTTGGATGTTTACTGCTTCTACTATTGCATGTTTTGTTTACTTCCGTTGTGTACTCTGCCAATGAGGGCATAGTTTCCCCACTATCACACCCAAGGCCCTCGCTGCTAGTCGTCAACCTCTGGCGTTTGGGGAAATGCGCTTGAGGCCATGTGACCAACCGGGTACGGGGTGCCTCTGGGTGGCTTCCGGAACCGGGACGTTACATTGAACCCCTCTAGTTGATAATTACACACTGGTTAGAGGTTAGTGTTCATGGATTTTGAGTGCTCTCGAGTGAAAATTAGGACCCATGGGACAATTTTATTACCAGGACCATGGACCCCTAGGGAAGTGTGAATTATCAGATTCACTTATATCCTAATGAGTTATATAGGAATAACTAGATTTTTATAGGTTCTTATGTATTGACTAGAGTTATTTTCACTAGTTCATATCATGGTATTAGAGTCATAAGAACCCAATAGAGCTGCATGTGTCATTTTGGATGCCTATGGTGATTCAATAGGGTCTAACATTCATTTATGTAGCATTTTTAGACATCTTGGAACTCCTATCTAGATCTAGAATATTATCCTGATGTTGTGTGGTTGGGTGAGCCACATGTTATAAGTCCTCTCATGTGGGCTAGAATGGGGGCGGTTTTACCTTGGGAATCAAACTAGATCTTAGGGTTGTTTATTCTATTTTTTTAAACCCCTTTATTTACTATAGTTTTTTATTTTATTTCCCTATTTATGGTTTTATGTCAAATATTATTGATTTTCAACTAGGTTGGGCATACCACATATTGCATACACTTGGTATGATAATAGATTATAGGTTCTTCATTAGGGGTGGACTATTGAGATTTAATTATCACCCCTTATACATAAACCTCAGTGTGCATGAAGACCCTTATATAAACTTTAAAGTGGGAAAGTAGATTGTTAGGTTTGAGGCCCAGTTTTGATTGATTGAGTGGAACCTCTCATATAGATTTTAATGATTGGGCTGGAGCATCTCGATAGTGGGAAATCGAGTATGATATTTTTCTCAGAGTTTGAAGTAGAGCCTTTGATTTTTATTTTCTTTATTTACTACATGTATATGTGATTGTCCCATTGATTGGTCAGTAGTTATCTATTTTATCATACTTGTGAGTCTATATGACTGTATACTACATTTTATTTTATATTTAATGTTTCCCCTCTGTTTATTATATTATGTACTCTAATTGTTATGGATGTGTATGAGTTTGATTATTTTCCATTGTTAATACACTATGATTGAGGGTATAGTCTCCCTGCTATATCTTTTAGATACTCTCCACTATTTGAAAGCCTTTGGTGTATGGGAGTCATGCTTAATGCCTTGTGGTGAGCTGAATTGGGTGACTTGTTAGGTTGACCTGGGTTGGTATGTCATAAAATGGTATCATAAGCTCTTGTTTTCTTAATTTGGGGAGTTGGTAGACAGTTGGTTTATGTATGTGTCATAGCATGTGATGGACCTCAGACTAGTGCATCATGAACACCTTTTCCAATAGAAATTATAGGTTACCAAGGTGATGTGATTTCTATCATTGGATTTTATTTTTATGGTTGTATGATTTTACCTTGGGTGATACACTTGTGTATCTAGATTTACACATCAATTGGTTTTTGGATCTTCTCCCAGTTGTAAGAGGATAGTGTTCATGCATCATTATAGGCACATAGGATTCATATGACATATTCCTTTCTATGTGTGATTTTACTAATGATGGGGGTTTATTTGTTTATAGTTTTTGTAATGACCTACATGGAATTGTTCTATATAACTCCTTAGAGAATTTTACTCAATTTAACTGTGATTATTTTTCTTATAATGATAGTTCATGTGGGAATTTTTGGCAAGGTGTTTTCCAATGAAGAAAATGTGGTTTCTTTTTGAAGTTATTTGTAGAGGCCCTAATGGGTTCATGTAGGCTTTATAAGGATAGGTTTTGGCTTGATGGGGGGAAGTATGTCTGAGAGGTTTTCAAATCAAGCTCAAGTTTCCCTAGTTTCTAGGTTGATCACTGGGAGTGATTGTGATTTTGAGTTTGTTTGATAGGGTAGATTAGGTTAGATTATGGGCATAATAATTTTTTTTTTGCACTTCTATGGGTGTAATGGGATCATGGTTAGGCACTCATAGTTTGGATGATGCCCGAGTGGTTGGTGGTTGTGTGGTTAGATTTGACTAGTTTGTATTAATCTATGTGAGGAGTATGGTTAGTATTTTTAGTAACAATAGCCTAGTATTGATGGGTCATGACTCATGTGAGCATGGGTTTGATTTTTTTGTTGGGTTTTGAGGTAATGTACAACCGTTTTTTTTGGATAATACCAAGTTGTTTGGCAGGTGAGGGAACATGTGCATTGTTTATTCATAGTGTTTTTTGGTTATTGGACCTTTTCCACATCCATTGAGATTTTTTTAGGTCTTGAGAAACCCATGTAGCATCATTATGGTGGACCTATTGAGTTCGATGCTCGAGGAGCAGAGTAAGGGAAGATTTATGGTGGGGATCCCACCATAGGCTACTGGAGGATATCATTCTAGGTGAGCTGGTAATGAGATATAGTTGTTGTTTTTTTGGGTTTGGTGCTCAATTGATAGTGTCTTTTCCATGTAAAATCATCATATTCGGTGGTGTATGGAGCATGGGTTATGGATCTTGGTGTTATATTGCAAGGTGATGATGAGGTTACTCCTATGGTGGGGAGAATCCTTCTGATCATGGGTTGGATGTTGTGTATTTAAAGGTGGTGTTGGATATAGTTTGAATATTTCATTGGTATTTGGGTGGTGTTAGTGTGACCCTCATTTTGATAATTATTGGTAGTCCCTTAGCAGTTGTGTTCAAGAATTCTAGGGGGAACTATCCCGAAGGGGTATAGCAAGTGGTTTTTCATAGATTTGGATATTATGGGTTGGAGACCATGTCAATAATGTTACTCAAGAAGTGTTCCAGTTGGTTTAGGGATCGAACTAACTCTTTTTAGAGAAAGTCCATTGTATCTTTTCTTGGTAGTTGGAGCTATGTGGTGAAGGAATGTTGGGTGTTCGAAGTATGAACTTGGTTATTCATTGAATAAGTGGCGACCAAGGTTGGTTAGGATCATCATTTTTCTAACTGCTAAGGATTATTGGGTGTGATATTATGGTGGAGAGTTTTTAAATATCCATATCATTATGGGTTATAAAACTCATAGAAAATTTGTTTCTTTGTCCCATCAAGAGGTCCTTCAGTGAATTCAGATTCATATTTTAATTTTGAGATTTAGATCCACTTTTTTGGAAGTGTTTCGGTTGTGGTTTGAGGATTGGAAGGTGACCTGGGTGATCAAGTGAATCTAAAGATCTTCATGTTAGATTTGAAGTTTTTTGGCTGTTTTTAGCCTAGTGAATAGTTTGGTGTGCATAGGTTATTGAAAAATGTGTGGCCCTTTAAGGCTCAATGATTTTACAGTTCATTTTGTACTTTCATGGTTTGGTTATCATAGCTTGATCATGGTTAAGGTCAAATTTTAAGAGCTATATAGAAAACCATAAAAGAATATTGGCTTTTAGTTCTAGGGTGAATATATTGTTCACAATTGCATAAAACCCATGTGAGGTGTTACATAGGGGTCTCAGTGTCATTTTTTATGATTATAGAACCATTTTTCTAGACCATGTTGGGTGGTTTTATAGGTATTTCATTATGCACAGTTGGCACATGGTTTGGAAAATTGTGCAGATAAACATATTTTCATTAAAAGTGGGAAATGATAATTTTTTCCCCTTAGGATTTTTTATTTCCCAGCCCTTTTACTTCCCATCATATACATGGACTATATGAGCCCACCCCCCCCCCCCCACATTTTCCTCTTTGAACCCCTTCTATTTAAAAGATTTTTAGGTTCATTATTTGGTGTTTTTAGGTTAGTTTCTTCCTATCCTCTCCCCCTTCTTCTTCTCCCTTCCTCATGGTATATTTTTTGTGTATACTACTTAGTTTTTTTTGTTGATTCCACCAGATCATGGTGTAATGGGCCAAGGATATTAAGGATTTTGTGTGGTTTGGAATGGGGGCGTCCCAAAATAGTGTTTTCATATTGTCACTCGTCTTTTTGGTGGATATAGGATACCCAGTGGATTTTTTTACTTGAATTTCAATTAAATTGAATTGGATTTATGTGTAATTGGGAATTATGTGTTAGGTATTTTTTCTGTCTTGGTTCCAAGGGTATGTTGTAGGCCTTCTACGGGTGGTTGGTCGAGGTTTTGAAAGGCATAATACCCTTAGAGAGTCTTAAATATTTATACCTCTTTGTAATTAAATTGATTGATTCATTTTAATTGTTTTAATTAATTTAATTTATTTTTATGTCATGATTTAGGTGCTTCAGTTGTTGGTGGAGCACGAGTTCAGTCCTGAAGCTTCAGTGGTTGCATTGTGAGGTAGTTGGGGGGTTAAGTTTTGTGCCTTTTCCCTTTTATAGTCATTTAATTAAATTTAAATGATTTCCTTGGATTGTTTAGTTACACTTAAGGATTTATTTTCTTTGGTTTGTAAAAGGAATGGGTTTCAAATGCCTTAAATAGTGGTCTTTGTTTGAGGGACCCTATTTCATTGGCTTGTGTTTTGAGAACACACCTCGTTTATTCTGTGGTGGTGTGGAGTGATAGGGATAAGGGTGGTTCTTGGGTTCCCTAATCATCCTTGATCCATTAATGGCCTTAGCTATAGTGCATTTAGTGTCACCTCCCAGGTAGGATGTGATGGTGAGGCTTACAGGTTTTTAGAGGCCATAGTTAGATTCCTTGAGTAAGACAAGGTTGGATAAGAGGTTCCTCTCATGAATTTTGTTTTAGAACCCTCTATATTAGAAGTACAGGATGAGACCCTAGAGGGGTCTTTTTCAGAGGATTAGATCATCTTTTTAATTCTAAGGTGGTTTTTTTGCGACTCTTTGGACAGTTTACTAAAGTTGGGGATAAGAGATTTCTTAGAGGGTCCGGTTGGTACATCCTCTAGAAGTTAGGCTAGTTTCATGTGGTTTTTTTTCTTGAATTAGTGATTAGTTTCTCTAGGTTTAGTTCATTTGGAGCCTTAAAGCTAGGATGACATCATGGGTATTAGGCATGAAAGGTTGTAGTCGAGTAGGGTTTAAGATAGGGTTTAAGGGACCTTTGAGGTTGTCTGTATGGGTAGTTTAGTGTTCCCATCTGAGGTTTAGATCTGGTGGAGTCCTATTTAGGATGAGATAACGCCATGGGGGTGTCAATAATGGTTGATATTGGTCATTATTTTTTTAAAGTGGGTACTAGAGGGGCCTTTGGATTCCCATGTGGGTGAATTTTTTATCAAGGATCAGTTGGAGGCCATTGAGGGCCAATTAGAGTTTTCCCTTGTAATGGGATTATCCAGGGAGTTGGATGAGTTTCAGGATCCCCTCATAGGGTTTCCTATTATTTATATATCTTTATGGACATTTGAGGGTTTTTTTATGGGTGTGGCTTGAGATATTGGGTGTATCTAATGAGCCACTTGTATTGCATCCCATTATGTTGTGCCCTAGGGATCGTAGGATCCCCAAACCTTGGTTGATAGAGAATTGATCAGTGTTGATGGTTCAACAGTTCGGATGATGGTTTTGAGAGTTGATCGACCTGTTCTTTGTTGGCCTTTATCCAAGGATGTTTTAGGAAATTCTTTATCATGTTTTTGTTTTTAGAGGATACCTTTGGGATATCTCTTGGATCGGGTTTTGGCCATGAGTTTTGATTTGGTGCTCTCCTAAGTTAGCTGATTATTATTGTTAGATGATTCCTCAAGAGATAATTAGAAATATGGAATGAATTAACCCCTCTAGTTTAAAGTTACACACTAGATAGTGGTTAGGGTCTATAAATGTTGACTGATCTTGGATAGATATTGGTACCCATGGGATAGTTTTTTTGTTGGGTCCATAGACCTATGGGGCAGTGTATGATGTCAAGTTCGCTTATATCTTGAGGATTTCTTCATGAATATTAAGATTTTTATAGGTTCTTATATGTTGACTATAGTTCCTTTCATTTTAAATCATGCTATTAGAATCCTAGGTACCTGATAGAGTTGCGTTTGTCATTTTGGACACCTATGGTGATGCCCTAGGTTCTATAATTCATGTGTGTAGTACCTTTAACCATCATGGAGCTCCTATGTAGATCTAATGGATGCGCCTGATGTTGTGTAGTTGGGTGATCCATGTGTTATAAGTAATTTAATGTAGGATAGAGCAGGTGTATTTTTACCTCAGGTGTCAAACTAGATCACAGGGTTTGCTATTTTTTTGTTTTAGCCCCCTTTATTTAATGTAGATATTTATTTTACTATCTTATTTATGGTTTTATACCTATTTTTATTAAATTTTGACTAGGTTGTGCATACCATGTGTTGTGTACACTTGTTATGATAGTAGATTATAGGTTCACCATTGGTGGTGGCTTATTGAAATTTATTTCTCACCCCTGTATGTGAAACTTGGTGTGAATGCAAACCCTTATGTCTTATTTCAAGTGGGACCACAGGTTGTGTGGTGGTTATCATCGCGGACTAGGGTTTCTTTATTGAGTGAGACTACTCATGTGGAGTTTCATGATCAGGATAGAGGATCTCGACAGTGGGAGACTAGGTATAAGTTCTAGATCATAGTTAGCAGTAGAGTCTTTTCTTTTTATTTTCTTTATTTGGTGCCTAGATATGTGATCAGCTTTGTAGGTGATCGTTTGTTGTCTATTTTAGCATGCTTGTGACTCTATATGACTGTATGTCGCGTTTCATTTGATATATCATGTATCCCCTCTATTATATTACATACTTTGATGGTTATGGATGTGTATGAGTTTGATTATTCCCCACTATTATTGGGCTCTGGTTGAGGTTATAGGCTCCCTACTATATCTTTTAGACCCTTGTCGCTAGTCGGTAGCCTCTAGCATATATGGGGTGCACTTGAGGCCTTGTGGGGAGATATATTGGGTAACATGTTAGGTTGACTCGGGTCAGTACGTAACAATAAGAGTTATTTGTGAATCATTCTTAAGACTCTTAGAGAAAAAAAATTATATGGAAAATTTAGAAATTTTGAATTATGGATTCAGGAAGTTTATTTTCTTATCCATATTGTCTCTAAAGATGGAATATCAATTGATCCTTCAAATACAAAGGTAGTGTTAGAATGACCAACTCTAACGAAGATAACTAAGGTATGTAGTTTCCTTAGATTAACAGGTTACTATCAACGATTTATTAAAAAAATCTCAATTAGATAATGTGTTAACCAAGTTGACATATAAAGGGGTTAAGTTCCTATAGTTAGAATAATATAAAGAATTTTTTTAAGAATTAAAGAGGATATTGGTCAATGCATCGATATTTACTTTACCATCAGGAATGGACAGATTTGTGATATATATTGATGCATCAAATAAGGGACTTGGATGTGTCCTTATGTACAATGGTATATTTATTTCCTATTTATCAAGGTATTTAAAGATTCGTGAACAAAATTATCCAACCCATGATCTTGATTTGGTAGTCGTAATCTTTTCATTGAAGATATGGAAGAATTTCCTTTAGGATGAAATGTGTGAAATATATATGAATCATAAAAGTTTAAAATACATCTTCTTATAGAAAGCGATCAAAATGAGTAAAAGTTAATGGATAGAACTACTCAAGGATTATAATTGCTCAGTACACTACCACCTTGGGAAAGGAAATAAGGTTTTTAATGTGTTGAGTAGGAAAGATAATGTGGTTTTGACTAAAATAAGGATTGAAAAAGATCCTATATTCATGGATTTAGTAAAGTTGGATATGGGAATCATTAAGGAATGGGAAACACTACATATATTCTAAATTATTTTCAAACCATCATTATTATATAAAATAAAAATTTCTTAGCTTGATAATAAGAATATTCAAAAAAATCCTAGTTATGAATGATTGGAAGTTAGTAGAATTCATCTATGAAGATGGTATATTAAAATTTGGAAAGATTTTTTGTATTACATCCATACCTAAGCTTAAAATAGAATTATTAGATGAATCTCATAGATAAAAATTCTATATACACCTTGGTAGCACTAAAATTTATCGATATTTGAAGGAAATTTTTTTTTGGGATAATGTGAAACAAAAAATTATATACTATGTATCAAGACGCTTAGTTTTTCAATAATTAAATTTTAAGAGATGAAATCCTAAAGGAGTTATGAAACCTATACCTATTATTATGTAAAAATATGATGATATTACTATGTACTTTTTCATTGGATTACCTAAGACTCCTAAAAAAAATAATTTCATATGGTTTATTATTGATCAACTTACCAAGTCTGCACATTTCCTAGATATAAGGGAAGATATTAATCTTGAGTGCCTTAAGAGGTTCTATATTAATTAAGTTGTGAGACTTCAAAGAGAACCTATTTTGATTGTATCTGATCATGATATGTGGTTTACATTGAAATTTTAGAAGAGTCTTTATATAGATCTTGACATCGAGATACATTTGAGCACCTCCTATCATCCTAAAATTGATAGGTGATCTAAAATGAATATTAAAACATTATAATATATGTTGAGTTCATGATCAGTTAACTTTCAAGGTATGTTGGGTCAGTATTTACCTTTGGTGTAACTTACATCTAATAATAGATTTCATTCAAGTATTTAAATGGAACCATGTGAATAATTGTATAAAAAGAGATGACATACTCCAACTTGTTGGGGAAAAGTTGGTGAAATAAATCTCATATTCCCATATCTCATGTAAAATAAAATGGTGAAATAAAATATTATTCATAATCATATTAAGTCATCTAAAAGTAAACAAAAAATATATACCGATAACTAAGGAAGGATTTATAATTTTAAGTGGGAAATTATGTTTTCTTTAAGGTATTTTCATAGAAAGGTGTTATAAGGTTTGGAAATAAATGGAAACTAAGTACTAGGTACATCAAGACTTTTTAAATTTTTGAATTAATCAGATTTGTGTCTTACCATTTAGAAATTCCACCTAACCTCTCTAAAGTACATGATGTTTTTCATGTCTTGTTATTAAGGAATTACATGCCAAACCCAATTCATATTCTCACCTATGAGGAAATGGAATTGGAAAATGATTTATACTATATTTAAGATCCTATCCATATTCTTGACACTATAGAGATATTTTTGTAGAATCGGAAAAATTGGACGGTGATTTTTCTTTAGAGAAATCACAAAATAGAAGTGGAAACATGGGATCATGAAGAAGATATGAGGAAGGATTGACCACATTTATCTAAGAACTCACTTTTATCACAATTTCATGGATAAAATTATTTATGGGGGAATTTAATACCTGAGATCATCCTATAACGGGTAAGAATCACATCCCTAGGCTATTATCCAATGCACCTCCATTTATTTTATCATTACAATAGAAATAGTTCATGGTTATATATAAAATTAAAATTTTAAATTTTTAAATTTTGAATTAGATAAAATGGATATAATTTTTTAGTCAATAAGTTTTAATTTATCTTAGGGTGAATTTTTAGGTTTTTTCAGAACTATTTTATGTTTGGGTGAACATTGAAAAATGTTGATTTTTGCAAAACTGACATTTATTTTCTTTAAAAAAAGTAATATAAAAATATAATTATATTTTGAATTTAGTTTTAAATGAAAATAATATCCCTTTTATTAAAAATAATATAATTAATTTCATATGAATCAATATTATATTTGGTTTTGGTATGGGATTATTATTATGCTAAAAACTCATTTTTCAAAAAAAACAATTTTTGTTGTGTTTTGTGCACATATATTAAAATTAATTTTCATAATTTAAAAAAATTAAAAATTTAAAAATTTATATAATATTTTTTAATAATTAGTTTCAAATTTAATAATGTGTTCAATTTCATTTTTGGTCGTTATTATTAGTAACTTTGGTAAAAATGTTGTCACCATGATAAAGGAGTAAAACGGGTTTATTAAGTTTAAAACCTTGTGATGAGATCATAAAATGTCATCTTAATTATTATTGTATGAGAGTAATTATACCCTTATAATATTATATTTTAAATTCAAATTTTTAATTTCCACTTATCCATGAGTAAGACACTTATAATATTTAATAGTTATAAGAATAATTATAAGTGTGTCGCTCGCCTGAGTTGTAAAAGGGCACCTCTTATCCTCTCTTATTCACACAAATTAAGACATTTATATTGAAAAATATCTACCCAAATACCATTCATAATCAATATCCAAATCATATAGGTCTTTATATCACCAAAAGACCAATCCTAGAAGGCTTAAGTTGTAAGTCAAAGGAATTTTTCCAAAGAAGAGGTATAAATCTTAACTGAGTGTTTTCATGTTTATTTCTTCTTCCACCTCCAAAAAATATTAAATAGTAATATTAACATAATTAAATAACTATATTAACCATAATTATATGTTTTTATATTAATGTTATGTCCATTTTATACCTCATTTCCATCCTATGGAAAATGAAAACATCACTTGTGCGTACGTACAGCCGACCATCTCCACATAGCGGTGTAATTCATTTTTCACAAACACTTTACCTGAATGGATATAAAGATATAAATAATAAATATATATGATATTTATGACATAATTATGATTCTATAAATATAATATATCATCTAACTTCTTATTCTTCTGCCCGTTAAAAAAATAATAGCATCGCTTGTGCATAGGTGTGGACTACTACCTCCACAAAGCGATGTGATTCATTTTTAATGTTTGTATTTTATGGATGATTATAAAATTTTATTTAATATATAAAAATTATATTTATGTCATGATTAATATTATTAATGTAATTAAATCATAACACCTTTGACCATGGTCAACGCATCGATGTTATTTTGAGGTTATAAACTGAATGACCAAAAAATATACAACATGAACTTAACCAAATTACTAACTATATAAGGAAAGGTAATAAATGAAATAAAAGGGATTATGAAAATTTAATAAGCTTACAAAATTATTAATCAAGTGTAAAATTAATATAAGTTTATTATACATGTGTTAAAGTATGTATGTGGTAAGTCGGACTCAGGGTAAGAGTTTATTCTACAATATTATTTTTATTCGGGATTTAAATTTTTATTAAAGTAAATGGTAATATATTTATCATTTAAACTTAATATATGTCATCCTCCAATATTTATCTATTGATTTTACATGTTTTACTTTCATTTTACTCTCTTTGGTACTTAATAAGATCAAGAAAATGTTTATTAAGAAAATTCAACCATATTTCCTCATAGGTCGATGAACTTTTTCTTCCATGTTAATGTTTATTTAAAAAATTTCAATAATGTTCTTTTATATGATAAAATGATTATTTAAATTAATTTTCAACCAAATTTGTCTTTCTTTTAAAAGTTTTAAAATGAATCTTTTTTCCATTTTCTAAACAAATTATTTTTGACTTTTTACCAAAAGTGTAAAAGGAATCTTTGTTTTGATGTTTACTAAATGAAAGGTTTTTCCGATCATCATAAATATTTTCTTAATTGAAGATTGATTTTAAATTTTCAAAGTTTATTTTCAAAAATAATAATTTTTTCAATATTGTGGAAATTTTTATTTAAAATTTTATAAAAAATGATATTTTTCTCATGTTTTCAAATAAAGGCTCAAATATTATTTTAAAGGTATTTTCATATATTTCAATATCCTTTTATGATTATTATTATTTACTAGTGATATAATCTAATAATATTATCCATTTTATTTCTCTGAATGGATTATGATCATGTTGTTCTATTTATTGACTGGGGAAAATGTTATCATATCATATGCTAGTTTTTCAATATGAATATGTATATTGATTATGTATTAAATTTTTATTTATTTATTTCATATGATGAATTAATTGGACTTAATAAGTGATGGTAGGGTCCCATTATATCCCATCTATTCATTGGAAAGTCTTATACAACAATCTAGTTTGGGAATTTAGCATATGCCTTAACTATTTTTGTATGATGTCTAGGCATGAGGCCTTGATGGTAAGATTATGGTGTCTGGAATTAAGTATTCTATCATTATGAAACTATTTGTTGTTATTCATGTAATTATTTATGTTTTTACATCATTCATTGATATATTCCCCTTTTATGATATTAGTTATTTGGCATATTTGATTATTGTTTATCTCTACCATACTATTCATGCTTTATTTATTATATGAAAACTTTTGTTGAATGCTTCCCTTACAGATCATTTGATCTCACCTTTATTGATTTTTACTTTCCCTAGGATACCAATAAGGAATCTATGAATTATTTAAAGGATATAGTATAATAAATAATGAATTTATCACTAGAATTTTAATTTGTATTTTATGTTTTCAAATGTAATGTAAGAATCGTGTATATATTTAGTCTCCCAAGGTTGCTAAGTTGTTCGATACTTTGGGATGTAATCTACTGTATCTTGTGTCAATGTTGTAAATTAACCACTAGATCTAGGTTACTGGAGTCAAGGTGTTACAGTAAACTTACTTCATGAGGAACTAAGTGTATCTTTATAGGTTATTCTAAAGAAAATAAAGGATATTACCTATACAACCCCTCATATTAGAAGGTTGTGGTTAATGGATGTCTCGCCTTTATTGAGAGGGATCATAACTCCAAAAAAGATAGTGGGAGTGATATAGAATTTTATGAATTGATTTCTCAATATACACAAGAGTTAGGATAGGAATATATTCTACAAATCCCTATGAAAGAGGATGTTCTAGAGGCATAAGTATTACCTAGGAGCGCAATAGAGGTTGTGGAACTAGAATGATATGGTTTTCTAGGTACGTAAGATGATGACTCATTATTATTTGATAATAATGAACTTTTAACCCATCAAGAATTAATAAGTGACACATAATTTTCCATAAGTAAAGAATCCATGAATTTTGAAATGAATTCCATGTACTGAAATGAAGTCTGCTTTTGGGTAGATCCTCTAGAAGATGTAAAGCTCATTGGTTTCAAATGGTTATTTAAGAATAAACTAGATATATATGGAAAAATCAGTACTTATAAGTAATTATTCTTTGTAAAAATGTTTTAAATAGCATCAATTCATAAACTATGATGAAACCTTTTATTCGTTTTCTATGTTAAAATCAATCATAATTCTACTTTACATAGTAGTTTACCATGACTATGAGATTTGGAAGATGGATATAAAAACATATTTTCTTAATTGAATGATTCGGAAAGATGTATATATAACAACAAAAATGATTTTTGACTCTAGAGGATGCTAATAAGGTATGTAAATTTCAAAGATCTATTTATAGATTTAAGCAAGTATCTAAGTCATGGAACATTCACTTTTATGATTCCATAATGGAATTTGGTTTCATAAATAATGAATGTGATCCATGTATATATAAGTGATATAGTGGGAGTGTAATCATTTTATTGATAGCATATTTTAATGACATATTACTTATTAGAAATGATATACCAAAATTACACTCTATTAAGACTTATTTGAATACATTCTTCTCCATGAAGAACTTAGGTGAAGCAGTATACATTCTTAGGATTGAGATCTGTCATGATAGATCCAAGAGGATAGTTTGACTATGTCAAGGTATTTATTTTGACAAGATACTAAAGATATTCGGCATTGATCAATCCAAGTGGGATTTTTTCCAATGTCACATGGAATACATATTTCCAAGAAAATGTTTTACCAAACACATGATAAGATATAGAGTATAATAAGGATACCATAAACATAAATAATAGGGTCAGCTGTATATTTTATGCTAAGTACCAAGCTAGATGTTTTCTACACATTAATTGTGGTAGTAAGATATCAAATTGATCTAGGAAACTAACATTATATGGTAGTAAAAATTCCTAAAGTACATTTGGAATACTAAGGATATGTTCCTCATTTATGGAGGATATGGGGATATGATCATTAAGGGATATAAAAATGTTAGTTTACAAATAGATCAAGATAGTCTAAAATTGAAATAGGGATATATCTTCATTCTCAATAGAGATGTTGTGAGCTGTAAAAGCTCAAAGAAAGTAGTGTACATAGATCTATAGTAGGGTATGAGTATATTATAGATTATTATGTATCCAAGGAACTATTATAGATATGTAAATTAATCCAAAATCTTGATTTGGCACCTAACAGTAATTATCCTATCACATTTTACTATAATAATAGTTCAGCAGTGGTTCTTTCTAATGAGCCAAGGTCACATCAGTGGACGAAGCACATACTCATAAAGTATCTTCTCTTGAGAGATTTTTCTTAGTAAGGTGGGGTTGTAGTGAGTATAGTTTCCATGGAAGACAATGTGGTAGACTCATTATCTAAATCTATATCTTATTATAATCATGAATGTTATGTGAGAGCTAGAAAACTAAAAGTTTTTAGTAATTGGCTCTAGTCTATGGGGTTTCTGTTGTAGTTGGTTCCCTAAAACAAACTACTTTTTTCTTGAGATGTCCTATATATTCATGGATTTTAATATTAATAAAAATATTATCACATATTTATTTTTATTCTTCATTAAATTAATGTGATAATTTCATTATAGTATTTTTCATAATGAAAGGTCATAGTAGTTCCCTACTATGATGAGAACCTTTAAGTGTCATGAAAATATTTCGTACCATAAGTCTTATGGCCATATGACATTCTCTTATGGTACACAGATAATATAGACTATCAGGTGATGGATTCTCATAAGTGGATGATGTTTCATCTCATGAATTTCACACTTGATAATCCTCATGATGGGAGATTATGAGAACAATCCCATGAGTAGGAATTCCACATATATATGTGTCATTGGATATTCCTATCTACGAACGTATGTAATGATACTTAAAATTTAATTTTATTATTAATATATATCATGAATGGAGTGCTTTTATGTATTTCCAACTATTATGTCATATACTCATGGTGAAGTATGATATGTTGTGTTCATCATGAATGATATTTTATTAATGAATAAGTTGAGAAAGGATTTTTCCCTTCTATATTTATGGAAGTTGATATCTTATCACTTTGATTGGAATATAACTAAAAAACTAAATTTCATGTCCATGGTATATTTATGGGTTCAATTTATATAGTTAAATAAATACATATCGAATATATAAGGTGATGACACGGGTGTGAAACCTGCTTCATGAGATATTGAGACAAAGAGATTATATTACATAGTGAGAATTATTATTTGGTTGTCATTGTTTTGAAATTAACTTCTTCCTCTATGAGTGAATTTACATGTTTTTATACATTGATATTGAACTTTAGGCAAGGTTTCCTAATGCCATTGAGGAATAGGCCTAGAGGGTTGGTCACACACTTTGTGTTTCCTTTGATCTCAGTTAAATTGTATTTGAATTTATTTATTAAAATATATATTATTCCTAAGTTTGATAAGTAATATTTATTCAAGATTTATTGATCATAAGTATTTAATTGTTTTTTTACATGAGTTAAATATTAAATAAATATTTATTTTCAAGACCATGAATATAATATTTATTTATTTATCAAATGGATAATATTTATTATTTGAGGTTTGGTAAATTCCAAGAAAGCTGGAAAGATAGATTCATGTTCCTGATAACGAAAATGATATATTAAAAATCATTTAAATAAATTTTAATTTATTTTTTGATATTTATACAAACCACGAGACATGCACGCATCAAAGAAATAATATTTTTATTTTTATTTTTATTATATGTGTTATTTGTTAATGGTTAAAAGATTAGATTAGGGAATATGTGTAATTGAAAATCCTATGAACCCAAATCTATATATACCTAATTATATAATTTCTATGGGATGTGCTAAAATCATTGATTGTTCACAATGATTTCCTCTCTAGAGAATTATCTCCATGAAGAACTTATTTAGGGTTTTTCTCTCAAAATTGATAGAATTTATTTCACCTCCTTCATCCCTCTAAAGAATGAGATAAAAATAATCAATCATTCAATCCTGAAGCATACTATTTTAATCAAAGGTTAGTGACACAAGATGATCAATACATTCACTCTAGCACCCATAGAACCATTAGTGATGCTTCAAGATCAAGAAGAATGTATGGATCTATGCTTGAGGGATTCTACTTTAGATCCTCTTGACACAATGAAAATAAAACCTAAATAGATGTTTTATTGATCAACATCTACATTGAATAAAGTACATAAGGATAAGGTAATTTCTTGTTATTAAATTAATTATAAATTAAACATGAAAATCCTCTCTCTTGGATCATGGATTCTTTCATTATGGTTCTTTGTATATAATCATAAGACGTGTCATTTTTTTCATGTTATTATGATTTATTAATTGTATTCAACAAAAAACCATTGTTGTTCATGGTTATAGTTGGATTCCTCTACACCTATAACCTTTAAGATGAAATTTGGATATGTGTGGTTGTTAATAAGTCCATCCATATAAGTCTCAATGTACATAAGGCATGAAACGTCAATTGTTTTCTATGAATATGAATGATATTCCCATCATCAATATTCTATAAGTGTTGTACAAGAATATTCTCATATTCTGTAGAAATTTTCTAGTAAATAGACTATTTTTTACATAATTTAGGACATAGGGAGACAAAGGATTGAACATAAACTCAAAATAATCTGAAAGGTCGTTGATTTTCATGAGAAACTACCACACATAACTTAAGGAAAAATAAAACTCTTATGGGTGAATTTACAATTCAGAGATATAAAATAACCTAAAAAAAGAATAGCTTTAGGAAAATATTATTACTTGTATTTATGCTTGAGTCCCCTTTATGAAAGTTGAAATTCCCTATTTTCAAAAAGTCATCTCAAGGGATAAACTTTTAAAGTGACTCATGTGACACAAATTCTCATTTGACTCTATTTAATATAATGTTACTTAATCAAAGTTTATGTTCGTGTACGTACCTCGCCTTACTCGTAGTGCCCAAGATTTATGTGGCACCTCATCATCTCGTTTGCAATCCTATATTGATTATAATAGCCTTACCTCACATAAGTATTAGTTTCCATGAGCTACTTGTGTGCGGGCCTTTCCTTCTATGCGCTTGTGAAAGTCCACAAATGTGGATATTTTCCATATCACATGAGATATACTCCATGGGGTTCTTATTTTTCCCCTATCCATCTCACATGGATTCGGGTTCATTTTTAAATGACCTCATGAAGGTCATCTAGCTTCACTAAGTTTATTTACAAACTCCAATACTAGGGGTTTATTTGGTGCAAGACTATATCATAACTCACCATCCTCTAGACTATATCTATATTTTTTAGATTTTAGTATAATACAATATACTCTTATAACACCCCAAGATTTTATAGTATGTCTTTTTTTAAATAAATTTAATCTCTTTGATAGCTTGTGTTGCATGCAACACTGAGTTCAAATGAACCACGATCTATTATTATGAGATCACTATAACAAAACCATTAAATTGATGTATATAAATGGGACTAACTAAATTTTTAAAAATATATGGTTTATGCATTTATATAATAAATTAGGTGGTTATCAATTTATTAGAAATAAAAATAAAAAAAATAAAAGAAATGTTTTTCTGAAAAAATATTTCTTTGCATGAAATATATTTATATAATAATAAATTTAATTATTAATTATTGGTGAGTGATTTTAATGAAATTTATATATTATATATTAAATCAAATTTTTTAATATTCATATAATATTTTTATTATGTGTGGGATAAGAATAAATCCAGTTTTATTCTTAAAAATTTCATTTTCTAAAAAGCGAATTTTGACACATTTTGCACACTTATTTTAAAATTAATTTATGTCATTATAAGTAGTGAATTTTATAAAATTAATTACATATTTAGAATTAGGAGGTTAAAATTTGGTAATTGGGCCCCTTTTACCTTTTTTTGAAATGAATAGTAATCGTGATAAAATTTATCACCCTAGTAAAGGGTAAATTGGGTTAATTTTGGTTAAAACTAAGTGATAATTCCATAATTATTCATCCTAATTATTATTAGAGTAATAATATTCGACCATTATCACCTTAGGATATAATTTTATTTTTTTAATGGACACTTATCCATGAAAATGACTTGTATGTTATTTAAATCAAAGATAGTTACAAAATGTCACTCTATTTTAATATCGTTTATGTGTCCACATAGGGACAAAAGAAAGATATGAAAGAACATAAATATTTATTTTGTTATTAATGAAATAATTTTTATTATATAAATTTATTTTTAATTTTTATAAATTATATAATTACCTTAAATGCTTATGCAATGCTAATACAATATTTATTTAATTAATAGAAAATTAAAATAAATGATTTTAAAAATATTAATTTTGATATAATTTAAATAAATTAATGTGTCTAGTAAATTTTATATATATAAATGACATAATATAGAGGTTTGAAATCATTATATTCGAATTTCACCTTTTCTTGACGTATTTGAAGTCAAATTAAATAAATAGTGTCAAAATTGTTATTAATGATAATCAAAAAATATATATTATTAAATTATTTAAAATTCCAAAAAATATTATCTCTATCCATGTGGATGTAATATAGTTTATAAAATCATAAATTTTTCATTTATGAGTCATTTTACCATTTATAGTAAATTTATCAATCCTTTATGATTAAAATAGTGGTTACAATGGTTAAGGCCAAAAATAATTAACCATGGGGTTAATCAAAATGATAAGGTTTAAAATGACACCAAAACATGTCTAAATTATATTGATTTATTGGATTACAACCCTATAAAACATTATATTAGAATATATTTCTATTTGGAGGCATTTTTTATGGTAATGGGTTTATTATAATTTAATCTTTTGATAAATTCCAAAAGTGACACTCACCTCAATTATAAAAGGGCACCTACTCTCTCACTACTTCACACCACATTTATTCATCTATATCGACCAATACCTAACAATTTATTTTATAAACATAATTATCCAACTTCTATAGGTTCTAGTCTCCCTAAAATACTTACCCTAAGTCCCTTAAGAAATGATCTAAAGAAGGTCTCTTGAAGAAGAGGTAATTGTTTTACCTGAACTCTTTCAATTTATTCCTTCTTTTACCTCTTCTAAATCTCTATAATTTATCATAAAATAATAAATTAAATATAATAAATATACTAAAGTTTTATTATTATTATTAAACCACCATTACCCACCCTCTTTCCCATCAAATGATAAGTAAAGGTATCACTCATGCGTACTTACGATTTATCATCTCCACGTGGTGATACAATTCATTTTTCATTGCCATATTTTATGGATGGGAATTATGATGGTTTTAATGTTTATATATGATATTTTTATCATTTTTAATATTATATATATTATTTAACCTTTATCAAAGTATAAATATCGAAACTAATGAACCAAAACATACATGAAAAAATAAGCAGTTATTACCTGAAATAGTGATTTTTAACAAAAAAATGTTATAGAACAAGTGATAAAAGATTATAAGTATTTAATAAATGTTATTATATATATAATTATGGTTATTTAATAAATTAATAATAAATATGTATTTATTATATATAATCTATTATTTTAAGATTAATTCAAAATTTTATAAGTTTATTTTCAAATAAAAAAAATCCTTTTAAATATTCGTAGTTTTTTTTAAGAAATAAGTGATTTCAAAGTGAAAAGGGTATTTTCATCAAAAAAATCCAATGATATTTTTAAATTATTTTCATCTATGTAAACATCCTTTGTTAAATTTTATGTTTTACTAGGGTTATTATATTATGTAACTATCTACCATATTTTATTGGATGGTTTATGATTAGTTTGATTGGAGATGTTCTATTTTATATCATTCAATATATTACTTTGGATGGGTTATGATTATGTTTATTGATTGGGGTAATTATTAACATTCCATATGTTATTTACAATATGAATGTTTATGTTTATTATGTTCCACCCCTTTTATATGAGTAATTAATTAGAATTAGTTAGTGATGAGTGGGGCCCTCTATAGTCCCTTGATGCATCAGTAGGTCTCATGAGACAAACTAGCTTGAGTATTGGTTGAGGCCTTATCCATTTATGTAATATGACTTGGAACGAGACCTTGAATGTTTTTTTATGATGTCTAACATTGTGAATTTACCTCATTATTAGATTAGTTATTTATTTTCATGTTATTATTTTATTAGTTTTGTTATCCATTGATATTTTTATCTCATGTGATTATTTATATGGAATTATTAAATTTCCATTTATTTCATGTCATATTATTCATGCCTTATTTAGTTTCTATTATATGCATACCCTTACTAAGCATCTGAGATCACCTTTTTTATTATGTTTATTTTTCTCTTAGATACCAAGAAGTATATTATGATTTATATAAAGGGATAAGTTAGAATAATAATGGTGTTCTCAAAGGAAATACTATATTGTATTTTATATTTTCAATTGTAATGTAAGATTCAGGTATGTATCTAGTTTTCCAAGACTAATAAACAATTCATCCCTTTAGGATGTGATTATTTTTATCTAATTTCAATGTAATAAATTAACCACCGACTCCGGGATACTAGTAATGGGGTCTTTACAGTTAGTATCAGAGAAAGTTTAGTAGAAAACTTGGGATCTAGATTAGGGAGATGTAACCCTATAACAGACTTTGAGAATACACTCAAAAAACCAAGCTTATGATTTTTAAATTAGTTATAAATAAATTTTCATTTTATGTTAAGTGTTTCAATAGTTTTTAAATTATACATTATAATTAATAATCTAATATAGTGTATGACATTGTTTAGAAATAGTGCCTAGTGGAAGGAATGGAAATTGTATTAATGCACATAATCCATGAAGTCATTTCCCTCCTAGTAAAAATAATGATGTTGGATATGGTTTTTTATATAGAACTTAAAAAATTATAACAATATTGGTATAGATGAATCAGGTTATAAGAAATAACCTTTCCCATATGGAGTAGCCTACTGATCCAAAACTTGGTCTAACAATGTCAGACTGCTTCATGCACCAGAAACCTCCATCATTAAATGAGACTAAAAATTAATTTCTAACTGAGCAATGGATAATTTCCTTAGATAATATATTTCTCACTTTAAGAAGTAATGAAAGGGAGAATGGTTTTATGGTATTTTATCATCACTCAAGATATGTGGATAAATGGTGGTCATAGATTCAAAACACTAAATAGGAGGAGGAAATAGAAAACATGGAATATAATTATTTTAAGGAAATTTTCTTGAAAAAATATTTTCCTTACAAACAGCAAGCGGATATGGAGATGAAATTCTTGATTTTGAGACAAAAGGAGGCTGATAATTTTTTTAGGTATGAATCCAATATTGCAAGGTTATCAAGGCATGTCACGGACTACATATGTAATTCAAAGAGAAATATTGACCATTTATTTGATGGGATTAAGAAAATTATTCAAAGGTAACTAGTCTCCCAAAAAATTTCATTATATGATGATATAGTATCATGTGCTATTAAGACAGAGAAATAATTGTCCAATTATTATGGCATAAAAGGGAAGAAAGACAAAAAGAGGGTTTTTTAGTACTCCATAAAAGTAAATAAGGTAAAGGAAAAAATGGGAAGTGTGGAATTTCTAACTTGTAATAATTGTGGAAAGAAATATCATGTAACATGCCTATTGGGAACAGAAGTTTGTTAAAAGTGTGTAGAAAAATACCACTAGGCTCGTGATTTCAAGGGAAAGAAAGAAGTCGATGATGTGAAATGTTTTATCTATAATGAGATAGTACACTATGAAAATGATTATCCTATGATTCAAGGGAACTTTCCTTTAAAATTCTAAGGGAGAAAGGTTGATCTTATGGAATCACAACAGCTGAGGTTAAAGTTCTTAATGATGTGGTGGTGGGTACTTTAATTATATCCTAAAATTTAGCTAATGTTTTATTTGATTATATATAATCGAATTATTTTATATATTATTAGTTTGTTAAAAAAATTAGATATTCCCCATTCACCTTAAAAGGGAAGTTTCTGTTCAAAACTCCTAGTGTAAACCTCACTGCAATAAAGATATGTCAAGAAATTACTATTATGACACATAAATGTGCTCTATTTATTTATTTTATTATCATACATATGGTTTAATTTTATATAATCATTGGTATGGATTGGATTTTAAAATATAATGAAAAAAAAATATTTCAAAGAGAAGGAAATTATGATTTATGATAAAGATATATAAATCCTTATCTTTAGAGGGGAGAATTTATCATATGAGTCGTGTTTGGATCCACCTCCAGTAGCTCTTATAAATGAGATTATAGGAGAAAAAGAGTATAATCAACCTATTGATTAAAAGGATAATATTAAAATTGAGGATGTACCTATTGTATAGGAATAAAGTTTTGAAATAAATTGATGTATTGAGGAATAAATTGAAGTATTTCCTAATAAATTGTTTGGATATCCACTAGAGCAGGAAGTTGAGTTTTCCATTGATTTAATCCTTAATACTAGAGTTGTATCAAATACTCCCTATATAATGGTCACAATTGAGTTAGTGGAGTTGTAGAAATAGCTATAGGATTTGAGTGGTAAGGGATTTATATTCCCTAGTGTTTCACCTTGGGTAGCCCATGTTCTGTTCATTATGAAGAAAGATGGTTCTATGAGGTTGTGCATTGATTATAGATAAATCAATGCTATTATGATAAACAACAAACATCTTCTACCTCTAATTGATGACTTATTCGACCAAATTCACAAATCTAAATATTTTTAAAAGATTGACCTTCATTCTGGATAACATCAATTGCAAGTAAAGAATGAATATATCCCAAAGATAGAGTTTCAAATGAGGTGTGGACATTATGGGTTTGCAGTAATACCATTTGGATTGACTAATGTAGCCACAATTTTTATGGATATAATTAATAGAGTATTCAAGGGATATATTGATAATTTTTTTGGGTATTTATTGATGATATCTTGGTTTACTCCAAGAACTATGAGAACCATGATAAACAATCGCATATCATTCTTGAGACTCTTAAAAGAAAAAATTTATATGGTAAATTTAGCAAGTGTGAATTATGGATTCAAAAATTTTATTTTCTTGCTCATATTGTCTCCAAGTATGGAATATAAAATGATACTATGAAGTCAAAGTCAGTATAATAATGGATTATACTAATTAACATAATCATGGTATGTAGCTTCATTAGTTTGGAAAGTTACTATCAGTGATTTTTTCAAAAAAAAACTCCCGATTAGCTAACCCATTAACCAAGCTTACTCATAAAGGGTTAAGTTTATTTGGAAAAAGGAATGTTAATAATGTTTTGAATAATTTAATAGGATATTGGTTAATTCTATGATCTTGACTCTATCATCAGTAAGTGGTGGATTTGTGATATATAGTGATTCATTGAGTAAGGGACTTTGTTGTGTCCTTAAGTAGAATGATAGAGTTATTGTTTATGCATCAAGATAGTTAAAAACTAATGAATAGAACTATACAACTCATGATCTTGAGTTAGAAGTCGTAATCTTTGATATGAAGATATAGATACACTATCTCTATAGTGAAAGATGTGAGATATATGTAGATCACAAGAGTTTGAAAAACATCTTCTCAAATAAAGAACTCAACCATGAGGAAAAGGTAATGGCTTGAGATACTCAAGGATTTTGATTGATTAATACACTACCACCCAGAGAAGAAAAATAAGGTAGCAGATGCATTGAGCAGCAAGGATTATGGAGTTATGAACAAAATGAGGATTTAAAAGGATCTTGTATTCATAGATCTAGTAAATATGGATATGGCGATTATTAAGGAAGGTGAAACATCACTCTTTTCAAATTATTTCCAAACCATCATTATTGGAAAATATAAAAATTTCTTAGTCTGGTGATGATAATTTTCAAAAGAAAATTAAAGTTGTGAATGTTGGGAAATTGGAAGACTTTGCATATGAAGATAGCATTTTAAAATTTGGAAAGAGTCTTTGTGTTCCATATATAACTGATCTAAAAAGGGAATTATTAGATGATGCTCATACCTCAAATTTCTATATACACCTTAGTAGCACCAATATATATAGGGATTTGAAGGAACCTTTTTTGTGGGATAATATAAAGCGGAAAATTTCTACTTATGTGTCAAGATGTTTGGTTTGTCAATAATTGAATGTTGAGAGACAACATCCTAGAGGATTCATACAACCTCTACCAATCCATACATGGAAATGGGATGAAATTACTATGGACTTTATCATTGGATTACCAAAGACTCCAAGAAAAATAATATGAAATGAGTTATTATTGATCGACTTATCAAATATGCACATTTCCACTCTATAAGAGAATATTTTCACTATATAACCATGTACAGCTCTATATTAATGAATTTTTAAGACTTCATGGTGAACCTATTTTAATTTTATCTAATCATGATCCATGATTTACATCAAAATTCTGGAAAATTCTTCAAAAGTCTCTTGATGTTGAGCTTCGTTTGAGCACTGGTTATCACCCTCAAACTGACAGACAGTCATAAAGAACTGTCCAGACTTTAGAAGACATTTTTAGGTCCTACTCACTTGACTTTCAAGGTATATGGGATCAATATTTACCTTTGGTAGAATTCTCCTATAACAGTAGCTTACATTCAAGTATTCAAATGGTATTATATGAGGCATTATATGGCATGATATTTTGTACACCAACTTGTTGGGATGAAGTTGGTGAAAGGAAGTTTATAGGCCTAGAACTTGGAGAGGAAACAATAGTAAAGGTAAATACTATTCAAACCCATATCAAAGCCGCTCAAACTAAGAAAAATAATTATATTGATAACCTGGGGAAAATATGATGAACTATCCAAATATATTTATGAGGTGAAATTCTAAAAATTATTAGGATGATATTTTTTGAAGGATAGAAGAATGTAACACCCCAATATTTTACATTATGTCTCTTTTTAAATAAATTTAATCAATTTGATAGTTTGTATTGCACACAACACCAAGTTTAAATGAACCGCAATCTATTATTATGATATTGTTATAACCTAGTTGTTAAATTGGAAGGTATAAATGGTACTGGATAAATTTTGTAAAATATATGGTTTATACATTTATATAATAAATTATTTGGTTATCAATTGATTATATATAAAAAATTAAAAAAAATTAAAAAAAAAACTAAAAAACTATTTTTTTTACGTAATATATTTATATTATAATAAATTGAATTAGTCACTATTAGTGATTATATATTATATATTCAATTAAATATTTTAACATTCATATAATATTTTTATTATGAATGGGTAAGAATAATTCTATTTTTATTCTTAAAAACTATATTTTCTAAAAAGAGGTTTTTGACACGTTTTACACACTTATTTTAAAATTACATTTTGACACTTATAGGTATTGGATTTGATAAAATTAATTACATATTTAGAATCAAGAGGTCTGAATTTGTTAATTGGGTCTCTTTTATTTTTGGTCAAGATGAATAGTAACCATGGTAAATTTTATCATCTTAGTAAAGGGTAAATTAGGTTAATTAAGGTTAAAACTAAGTAATAAGACCATAATTATTCATCCTAACTATTATTAGATAAATATTATTTTACCCTTATCACCTTATTCTTTTATTTTAGTTTTTTAATAGACATTTTTCCATAAAAATTACTTATATATTATTTAAATCAAAGATAGATACAAAATGTCACTCTCTTTGTTTTGATATCTTTTATGTGTCCACATATAAAGAAAAGAAAGATATGAACGAAAATAAATATCTATTTTGAGATTAATGAAATTATTTTCATTTTATAAATTTATTTTTAATTTTTAGAAATTATATAATTACGTTAAATTCTTGTGCAATGCTAATATAGTATTTATTTAATTAAGAGAAAAATAAAATAAACAATTTTAAAAATATTAATTTTGATATAATTTGAATAAGTTAATGTTTCTAATGAATTTTAGATATCTATATGAAATATTAGAGAGATTTGAAAGCATTATATTCAAATTCCCTCTTTTTCTTTATGTATTTGAAGTCAAATTAAATGAATAGTGTCAAAATTGACATTAATACTAATTTATCAAAATAATATATTATTAAATTATTTAAAATTCATAAAAATGTTATATTCAACTATGTGAATGTAATATAGTTTAACACGTCATATATGGTCCATTTATGAGTCATTTTCCCATTTATAGTAATTTTATTAACCATTTATGATTAAAATAGTGGTTATCACAGTTAATGTCAAAAAAAATAACCAAGAAGTTAATCAAATGATAAGGTTTAAAATGACACAAAAAATTGTCTAAATTATATTTTTTGATGGGATTAAAACCATATACTAACATATATTATAATACATTTTCATTTGGATGAGTTTAGTATGAGAATAAATTTTTTATAATTTAATCTTTTAAGAAATTCCAAAGTGTCCATCACCTCAATTATAAAAGGGAATATCCTCCCTCACTTCTTCAAACCACAATGAGACATCTAGTGTCATGACCCGACCCTACTCGGGCTCGAGCCGCAACTACCCCAGGCCCGCCTCCATAGGCCAGGGGCTGGCGACCAGCGCCGAAGGCACAACAACTCGGGGAGGCCATTGCCTAATCACATGTACACACGCACACGCAGAAAACTCAATGAAAAAGTGTAGAGTAAAAAAAAGAAAAGCAAAGGGAAACTACTATATATATATACCACAAAGTGCATCGACCTCTACAAGTACAAAGAAATCTGAAAGTACACTAAAAAGAAAAGGGGAAAAACATGCGCCCAACCAACAAGTGCCACAACCCGGCAACAGGTAAACGAAAAGTAACAGCTGATGGGTCTCCCACCTGGAACTCGGCTACGACCACCGCACGTGGTCCAAGCTCCTGAACTCCTATGCTCCACTGAAGTCACGACCAACCTGTCCGTCATCTGCAAGGGCACACCAAGTGCGGGCAAAGCCCAAGAAGGGGTGAGTATAAAAATACTCAGTAGGATACCCTGAAGGCTCGAGGGAGCAACAAAGTAGGTACCTAAGGGTGAGCAGTAGAGCGAACATGGAAAAGTAAAGGAGCACAACAGAGAGGGCAGTAAAGAGTCTAGCTCAACCCAACAAGAGGAAAGAAGGTAGACTCGTCCAGACACAAGGAGATGGAAACGGTGGGAAGATGAACTTCCTGTCGAATCTTCGCTACCTATAGCAGGAGAGTAGACTCGTCCAACCACGAGAAGCTAGACACGGAAAGCACGTGGCAAACCTCGCGCATCTTCGCCTCCCCTGGAAGGAGAGTAACCAAACCCAAGAAGTGGGTACTAGAACAAGGTATATACAAGTCAATATGTTCAATCAAGAAGCCCAAACAAGATCGTAAGGGGATCTCCATCCCGTAGCTCAGCCCAAGAAAGAGTAGCCAACAGTCCCAGAAGTAACAACATCGATGCCTAGCATCCCACACGTCTGCCCTGAACCGCAAGCCAAGGGGCTCAATCACCACACCTTGACATTATCCGCTTTGGGCGGCACTGACTCGCCCGCACGGTTTTAGGTCGCGTCACAAGGACGCGTCTCGGTGGGGGAAAAAGCTATTTGTACTTGAGAGTTCTGGGGGAACGTCAACCACAACTCATCACTGCCCCGCAGTCGAGAAATCTGCTCAAAGTTGACAGGCGAACCCCTGCCCAGCCCCGCTGGAGGATCCCTGTAATTCAACGGGTTCCCACTACGGGGATACCCGGAAAGTCGACGGGTGCCTCACTGCCCAGTCCCATAACAGGGTAATACACTGGAGGCCGACCCGGCTAAAGTCGGCGACGGGACCACTGCCCAGCCCAGCTGGAGGTAACCTGGCATCGGGGACCACTGCCCAGCCCAGCTGGAGGTAAGCCCGGCATCGGGGACCACTGCCCAGCCCAGCTGGAGGTAAGCCCGACATCGGGGACCACTGCCCATCCCAGCTGGAGGTAAGCCCGGCAACGGGGACCACTGCCCAGCCCCGCTGGAGGTAAGCCCGGAACTGCTCTTGTCATCCCTGCTGGATGGTACTACTCGGTAAACACCACTGTACTGGCCATCCCTGCTGGATGGTAACCCACTGGCGAGCCCCGCTCGAAACAACCTCAGCTCTGCTGGAACAACCTCAGCCCTGCTGGAACAACCTCAGCCCTGCTGGAAACAACCACAACCCTGCTGGAACAACCTCAGCCCTGCTGGAAACAACCTCAGCCCTGCTGGAACAACCTCAGCCCTGCTGGAACAACCTCAGCCCTACTGGAACAACCTCAGCCCTGCTGGAACAACCTCAGCCCTGCTAGAACAACCTCCTGGGTAGAGGATCGGTGCCCGCGTAAAGTGTTGGTCACACCGAAACCAAAAGCTCTACCAGGGAACACGGATCAACGGGGGAAACTCCCCAGGCCTCACAAGGCGATCCCGCTCCAATCCGCTGAGTCACTGTCGAAGCGGACCGAGACATCTCATCCCAGAAAGTGGGGAAAACACCCACGCTGCACGGACACCCGTAGTCGCAGATGGTGTCGCAGTCCGGTGAAAGGGAACAGTACTGAAACCCCTCACAGCCAAAGAAGAAGAGGAACCAAACCATCTCTGCCGGCCAAACCATCGAGCACAGGACTAGGGGGAGACCGCTCAACCCTACTGGTCAGACAAAAGAGCACCAGGCCAGGGGAAACTCCGCCCTGCTGGTCAAACAGACGAGCACAAAGCCAGGGGAAAACTCCACCCTACTGGTCAAACAAACGAGCGCAGAGGGACCCTCTACATCGCGAGAGGTCAAAGTACGTAAAGCAGATCACGGCACGCATGTGGGGCCCACGCGACTTGTGGCCCCAAGTCAACCCCAACTGAGCGCACAAACATTCTCAGGTACAAACAACCACACGTACCTCCAAGCTCTCCCGTATACTCCCGGAGTATACCTCATTCCAGCCCAAAGGCTATCGTGCACACGGCACCCAGCGTCAACGCGAAGGCATGACGTAACAACTCCACCTCAAAGGCCCAGGCACGGCTAGCCACATCTCGTGAACCATTTGTATAACTCTCCCAAGAGTGCGCGATCACACGCCAAGGGTCCGCTACAACAAGGTAGGGAGAACCACCACTAGAGAACCTTCCATTCTCCACGTTTAACAAGGTCATGCAAGAGGCTCCGCACAACCAAACGGATTGCACCGTTGTAATCCTCGCAGAAAAACACGCGAGATCGACTACTTACTCGCCTCCAACGGATATCCGACGAAAAAGTCACTAACACCGCCTCACGCCCGAACGGCGTCCCGTGATGCCGAGCCTCGGCCCCGAAAACAGTCGGGTGCATCGCACCATTGTGATCCCCTTGGGAAAACACGTCAAAAGCACTACTCACTTGAGTGCCACAGATATCCGGAGAAAAAGTGCATCACGGCGCACCGCACCCGAGCAGTGCCACGTGGGACCCGCATCCCGGTCCCGAAACTCAACGAACGGATCGCACCGTTGCGATCCTCTCAAAAAAATACACAGAATGGACTACTTACTTGTCCAAAATGGTCGCCCGGTGATAAAGATAGAAAAATCACCGTCGACGCCCAAACGGCCCTCGTGGGCCCCGCACCATCGTGCGGAATTACAGCGGGCAGACTGCCCCAACGCGTTGCCCTCGGAAAAACACCCAACATCGACTGCTCGCACGCCCCGAACGGACGTCCGAGAAACAAGTCGCTACTAGCTGCTCGCAGCACAAAAGACGGGTCGTGGGGCATGCGCCTCAACTTCGGCCTCAACGCCTGAAACCACCCTGGAAACCTCCGCCTCGATGCTAGGGTCCCAACACCACTGAAGGTGCTAAAAACGAACGTCAGACACGTCCGCCACTAGTACAAAAACCTTTTTTTACGTCACCATTTTTCACGTCGGTTTTTTAGAACCGACGTGAAAATACATTTTCGCTGATTTTTCACGTCGGTTATATAAGAGCGGACATTAAAAATCCATTTTATCTGATTTTTCAGGTCGGTTATTATATAACCGACGTGAAAAATCATTTTCTAGGAAAATATATTAAAATTTTCACTTATTTTTCACGTCGGTTATTAAATAACCGACGTGAAAAATCGATTTTCGTGACTTTTTCACGTCGGTTATTTAATAACCGACGTTAAAAGGTATTTTTCACGTTGGTTATTTAATAACCGACGTGAAAAATGTTTACCAAAATGTAGTTGATTTCTCAAGATTTAATTTGACAGGTCACGGAGCTCAAACGGAGTTACGGATTAAAAGTTATGGCCTTCAGAAGTTGATCATCTCTAAACGATGTCTTAAGGATGTCCAACTTCTGAAGGCCATAACTTTTAATCCGTAACTCTGTTTGAGCTCTGTGAACTGTCAAATTAAATCTTGGAAAATGAACTACATTTTTGTAATCTTTTTTCACGTCGGTTATTAAATAACCGACGTGAAAAATAACTTTTAACCTCGGTTATTAAATAACCGATGTAAAAAAGTCATGAAAATCAATTTTTCACGTCGGTTATTTAATAACTGACGTGAAAAATGTTTACCAAAATGTAGTTGATTTCTCAAGATTTAATTTGACAGGTCACGGAGCTCAAACGGAGTTACGGATTAAAAGTTATGGCCTTCAGAAGTTGATCATCTCTAAACGATGTCTTAAGGATGTCCAACTTCTGAAGGCCATAACTTTTAATCCGTAACTCTGTTTGAGCTTTGTGACCTATCAAATTAAATCTTGGAAAATGAACTACATTTTTGTAAACTTTTTTCACGTCGGTTATGAAATAATCGACGTGAAAAATAACTTTTAACGTCGGTTATTAAATAACGGACGTGAAAAAGTCATGAAAATCAATTTTTCACGTCGGTTATTTAATAACCGACATGAAAAATGTTTACCAAAATGTAGTTGATTTCTCAAGATTTAATTTTACAGGTCACGGAGCTCAAACGGAGTTACGGATTAAAAGTTATGGCCTTCAGAAGTTGATCATCTCTAAACGATGTCTTAAGGATGTCCAACTTCTGAAGGCCATAACTTTTAATCCGTAACTCCGTTTGAGCTCTGTGACCTGTCAAATTAAAGCTTGGAAAATGAAATACATTTTTGTAAACTTTTTCACGTCGTTTATTAATAACTGAAGTGAAAAATAACTTTTAACGTCGGTTATTAAATAACCGACGTGAAAAAGTCATGAAAATCAATTTTTCACGTCGGTTATTTAATAACCGACGTGAAAGAGTGACGAAGATTGATTTTTCACGTCGGTTTTATAATAACCGACGTGAAAAATAAGTTAAAATTTTAATATCTTTTCACGTCGATTATCATAAAACCGACGTGAATGATATTTTTAATATCCCGCTAACGCGAAATTTCAATTTTTTTACATCGCGGCATCAAAATTTTGAATTGCCGCATAAAATTTTTAATACCGCGTTTTCTCATAGAATCTCAATTATATGTTTCCATTATACACCCATCCTAATTTGATGATCATTTATTTCAACCATTATCATTCCCCCAAATCGACTCTTTTTCTCTCGAACGTGAATCAATTATTTATTCTTTCCGCGATCTCGTCAAGGTATATTTAATCATACATCCATGGTTTATGGTTTTTATGATTTTTTTTTCTTAATTGATATACCATTTTATGATCATTTCATTCAACCATCATCTTTCCACCGAATCAACTTGTTTTATCTTCAACGTGAATCAACGATTTCTTATTTCCGCGACCTCGTCAAGGTATTTGTAATTATTTTCCCATGATTTATATTTTCTATGAGTAGTTTTCTTAATTGATATACCATTTAACGATTGTTAATTTATTATAATGATGGATGATTCTTTATATCATGATAAAACTACAAATCCCCCTACGGATTCAAAAATTCCTTCTAATATGAAGCTACGGTTGGCTCATTGAATCTTTCCTCGGAAAAAAATATCAAACTTCTGATGGTCATAACTTTTGATCCGTAAATCCGTTTGAGCTCTATGACCTGTAAAATGAAAGCTTAGAAAATTTTCTACAAGATAATAAACATTTTTTACGTCGGTTATTTAATAACCGACGTTAAAAATAACTTTTAACGTCAGTTATTAAATAACCAACGTAAAAATGACTTATAACGTCGGTTTTTTCAAAAACCGACATAAAAAATGGCTTCTTATCGCCATTTTCCAGAATGTATTTCACGTCGGTTTTTTAAAAACCGATGTTAAAAACTATATTACCCCATTTTTTACATCGGTTATTAAATAACCGACGTAAAAAATGATATTTTTAACGTCGTTCGCAATAACGTCGCCTAAAAACCGACGTTAAAAAGCAAAAAAAACCGACGTAAAAAAGGTTTTTGTACTAGTGTGCGCCGTCCAAAACAAGAATCTCGGGGATTACGCTCGTCCACTTAAGGACACGTCGCGCCTCAGCGGCCCCTCGTTTCGGGAATTAAAAATTCCCGAAACCATCTCAAAAAGACCGTCTCGTCGATACGGTCCCACTGCCGCAGACGACATGCAAATCGGACAACCGTAGTGTAATATATGGGTGTCCGAACACAAAGGGGACCACCCCCTGGGGCTAGACCGGCCTGGACCGGCCGGTCCGCCCGACCTGGCCCGGCCCGCTGCTCAGCCGCGCGGCCCGGCGCCGGTTCGCGGCCCGCCTACAGACCGGCCACGAGGGCCGGTCGCCTCTCCGCATGAAGACCCGCGCGGCGCGGGTCTTTGTTGCCGCACAGGGGTCGCGCGACGCGACCCCGCGATCGCCGCTCCCTGGCGACTGCTGCCTCACCGGGAGCTCCGCCAGACGCCCCCGCCGACGCCCGAGCGCCCTGCTGTCGCGCCCAGCGCCTCCCCTGGACACCTGCGCCGACGCCGCGGACACCCCGCTGTCGCGCCCAGCGCCTCCACCGGACACCCGCGGACACCCGTTGTCACGCCGTCCGACCTCGCCGCGCCGCCGCTCGAACCCGCCGGAAACCGAAAACCCGCCAACTTCGGCGGATGATTGTGAATGCCTCCGAACTCCGATTTCAAATCCTAAACAAGCGTCGGAAAGAGAAAATTGTATACTACGCGTTCATGGGATTCGTTCAAAAATCCAACAACGAATCGACAGTATTAAACATGCTCAAAGTATGTACAGGAATAGAAAATGCAAACGCAACATCCTACCTCGTGGGGCTTCGCCCGAAGCTTCGCGACGATCCGCCGGCACCACCGCACCTCACTGGAGTCGCCTCCCCGGACTCTCACTAGAGATGGAGGAGGAGGAGCGGGAGAAGAGGGGCTGCCAGGGGGAAGGGGGAGGAGAGGAGGGAGGAGGGTGTGTTAAGCGTTTAAATAGAAAACGCTTAACCACCCGCCCGTCGGCCCGGACCCGAACTCTCAGCAGGGTCAAGGTTAAGCCTCTCCTAGGGTAAAAACCACATCCCGATCACAACGACGGTCTCGTAATTTTAATCTGAGATCCCGTTCAAAAGTTTTTAAACGTAGCGCCCGAGGCCGCCAAATTACGAAAACGCCCCTAGGGCCATTTTTCACAGACGGCCCGCGCCCACAAAACTTACACCCCTCCTAGGGTAAACGGCACGCTCCGAACTCAACGGTGCCCTCGGTTTTCCAATACAAGCCATCGTTTAAGAGATGCCTGTGTTTTTCCATTAAACGAATTAATTTATTTATTTAATCCGTTTAACGTTCCAGAAGCAGGCGAGGGGTCCAAACGTCCCGCGCCGACAAGTTTTATGTCGTTCCTAGGGTAAACACCCTATTCCAGACCCATCCGTACACTCGGATCTCTGATCCGGAACTCCGTTTAGGAGCTATCCCATTTATTTAGCATTTCCAGTGTGAACGCACTGAAAATTTAATTCCGGCCACTCCGGGGCTCGGAATCACACGCCGTCTAAAGGCACTGCTCTGGAATATTATCGAGAATATTCCAAAGTCTTTCACAGCAAAAACCGGGTTCTTACATCATTCCCTCCTTCAATCTTTTCATCCTCGAAAAGAAACACCAGGGAAGAACACAGGGTACTAAGCCCACAACTGGCTTTCCCATACCCAGAAGAACCCACGCACAGCTCTGCGTCACCGCACACAGACCAAAGGATCGATCTGTTCATGCTAGGTCGGCCCTTGCCGACGTCGTGCACCCACTCCAGAATTTGGGGCTAGGGCAAGGTGGTAGGGTACCTCGCCATCCCTTTGCATGGTCTCAAACGACCCGAAGGCCCTCGGGGGTAGCTCACCTCCCCGGTCAAACCTCTACATCGCACGCCACGACTGGAATCACCGTCCGCACCTGAAACAAGGCCCGGTGATTCCCTCCTTCAGAATATCCATATGGTGAAACACCCAAGGATATCTGGTCATACAAGATTCCACAACCGATGCTCTCTTACACGCTCAAAAAGGCGAAGGAGTCAACACCATAGACTAAAGGAAAAGGTCTCACGCCTTTCTCCTTACCAACACAGGGTTACACCCGACGCCCTGCGTCACCCTGGTAACACATCAAACAAGGAGCAGGGAGGAAAGAAGATCACACACAGAGTCTAACAATTCTACTGCAAAAAGGTAGAAGAGCTGTAGAGCATACCTCTTATCACCTCATGCTCTGCAGGATAATAGACATCCAAAGCTTGCGGCTGTCCTTGGTCCCAACTATCAGCTCCTGGAGCCTGACGTGGACCACCTAGTGGTGATGGGAAGACCTCGTAACGTCGTCCCCCACTACCAGCTCCTCCCGCTCCTCTGCTAGCACCACCTATCTAGGTACTACTCCGATCACAGCGCTGCCTCTGTCGTGGTGGTGCACCTGCTGCCTGCCCGAAGCTCCCAGCAACTCGGGTCGGGCAGTCTCGTGCCAAGTGACCTCGCCCGTCACAATCATAGCACCGACTCTCTATGGGCTTCACCGGTGCCCTCCGGTGCCACTGTGGGGTACGACCACGCCCCTGAGTCCGGTTGTCAGAAAGCCACCTGCGTCGAGGTCCTGCTTGCCGACGCCCACTAGCTGCGGCAGACGTCTCGGCTCCAACGTGTCTGCTGCCACCACCAACTCCAGAACATGACAGGAAGCCCTCTATTACCAGCGTCTGCTCTAGCACCCCGGCATATGTAAAAATGCCCAAGGGTACTATGACAGCACGAATCTCTCGGCAGAGACCCTGCTCAAACTTCCGCGCTCAGAGATTGTCGTCGCGGACCAAGTCTGGGTAAAAGCGTGCACGGTCTGCAAAGCTAGTCGCATACTCGGTCACCGTCATCCCTCCCTGCTGAAACTGCAGGAGCTCCTGAATCCGAACAGAGCGCAAGCAGGAGGGGAAAAACTCCTCACGAAACAACAACTGAAAGTCGTCCCACGAAAGCGACGACTCGTCAAGAAGCTGAGTCACCAGACTCCACCAACGCCAAGCTGCTCCACGAAAAAGGGTGGCTGCCAAAGCCACTCTCTGATCTGTCAGCGTCTGCACAAGCCTGAAAAGGCGAACCACTGCCTCGAGCCAAACCTCTGTTGCCTGAGGGTCTGGCTCACCACTGAACCTCAGCGGTCTCTGCCGCTGGAACTCACGGAGCGCGCTCAACCTGCGCTCAAGCTCAGCCTGCTCTGCTGAAACTGTCTGCTGCTCAACAGGTGGGGGTGCTGCTACCGGCCCACTCGGAGAAAGGGACTCGCATGATGGGTCCTGGACTGTGGCCTCGTAGCTCACAGGGTCGTCGTCACGAAACAAAGCTGGTATCCTGGCTGGCTGTCCTCGCGGAGATATCCTGAAAATTATCAAGGAGTACCGCGGTCAGATGAGCATATGTGTATATACCAATAACAACGTCAATGGGGAGCTGACTCAAGAAGGACAGTCAAAGACTCGATCCTATGTGATGCTCAAACAAACTTTCCCTGCAACAAGTGTCTCAGCATGCCGAGTCGACAAGCGGGTTATCAAGGTCCTGGTGAATGGATACGTCGGCCGCCGCACCATCACTGGACTCCCTGACCTGAGAGCCGCTCTCGAGACACGTTAACACTGTTTCCCTAAATCCCAACCAGTTCCTTTTATTTTAGGGACGTCCGAACAGCGTCCCAAGGAACGAACTGTAACACCCCGAGATTTTATGAAAAATATTTTTTTTAATTTCATTAATGTCTTGTGTTATACGCTACACCAAAAGGAGATTTCACAACACACATCTCTGACCTAGCTTGAATTACACGCAATCACGACCTTCCACGATAGTGTGTGTTGTACGCAACACCAAGTTTCGCTAAACAACGATGTGCTATTAAAATATTATTAAAACTAGACGTTATGAATAGTAATAACCACTTTTTGAAATTTTGTAATTTTTATTTTTCAAAATGGACTTCATTTTTGGATTCGGAATATCGAAATTAGCTTAGGGTGAAATTTTGGTGATTTTCGGATAACTTTCATATTTTGATGAATAGTGAAAATTGCTAAATTTTAATTAAAAACAACTTTTTCAATCGAAATAATTAATAGTGATAAATTATTAATTTTAGTGGTTTTAAAGTATATTTAGAATATATTTTTACAATTTAATACAATGTTGGTCATTGGATGTAATTTCACATTTAAACCAGTTATAAACAACTGTCAATCTTTTGATAGTTATTATCTCTTAAAAACACGCCTTTTGTTTTGACGACGGAAATTAATTTTTAAATTAATTAATACAACTGATATGTTTTGAATTTGGTAAAATAGAAATCATTTTTGAGTTCATAATATCAAATATAGCTTAGGCCTAATTTTTGGTATTTTTCTGAAAACTTTCAATTTTTGATGAATAGTGAAACCACTAAGTGGTAGTTAAAAAAACTGAATTTTTCATAAAACTTAATTTTACCGCTTCTGTGAGTGGAATTTCAAAAATCCGAGAAACACGGTTGATGTCAGTAAGTAAAATGTGGTTCAATGAGATGAAAATAATTTTTGGTGAATAGTAACTTTTTACTTTTATTTGCCACGGTTAAAAGTAAATAGGGTAATTAAGGGTAAAAATGATATTATTATTACCCTAACACATGTCCTAATTCTATTGGACAAGTGTAATTCGACCAAAAACAAACTTAGGAATAAAATATGACCATTTAGGCCCACTTGAATTAGATTAGGACATTTATTATTATTTAATTCAAAGAAGAGTTAAAAGAGTTAAAATCAAAGTTTATTTACTAAAACATTTTTAATATAGGGTTATACATAAGATAAATTCGATTATAAATATTCATTAGAAAGCTAAAAAGATTTCCTACATAATGGTATTTTATTTGTAATTTTTAGACATTAAATAATTTAATTTATTTATGACACAACGATGATGCAGTAATTATCTTATTAATGAAATATTGACATAATTGATGTTATAAATACCCAAATAAATATAATTTGATACTTTTTATGAATTACACTAATTTTATAGGTTAATATGACATGTTAGTATTGATTTAATTAACTTTGTTCGAACTTATCATTCTGTTATGATTTTCACAAAAATCAATTACTAAATAGTTTCAAAATTGACATAATAGTTTTTAAAACAAATATTATATTATTAATTGATATTTTATTCCTAAAAATCTAAGGTTCTGCCAAATGACTTAGATAAGGTTATATATATTAATAATAAACAATTTGGGGTTCGTTTGGCTTGTTATAGTAAGTTTATTAACCTTATAGTGTAAGAACACAAGAAGACATGGTAAAAGTAAAATTATTTAACTTAATGTTAAATCTAAATGATAAGGTTAAAATAGGAACCTAAACTTGTCTAAATTATATTTGATGAGATGATTTCGACCCATCCTCACCTTATCCTCGAAATAAATCAATTTGGAGCTATTTAAATGTAACAGCCCGAGATTTTATGAAAAATATTCTTTTTTATTTTACTAATGTCTTGTGTTATACGCTACACCAAAAGGAGCTTGCACAACACGCATCCTTGACTTGCCTTGCATTACACGCAATCGCAACCTTCCTCGATAGCGTGTGTGGTACGTAATCCTGAGTTTCACGAAACAATGATATGCTATTAAAATATTATTAAAACTAGCCGTTATGAATAGTAATAACCACTTTTTAAATTTTAGAAATTTTAACTCTCAAAATGAACTTCATTTTTGGATTCGGAGTATCAAATTTAGCCTAAGGTGAAATTTTGGTACTTTTCGGATAACTTTCATATTCTGATGAATAGTGAAAATTACTAAATTATAATTAAAAAACAACTTTTTTAATCGAAATAATTAATAGTGATAAATCATTAATTTGAGTGGTTTTAAAGTATATTTAGAATATATTTTTACAATTTAATACAATGTTGGTCATTGGATGTAATTTCACATTTAAACTAGAAATAAACAAGTATCAATCTTTTGATAGATATTGTTTCTTAAAAACACGCTATTTGTTTTAACAGCGGGATTTAATTATAAAATTAATTAATGCAACTTTTATGTTATGAATTTGATAAAATAGACTTCATTTTTGAATTCGGAATATGAAATATAGCTTGGGATGAAATTTTGGCATTGTTCTGAAAAACATCAATTTTTGATGAATAGTGAAACTACTAAGTGGTAGGTTAAAAACTGAATTTTGCATAAAACTTAATTTTACCGCTTCTGTGAATGGAATTTCGAAAATCCGAGAGACACGGTTAATATCAAGGACTAAAATGTGGTTCAATGAGATGAAAATAATTTTTTGGTGAATAGTAACTTTTTACTTTTTTTTTACCACGGTTAATAGTAAATAGGGTAACTAAGGGTAAATATGATATTAATATTACCCTAACACATGTCCTAATTCTATTGGACAAGTGTAATTCGACCAAAAAAAAAACTTAGGAATAAAATATGACCATTTAGGCCCACTTGGATTAGATTAGGACATTTATTATTAATTTATTTAAAGAAGGGTTAAAATAGTTAAAATCAAAGTTTAATAAGTAAATCATTTTTAATATGGGGTTATACATACGATAAATTCGACTATAAATATTCATTAGAAAGCTAAAAAGATTTCCTACATGATGGTATTTTATTTGTAATTTTTAGACATCAAATAATATAATTTATTTATGACACAAAGATGATGCAGTAATTATCTTATTAATGAAATATTGACATAATTGATAATATAAATACCAAAATAAATGTAATTTAAGACTTTTTATGAATTCCACTAATTTTCTAGGTTACTATGATATATTATTGTTGATTTAATCAACTTGGTTCGAAAATATAATTCTGTTATGACTTTCACAAAAATCATATATCAAATAGTGTCAAAATTGACACAAAATAGTTTTTAAATCAAATATTATATTATTAATTGTTATTTTATTCCTAAAAATCTAAGGTTCGGCCAAATGAATTAGATAAGGATATATGTATTAATAATATACAATTTGGGGTTCGTTTGGCATGTTATAGTAAGTTTATTAACCATATAGTGAAAGAAAACAAAAAGACACGGTAAAAGTTAAATTATTTAACTTAGAGTTAAATCTAATTGATAAGGTTAAAATAATACCCTAAACTTGTCTAAATCCTATTGGTTGATAGGATTTCGACCCATCCCCACTTTAGCTTCGAAATAAGACCCTTTGGAACCATTATAAACCGATTTTGACTTTAATATAAAATAATATTTTGAGATATTCCTAAGGTGCCCCTCTCCTCCCCTATAAAAGGACACCTCCTCCCCCTCCTCCTCACACCAATTTGAGCACTCAAGCTCGGCCAACCCCTGCCAATTTCTCCTCTACACTTCCCTAGAAACATCCTAGAGGTTCTGGTCTTCCTCAAAGACCAATTTTAGTGCCCTAAGAGGAGGTCTCAAAGAGGCACTTCAAAGAAGAGGTAATTACCGTTACCAATTCTTTCATCTTTATTTCTTCTTCCACTTCTTCTTCTTAGGTTGTTTCATTATGAAGTAATAACATCAGTATCACTCATATACCGATATGTTATTATAAGTATGAAACAACCCTATTTCACCATCTATCCATCCTACGGAAAAAGAAATCACCGCGCGTGCGTACGTACGGAATACCGTCTCCACGCCGTGGTGTAATCTATTTTCCACCACCACCTTACATGGATGGGTATAATGGTGTAAAGAATAACTATAAATAGTTATTACAACATCATATTGATTCTGATATATTGTATAATCCACTCCAATTCAATTCAATATTTATAGAAATGATATCATCGCTCGTGCGTACGTACGGAATACCGTCTCCACGACGCGATGAGATTCATTCTCCATGTTAACCATTTAAGAATGATTATAATGTATATATAAGAAATAATAATGAAATATATGACATTATAAAGCTACTGGATTTATGTATATATATACCTATGTATGTCATCTACTTACTTCCATTTCAAGACAATAAGGAAAGGAAAACAGCGTTCATGCGTACGTACGGACTACCGTCTCCATGAACGGTGTTTTTCATTTTATTTATCTACCTATTATATATATATATATACTGAATATATATGATATATAAATCATATTTTATATTCTGGAAGTAAGTAAATCATGATATAAGTAATAATAATGTCAAGAACAACAAGTCAAAACACCTACGATAAATGAAACGATTTTACCCAAAACGCTTCTTTAACATGGAATTTACAAAAGAACGGGTAATATAATGTCATAAGTGAACCATATATGATATCATAACAATGAATATGATTCTGTAATAAGTCAATAACATGATTTAAATCATTATACAGGAGGTTCGGACACTTACAAAGCAAGTCGGACCTAAGGTAAGGGAAATATCACAATCTCATTTTTATCCAAGATTGTTTATTCGCAAGTATTTACTGGGGTGTATTTTATCATCCACATCCATGTTCCCTCAATATGTAATATTATTTCCATCCACCTAAAATTGTTTAAATCCAATTTTACCCTTCTATGAGTTTTTAGTAAAGGATATGAAAGGAATCTTTTTTTTCGTTTTTCGTACGAGGTACTTTTTGACTTTTCCGACAAAAGTACGAAGAATGTTTTTTTTAACTTATACGGCACGAACGGATTTATACTGTTTTATAAAGCCTTATTTTCATGAAGCTTCCTCTAAAAGATTTCATGACTATTTTCAATAAAATCTCTTTCTTTTAAAATTGCATGATGTTTTGTGAAAAGAAATTGATTTTGAAGAAGAAAGGATATTTTCCTCAAGAATTCAATTCAAGTGTTTTATCAAAATTATTTTCCATATAAGATAATAAAGGGTTCTGTTTCTATCCATATTTTTACATTGATTTGACTATGTTGTGATGAAATTATGTTTATGAATTCCTTTATCTTATATGAATGGTTTTATGATGTCATGTTGTTTAAGAATCCCATTTTTATTACATGGGTTATGCAATGATGTATGATTTATGATTTTGTGGCACACATAAGAAAGGATTCATTAAGAGATGGGTGGGACCTATATCTCCCTCCAATGCATTGGGTAAAGATTTTATATCTCATGAGATAGACATGGCTGGAACGGAAGGTTATTTCGGTTCAGTGATACAGGACTGAAACGAGGAGTGAACTCGGTTCAGAAAGGGACTTTGTCCACTAAGATAGTCTTGGCAATGAGTCATGACTAACAAGAAATGATTTTCCATGATTATGTGTGCATGCCACAAAGTTTAAAGTTTCATGTTATGATTATGGTGATCTTATTTTCACTTCTATGATTTGTTCCATGTTAAGATATTATGATCTCTTTTGCAGGTTATGATTTTCAAAAAGATATGATATGATTTTTTTTATTTCTTTTGTATACCCTTACTGAGCATTTGAGCTCACCCTTTTATGTTTTCTTTTCCCCAGGATATAAAGAAAGGTTTTAGGTAAAAAAAAAATGGAAGATCTTTACGGGAGATATTGAAGATCTTTCACCAGGATTAGAAGATTACGTTCCGAGTTTCCAAAGACACTAAACTATTACGATCCTTTAGTGTGTGTTTTTGTTATGTACTAAGTATTCCGCAAATGTAATGTAATGTCCATGTACGTCAAGATACGGGTCTCTACAGTTGGTATCAGAGGAAAGGTTTAGTCAACCTTTGGAAACTAGGATGCGAAAACGTTAGTGAGATCCCTAGAGATATTTTTAAGGTATGTCTAGGGATGTCCCTAGGGATAAGTATACGTATAGGTTATAGTAATAGAATTACGCTAACGATCATAGAATTAAACCTAAGATGTTGGATATTGAAGGTACTCCCCCTTTATTATGTTGTTTTCCCTAGCATGATTTTTGCCTCTCACACTATTCTTTTTGGGTTTTAGACGATGGCTGGAACCCGAAGGAACCGTGTTGATCAATGCAATGGACAATGCAATGATTGTCCTCCTGAACAAACAAATATTATGGGAGATGGAGTGCAAAATCTTATTTCTATACTTACACAAGCTATGAATCATTCTGGACTTCCAAATGAGCAGAGAAGGGAACAATATTCTATTGAGTCCTTCATGAGGCAACGTCCACCTTCTTTCAGTGGGTCTACTGATCCATTAGTTGCTGAACAATGGATTAGTACTACTGAAAAGATATTTTCAGTTCTTCAATGTTCTGAACATGATAAAGTCATCTTAGCAGTATATCGTTTGGAAGGTGAAGCTGATCAATGGTGGAATCTTATCAAGAATACGAGGCCAAGAGATGAAATTGAGTCCATGGAATGGGACGAGTTCAAGAACTTGTTTTTCAGTAAGTACTTCCCTCGTATTCTTCGAACAAAGATGGAGAAAGAGTTTCTTGAACTGAAGCAAAGGGATGATGAATCTGTTGGTACCTATGAAGCAAATTTTACAAGACTTGCAAGGTATGCTTCTGGAATTATCATCCAACCTGAAAGTAAAGTTGATCGATTTTTCAGTGGCTTAAAACCAAGTCTTCGAAGGGCATTAGCTATAAGAGACTTCAGTAGCTATGAAGAAATTGTGCGTTGTGCTATGAAGGTAGAAATGGAAGTTGGTGTTACATATCCATCTCATGGTTTTGACAAGAAACGAAAAATTGAGTTCAAGGAGAAATCTCAGAATAATGGTGAAAAGAAGATGAATGTTTCCTTATGCACAAAGTGTGGAAAGAAGCATAGTGGAGATTGTCTTAAAGGGACTAGAAAATGTTTTAAGTGTGGAAAAGAAGGTCATCGAGCAGCTGAGTGTCGAAGTAATGGAAAAAGGGTTTCTAATGATGTGAATAAAGCAAACACTGCAGAGAACGCACCGCCAACACTTCAATGCTTCAAGTGCAAGGAAATGGGGCATTATGCTAATAATTTCCCTAATCCAAGGGTTGGTGATGATCAACATGAGCAACCACTGAAGGCAAAGGACAAAGGGAAATCACATGCGATCACTATTGGCAATGTTGAATATGACAACGATGTGGTGGAATGATTAAGTGTTTATGTAATGGGATTCCAAAATAATGTTGTATCATGGAATATTGGAATATTTATGTATTGGTCTAATGTGGTATTCAAAGTGATTGAGATATTATGCGCATAATGAAGGGAAAACAAGAAAATGAAATTTTTAACAGTATTCATGAGCTCATGATTGATATAAGGACTAAGTTTGAGTATATAGAATTTTGAGGATTTTGGTATGTGGAAGGTGTTAACTTTTAACTGCATTCAAGTTTTCACTAAGGTTCAATGCGTATTCAAGAGAGTACAAGATTAAGGCCTTTGAATGTTTGGAATGTGTCCAACAAGATATATCTTATGATATATGGGGATCAACGATGGTATTAAATCTCTGGTAATCGTTTTCACTATGTTATGAGAATGGACTGCAGTATTATGGATAGGATTAAAGATTGGAATGGATTATGTTGGACATAAGTTAGTATTGTTTAAGGATAGAAGTTTTTTTTTCGATATTATTGATGGGATGTTATAGTAACGTAGTTTTAGAAAAAGGGACAACCTACAGGACGGGCGACAGCCCATCGCTTCGGACAAGGCTGTGGGAATCGAACCCACAACCGAAGTGCGACTGGCCTTTATCGCCTACCACTGGCCTACAGGAAGTCCCTGTTTAGTAGAAACTAGTTTTATTATATTAAGCAGTATGATATATGAAGTATAAGTCCATTTTAGGAACCATATATGATTAATCTCACTATAGATCGACTTATGCATATAATTTTTGCTAACCTTTTGTTTGAGACAGATGGAATGACCCGTCATTCTATGATCTGCTAACACTTCATGAATAACAAATTCAACTTCATTTATTTAAGAGATGAAGTGGAAATTGTTCAAGGCACGAACAACAGTGAGATTGTACCAAAATAAAGTAAGTATTTATTCTAATTCAAATTTTCAACTTTAGGGAAATGATCTTGAAAACCAAAAATGTTGTCCTAGGGATCTTATACCTGATGAATCAGATGGTAACTTATATCATCACAAATATATGGATTTGTGATTACTGGCTTTTCCATAGCCATGTTCTCTACCACTCTCCATCAGAACATGATGGTTAGATTTCTCTTCCATATCCATATTTTCACCTATGTGGAAACCCAATGATTAGTTTATTTGGGTAACCGTTACGTTTCATACTTTTGTTTTTAAAGATTGGTTTTGATATTCCTTTTTACGATGTGGGTTTCTATTAAAGAAACTTTCGAATAGTAAACCATTTATAACCCCGACGAATTTCGAGGGCGAAATTCATTTTAAGGGGGGTAGAATGTAACAGCCCGAGATTTTATGAAAAATATTCTTTTTTATTTTACTAATGTCTTGTGTTATACGCTACACCAAAAGGAGCTTGCACAACACGCATCCTTGACTTGCCTTGCATTACACGCAATCGCAACCTTCCTCGATAGCGTGTGTGGTACGTAATCCTGAGTTTCACGAAACAATGATATGCTATTAAAATATTATTAAAACTAGCCGTTATGAATAGTAATAACCACTTTTTAAATTTTAGAAATTTTAACTCTCAAAATGAACTTCATTTTTGGATTCGGAGTATCAAATTTAGCCTAAGGTGAAATTTTGGTACTTTTCGGATAACTTTCATATTCTGATGAATAGTGAAAATTACTAAATTATAATTAAAAAACAACTTTTTTAATCGAAATAATTAATAGTGATAAATCATTAATTTGAGTGGTTTTAAAGTATATTTAGAATATATTTTTACAATTTAATACAATGTTGGTCATTGGATGTAATTTCACATTTAAACTAGAAATAAACAAGTATCAATCTTTTGATAGATATTGTTTCTTAAAAACACGCTATTTGTTTTAACAGCGGGATTTAATTATAAAATTAATTAATGCAACTTTTATGTTATGAATTTGATAAAATAGACTTCATTTTTGAATTCGGAATATGAAATATAGCTTGGGATGAAATTTTGGCATTGTTCTGAAAAACATCAATTTTTGATGAATAGTGAAACTACTAAGTGGTAGGTTAAAAACTGAATTTTGCATAAAACTTAATTTTACCGCTTCTGTGAATGGAATTTCGAAAATCCGAGAGACACGGTTAATATCAAGGACTAAAATGTGGTTCAATGAGATGAAAATAATTTTTTGGTGAATAGTAACTTTTTACTTTTTTTTTACCACGGTTAATAGTAAATAGGGTAACTAAGGGTAAATATGATATTAATATTACCCTAACACATGTCCTAATTCTATTGGACAAGTGTAATTCGACCAAAAAAAAAACTTAGGAATAAAATATGACCATTTAGGCCCACTTGGATTAGATTAGGACATTTATTATTAATTTATTTAAAGAAGGGTTAAAATAGTTAAAATCAAAGTTTAATAAGTAAATCATTTTTAATATGGGGTTATACATACGATAAATTCGACTATAAATATTCATTAGAAAGCTAAAAAGATTTCCTACATGATGGTATTTTATTTGTAATTTTTAGACATCAAATAATATAATTTATTTATGACACAAAGATGATGCAGTAATTATCTTATTAATGAAATATTGACATAATTGATAATATAAATACCAAAATAAATGTAATTTAAGACTTTTTATGAATTCCACTAATTTTCTAGGTTACTATGATATATTATTGTTGATTTAATCAACTTGGTTCGAAAATATAATTCTGTTATGACTTTCACAAAAATCATATATCAAATAGTGTCAAAATTGACACAAAATAGTTTTTAAATCAAATATTATATTATTAATTGTTATTTTATTCCTAAAAATCTAAGGTTCGGCCAAATGAATTAGATAAGGATATATGTATTAATAATATACAATTTGGGGTTCGTTTGGCATGTTATAGTAAGTTTATTAACCATATAGTGAAAGAAAACAAAAAGACACGGTAAAAGTTAAATTATTTAACTTAGAGTTAAATCTAATTGATAAGGTTAAAATAATACCCTAAACTTGTCTAAATCCTATTGGTTGATAGGATTTCGACACATCCCCACTTTAGCTTCGAAATAAGACCCTTTGGAACCATTATAAACCGATTTTGACTTTAATATAAAATAATATTTTGAGATATTCCTAAGGTGCCCCTCTCCTCCCCTATAAAAGGACACCTCCTCCCCCTCCTCCTCACACCAATTTGAGCACTCAAGCTCGGCCAACCCCTGCCAATTTCTCCTCTCCACTTCCCTAGAAACATCCTAGAGGTTCTGGTCTTCCTCAAAGACCAATTTTAGTGCCCTAAGAGGAGGTCTCAAAGAGGCACTTCAAAGAAGAGGTAATTACCGTTACCAATTCTTTCATCTTTATTTCTTCTTCCACTTCTTCTTCTTAGGTTGTTTCATTATGAAGTAATAACATCAGTATCACTCATATACCGATATGTTATTATAAGTATGAAACAACCCTATTTCACCATCTATCCATCCTACGGAAAAAGAAATCACCGCGCGTGCGTACGTACGGAATACCGTCTCCACGCCGTGGTGTAATCTATTTTCCACCACCACCTTACATGGATGGGTATAATGGTGTAAAGAATAACTATAAATAGTTATTACAACATCATATTGATTCTGATATATTGTATAATCCACTCCAATTCAATTCAATATTTATAGAAATGATATCATCGCTCGTGCGTACGTACGGAATACCGTCTCCACGACGCGATGAGATTCATTCTCCATGTTAACCATTTAAGAATGATTATAATGTATATATAAGAAATAATAATGAAATATATGACATTATAAAGCTACTGGATTTATGTATATATATACCTATGTATGTCATCTACTTACTTCCATTTCAAGACAATAAGGAAAGGAAAACAGCGTTCATGCGTACGTACGGACTACCGTCTCCATGAACGGTGTTTTTCATTTTATTTATCTACCTATTATATATATATATATACTGAATATATATGATATATAAATCATATTTTATATTCTGGAAGTAAGTAAATCATGATATAAGTAATAATAATGTCAAGAACAACAAGTCAAAACACCTACGATAAATGAAACGATTTTACCCAAAACGCTTCTTTAACATGGAATTTACAAAAGAACGGGTAATATAATGTCATAAGTGAACCATATATGATATCATAACAATGAATATGATTCTGTAATAAGTCAATAACATGATTTAAATCATTATACAGGAGGTTCGGACACTTACAAAGCAAGTCGGACCTAAGGTAAGGGAAATATCACAATCTCATTTTTATCCAAGATTGTTTATTCGCAAGTATTTACTGGGGTGTATTTTATCATCCACATCCATGTTCCCTCAATATGTAATATTATTTCCATCCACCTAAAATTGTTTAAATCCAATTTTACCCTTCTATGAGTTTTTAGTAAAGGATATGAAAGGAATCTTTTTTTTCGTTTTTCGTACGAGGTACTTTTTGACTTTTCCGACAAAAGTACGAAGAATGTTTTTTTTAACTTATACGGCACGAACGGATTTATACTGTTTTATAAAGCCTTATTTTCATGAAGCTTCCTCTAAAAGATTTCATGACTATTTTCAATAAAATCTCTTTCTTTTAAAATTGCATGATGTTTTGTGAAAAGAAATTGATTTTGAAGAAGAAAGGATATTTTCCTCAAGAATTCAATTCAAGTGTTTTATCAAAATTATTTTCCATATAAGATAATAAAGGGTTCTGTTTCTATCCATATTTTTACATTGATTTGACTATGTTGTGATGAAATTATGTTTATGAATTCCTTTATCTTATATGAATGGTTTTATGATGTCATGTTGTTTAAGAATCCCATTTTTATTACATGGGTTATGCAATGATGTATGATTTATGATTTTGTGGCACACATAAGAAAGGATTCATTAAGAGATGGGTGGGACCTATATCTCCCTCCAATGCATTGGGTAAAGATTTTATATCTCATGAGATAGACATGGCTGGAACGGAAGGTTATTTCGGTTCAGTGATACAGGACTGAAACGAGGAGTGAACTCGGTTCAGAAAGGGACTTTGTCCACTAAGATAGTCTTGGCAATGAGTCATGACTAACAAGAAATGATTTTCCATGATTATGTGTGCATGCCACAAAGTTTAAAGTTTCATGTTATGATTATGGTGATCTTATTTTCACTTCTATGATTTGTTCCATGTTAAGATATTATGATCTCTTTTGCAGGTTATGATTTTCAAAAAGATATGATATGATTTTTTTTATTTCTTTTGTATACCCTTACTGAGCATTTGAGCTCACCCTTTTATGTTTTCTTTTCCCCAGGATATAAAGAAAGGTTTTAGGTAAAAAAAAAATGGAAGATCTTTACGGGAGATATTGAAGATCTTTCACCAGGATTAGAAGATTACGTTCCGAGTTTCCAAAGACACTAAACTATTACGATCCTTTAGTGTGTGTTTTTGTTATGTACTAAGTATTCCGCAAATGTAATGTAATGTCCATGTACGTCAAGATACGGGTCTCTACAGTTGGTATCAGAGGAAAGGTTTAGTCAACCTTTGGAAACTAGGATGCGAAAACGTTAGTGAGATCCCTAGAGATATTTTTAAGGTATGTCTAGGGATGTCCCTAGGGATAAGTATACGTATAGGTTATAGTAATAGAATTACGCTAACGATCATAGAATTAAACCTAAGATGTTGGATATTGAAGGTACTCCCCCTTTATTATGTTGTTTTCCCTAGCATGATTTTTGCCTCTCACACTATTCTTTTTGGGTTTTAGACGATGGCTGGAACCCGAAGGAACCGTGTTGATCAATGCAATGGACAATGCAATGATTGTCCTCCTGAACAAACAAATATTATGGGAGATGGAGTGCAAAATCTTATTTCTATACTTACACAAGCTATGAATCATTCTGGACTTCCAAATGAGCAGAGAAGGGAACAATATTCTATTGAGTCCTTCATGAGGCAACGTCCACCTTCTTTCAGTGGGTCTACTGATCCATTAGTTGCTGAACAATGGATTAGTACTACTGAAAAGATATTTTCAGTTCTTCAATGTTCTGAACATGATAAAGTCATCTTAGCAGTATATCGTTTGGAAGGTGAAGCTGATCAATGGTGGAATCTTATCAAGAATACGAGGCCAAGAGATGAAATTGAGTCCATGGAATGGGACGAGTTCAAGAACTTGTTTTTCAGTAAGTACTTCCCTCGTATTCTTCGAACAAAGATGGAGAAAGAGTTTCTTGAACTGAAGCAAAGGGATGATGAATCTGTTGGTACCTATGAAGCAAATTTTACAAGACTTGCAAGGTATGCTTCTGGAATTATCATCCAACCTGAAAGTAAAGTTGATCGATTTTTCAGTGGCTTAAAACCAAGTCTTCGAAGGGCATTAGCTATAAGAGACTTCAGTAGCTATGAAGAAATTGTGCGTTGTGCTATGAAGGTAGAAATGGAAGTTGGTGTTACATATCCATCTCATGGTTTTGACAAGAAACGAAAAATTGAGTTCAAGGAGAAATCTCAGAATAATGGTGAAAAGAAGATGAATGTTTCCTTATGCACAAAGTGTGGAAAGAAGCATAGTGGAGATTGTCTTAAAGGGACTAGAAAATGTTTTAAGTGTGGAAAAGAAGGTCATCGAGCAGCTGAGTGTCGAAGTAATGGAAAAAGGGTTTCTAATGATGTGAATAAAGCAAACACTGCAGAGAACGCACCGCCAACACTTCAATGCTTCAAGTGCAAGGAAATGGGGCATTATGCTAATAATTGCCCTAATCCAAGGGTTGGTGATGATCAACATGAGCAACCACTGAAGGCAAAGGACAAAGGGAAATCACATGCGATCACTATTGGCAATGTTGAATATGACAACGATGTGGTGGAATGATTAAGTGTTTATGTAATGGGATTCCAAAATAATGTTGTATCATGGAATATTGGAATATTTATGTATTGGTCTAATGTGGTATTCAAAGTGATTGAGATATTATGCGCATAATGAAGGGAAAACAAGAAAATGAAATTTTTAACAGTATTCATGAGCTCATGATTGATATAAGGACTAAGTTTGAGTATATAGAATTTTGAGGATTTTGGTATGTGGAAGGTGTTAACTTTTAACTGCATTCAAGTTTTCACTAAGGTTCAATGCGTATTCAAGAGAGTACAAGATTAAGGCCTTTGAATGTTTGGAATGTGTCCAACAAGATATATCTTATGATATATGGGGATCAACGATGGTATTAAATCTCTGGTAATCGTTTTCACTATGTTATGAGAATGGACTGCAGTATTATGGATAGGATTAAAGATTGGAATGGATTATGTTGGACATAAGTTAGTATTGTTTAAGGATAGAAGTTTTTTTTTCGATATTATTGATGGGATGTTATAGTAACGTAGTTTTAGAAAAAGGGACAACCTACAGGACGGGCGACAGCCCATCGCTTCGGACAAGGCTGTGGGAATCGAACCCACAACCGAAGTGCGACTGGCCTTTATCGCCTACCACTGGCCTACAGGAAGTCCCTGTTTAGTAGAAACTAGTTTTATTATATTAAGCAGTATGATATATGAAGTATAAGTCCATTTTAGGAACCATATATGATTAATCTCACTATAGATCGACTTATGCATATAATTTTTGCTAACCTTTTGTTTGAGACAGATGGAATGACCCGTCATTCTATGATCTGCTAACACTTCATGAATAACAAATTCAACTTCATTTATTTAAGAGATGAAGTGGAAATTGTTCAAGGCACGAACAACAGTGAGATTGTACCAAAATAAAGTAAGTATTTATTCTAATTCAAATTTTCAACTTTAGGGAAATGATCTTGAAAACCAAAAATGTTGTCCTAGGGATCTTATACCTGATGAATCAGATGGTAACTTATATCATCACAAATATATGGATTTGTGATTACTGGCTTTTCCATAGCCATGTTCTCTACCACTCTCCATCAGAACATGATGGTTAGATTTCTCTTCCATATCCATATTTTCACCTATGTGGAAACCCAATGATTAGTTTATTTGGGTAACCGTTACGTTTCATACTTTTGTTTTTAAAGATTGGTTTTGATATTCCTTTTTACGATGTGGGTTTCTATTAAAGAAACTTTCGAATAGTAAACCATTTATAACCCCGACGAATTTCGAGGGCGAAATTCATTTTAAGGGGGGTAGAATGTAACAGCCCGAGATTTTATGAAAAATATTCTTTTTTATTTTACTAATGTCTTGTGTTATACGCTACACCAAAAGGAGCTTGCACAACACGCATCCTTGACTTGCCTTGCATTACACGCAATCGCAACCTTCCTCGATAGCGTGTGTGGTACGTAATCCTGAGTTTCACGAAACAATGATATGCTATTAAAATATTATTAAAACTAGCCGTTATGAATAGTAATAACCACTTTTTAAATTTTAGAAATTTTAACTCTCAAAATGAACTTCATTTTTGGATTCGGAGTATCAAATTTAGCCTAAGGTGAAATTTTGGTACTTTTCGGATAACTTTCATATTCTGATGAATAGTGAAAATTACTAAATTATAATTAAAAAACAACTTTTTTAATCGAAATAATTAATAGTGATAAATCATTAATTTTAGTGGTTTTAAAGTATATTTAGAATATATTTTTACAATTTAATACAATGTTGGTCATTGGATGTAATTTCACATTTAAACTAGAAATAAACAAGTATCAATCTTTTGATAGATATTGTTTCTTAAAAACACGCTATTTGTTTTAACAGCGGGATTTAATTATAAAATTAATTAATGCAACTTTTATGTTATGAATTTGATAAAATAGACTTCATTTTTGAATTCGGAATATGAAATATAGCTTGGGATGAAATTTTGGCATTGTTCTGAAAAACATCAATTTTTGATGAATAGTGAAACTACTAAGTGGTAGGTTAAAAACTGAATTTTGCATAAAACTTAATTTTACCGCTTCTGTGAATGGAATTTCGAAAATCCGAGAGACACGGTTAATATCAAGGACTAAAATGTGGTTCAATGAGATGAAAATAATTTTTTGGTGAATAGTAACTTTTTACTTTTTTTTTACCACGGTTAATAGTAAATAGGGTAACTAAGGGTAAATATGATATTAATATTACCCTAACACATGTCCTAATTCTATTGGACAAGTGTAATTCGACCAAAAAAAAACTTAGGAATAAAATATGACCATTTAGGCCCACTTGGATTAGATTAGGACATTTATTATTAATTTATTTAAAGAAGGGTTAAAATAGTTAAAATCAAAGTTTAATAAGTAAATCATTTTTAATATGGGGTTATACATACGATAAATTCGACTATAAATATTCATTAGAAAGCTAAAAAGATTTCCTACATGATGGTATTTTATTTGTAATTTTTAGACATCAAATAATATAATTTATTTATGACACAAAGATGATGCAGTAATTATCTTATTAATGAAATATTGACATAATTGATAATATAAATACCAAAATAAATGTAATTTAAGACTTTTTATGAATTCCACTAATTTTCTAGGTTACTATGATATATTATTGTTGATTTAATCAACTTGGTTCGAAAATATAATTCTGTTATGACTTTCACAAAAATCATATATCAAATAGTGTCAAAATTGACACAAAATAGTTTTTAAATCAAATATTATATTATTAATTGTTATTTTATTCCTAAAAATCTAAGGTTCGGCCAAATGAATTAGATAAGGATATATGTATTAATAATATACAATTTGGGGTTCGTTTGGCATGTTATAGTAAGTTTATTAACCATATAGTGAAAGAAAACAAAAAGACACGGTAAAAGTTAAATTATTTAACTTAGAGTTAAATCTAATTGATAAGGTTAAAATAATACCCTAAACTTGTCTAAATCCTATTGGTTGATAGGATTTCGACCCATCCCCACTTTAGCTTCGAAATAAGACCCTTTGGAACCATTATAAACCGATTTTGACTTTAATATAAAATAATATTTTGAGATATTCCTAAGGTGCCCCTCTCCTCCCCTATAAAAGGACACCTCCTCCCCCTCCTCCTCACACCAATTTGAGCACTCAAGCTCGGCCAACCCCTGCCAATTTCTCCTCTCCACTTCCCTAGAAACATCCTAGAGGTTCTGGTCTTCCTCAAAGACCAATTTTAGTGCCCTAAGAGGAGGTCTCAAAGAGGCACTTCAAAGAAGAGGTAATTACCGTTACCAATTCTTTCATCTTTATTTCTTCTTCCACTTCTTCTTCTTAGGTTGTTTCATTATGAAGTAATAACATCAGTATCACTCATATACCGATATGTTATTATAAGTATGAAACAACCCTATTTCACCATCTATCCATCCTACGGAAAAAGAAATCACCGCGCGTGCGTACGTACGGAATACCGTCTCCACGCCGTGGTGTAATCTATTTTCCACCACCACCTTACATGGATGGGTATAATGGTGTAAAGAATAACTATAAATAGTTATTACAACATCATATTGATTCTGATATATTGTATAATCCACTCCAATTCAATTCAATATTTATAGAAATGATATCATCGCTCGTGCGTACGTACGGAATACCGTCTCCACGACGCGATGAGATTCATTCTCCATGTTAACCATTTAAGAATGATTATAATGTATATATAAGAAATAATAATGAAATATATGACATTATAAAGCTACTGGATTTATGTATATATATACCTATGTATGTCATCTACTTACTTCCATTTCAAGACAATAAGGAAAGGAAAACAGCGTTCATGCGTACGTACGGACTACCGTCTCCATGAACGGTGTTTTTCATTTTATTTATCTACCTATTATATATATATATATACTGAATATATATGATATATAAATCATATTTTATATTCTGGAAGTAAGTAAATCATGATATAAGTAATAATAATGTCAAGAACAACAAGTCAAAACACCTACGATAAATGAAACGATTTTACCCAAAACGCTTCTTTAACATGGAATTTACAAAAGAACGGGTAATATAATGTCATAAGTGAACCATATATGATATCATAACAATGAATATGATTCTGTAATAAGTCAATAACATGATTTAAATCATTATACAGGAGGTTCGGACACTTACAAAGCAAGTCGGACCTAAGGTAAGGGAAATATCACAATCTCATTTTTATCCAAGATTGTTTATTCGCAAGTATTTACTGGGGTGTATTTTATCATCCACATCCATGTTCCCTCAATATGTAATATTATTTCCATCCACCTAAAATTGTTTAAATCCAATTTTACCCTTCTATGAGTTTTTAGTAAAGGATATGAAAGGAATCTTTTTTTTCGTTTTTCGTACGAGGTACTTTTTGACTTTTCCGACAAAAGTACGAAGAATGTTTTTTTTAACTTATACGGCACGAACGGATTTATACTGTTTTATAAAGCCTTATTTTCATGAAGCTTCCTCTAAAAGATTTCATGACTATTTTCAATAAAATCTCTTTCTTTTAAAATTGCATGATGTTTTGTGAAAAGAAATTGATTTTGAAGAAGAAAGGATATTTTCCTCAAGAATTCAATTCAAGTGTTTTATCAAAATTATTTTCCATATAAGATAATAAAGGGTTCTGTTTCTATCCATATTTTTACATTGATTTGACTATGTTGTGATGAAATTATGTTTATGAATTCCTTTATCTTATATGAATGGTTTTATGATGTCATGTTGTTTAAGAATCCCATTTTTATTACATGGGTTATGCAATGATGTATGATTTATGATTTTGTGGCACACATAAGAAAGGATTCATTAAGAGATGGGTGGGACCTATATCTCCCTCCAATGCATTGGGTAAAGATTTTATATCTCATGAGATAGACATGGCTGGAACGGAAGGTTATTTCGGTTCAGTGATACAGGACTGAAACGAGGAGTGAACTCGGTTCAGAAAGGGACTTTGTCCACTAAGATAGTCTTGGCAATGAGTCATGACTAACAAGAAATGATTTTCCATGATTATGTGTGCATGCCACAAAGTTTAAAGTTTCATGTTATGATTATGGTGATCTTATTTTCACTTCTATGATTTGTTCCATGTTAAGATATTATGATCTCTTTTGCAGGTTATGATTTTCAAAAAGATATGATATGATTTTTTTTATTTCTTTTGTATACCCTTACTGAGCATTTGAGCTCACCCTTTTATGTTTTCTTTTCCCCAGGATATAAAGAAAGGTTTTAGGTAAAAAAAAAATGGAAGATCTTTACGGGAGATATTGAAGATCTTTCACCAGGATTAGAAGATTACGTTCCGAGTTTCCAAAGACACTAAACTATTACGATCCTTTAGTGTGTGTTTTTGTTATGTACTAAGTATTCCGCAAATGTAATGTAATGTCCATGTACGTCAAGATACGGGTCTCTACATTAAAACCGAACTTGACTTTATAATAAAATAATATTTTTAGTTATTCCAAAGGTGCCCCTCTCCTCCCTTATAAAAGGGCACCCCCTCCCTCTCTTCCTCACGCAACTTTGAGTCTTCAAGCTCGGACAAACCCTGCCAAATTATCTTCTCCACTTCCCTAGAAACATCCTAGAGGTTCTGGTCTTCCTCAAAGACCAATTTTAGTGCCCTAAGAGGAGGTCTCAAAGAGGCGCTTCAAAGAAGAGGTAATTTCCGTTACCGATTCTTTCACCTTTATTTCTTCTTCCACTTCTTATTCTTAGGTTTTTTCATTATGAAGTAATAACATCAGTATCACTCATATACTGATATGTTATTATAAGTATGAAACAATCCTATTTCACCATTTATCCATCCTACGGAAAACGAAATCACCGCGCGTGCGTACGTACGGAATACCGTCTCCACGCCGTGGTGAAATCTATTTTCCACCACCACCTTACTTGGATGGGTATAATGGTGTAAATAATAACTATATATTATTATTTTAAAGTGATATTGATTCTTAAATAGTATACATACACTCCAATACAGTCCCATGATCATGAGAATGATATCATCGCTCGTGCGTACGTACGGACTACCGTCTCCACGACGCGATGAGATTCATTCTCCACTTTAACCATTCATGAATGATTATAAAGTATATATAATAAGTAATCATGAAATATATGACATAATAATGATAATGGATTTATTTGTATATATATGAATGTCATCTACTTAATTCCGTTCAACTCAATATGGAAACGAAAACAGCGTTCATGCGTACGTACGGCCTACCGTCTCCATGAACGGTGTATTTCTTTCCATTTACTGATTTATTATATATATGTATATTATGAATATATATATATATAAATCATGTTTTATATTCTGGAATTAAGTAATCATGATCTAAGTAATCATATGAATAATTACAAGTCAAAACACGGACGACAAATGAAACAATTTTACCCAAAACGCTCTTTAACATGGAATTTACAAAAGAACGGGTAATATAAAGTCATAAGTGAACCATATATGATATCATAACAATGAATATGATTCTTTAATAAGTCAATTACATTATTTAAATCATTGTACAGGAGGTTCGGACACTTACAAAGCAAATCGGACCTAAGGTAAGGGAAATATCACAATCTCATTTTTATCCGAGATTGTTTATACTTTGGTATTTACTGGGGTGTATTTTATCATCCACATACTTGTTTCCTTAATATTTAATATTATTCCCATCCACTTAAAATAGTTTAAATCCAATTTTACCCTTCGATGAGTTTTTATTAAAAGATATGAAAGGAATCTTTTGTCTTTTTTTCATACGAGGTACTTTTTGACTTTTCCGACAAAAGTACGAGAAGAATGTTTTTTTAACATATACGGCATGAATGGATTTTTAAAACATTATTTCCAAGAAGCTTCCTTTTAAAGTTTTAAAGTTTATTTTTAATCAACTTCTTTTAGTTTAAAATTTTATGACATGTTATGAAAGGAAAAGTGTTTTTGAAGTAGAGAGGATATTTTCCTCAAGAATAAAGTTCAAGTGTTTTATCAAAATTATTTTCCATCTAAGATAATAAAGGGTTCTGTTTTTATCCCTATTATTACATTGATTTGATTATGTTGTGATGGAATTATTTTTATGAATTCCTTTATCGTATATGAATTGTTTGATGATGTCACGATGTTTAAGATTCCCATTTTTATTACATGGGTTATGCAATGATGTATGATTTATGATTTTGTGGCACACATAAGAATGGTATCATTAAGAGATGGGTGGGACCTATATCTCCCTCCAATGCATTGGGTAAAGATTTTATATCTCATGAGATAGACATGGCTGGAATGGTAGGTTATACCGGTTCAGTGAAACGGGACTGAAACGAGGGTGACTCGGTTCAGAAAGGGACTTTGTCCACTAAGATAGTCTTGGCAATGAGTCTTGACTAACAAGAAATGATTCTCTATGATTATGTGTGTATGACACAAAGTTTCATGTGTTAAGTTATGATTATTGGGATTACATTTCACTACTATGATTTATCCCATGTTATGAAATTATGATCTCTTTTGCAGGTTAAGATTTCCAAAAGCTATGTTCTTATGTATATGATGTGATTGATATTTCTTTTGTTTAACCTTACTGAGAATTTGAGCTCACCATTTTATGTTTTATTTTCCCCAGGATATAAAGAAATGTTTTAGGTATAAAAAAAGGAAGATCTTTATGGGAGATGTTGAAGATCTCTCACCACGATTAGAAGATTATATTCCGAGTTTCCAAAGACACTAAACTATTACGGTCCTTGTGTGTGTGTTTTGTTATGTACTAAGTATTCCGCAAAAGTAATGTAATGTCCATGTACGTCAAACTTTGGGTCTCTACAGTTGGTATCAGAGGGAGGTTTAGTCAACCTTTGGAAACTAGGATGCGAAAACGTTAGTGAGATCTCTAGAGACATTTCTAAGGTATGTCTAGGGATGTCCCTAAGGATAATTATACGTATAGGATATAGTCCTAGAACTATGGTAACGATATTAGATTAAACCAAAGATGTTAGATATTGAAGTTACTCCCCCTTTATTATGATTTTTGCCTCTCACGCTATTCTTTTTGGGTTTTAGAAAATGGCTGGAAACAAGATGATTCACGGTAATGGAGGATATGATGGACAATGGAATGATATTCTTCATGAGCAACCAAATGAAATGGGATTTGGAAGTCCAAACATCATTATTATGCCGAATCAGCAATCTCATAATATGATCAATAAAGTAAAATTTGGTAAGTTTCCTGACTCGGCTAATAAGAGAAAGATGGAGTTTTATGATGATCAAAGAGGAAAGAAAGTTCAATTTCCCCTATGTAAATCATGTGGGAAGAGGCATCAAGGAGAATGTTTCAAAGGAACTGGAAGATGCTTTGGGTGTGGAAAAGAAGGACACAAAGCCAGTAAGTGCAAAGGAAAAGGTTCAGTTAACACTAGGGATGAGGATAATGGTATTGCTACGACATCAGCAATGGTTAAATGTTTTAAATGTGGAATGTACGGGCATTATGCAAACCAATGCCCTAAGGGAAAGTCTCATGAAGAGAATCAGTATGGTCGTATGGGTAGTATTTATGTGGATGATGATGAAGAGACTACAAATGATATGTGAGATGAAAGAATTGTTGAAGCTCGGTCAATGGTTTAAGAATGTAGTGGAATGATTACATGTTTATCATGCGTAATGTTGTATAAGTAATCTCATGCTACTATGGAATAAAGAGACATCTATGGATTGTTACACTGTTGTCTTTCCTTGAGTTTTGAAAGTATATGATTAATGTTACCAGTATCCATGAAAGGTTATTCAGATATTTTTGGAATGTAGATGATATGCGCATAATGAAGGGATAAGGAGAAAATTAAATGTTTGATAGTATTAATGAGCTCATGAATGATATAAGGATAAGGTTATATCATGGTTTGAGTATATAGAATTTTTGGATTTTGTTATGTGGAAAGAGTTAACTTTTGACAGCATTCATGTTTTCACAAAGGTTCAATGGGTATTCATTCTTCAAGAGAATACATGATTAAGGTATTCACATGTTTGCAATTTGACCAACAAGATATATCTTATGATATATGGGGGATAAATGATGGCATTAATGTGATTATTCTATGACATTTCAAGTAATCATTTTCTTTATAATATGAGCTTGGACTGAAGTATTTTAGAAAAGCCTAAAGATTAGAATGGATTATATTGGACATAAGTTAGGATAAAATGTTTTTCGATATTATTGATGGGATGTTATAGTAATATAGCTTTAGAAAAATGACAACCTGCAGGACGGGTGACAGCCCATCGCGTCGGACAAGGCTGTGGGAATCGAACCCACAACCGAAGTGCGACTGGCCTTTATCGCCTACCACTGGCCTACAGGAAGTCCCTGTTTAGTAGAAACTAGTTTTATTATATTAAGCAGTATGATATATGAAGTATAAGTCCATTTTAGGAACCATATATGATTAATCTCACTATAGAATGACTTATGTATATTTAATAACTTTTGTTAACCTTTTGTTTGAGACAGATGGAATGACCCGTCATTCTATCACATGATCTGCTAACACTTCACGAATAACAAATTCAACTTCATTTATTTAAGAGATGAAGTGGAAATTGTTCAATGCACAAACAACAGTGAGATTGTACCAAAATAAAGTAAGTATTTATTCTAATTCAAATTCTTCAACTTTAGGGAAACGATCTTGAAAACCAAAAATGTTGTCCTAGTGCTCTTATATCTGATTAATCAGATGGTACCTTAGATCGTCACAAATTTATGGATTTGGGATTGTTGGCTTTTCCATATCCATGTTCTCTACCACTCTCCATCAGAACATGATGGTTAGATTTTTCTTCCATATCCATATTTTCACCTATGTGGAAACCCAGTGATTAGTTTATTTGGGTAACCGTTACGTTTCATACTTTTGTTTTTAAAGATTGGTTTTGGTATTCCTTTTTACGATGTGGGTTTCTATTAAAGAAACTTTCGAATAGTAAACCATTTATAACCCCGACGAATTTCGAGGGCGAAATTCATTTTAAGGGGGGTAGAATGTAACACCCCGAGATTTTATGAAAAATATTCTTTTTAATTTTATTAATGTCTTGTGTTATACGCTACACCAAAAGGAGATTTTACAACACACATCTCTGACCTGGCTTGAATTACACGCAATCGCGACCTTCCACGATAGCGTGTGTTGTACGCAACACCAAGTTTCGCTAAACAACGATATGCTATTAAAATATTATTAAAACTAGACGTTATGAATAGTAATAACCACTTTTTGAAATTTTGTAATTTCTATTTTTCAAAATGGACTTCATTTTTGGATTCGGAATATCGAAATTAGGTTAGGGTGAAATTTTGGTGATTTTCAGATAACTTTCATATTTTAATGAATAGTGAAAATTACTAAATTTTAATTAAAAACAACTTTTTCAATCGAAATAATTAATAGTGATAAATTATTAATTTTAGTGGTTTTAAAGTATATTTAGAATATATTTTTACAATTTAATACAATGTTGGTCATTGGATGTAATTTCACATTTAAACCAGTTATAAACAAGTGTCAATCTTTTGATAGTTATTATCTCTTAAAAACACACCTTTTGTTTTGACGACGGGAATTAATTTTTAAATTAATTAATACAACTGCTATGTTTTGAATTTGGTAAAATAGAAATCATTTTTGAGTTCATAATATCAAATATATCTTAGGCCTAATTTTTGGTATTTTTCTGAAAACTTTCAATTTTTGATGAATAGTGAAACCACTAAGTGGTAGTTAAAAAAACTGAATTTTTCATAAAACTTAATTTTACCGCTTCTGTGAGTGGAATTTAAAAAATCCGAGAGACACGGTTGATGTCAGTAAGTAAAATTTGGTTCAATGAGATGAAAATAATTTTTGGTGAATAGTAACTTTTTACTTTTATTTACCACGGTTAAAAGTAAATAGGGTAATTAAGGGTAAAAATGATATTATTATTACCCTAACACATGTTCTAATTCTATTGGACAAGTGTAATTCGACCAAAAACAAACTTAGGAATAAAATATGACCATTTAGGCCCACTTGGATTAGATTAGGACATTTATTATTATTTAATTCAAAGAAGAGTTAAAAGAGTTAAAATCAAGTTTATTTACTAAAACATTTTTAATATAGAGTTATACATAAGATAAATTCGATTATAAATATTCATTAGAAAGCTAAAAAGATTTCCTACATAATGGTATTTTATTTTTAATTTTTAGACATTAAATAATTTAATTTATTTATGACACAACGATGATGCAGTAATTATCTTATTAATGAAATATTGACATAATTGATGTTATAAATACCCAAATAAATATAATTTGAGACTTTTTATGAATTCCACTAATTTTATAGGTTAATATGACATGTTAGTATTGATTTAATTAACTTTTTTCGAACTTATCATTCTGTTATGATTTTCACAAAAATCAATTACTAAATAGTTTCAAAATTGACATAATAGTTTTTAAAACAAATATTATATTATTAATTGATATTTTATTCCTAAAAATCTAAGGTTCGGCCAAATGACTTAGATAAGGTTATATATATTAATAATAAACAATTTGGAGTTCGTTTGGCTTCTTATAGTAAGTTTATTAACCTTATAGTGTAAGAACACAAGAAGACATGGTAAAAGTAAAATTATTTAACTTAATGTTAAATCTAAATGATAAGGTTAAAATAGGAACCTAAACTTGTCTAAATTCTATTGGATGAGAGGATTTCGACCCATCCCCACCTTAGCCTCGAAATAAATCAATTTGGAGCTATTTAAAACCGAACTTGACTTTATAATAAAATAATATTTTTAGTTATTCCAAAGGTGCCCCTCTCCTCCCTTATAAAAGGGCACCCCCTCCCTCTCTTCCTCACACAACTTTGAGCCTTCAAGCTTGGAAACGAAAACAGCGTTGATGCGTACGTACGGCCTACCGTCTCCATGAACGGTGTATTTCTTTCCATTTACTGATTTATTATATATATGTATATTCTGAATATATATATATATAAATCATGTTTTATATTCTGGAATTAAGTAATCATGATCTAAGTAATCATATGAATAATTACAAGTCAAAACACGGACGACAAATGAAACAATTTTACCCAAAACGCTCTTTAACATGGAATTTACAAAAGAACGGGTAATATAAAGTCATAAGTGAACCATATATGATATCCTAACAATGAATATGATTCTGTAATAAGTCAATGACATTATTTAAATCATTATACAGGAGGTTCGGACACTTACGAAGCAAATCGGACCTAAGGTAAGGGAAATATCACAATCTCATTTTTATCCGAGATTGTTTATACTTTGGTATTTATTGGGGTCTATTTTATCATCCACATACTTGTTTCCTCAATATTTAATATTATTCTCATCCACTTACAATAGTTTAAATCCAATTTTACCCTTCGGTGAGTTTTTATTAAAAGATATGAAAGGAATCTTTTGTCGTTTTTCCAAACGAGGTACTTTTTGACTTTTCCGACAAAAGTACGAGAAGAATGTTTTTTTTAACATATACGGCATGAATGGATTTTTAAAAAATTATTTCCAAGAAGCTTCCTTTTAAAGTTTTAAAGTTTATTTTTAATCAAATTCTTTTAGTTTAAAATTTTATGACATGTTAAGAAATGAAAAGTGTTTTTAAAGTAGAAAGGATATTTTCCTCAAGAATAAAGTTCAAGTGTTTTATCAAAATTATTTTCCATCTAAGATAATAAAGGGTTCTGTTTTTATCCCTATTATTACATTGATTTGATTATGTTGTGATGGAATTATTTTTATGAATTCTTTTGTCGTATATGAATTGTTTGATGATGTCACGATGTTTAAGATTCCCATTTTTATTACATGGGTTATGCAATGATGTATGATTTATGATTTTGTGGCACACATAAGAATGGTATCATTATGAGATGGGTGGGACCTATATCTCCCTCCAATGCATTGGGTAAAGATTTTATATCTCATGAGATAGAAATGGCTGGAATGGTAGGTTATACCGGTTCAGTGAAACAGGACTGAAACGAGGGTGACTCGGTTCAGAAAGGGACTTTGTCCACTAAGATAGTCTTGGCAATGAGTCTTGACTAACAAGAAATGATTCTCTATGATTATGTGTGTATGACACAAAGTTTCATGTGTTAAGTTATGATTATTGGGATTACATTTCACTACTATGATTTATCCCATGTTATGAAATTATGATCTCTTTTGCAGGTTAAGATTTCCAAAAGCTATGTTCTTATGTATATGATGTGATTGATATTTCTTTTGTTTACCCTTACTGAGCATTTGAGCTCACCCTTTTATGTTTTCTTTTCCCCAGGATATAAAGAAATGTTTTAGGTATAAAAAAAAGGAAGATCTTTATGGGAGATGTTGAAGATCTCTCACCACGATTAGAAGATTATATTCCGAGTTTCCAAAGACACTAAACTATTACTGTCCTTGTGTGTGTGTTTTGTTATGTACTAAGTATTCCGCAAAAGTAATGTAATGTCCATGTACGTCAAGCTTCGGGTCTCTATACGAACCACCTATGATACCACTTTGTCATGACCCGACCCTACTCGGGCTCGAGCCGCAACTACCCCAGGCCCGCCTCCATAGGCCAGGGGCTGGCGACCAGCGCCGAAGGCACAACAACTCGGGGAGGCTTTTTCCTAATCACTTGTACACACGCACACGCAGCAAACTCAATGCAAAAGTGCAGAGTAAAAAAAAAGAAAAGAAAAGGGCAACTGCTATATATATACCACAAAGTGCATCGACCTCTATAAGTACAAAGAAAGCAGAAAGTATACTGAAAAGAAAAGGGGTAAAACACATGCCCAACCAACAAGTGCCACAACCCAGCAACAGGTAAACAAAAAGTAACAGCTGACGGGTCTCCCACCTGGAACCCGGCTACGACCACCGCACGCGGTCCAAGCTCCCGAACTCCTATGCTCTACTGAAGTCACGACCAACCTGTCCATCGTCTGTAAGGGCACACCAAGTTCGGGCAAAGCCCAAGCAGGGGTGAGTATAAAAATACTCAGTAGGATACCCCGAAGGCTCGAGGGAGCAACAAAGGAGGTACCGAAGGGTGAGCAGAAGAGCAAACATGGAAAAGTAAAGGAGCACAACAGAGAGGGCAGTAAAGAGTCCAGCTCAACCCAACAAGAGGAAAGAAGGTAGACTCGTCCAGACACAAGGATCTGGAAACGGTGGGAAGATGAACTTCCCGTCGAGTCTTTGCTACCTATAGCAGGAGAGTAGACTCGTCCAACCATGAGAAGCTAGACACGGAAAGCACGTGGCATACCCCGCGCGTCTTCACCTCCCCTGGAAGGAGATTAACCAAACCCAAGAAGTGGGTACTAGAACAAGGTATATACAAGTCCATATGCTCAATCAAGAAGCCCAAACAAGATCGTAAGGGGATCTCCATCTCGTATCTCAGCCCAAGAAAGAGTAGCCAACAGTCCCAGAAGTAACACCATTGATGCCTAGCATCCCGCACGTCTGCCCCGAACCACAAGCCAAGGGGCTCAATCACCACACCTTGACACTATCCGCTTTGGGCGGCACTGACTCGCCCGCACGGTTTTAGGTCGCGTCACAAGGACGCGTCTCGGTGGGGGAAAGCGCTCCTCGTACTTGAGAGTTCTGGGGGAACGTCAACCACAACTCGTCACTGCCCCGCAGTCGAAAAATCTGCTCAAAGTCGACAGGTGACCCCCTGCCCAGCCCCGCTGGAGGATCCTTGGAAGTCAACGGGTTCCCACTACGGGGATACCCGGAAAGTCGAAGGGTGCCTCACTGCCCAGTCCCGTAACAGGCTAATCCACTGGAGGGCGACCAGGCTAAAGTCGGCGACGGGACCACTGCCCAGCCCAGCTGAAGGTAACCCGGCATCAGGGACCACTGTCCAGCCCAGCTGGAGGAAATCCCAGCATCGGGGACCACTGCCCAGCCCAGCTGGAGGTAAGCCCGACATCAGGGACCACTGCTCAGCCTTGCTGGAGGTAAGCCCGGCATCGGGGACCACTGCCCAGCCAGGCTGGAGGTAAGCCCGGAACTGCTCTGGCCATCCCTACTGGATGGTACTGCTCGGTAAACACCATTGTACTGGTCATCCCTGCTGGATGGTAACCCACTGGCGAGCCCCGCTCGAAACAACCTCAGATCTTCTGGAACAACCTCAGCCCTGTTGGAACAACCTCAGCCCTGCTGGAAACAACCTCAGCCCTGCTGGAACAACCTCAGCCCTGCTGGAAACAACCTCAGCCCTGCTGGAACAACCTCAGCCCTGCTGGAACAACCTCAGCCCTTCTGGAACAACCTCAGCCCTGCTGGAACAACCTCCTGGGTAGAGGATCGGTGCCCGCGTAAAGTGTTGGTCACACCGAAACCACAAGCTCTACCAGGGAACACGGAGCAACGGGGGAAACTCCCCAGGCCTCACAAGGCAATCCCGCTCCAATCCGCTGAGTCACTGTCGAAGCGGACCGAGACATCTCATCCCAGAAAGTGGGGAAAACACCCACGCTGCACGGACACCCGTAGTCGCAGACGGTGTCGTAGTCCGGTGAAAGGGCACAGTACTGAAACCCCTTACAGCCAAAGAAGCAGAGGAACCAAACCATCTCTGCCGGCCAAACCATCGAGCACAAGACCAGGGGGAGACCGCTCAACCCTGCTGGTCAGACAAAAGAGAACCAGGCCAGGGGAAACTCTTCCCTGCTGGTCAAACAGACGAGCACAAAGCCAGGGGAAAACTCCACCCTGCTGGTCAAACAAACGAGTGCAGAGGGACCCTCTACATCGTGAGAGGTCAAAGTACGTAAATCAGATCGCAGCACGCACGTGGGGCCCACGCGACTTGTGGCCCCAAGTCAACCCCAACTGAGCGCACAAACATCCTCAGGTACAAACAACCACACGTACCTCCAAGCGCTCCCGTATACTCCCGGAGTATACCTCATTCCACCCAAAGGCTATTGTGCACACGGCACCCAACGTCAACACGAAGGCGTGACGTAACAACTCCACCTCAAGGCCCAGGCACGGCCAGCCACATCTCGTGAACCATTTGTATCACTCTCCCAAGAGTGCGCGATCACACGCCAAGGGTCCGCTACAACAAGTTAGGGCGAACCACCACTAGAGCACCTTCTATTCTCCACGTTTAACAAGGTCACGCAAGAGGCTCCGCACAACCAAACGGGTTGCACCGTTGTAATCCTCATGGAAAAACATGCGAGATCGACTACTTACTCGCCTCCAACGGATATCCGACGAAAAAGTCACCAACACCGCCTCACGCCCGAACGGCGTCCCGTGATCCCGAGCCTCGGCCCCGAAAATAGTCGGGCGCATCGCACCATTGCGGTCCCCTCGAGAAAACACGTCAAAAGCACTACTCACTTGAGTGCCACAGATATCCGGAGAAAAAGTGCATCTCGGCGCACCGCACCCGAGTGGTGCCATGTGGGACCCGCATCCCGGTCCCGAAACTCAACGAACGGATCGCACCGTTTTGATCCTCTCAAAAAAATACACGGAATGGACTACTTACTTGTCCAAAACGGTCGCCCGGTGATAAAAATGGAAAAATCACCGTCGACGCCCAAACGACCCTCGTGGGCCCCGCACCATCGTGCGGAATTACAGCGGGCAGACTACGCCAACGCGTTGCCCTCAAAAAAACACCCAACATCGACTGCTCGCACGCCCCGAATGGGCGTCCGAGGAACAAGTCGCTACTAGCTGCTCGCAGCACAAAAGACGGTCCGTGGGGCCCGCGCCTCAACTTCGGCCTCAACGCCTGAAACCACCCTGGAAACCTCCGCCTCAATGCTAGGGTCCCAACGCCACTGACGGCGCTCAAAACGGACGCCGGACGCATCCATGTCGTCCAAAACAAGAATCTCGGGGATTACGCTCGTCCACTTAAGGACACGTCGCGCCTCAGCGGCCCCTCGTTTCGGGAATTAAAAATTCCCGAAACCATCTCAAAAAGACCGTCTCGTCGATACGGTCCCACTTCCGCAGACGGCATGCAAATCGGACACCCGTAGTGTAAGATATGGGTGTCCGAACACAAAGGGGACCACCCCCTGGGGCTAGACCGGCCTGGACCGGCCGGTCCGCCCGACCTGGCCCGGCCCGCTGCTCAGCCGCGCGGCCCGGCGCCGGTTCGCGGCCCGCCTAAAGACCGTCCACGAGGGCTGGTCGCCTCTCCGCGTGAAGACCCGCACGGAGCGGGTCTTTGTCGCCGCACAGGGGTCGCGCGACGCGACCCTGCGGTCGCCGCTCCCTGGCGACCGCCGCCTCGCCGGGAGCTCCGCCAGACGCCCCCGCCGACGCCCGAGCGCCCTGCTGCCGCGCCCAGCGCCTCCCCCAGACACCCGCGCCGACGCCGCGGACACCCCGCTGCCACGCTCAGCGCCTCCACCGGACACCCGTGGACACCCGCTGTCGCGCCGTCCAACCTCGCTGTGCCGCCGCTCGAACCCATCGGAAACCGAAAACCCGCCAACTTCGGCGGATGATTGTGAATGCCTCCGAACTCCGATTTCAAATCCGAAACAAGCTTCAGAAAGAGAAAATTGTATACTACGCGTTCATGGTATTATTTCGAAAATCCAACAACGAATAGGAAGTATTAAACATGCTCGAAGTAGGTACGGGAATAGAAAATGCAAATGCAACATCCTACCTCGTGGGGCTTTGCCCGAAGCTTTGCGACGATCCGTCGGCACCACCGCACCTCGCCGGAGTCGCCTCGCTGGACTCTCGATGGAGATGGAGGAGGAGGAGCGGGAGAAGAGGGGCTGCCAGGGGGAAGGGGAAGGAGAGGAGGGAGGAGGGTGTGTTAAGCGTTTAAATAGAAAACGCTTAACCACCCGCCCGCCGGCCCGGACCCGAACTCTCAGCAGGGTCGAGGTTAAGCCTCCCCTAGGGTAAACACCACCTCCCGAGAACAACGGAGGTCTCAGAATTTTAATCTGAGACCCCGTTCAAAAGTTATTAAACGTAGCGCCCGAGGCCGCCAAATTACGAAAACGCCCCTGGGGCCGTTTTTCACAGACGGCTCGTGCCCGCAAAACTTACACCCCTACTAGGGTAAACGGCACGCTCCGAACTCAACGGTGCCCTCGGTTTTCCAATGCGAGCCACCGTTTAAGAGACACCTGCGTTTCGCCATTAAACGAATTAATTAATTTATTTAATCCGTTTAACGTTCCAGAAGCGGGCGAGGGGTCCAAACGTCCCGCGCCGATAAGTTTTATGTCGTTCCTAGGGTAAACACCCTATTCCGGACCCATCCGTACACTCGGATCTCTGATCCGGAACTCCGTTTAGGAGTTATCCCATTTATTTTGCATTTCTAGTGTGAACGCACTGAAAATTTAATTACGGCCACTCCGGGGCTCGGAATCGCACGCCGTCTAAAGGCGCTGCTCTGGAATATCATCGAGAATATTCCAAAGTCTTTCAAAGCAAAAACCGGGTTCTTACATCTAGATCAACCAATTATTATCCATTTATTTTCTCAATATCCTTATTCAACTTCTATAGGTTCTAGATTCCCTGACAGACTTACCTTAAGAACCTTAATAAAGGATCTAAAGAAGGTCTCCTGAAGAAGAGGTAATTGTCTTGTCCGACCTCTTTTATTTATTCCTTCATCTAACTATTCTAAATATATGGAAGTTTTCATAAAATAATAAATTCAATATCCTCAATATACTTAAATTTTATTATTATTATTAAACCACCATTACCCACTCTATTTCCCATCAAATGATAAGTGAAAGTATCACTCGCGCGTGCATACGACTTATTATCTCCACGTGGTGATACAATTCATTTTTCATTACCATATTCTATAGATGGTAATTATGATGGTTTAAATGTTTATATATTATATTTATATCATTATTAACATTATTTAGAAGATGTAACCTAGATCAAAGTATAAATATAAAAACTACTGAACCAAAACGTGAATAAAAAATGAAGCAATTATTGCCCAAAATAGTGATTTTTAACAAAGAATTGTTAAGAAACGAATGATAAAATATTATAAGTATATGATAAATGTTATTATATATATATGTATGTTTTTTTAATATATTTATTATACAAGATTTTTTAGCATGTACAAAGGAAGTCAAACCCGAGGTAAGGGTTTATTTCACAATCTTATCATTATTCGAGATTGTTTATGTTTATGTTTTTATTGGGGAATATTTCTCTTCCATATCCATGTTTTCTAAAAATATTTTCAAAAAAATTACAATTATACTATGATTGTTTAAATCCATTTTTACCCATGTTTTCCATTTTACAAAATGGTTTGAAAGGAATCTTCTTGTCGTTTTCTGAATGAGGTACTTTTCAACCTTTCCAACAAAAATATGAATGTAATGTTTTTTTAACTTATACAGCATAAATGTATTTTCCCGTTGTCATGACTAATATATTCTTTGAAGTTTCCTTTACAAGTTTACAATTTTCTTTTCAAATAAATTTTTTTCTTTTATATGTGCATATCTTTTATAAAAAAAATCGATTTCAAAGTTAAAAGGGTATTTTCATCAAAAGTTTTCCAATAATATTTTTAAAGTATTTTCATCTATTTCAAAATCCTTTGTTAAATTTTATTTTTTACTAATTTTATTCTATTATGGTACCATATAATATATTTTATTGTATGGTTTATGATTATTTTGATTGGAGATGTTCTATTTTAATACCATTCACTATATTACTTTGGATGGGTTATGATTATGTTTATTTATTAGGGTAATTATTAACATTTAATATGTTGGTTTCAACACAAATGTTTATGTTTATTATGTTTCACCACTTTCATATTAGGAATTCATTGGACTTGGTAAGTGACGGGTGAGGCCCGCTATAGCCCTTCGATGCATCGGTAGGTCTCATGAGACAAACTAGCTTGGGTATTGGCTGAGGTCTTATCCATTTATGTAAGATATCTTGGCACAAGGCCTTTATGGTATGTTTATGATGTCTGGAATTATGAATTTCCCTCAGTATGATATTAGTTATTGATTTCCATGTGATTATTTGAGTAGTTATGATATTCATGGATAGTTTTTTATCATGTGATTATTGATATGGCATTATTAGATTCTCATTTATTTCCTTCTATATTATTCATGACTTATTTAGTTTTTATTGTACACATATCCTTACTGGTCATCTGAGCTCACCCTTTTTATTATGTTTATTTTTCCCCAAGATTTTAAGAAGTATATTATGATTGATATAAAGGGATAATCTAGGAGAATAATGGTGTTCTCAAAGGAAATACTATGTTGTATTTTATATTTTCAATTGTAATGTAAGATTCAAGTATGTATCTAGTTTTCCAAAACAACTAAACTATTAAGTCCTTTGGGATATGATTATCTATATCTAATTACAATGTAATAAAGTAACCACCAACTCTAGGATACTAGGTATGGGGTCTTTACAACTCTCATCCAAGTCCCACACACATGGTCTATCTCATATGATCTTAAACTAAATAGAGTAATCTTTATAGTATGACCTAAAACTATATGTTTTCCATTTATGTAAAATGTTAAACTATATTTTATTCCCTCTTACACAAATTTAAACTATAAAATAATTTTCAATTATAAGTTTCATTCCCTTCTCACACATTTTTAAACTGCACATTATACCTTTCTTGCACGGCATAAAAAACCATGCATCATTTATCAAGGATAAGTGTCATGTCTTGTTTCATTAATTTAAAATGTATGCACACCCATTCTAACTAAATGGTTTTTGATTCCCTTATTTGGGATATTATAATTCTTCCTCGAGGTTCAATCCTAATTTCATTATCATACCTTCTTTTTAAAGAAATGGTGATTTTTTCTTATTTTTCAGCTCTCATGACACTTCCCAAAGGATGTGAATCTTTCTCAGTACCCCCAAAAGGATATTATCATCTACTTTCAAGATAACATAAAACCAAAAGGTAACATTCCATTTCTTTTTTGAATAGAATTAAACACCAAAATAATCTTAATTCTCTAGAGAAAACCCTCTTCACTTTACCATGTGGCATAAAATTATGAAGTTTCTTCCATAATATTTTAAACTATGAGCATCATTAAATAGTGAACATATCTATAATAATTTAAACCATGATCATATTCATAAGACTTTATACGATAAGAATCTCCATGAGACTTTAAACCATGAGTGTAACAACCCCTATCCATATAGGTCATCATTATCCTTTAATGAACTATTCTCTATTACAAGTGAAACTAGTTGGATTTTCAATTTTTAAATTTAGATTGGAGAAAGGGGTTTTTTATCATGTTTTAAGTGATAATGGGGAGGTTTTGAAGTGTGAGAGTGAGTGTAAAAGATCGGTAAGGAATTATCATATTTGAAGTAATTAAAATCCAAAAAATAAGTATCAGCAAGCCCCCACTAGATGGATGATGAGGTGCTACTAGAATCCCTATGGTGATGGAAGTGGAATTAAAGCCACTATCAGACCATCGGAAGCCCGATGTATAACCACAAAAAGTCTGGTGAACCCAAGTTGTTTTTTAAATTTTTAATTTAAAAAAATTATTTTTTAAAACTTAATTCACCCCCCCCCCAATTGTACATGATTGGTGCTTAGGGAGATTTAAGATATTTTTTCATTCTCTCCTTTTTCTTGCTCTATATTCTATAGAGCTTGTTCAATCGGTGATACATTGGTGACAGTGGCCTCCTAGAGGTAATTCTAAGCAGTCACACCCCTTATTCCTTGTTTCTTATGTTATTCTTCACTACTTCTCCCTAAATTCCCAAATTGAAGGGTTTTCATATGCTTCTCGAATTTCAATAAATTGATGGAAATTAAACCCACAATAATGGTCAAGCTTGATCCAAATAATACAATTTAGGTGGTTCATTTCACTTCCCTTGATTTATATGTGTTTACATGTATGGCATGATGGTGAGTGGAGGTAGGTGGATGTGTGCGACCTTTAATTGGTCCATTAGGGCATGGAGTGTTTGTGTAAGGTTGTGAAAGGATCCTTGGATTCATGATAGACATACAACTTAAGGTGTGTATTGTGTTTTGTGATGTCCATATGTTATTTCAAAGTGGAATCATTGGCTAAGATTGTAAACAAAACCCACAAAGTGTGTTCATCCATGAGTTGAGTATTAGATAGACTTCGAATGTCTGATAGAGTGGTGTTTGATATTCCATCGAGAGAGGTGATTCTTCCTCAAGTGGTGGGTATAGTTATATTGGGTATTCTTGATTAAATCAACTTTGTTAGTAAGGTAACTTGAATCCTTGATTGATATGGTTAGTAAGAGGTGTTTTGGGGCCTTGTTCGCCCATGAGTGTGAATAATAATATGCTTAAGTGGGATAGGGTTTTAGATTGATGTTGAGCGGCTTGCCTAGGGAGTTGTGGTATGAAACTGGGTAGGAGTGTGTTATAAAGTCCTTGTCTTCATTTCTTAGTATCTTATGAGATAATAATTCAACTCAAACATAAATCAAAGATGGTACATATTCATTGTAAGAGGTCATGTGTCTAGGGAGGGAAACCCCTTATCTCTTGTGTGTATACTTGTCAATGTTTATGTAGATAACAACACGAGATAGTGTTAGGCATATTGGAAATGTATTTATCATTTAAATATATTCAATAAAAATTGTTTTCCCTTGAAATTGATTAAATGGAAATGTTTAGATTTCATACTATGTCCTTGTTTTCTTTGAGTTGGTTATGGAATTATTGTATTTATTGCCTTATGTATGTGTTTTCCAAGTGTATTAAAATGGTTGGTAGCATGCGAATATTATTGTATATTACTTATTCATATACTAGAGACCATTGATGGTGGTGCCTTTTGGATTTTCTTGTTATTCTTATTGGTTGTTTTCATTGTTGTTATGCATGTGTTTTTATAATGGTTTAAGGACTTAAATGAATTGGTCTTAGACAAACAAATATTTGAAATATAGTTATTTAACAAAGGGTTCAATGTCAAGATATATGGGGGTGTCTAGGGAACTCGATATGTTTTTCCCTTCCCCTACATGGGTGTGCATAATGGCACATGATATATTTATTTATTTCTCATATAGGTTTATATACTAGCACACAATATGTTTATCCTTTTGCCTATATGAATGTACCTCTAGCACATTATTAGTTATTCACAGTTACCCACCAGCGTATAAGTTCCATTGTCATGGATTTCGATCACTACTCAAAGCAAGTATGGTTGATGATTAGTTATTCATAGTTTTAACCATCATAGATTCCAAGCACACCTCAAAGTAAGTATGATGGTTCCCACAATGTATGGATAAACACATGGGGAACCAATATCATAGATATATATTTTATTATCTTTTTATAGTAGTAATGTATAGCTAGATTATTATTTTTCTCTGACTGTCTACCTATTTCATGTTGATATTACAATTCAAATCATTTGTGCACTCGTATATGTAATAGATTCTTTTAGGGACATCGTTGATAGTAGCCTATTGATTTATGTATTCTCACCTTGTAAATACACCATGGTTGATGTGTAGACTCTATTCATGAAAGGCGAGTTAATGCTTGAGCCCTAGTACAGGTATAGTGCTCGATTAGCTCGATGACGATGAGGAGACTGTACTGAGATGATGTCGAGGTTGTGGTAGCATTGTCTCTTTATTTTATTCTTTTATTTATGTCTTGCATGTGATTGACCTATTTAGGCAATATCTTTCAAGATGTTTGATTATATGATATGTCATATCTATTACATTATTTCATGGTGATTATTGATGTATTGTGATATGTTTTTTTGTTGTAATTCCAAGTATTAAGTAGAGGATATAGTGTCCCCACATGATATCATCATACCCTCACTGTAGTCAACTACCTCTGATGTATAGATAAGTGTTCATGAGGTATGTGATGCTCCAACTCGGGTTATATAAATGGTGACCGGGTTAGAGACATTACAGTGAGCGTCTACCAAGAGACTTTAAACTATATCTTCCTATATGACCATAAACTATAGAGTATCCCCTTTATGTGATGAGTATAAGATACCTTGTGTAATAAAAATCAGAGGATTCCTTTATTTTTATCATTTAAAGTGAATAAATAGAATTGGTTTCTTTAATAAAATGCATTTTATTCATTTAAACAGTAATCAATGTAATTAATCTATGCTCACAAAGATGGCATCAGGAAGGATTTCACGAGAATGTCTTAAATTTATGAGAGTCTCAAAATAAACAACAAGCTCCTTTTTGGGATGATTCAACCTCCCATCCTCTAAATTTCAGTACACACGTTCCTAAATTTCAGGATTTCTTCCAACTGATAGAGACGAAAAGGAAAGGGATGAAAACATCACAAACATTCATATTTAGAAATGTATTTTTCTTATGGCATGATATGTCGAGCATATGAATGTCAAGCCAAATTTCAAAATGAAATCTTGTGTTTATTCTTTTTAGTTTTAAAAAGAGCAAATTGTTCTCATCATGTTCATGTGATACTCTTAAAACTTATGTTATGCTATGGTGAGTGGGCATGCGTTTTAAGGATTATGGAATGCCAATTCGAGATTGAGATAAAATATTGATGTAGGTATGTTGCATATGTGTTTAAAATCATTTTTTAATAAGATTCATTGGATGATGTTTATTATAGATAGTTCTAAAGTTGTTTCGGTATGAAAATCTTAGTCTTTGTTTTTTGCACAAAAAATCATTAATTCTAAAATTTCTAAGCCAATAGGATCATAAGATTGAAAAAATACTAAGATTTCATGGATGTTTCATCATCGAAACAATTTTGTTTCACAAAAGAGGTGTTGCACAATATAATTGTTTTAGACAATTTTACCATCCATAAAGAGTTGTTTTAATATAATTACTGTCATATTAATTATATCGTTATAAAACATTAATTATGACATATGTTCATCATTAATGTTATATTTAACCAAAAATAACATAATTATAACTATAAAAACAATGATATATATGAAATGAAATTGTTCATGAATGGGGTTATAACTATAAAACCTTGAGATTTTAAAAGAAGAAAATTATGTTTGATGGCATAAAGGACACACAACACTGAACTTAGATGAGAATGTAACTCCCAAAGATTTTATGGTCTATTTAAATAAATTTAATCTCTTCAATATCTTGTGGTACACGCAACCCTAAGATTTTTATATTTGATGAAGTAAAGGACACACAACACAGAGCTTAAACGACTCGCAATATATATAACAGTTATAACATGGTCGTTAAATTTGAGCATATGAATAGTACTAACTAAATTATGAAAATTATAGTTTACACATAAATAAAATGGAAATATATTGATTATAAAGAAAATAAGAATCATTTAAAATAAAAATAAATGTTTTTTGAAAAACAATAGTTTTCTAAAAGACGGTTTAATCGCACTTTGCGTATATAATTTAAAATTAATTTTTACCAATTTTAAAAAAATTATTTGAAAAAATAAAATCCATTTTCTAAATCTGAATATCAAAATTATCTTAGGGTAAATTTTTGATATTTTTCTGAAAAGTTTCATTTTTTGATGAATAGTGAAAATACTAAATTTTAATTGAAAACTGTCCTTTTATTTTAATAATTTATAATATTAAATTATATTTTGAATGGGTTTTAATGTAATATTAGATCAATTTTATATCAATTAATTAAATATATTTCATTGGAATCACTCTCATTTTTAATTTTGATATAAAAACATTATAAACATTTAAACATTTTTGCTTTAAAAACTCGCTTTCTCATCACATCTACGGGTTTAATTTTAAATTAAATTCTTCCACTCCTATAAATTTAATTTAGAAAAATGGATTCCATATTTTAAATCAATATAATTTCTAATTTATAATAAGGTTAACTTAATTTTTTACCAAAATGAATAGTGAAAAAAAAAATATACTGTAGTTAAGGTAAAAATGGATTTACCAGGGGTTAAACTAAAATGATAAGATTAAAAATGACATAAAATATTAACTAAATTTATTTTTATGATCATATTTCAACCTTTTACATTAAATTCTCTAAAATATGGAAAATTCTTGCCACTTTTTTTTTTAATATGACTCATATAATAAGTTAAGTAAAGAAAAAGACAAAAAAGGAACCTTCCTTAATTTTAATATCTATAAAGCTTTGGAATGGGGACAAAAAAATAGGTTAGGTTATGGATGTTATTTTTAAAGATAAATTATTCCTTTTTATCATAATAATTTATATTTAATTTTTTTGAGATGAAATAATTAATTAAAATGCTTAAAAAATGCCAACGCAGTAATTATTTAGTAAACAATTAAATAAAATAAATGATAATAAAAATATTAAAATTGAAGTAAATTGAATGAACTATAGTGTTCTATTAATTTTTTAGATGAATATATCATGTTACACAGGTGTGAACATAATAGATTTGAATTCCATCATTATCTTGATATTTTTAAATTCAAATTAAATGAATAATGTCAAAATTGACATTAATGTTATTGTATAATAAATGATTTTTTATTAAATGATTTTAAATTCCTAAAAATACCATATTCTACCAAGTGATTTTTAAATGTTTAAAAATATAAAATATGTTCCATTCATAAACCAAATTTTCTTTTATAGTGATTATATTAACTCCTAAATAGTAAAAAACTATGTTAGTGTTGTTAAGGTTAAAGAGATGTTTTTGTGCGTTACATGCGCTTGTATTAGAATTAATTTTTCAACACAAATGGGTTATTTTATTTGATAATTTTTATTTCATATTTATAATAATTGGGTCCAAATTATCTAATAAGGATTATTTATTCTTAAGAGATAAATTACCTAGGTTTGAAAACTAGTTACCGCGATGAAAACCCAAAATGGTAAAAATAAGGAAACTTAGAAGTTAAGGAACAAAATGTTTAAAACATGTGTTTTATTGTGTGGTGGGGGTGTTTATAGACCATATAATCCCTCCACCCATTTAATTATCCATTTTGGAGCCATTTGAGGTAAGATTTACCTCCCAATGGTGAATACTTTTGGGTATTTAAAAAATACCACTCCTCCTTGATTATAAAAGGGAACTCACTCCCCTCACTTATTCACACCTATTAATCCATTTAGATTAGACAACACCATCCCAGATCACTTCCAAACTTTCCTACCCTTATCCTATAATTATTATTTTGAGTAGAAAGCCAACCTAGGAATGATTTTGTGCAAACCTAAGAAGGATACCCGAAGAAGAGGTAATGTTCTTCAATGAGCGTATTTATTTTATTTATTTCTCCACCTCCTTCGATTCTTCTTAAACTATGCTCATATAATAACATCAATATCTTCCATATGCTAGGATGTTGCTATAATAAGTGCATGACCTACAACCATATTCACTTCCATCAAATAGTTTATGAAATCGTCGTTCGTGTGTACGGCGGACTACCGCCTCGCGAACCGATGTAGTTTGTTTTTACATTACCACCTATCATGATTGGGTATGATGATGGATATAAAGTATATGTATGCTATTTATATCATAATTATACCTCTAGATCCATTATATCATATATATATATATATATATATATATATATATTGTCCATTCCATAGGGGATACGATAATGTTGCTTGTGTGTGCGGCAGACTACCACCCTGTGAAGTGATGTGATTCATTTTTCACTAATGTGTTACATAGAAAGCAATAAAGGTAAAGATGATGAATATATATTATATACATTACATAATATTCATAACATATTTATAATTCTGTAAATATGATATATCATTTTCTCTCTTACCTTTTCACTCATTGAAAAAGTGATAATATTTTTCGTGTATGTGTGGACTATCGCCTTCACGAAGCGATGTGACTCTTTTTTTCACAAAAACACAAGAATGATATATATAAGTATATATATAATAAAATAATATGTTATTTATGATACAATAATCATTATGGAAAGATAAAACATTGCTTACCTTCTTTTTATAATGATCATTGAAAAATGAAAATGTTACTGATGCGTATATACGGTCTACCGTCTCCATGATCGTAACATTATTTTATTTTTCATAATCATATTTCATGATTGGATTTAAATGTATAATTGATGTATAAATATGATAATTATTCATGATTATTATTATGAAGATGATAAAACTATATTATATACATAAGAACCGGAACTTTCATAACAAATCATGAATGAGAAAAAAAAGCAATTAACACCCGAAACAATAAAAATTATAGCGATCCTACTTTTCTTACATGACCATTACATCCTTTTTATGATAAAAAAACATAATTTTTTTTTAAAAAAAAGGATCCAAAGGTTTAGTGTGTTGGTAAAATTAGGATCAAATGTCACTTATGCATAATAAAACATGAACATATATTTAAAATATTCTTCTTTATCATTCTAAAGCGCGCATTCTCCTTACTACATGTAGTCACCTGAGGATATACATCAAAGATAAAGGTGAGCTAAAAACCCAATAAGAGGATGAATAAGGACATGAATCAATAAAACATGGGTGAGCATAATAATCATCATCGTAACATAAGCATAGGATCTTCATCATAATCATGAGAGGAAACATTAGATAAAGGCATGGAATGTGGTGATGCATAAAAATGAAACATCATGTCTTAGTGGTCAAATACCACACATAGTTGTGAACAAAACTAGCATCATATTCACGCATAACATATGTGCATAACTATAACATCATCATTGTGAACAAATCTAGCATCATGTTCATGCATATTGTACATTATCTCATGAGATACATCACATTACTCAATTCATTGCAGGGCTATATAATTCTGGGCCCACCCGTCACATCATAACATTTACATAATCATGCATGTCACTTAAAACAATCATAGTTATGGAATAACCCATGAAAAAGAATGGGTTTCATGAGAATTTCATAAAGAATATATTCATGAATAAACATTGGGGTTCCCAAAAGAAAAAAGGGAGATCATATTTGGATTAGAAATCAACATTATTGAGCAAAGAAGAAACAACTTAAGAGGAATCAAGATGTGTTTTGAAAAGAAGATTTCTTTTAGAAAAACATTATATTCGTCATAAAATCAAGTTGGATACAGTTATAACCCAGAAAAGAAAAAGTAAGGATAATGAAATAATATTTAAAGAACAATAGAGGAATATTCATACTGAAAAATTATGTGAAAGAGGGATAACCCAAAGAAAGGGAGTTGGATTTGAGAATCCCCTTACCTTATGTCCGGATGCGTTCTATAATTACACTTAATATCCAGAATAATCAAATTAGATTTATTAATTACTAAATCAAGAACCTATTCTACATTTGTTTTATTTTTTATAATTTTATTAAGTTCATTTATGTCCATTTCTATGAGTAATAGAGTTCAATTTCATTGTTCTGAGTGTGTTCGTTTCATGGTTTATGGTCGGTTCCATTGAGTATACTTATGAGAGTTTTTTTCAAATGGAAGATAAACTCCAGAAGTGAAATTATATTTTATTAATGAACTTACAAAAGTTTAAATGGTCTCATATATCATTAGGTTTTCTGGTGTGAGGATGATTCATTAGATAAAACGTTAATAAAAATGTTTAATTTATTTTGGCAGTTTTTACGACCATTACGAACTAGTATCATTTTATTTAATATTATGTTTATATATTGGTTCCGGAATATGATACAACTTGTAATATGTATATTACAATCTGATTTAACCATAATAATGGTTTTATGACCAGCTTTGAAGGCGGTAATGGAAAATGAAAACTCATCGTCTATAAAGGCGGTGAATTGACACATCGCGGACGATGTTTTCATTTTTAGACTAAAAGGAAAAGAGAAGAGATTTAATGATGGATATTTCATTAACAAAATAACATTTAAGTATATATATGATACTGGTGTTATCATTCCACTTTGGATAGGGGAGGTGAGGAGAATATAAGAAAAGAAAAGAAATTAAAAGAGAAAGGAGGATTTTACCTCTTGAATATTGTTGCCTTGAGAATCTCCTTAAGGCACCTGGGTTTGGTCTTTTGTTGAGACTAGAAGCTCTTAGATGTGGGGAAGAGGCTTGGGAAGGGAATTGAACAGAATTTAGACAAGATAAAAGTTTTAGAAAGTGTGAATAGAATAGGTGGTGAGAGGTGGTATTTATAGGGTGAGGGGGTATTTTTTATTATTATATTCATTAGTTTATTATTTTGGCTAAAGACTATCAATAGTGTTGATTCCTATGACTAAATACAGTAAATGGTTCGGGAGAGTTTGAATCAATGTGTGCTTACATCATCCATATATCATCCATGACTCAAAATTTCACGTATTTAGCTTATTTTGTAAATTATCATATTTCACTATTCACCAAAAAATCAATTATTTTAGAAAAATCTCAAAAATTCACCCCAACCATTTTTTAATGTGTAGATTTTAAAAATGGAATCCATTTTATAAAACTAAATTTCTAAATATGAGAAGATTAATTTTTAAATAAAATCATCATTTATTCGAAAAATCCTAATTTTAATATTATAATCGATTTTATAACCCTTTGAAAAATTAATTAGAGTCTCATAAAATTATCTTATAATTATAATACAATAAAATATTAATTTATGAATATATCTTATGAAAATAAATTTTCTTTTAAATCGTTATATTAATTATAAAATTGAAAATAATCATTTATGCTTTACAAAAATACCAACACTTAATTTATCATTTTTAAAACACTAATTTACTTATACCATGATATAATTATAAAAAGAGAAATTTCATTCATAAAATTCTAGGTTATAAAATTAATAAAAGATTATTAATGAATAGACGATAAGATATTATAAAAGGATCATATATGATATTATAAATATTAATATGGTTCTGAAATAAGTTAATAACATGTTTAAAACCAATATACAGGAGGTTAAAGCATGTTCAACCAAAATGAATCGACAGGTAAGGGTTTTCACATCTCACTTTTATTTATGTGGGATGTATGTCATATTCACCACTTATTTTGTTATGTGGTATATATACTGTACATGAATGTATTTTATGATTCTTACCCTTAAATTTATGGTCATTTACATATCCATTTTAGGATCTATCTTTCTTGGGGCTTACTATTCAAAAGATTACCAAAGCGGTAATGAACTCTTGTCACAATTTGCCTTCTTTGAGACTTATTTTGTGTTATGCATCTATCTTCTTTTATGAAGTGTATATACAGACCCTTTGACATGTAATATCATGAATTTATTTATTCTCATGGTATTTTAAGTTTCATTTAATGTAATCCTTTCATGGAGCTTGCGATTCAAAGTTACCCAAGTGGTAAGTGTTTTATGTTACAACCTCATCATTTATTGGGATTGTTTGTGATTAAATCTCCAATATTGAAATCTTATGATATACCTCTAAAGAATTCTCATTAATTTTCTTCTTCTATGGTTATGTCTTGAGAATACATGTTTTATCTTCATTTTCCTCTCCTTATGTACTCAAGAGTTCGAAAAAAAATATGAAAATCGAGTTTTCGATCGAAAACTCTTTTTCTTCTAAAACCGTGTTTTCTAAAAAAAATATTTTCAAAAATGTTTTAAAAATTGTTTTTCAAATAAGAAATGATATTTTCCTCAAGAAATATTTAAATGGTTTTTAAAAGCTTCCTTTATAATCTTTCAAGGTTATTTTCAAAGAAAAGTATTTCAAAATGTTTTATGTTTTAAAAAGTGATTTTCAAAATGAAAAGGGTATTTTTCTCAAAATGTCTTTAATGATCTATTGATGGTATTTCTATTCATCGATGTCAACAACCATTGTTGTTACTTATCCTCCATTGGGGATATTTTGAACTCATATCATCTGCATTCTCCCTCTGAATGGATTATGATTGTTTCAAAGAGATTGTTATGAAACTCATTTATTTTCCACTGATTAATCATGTCAGAAAGAGATTGTTATGGAACTCGTTTGTTTTCCACGAGTTAATCGTGTTCTGAAAAGAATAAAGGTTGTTTCAATGTGTTATGATGAAATGAATTCTCTATGTGATTTATTCATTATTCGGTTCTTGAACATTATAAATGATGGGTGCACCCAGATAGCGTCGGGTGAGTCCGTTATAGCTTATATGATGGATGCACCCAAATAGCATTGGGTGAGCTCGATATAGCTTATATGATAGGTGCGTTCGGATAACACTCCAATGCATTAGATAATGATTATGTTCTCCGAAGAATTATATTAGAAGTCGATTGCATGGTCATTCCAATTGTAAGGGTTCTATAAGGGTTTTGTAAGTGTTTTATGATGATGATGTCCAAGATACCAACACTTTTTATCTATGATTTCCATGAGATTATAATGTTTTCATTTATCAAGATTGATATTACATGGCATGATTATTGATTCTTATGACTCTTTCCTTTGTTAAAGCCTTATGTCATGTTTCATAATTGATGATTCGGGTCTTGAAGGGTATGAGTTCTTTTATGATTTGTTTATGCACTCTGATTAGGTCGTCATACCCCTATGCACTTCTTATGTTCATTGATGACATTCAATTGTTAATGCTTATGATTACCCTTACTAGACATTTGAACTCACCCTTAATATGTTTCATTTTCCTCATGTTATAAAGAATGAGGATGAACGAATTATGTCTAGAAGGGAATTCGTATGGATGATGATGATGACTTAATATGAAATAAGAAAAATTGGGTTAAGTTGAAGAAATGCTCATTTAACGACATGGTATTGTTTATGTGAGAGTTTGTCCTAATTCTCTAAAACTCTAAACTTAAAAGGTCTTTGAGAATGTAAGTGATCCAGTTTTTCCTTTTGATGTTGTAAGGATTGGATGGGGAAAATTGGATCACAATTATTGATATCAAAATCGAAAAAGTAATGTTTATGAATTTAGTACCGGATCCGGGAGTGCGAGTTCTATGTTGTTATATAAACCGATCATGAAACGGACAAATATTAAACGAAATGTAAAATTAAAAAATAATATATATTGTTTATATTCATATTACAAGACTTATAATATTTATTTTAAATTCTTATAGTGATTAATTATATTTAGAAATGATAGGAAAATTATCAAAAATGAAAGAGTTTAGATAAAAACACATGATCACTTTGAGATTATTCATTTGCTAAGTGACTTATACTTTGAACGATTCAGTTGTTGTGAGATCATAACCTCCCCAACATGTATAAAAGGATTATAATAATGTAGTTCGATAAAGTTTTGAGAGAATTAAATTTTAAAAGTGAGGGAGAACAAGTTGTGAATGAGGGTTGTTTATGGATAAAAAAGATGAATTATTTGAATAAAAATTTGAATTAACAATTATTTTTTACTAAACTGTCAATAGTGATCAATTTTATGATTTAATAGTAATAAATGTTATTCAATAGTAAATGGTGTATTTAAATATTCAACTTCTAAAACCCTCAAAAAAACATTCATGCATTGTTATTACACAATCTTGTATTTATAAAAAATTTCAATTTCTAACATCATATTTTACTATTCATTAAAAATTTAATACTTCAATATTTTATCTATTATCAAATTCTTGATTTCAAAAATGAAAATCATTTTTTTTTTCAAAAATATATATCTAAATGAAGTAAATTCAACTTCTAAATGGAACATAAAAATTAGGGTTGCACAAAAAAAACACCGTATTATAAAAAAAAGGTATATCGCCTCTTTACAACGATCATATAATAGTCACATTACATCTTATCTTTCTATATATGTTTCTTTAACCGCACACTCTTCTCAATATATTTTTTATAAAATGCTTCTAAATCACAATCACGATCTTTATTTATATTTTTTATAAAATGCTTATAAATCTAATTTGAAATCACGGTCTTTATTTATATTTGATGTTTATTATTTATTGGTGGAGTGCCCTCGGTCGTCATGGGGGGAGGTTTCATTATGTGTAGATTTTCTTTTGCCCATCTTCCCTGAACTGATGTAATTATTAATGCAATAATATTTTTATATTATGACGTTGCGTTATTACAGTATTCATACTTTTTATTTAATAATAATAAGAAAACGTTAGGTTGTGATATAGGAGACATTAACTCAGGTAATGATGCTATACGCTGCGTTATTAGCAGGATACAAATACCGGAGCTAGAGTTGCATATCAAAATATGAGCTTGCTTACATTGCCTCTCATTTCAACTATTTTGGAATATATATTTTTTGGGGGAGTTGGGGAATATTTGATCACGTAAAGATTTTCAATGCATATGTATGATACGTGATACACACTCATTTTATTTTGATATGATCATAATTGATCAAAATTATCCATCTACATTCATGTGATAATTTGCATATTACATGTGTCACGAGGAAAATGAATGTAAGTCATCAAATCTCATTGCATTTTGGCCCAAACTATCGCATTCACTTTAATATTAATTTGATCATTTTTTTTTTCAAGGTGTTACTCTATTGTTTATTTTCCCATGATGTTCACATTAACTTAGAACTCTTAGCTACAAAAATTTACAATTTTATCCTTTTTACATAAACCATTGTGGCATCATGTATTTTTTTTCTTTATTTCTTTTATCTATCTAAACTAGTTATAAGCACTATAAATTGATCGGTTCAATTTATATCAGTTTTGTTAGGATCATTTTCCTCCAGCACAGACATTCTAGGCCCAACACACAGAACTTTATGGGATTCCATCCTAAAACTAATTGATGATAGGAGGACTTCATTCAAACTTCAATATAAGTCGGCATTCCTTGCGAAACCGACGCAAGATCGAGTTTGTACCCAACAATCCTCCTCTCAAAACAAATACGACACATAAGCCTCTCCTTCAAAGATAATTCACCAAATCCAAACATCTTAGCACCGTCATTTTCTCATCATCAGGGCTTTGAAGACTCTACACAATGCACTATGAATCCACATAGTTCAATGAGTCATTGTATCATTGTCAAACTAGTTTGAAGATATGTCACACACATCACACATTGGATACATGATGGCTCTGATACCACTTGTTATGATCGTTTTCATCTAACTCAAACCTTCCAAACTCAAAGTTTCATTCTAAAATTAATTGGTAATAGGAGCAGCTCATTCAAGCTTATATGTCACCCACCATTCCTTATGGAATGCAATATAAGATTGGATTTGCATCCAACAATTACTTGATTAATTATCAGTCAATTGTGTTTTTCTCTTAAAGGTGTTTTTTCATTCAATAGACCAGTTTAAACTGATGTCCTTAAACGATCAAAACCCACACCATCCTTCAGAAACACTCACCTGGATCTCATTGTTGGTTCCGAATGGAGTTCGGATGAAGTCGGAGTCGTACACCGACTAAAAATGCCAAGAAAATGAACAAAAGGAGTTAGTATCTGTAGAATGATAAAATGAGAGACTCGAACCCCCCAATGTGTACTCTCTAAAAGAGCCCTTAAGATTCTTTTGTAACAAATAATTAAGATCACACCAGACCTCAAGTCCGATGTAGGATGCAGACTCCAACACTCCCCCTCAAGCTAGGTGCACCTAGCTTGGACACAAAAAAGAAAAAAAACAAAGCATTCGAAAAACTGCAAACACTCCCCCTCAAGCTGGACATACCTAGCTTGATGACAAAACAAGACAAAGCAGAATAAAAGATAAAGCTACAAGGCTGCTGCTTCCCCTCACGATGGAAGCTCCCCCACAGGATGATGGATGGATGAAGTTGCCGCGAGCGCAGCAAAAGAACCACAGAAACCGGGTCGGTTGACGGAGCACCAGGAATGTCGCACTAGTGGGGCTGGTCGATGAGACGCCGGAAAATCCATACTAGCACCGGGAAAACCGCACTTGCGGGGCCGATGACGGAAGGCGGGGATTCCGCAGAATTGTTGCGGGATCTGGCGTCGCCAAAGGGCCCGGATCTCAGGCGGTCGAAGTGTTGCACCACGGTGGACGAAGCGCGAGGGAGCCACAGGCAGAATTGTATTGAGGGAGCCACAGACGGAACGCCAGAGTGGAGGCGGAGACGCTGCAGGATGCGCCAGCGACTGGATGTTGTCGGATCTGGCCAAATCTGGGAGGGGCCGGCATGAGATGCAGAGGTCGGCCAAGGAACCTGCGCTGGATGATGGTCGCGGGTCGGATGGAGGTGCGCGAGATCCGAGAGTCTCGCACAGAAGGAGCAACGGGCCGGTACGGTGTCGCGCCGAAGGCAGAGAGTCGGGAGAAGCCGTGCTCGGGAGGTCACGTCAATTGGAGGAAAGAACCGTCGAGGAGACGCGTCGGGATCTGGCGGTCGGATGGGGAGGCACGCGCTGGAGGTCTGGTCGTCGGAGGAGCAACAGCTACGACGGGAACCGGCGATCGGGAGGCTGCCGGGCAGGAGGGCCGTTGAGGGCGGTCAACAGGAGGTTGTCGGTCAGGAGGGTCGTCGCGCGGGAGCAGCACAAGAGGGCTGTCGCGCGGAAGAGGGCGACGTGCAGAAGGCCTGCTGGAGAGCCGGGAAGGCAGTGCGCCGCAGGGAGGAGGATCCTCGAGTGAGAGGGGCGTCGTCGGGGAGAACCGCCGGCTGGGAGTGCAGGAGCGGTGCAGGAGGGTCGTCGCACGGAAGAGGGCGACGCGCAGAAGGCCTGCTGGAGAGTCGGGAAGGGAGTGCGCCGCGGGGAGGAGGATCCTCGAGCAGGAGGGGCGTCGTCGGGGAGAACCACCGGCTGGGAGTGCGCCGCGAGAGGATGCTGGAGCAAGAGGGTCGTCGCGCGGGAGCAGTGCAGGAGGGTCGCGCGCATGAGGTCGTCTCGCATCACGACATAGGGGCGAGAGGTCGTCGTCTGCTGGTGAGCCGTCGCGGGATCTGGGTCGGGGCAGAGGAACACCACGGGAGCCGTCTGGAGCGGGAGCCGCGCAGAGCGGAGGAGGCGAAGCAAACCGCAAGGGAGGGGAACGTCACGCGCAGAGAGAGAGGGTCACCGAGGGTGGTCGACGGGAGGCTGGGGTCGCCTGGCGAGAGCGCAGAAGGGAGCCGCCAAGGATGGGAGTCGTCAGGGAAGGGAGGCCGCCGGGGAAGGGAGCCGCCGAGGAAGGGGGTGACCACGTAGGGCAGACCCGAGAGGCGGAAAAAAAATAGATAGAGGGAGGATTCAGGATTATATTCCCTCTGATACCATGTTGAATGATAAAATGAGAGACTCGAACCCCCCAATGTGTACTCTTTAAAGGAGTTCTTGAAGTTCTTTTATAACAAATAATTAAGACCACACCAGACCTCAAGTCTGATGTGGGACGCAGACTCCAACAGTATCCATTTAACAACATTTACTGGAAATTGTTTATAGCACTTATCACACATGACACGTGTGTTAAAATTGTTTATTGAAAAAATGCTTTTCCCGCCTAATGTTTTTCGAACTGATTATGGTAGGAGTTTTAAGCAGTTTTCAATAAACTGCTGTCAAACGGGACCTTATAAACTATGCAACACGATATGGAAACCAACAGTGATCAGAATAATTTATTAGAATCCAAACATTAAAATGTAAATGGAAGGTAGAACTCAAAACATGGCAGGAAAACTAGATGACGGGGGTATCACAGCAGAATTATAAACGGGTCCAAGGAAAAACAACTTTTTTGCCTTAAAATTTACTGAAGGTTATAAAAATACCTTAGAAGCCATTAGGGTTTATGTGGCTGGCTCGGAGCTTTAATCATTGTGCCCACAGTTCTAAACCAGTGCAAGAAATCGCGATGATCCTTAACGTAGAGCCAAGCATGAAGAAATTCAAAGAGTTCCTCGCTCACGCCACGCTCTTCTATGTAACTGTGCAACGCATCCCTCATCTTTATATCAAGATTCCTGTCAAATGGTAAACAAACCAGGTAGGTTTCTTTGGTTGCTGATATTTAAAATAATAAATGACATTCAAGGACCAGATTGTCAAATTTTAAATCTGCTGAAGAACCTTAAATTTAACAAACAATAAAGGACCTGGATTTAGAATTTATTTCAATTAAGGACCTCAAATTTGTTAATGTACAGAAATAAAGCATTGTTGTGAAAAAAAATTGAAGAGTAAAATTAGAATAGCGGAGAAAGGTGCGCAGAAAGCAAAGACAGGTATTTTATTAATGCTTACGGTGTCTCCCTCCAGCGGGGGGGGGGGGGGGCTGCACTGCCCTTTTATAGGCAGTGCAGGGTCGGTGGGAGGGGGGATTGGTGGGGGTGGGCAGCCCACCCCCGTTGAATACTGCAGCCGTCTTTCCGTGGCTGTCTAACACTCCCTCTTGGGATGCACACTCTCATCAATATCATACGTGTTTTGATATTGACTCAGTAAAAAACTTTTCCGGAAAAACCCAATGGGATAAAAACTAGAATAAGGAAGAGAGAATAGCCACGTAGACTCCTAAAAGTTACATTACATTACAAATTTTGCAATCTACGCATTCAACATATCACATGTTGATATCTTCGTTCTTCATTGTGTGAAGAATAAAAATTTCAGTGGTATGTGTTTTGACCGATCATTCTTGATGAAGTCTTCCTTTAATTGTGTGATTCACACAGTATTATCTTCGAATAATATTGTTGGCCTACAATCCATAGTCAATCCACTTGCCGCTCGAATGTGTTGAGTCATAGACCGCAACCAAACACATTCTCGACATACTTCATATAATGCTATTACTTCTGTATAATTTGAAGATATTGCAACGAGTGTCTCTTTTGTGATCACCAATAAATAGCAGTACCTCCAACTATAAACACATAACCGGTTTGTAATCGCGCATTCTGCAGATCAGATAAAGATCAGATAAATAACTTAATAAATAACATGCATCTGCAAAACCGGTCATCTTTTTTTCTAATTTGTTACAATAGAATAAACTCAAATCAATAGTACCGCAAAGATAACGAAAAATATATTTAATTCCATTCAAGTGTCTTCGTGTAGAGGCTTAACTAAATCTTGCCAATAAATTAGTAGAAAAACATATATCGAGACGAGTACAATTAGCAAGATACATTAGTGATCTGATATCACTAAGGTATGATACTTCTGAACCAACTAACTCCTCATTTTCTTCACATGGTTGAAATTGATCTTTCCCGATATTTAAAGACCGAACCATTGGAGTACTTAGAGGATTCATTTTATTCATATTAAAGCGTTTTAAGATCTTTTCAGTGTAATTTGAATGATGTAAAAATATACCATTTGGCGTATACTCAATTTGTAATCCAAGACAATACTTGGTTTCTCCCATGTCTTTCATTTGAGATTCATCCTTCCAATTTCTCATTGTATCATTGATCTTTTCTGGAGTTCTGATAATATTTAAATCATCAACATAAACAGCAATGATTGCATATCCACATGTTTGCTTAATAAAAACACATGGGCATATGGGGTTATTTATATATCCTTTATTTAACAAATATTCGCTCAAACGATTATACCACATACGCCCAGATTGTTTTAATCCATACAGGAATTTCTGCAATTTAATTGAATATAGGTCTTTGGGTTTTGATCTCAATACTTCGGGTATTTTGAATCCTTCAGGGGTTCTCATATATATACTACTATCAAGTAATCCATATAAATAAACTGTAACAACATCCATAAGCCGCATATTAGCCTTCTCAGCTATTGCAAGGCTGATTAGATATTGAAAAACAATATCATGCATAAGAGAAGAATATGTCTCATAATCAATTCTGGGTCTCTAAGAAAAACTTTGTGCGACAAGAGGAACTTTGTATCTTACAATCACGTTTTTTTTTATTACGCTTACGCACAAAAATCTATTTATATCCAACAGGCTTCACAGCTTCTGGTTTGAACATGATATGTCCAAAAACTCTGTATATTAAGTGGATTTAATTCAACTTGCATTTCGTTTATCCATTTATTCCAATCAGGTCGTTTTTGACATTTCGTAACAGACATTGGTTCAGGATTTTCATTTTCTATATCATATGACATAGAATATGAAAAATTTTCATCAATATTTTCCACATTACTTCGATTCCACATATCACCTGTAGTGGAATAATTAAGAGAGATTTCATTATTTTCAAAACCTTCAGGGTTTTCTATATCCTGTAAATTCTCATTACGATTCTCATCATGTGTTTCTTTAAGAACACTTAAATTATATGTTTCTTCTGGAACACCTACCGCCATAATGGGATTTTCAGTTATACTCATTCCTTTTCTTTTCCGAGGATTTCTAACCCTAGATCCAATTGATCTTCCACGCTTCAGGCATGTTTTTGAGATTTATGTAAGACATCAAATCTAGTCGGTGCATTTACAGTTGGTACATGTGATTTGGTTACGCCCTTTGAATTAATAAATGTATCGAGCAACTGATTTGCTAGTTCTTGAAAATGTAAAAAAAAAAATCACGTTCATCTCACACTACCGGGTGGGAGGATTGAGAAAAGATAACGTTTGAACATTCCAGAAAATTTCCTCTGTTTTTTTTTTCTCCCCCTAATGTTGAGAATACTTCTTAATTGAAGTGAATCAACAAAAACGTGTTGTAATCACCGGTTTGTGGTTCAAGATATTGTTAGTATTTGAAATTAGATTTAATACTTTAACAATTTTCCTTGTTTTGATAAATTAATGTTTCATCACATTTAATTTAATTAAAATTGTCTTTAAAAATAATCATTTCTAATGTACATGTCTTAATGTTCTGAATTGACGAATGATTGTTATTATTTTAAATTTACTTTATCTTGTAATGAAAAGTGCTAAGTAATGGCTTAAGTAAAAATTTAAGCCATCCACTGGGGAAGGGGTTTTGGGGCGTCAGTGGCGGGGTCGAGTCCCCGAGCTGTTTATTTGCAGATTTTTCTTGTAGCGTGCGTGAGCCGCCATTTAGCGGTTGTAACCCAACCTTTTAAAAATTTAGGCCATCCGCATAGGCCCATGGGCCAGCCCCACTACCACATAGGGGACCAATGGTCAACCCTGTGGGAGGTCCAACCCTAGAAGCCTGCACAGAGGCAGGTATGCAAGCGAGCTCGTGTATAAGGCCCGTTGGAACGTGTCGAGAGGAGCGCATGATGTGGGCCTAGTTAGCCCGCTGGGTCGTAGCCCGTGTGTAGGTGAATGGGTGTGCGAGTGTTGATCCCCCACTGGGCCAGCCCTACTACAACATAGGGGACCAATGGTCAACCCTGTGGGAGGTCCAGCCCTAGAAGCCTGCACGGGGCAGTTATGCAAGCGAGCTCGTGTATAAGGCCCGTTGGAACGCACTCAAAGGAGCGCATGATTTGGGCCTAGTTAGCCCGTTGGGCCGTAGCCCGTGTATAGGTGAATGGGTGTGCGAGTGCTGATCCCCTGCTGGCAGCTCGACGGTGGCATGGGACGAGTTGATTAATATAGCGGTTGATCACCCTACCGCTTTCCCGATGTGGGAGGCGGGTCTCACAACATTGTTCATCCGGTTAAAAGATTAGGACTTGCGCTCGGTCGTTCGATCAGTTTCACACGAATCGTCCCGATCAAACATTTGATCTCCCGCGCCTCAATCGATCTCCCGTTCATCGCCTCTTCGAAATTCGTGTCTTCTTCCTCCAGTCCATCGACGGTATCACTGTACACCGATGCTCTTCATGCAACGTCATCCCGACAAGTCCAGTCGTGCTTTCTCCGACGCTTATCTTGAGCACTAGTTCAACCACTCTTTAACATCAAAGGTAAAACATTGGACTTCACATGTTGCTCCTTTCTTCACCAGTAGATCTCTCCACCGGTACATTCGTGATTCACTGGCTGCAGCTTCAAGTTGCATTGGTAGATCTCCTACAGTTGCACAGTGACTTGGCAGCAGTTTCACAGTAGCATCACCATGCACCAACGCTAGATCTCTCTACCACTCGACACCACTGGTAGATCAATCTACCCACTCGACACCACCGGTAGATCAATCTACCGCTAGACAACAATAGATCCTCTATTCCATGCAGCAATGGTAGATCATGTTATTCAACGGTAGATCATTCTACCGTTCGACTACAACGATAAATCTTTGCAACGGTCGTTTGTCAGTGGTAGCAACACCGTGTTACCGTGAGGTATTTCTACCTACCGTTAGTTCAAATAAATTTTTCTAAAAATATAATTCCTATCTTTTTAATTGATTTAATTAAAATAATTTTTTTGATAACCACTATCATATTTTGCTAAAATATAGTTATATGTTGTGTAAAAATAATTTTGAGCATTTTTTACACATATACATGCAGTTAAAATTGTTAGTAATGCTCTGTTTTATGAAACTTATTATTTTATTAAACTCGAAGTTTATTCATGTGAATTATATAAAGAGCGTGAAAGTTCTTTGTTATTCAGCGTGGATTTTACAAAGGTAACACTTATATTATATTCGTTATTATGCGCTAACTCGTGGCATCTAGCTATTGGTTATGTAAACACTCTAAGAACAACTTTGTTTTAATGAAGCAAGATTTAATCATTAGAGATATCATTAAGGGATATTTTTAGGATATTCCAATACTAGCAAAGTTTATAGAGTTTTCAATAAGAAAACTTTAGTTGTTGAAGAGTCTGTGCATGTTAAATTTAATGAAAATAATTCTAACGTGGGATTCTGATTCAAACAAAGACAATGATGAATTCAGGGAATTTAATTTTGGTGAAAATAATGACCAAGATAATGAGAAGGCATCAGTTGAGGGGGAGCGTATCTCTTCTCAAACTAATCCTAAAGAATGGAAATCACTTAAAGATCATCCAATTGAAAAAGTAATTGGTAATGTTGAATCTGGTATACAAACCAAAAAATCTGTTTTATTTTACTGGGCAAACTCTGCTTTTGTTGTTGTCTTTGTACTTATAAATTTTGATAATGCTTTAATTGATTCAAATTGGAATAATGTTATGCATGATGAGTGAAATCAATTTGAAAGAAATAAAGTGTGGAATTTAGTTGAATTACCAAAAGATAAACTTGTAATAGGAACGAAATATATTTTTCGTAATAAGCTAAGCAAGAACAGTAGCTCAAGGTTATTCCCAGAAAGAGAGAATTGACTTTGAATATTCTTTTGCTCTTGTTGCTAAGATGGAAACAATTAGAATTCTATTAGCCTATGCTTGTTTTCAAAACATCAAATTACTTCAAATGGATGTAAAAAATGACTTTTTAAAAGGAATAATTTCAGAGGAAGTCTATGTTAGACAACCACCTGGATTTGAAAATGAAAACTTTCCGAATGATGTTTTTAAACTTAATAAAGCTTTATATGGTCATAACCAAACTCTTAGAGCTTGGTATGAAAGAATAACTCGGTTTCTAATTCAAAATGATTTTGTTAAAGGAAAAGTTGATCCTACCTTGTTTATAAAAAGAGTTTCAAATGATATATTGATTATACAGATTGTTGGATTGGTGTAGCCCAATCCGGTTGGGCCGAATGTTTGTGGCCCGCAACTGTAGCAATGCTGACCACTGTAGCAGAGCTGACCGCCCGACACCGACAGGCACTGTAGCGGTGCAGACTTCGGGGTCAACTTTACTGTAGCGCTTTTGACAAAGCCAGCCGTCGTTCACTGTAGCGACGCGGACCACTTTTTCGAACAGTGATCGTCTTCTCCATTGTTTTATAGCCCATTTTTAGGCTAGGGTTTCTACGAAAAAAAACCTCTGTAATTTGTGCTCCCGAAGTAGTGAAATTCTGCCTCTCCCGTGGACGTAGGGATTATTCCCGAACCAGGTAAATCGCTGTGTCCTTTGCTTTCTTTTCTTTCGTTTTTCTCGTTTCTGTCGTTGTGACTCCCGACGATTCCGCAACACAAATTTATGTTGATAATATAATATTTGCTTCAATAAATGTTTCACTATGTAATGATTTTTCTAAACTAATGATAAGTGAATTCAAAATGAGCTTAAATGGAGAAATAAATTTTTTTTCTAGGTTTACAAATTAATCGAAGGAAAGATGGTATTTTCTTAAATCAAACTAAGTATGCTAAAAACTTGTAAAAAGGTTTGGACTTGAATCTAGTAAGATTGTGAAAACATCAATGAGTACTAATTCTAAATTGGATTTAGATGAGTCTCAAAAGTCAGTTGATATTAAATTGTAGAGGCGTGATAGGCAATTTATTGAATCTCACTGAATCTAGACTAAACATAATGTTCTCAGATTGTTTGTGTGCTAGATTTCAGTCTGATCCTAAAAAAAATCATCTTAAAACTGTTAAGAGAGTAATTAGATATATCAAGTGAATTGTTTGTACTGGATTATTCTAATCTAATGAGAACTGTTTTGATTTAATATCTAACTCTGATTCTGATTCTGGAGGTTGTAGACTTGACCGGAAAAGTACAACAGGTGTGTCATTTTCTAAGTAAAAGTTTAATTTCAAGAAGTTCTAAGAAACGACCTTCAGTAGCACTATCTACAGCTGAGGTTGAATATGTTGTTGCTGCTAGTTGTAGTTCACAAAGTTTGTGGATAAAACTTTATTTGATTTCAATATTAGTTTTGATAAAGTTCCAATCTTTTGTGATGATTCTAATGCTATTTCAATTTTTAAAAACCCTCTGCAACGCTCTAGAACAAAACATAGATGTGATATTTCATTTTCTGAGGGATCATGTAAATAAAGGTGATATATGTTTAGAAATTCTTCCTAAAAAACAATTAGCTGACATTTTCACCAAACCTTTAGATTATGTCAAATTTGAAAAAATGAGATTGAATGGGATATGCTTGAAGCTTAACATTTCTGTTTAATATAGTTATTGTCTTGATAAAATTACACATCCATTTTACATTTTGTTTACATAAGTCATGTAATTAAATAATATTCCTTCTAAAAGATTTCTTATCTGATAATTCTAAGTAGTTTTTACTGTGTAAAAGGAACAATGTTTTCATATTTTGATTTTAAAATACATTTTGATAAATTTCAAAGAGGTTATTTTTGAAAATTTAATAAATGTTTTGTTCTGTAATTTATAAAAAGGGAGAGATTGTTAGTATTTAAAATTAGGTTTTAATACTTCAACAGTTTTCCTTGTTTTGATAAATTATTGTTCCATCGCATTTAATTTAATTCAAATTGTCTTTAAAAATATTCATTTCTAATGTACATGTTTTAATGTTTTGAATTGATTAATGATTGTTATTATTTTAAATTTACTTTATCTTGTTAATGAAAAGTGTTTAATGGCTGAAGTGAAAATTTAGGCCATCCATACAAGCCCATGGACCAGCCCTACTACCACATAGGGGACCAACGGTCAACCCTGTGGGAGGTCCAACCCTAGAAGCTTGCACGGAGGCAAGTATGCAAGCGAGCCCGTGCATAAGGCCCGTTGGAACGCGCTCGGAGGAGCGCATGATTTGAGCCTAGTTAGCTCGCTGGATCGTAGCCCGTGTATAGGTGAATGGGTGTGCGGGTGCTGATCCCCCGCTGGAAGCTCGACAGTGGCATGGGACGAGTTAGATTGATATAACGGTGGATCACCCTACTGCTTTTCCGATGTGATGGTGGGTCTCACAACCTTGTTCATCCAGTTTAAAAAATTTGAACTTGCGCTCGACCGTCCAATCGATTTCACGCGAACCGTCCGATCAAAGATTTGATCCCATGTGCCTCGATCGATCCCCCGCGCATCGCCTCTTCGAAATTCGTCGTCTTCTTCCTCCAGTCCCTCAACGGTATCATTGTACACTGATGCTCTTCATGCAACTTCGTCCCGACAAGTCCAGTCGTGCTTTCTACGACGCTCATCTACAGTACTGGTTCAACAGGTTGCTCCTTTCTTCACTGGTAGATCTCTCCTTCACCGGTAGATTCACGATTCGCTGGTAGCAGCTTCAAGCTGCAATAGTAGATCTCCTACAGTTGCACAGTGACTTGGCGACAGTTTCACAGTAGCATCGCCATGCACCAACAGTAGATCTCACGACCTCTCGACACCACCGGTAGATCAATCTACCATAGGGCAACGGTGGATATTTTGTTCCATACAACAACGGTAGATCATTCTACCGTTCGACTACAACAATATATCTTTGTAACTGTAATTTGTCGCCGGTAGCAACACCGTGGTACCGCCAAGTATTTCTATCTGCCGTTAGTTCAAATAAATTTTTCTAAAATATATAATTCTTATCTTTTTAATTGATTTAATTAAAATAAATATTTTGATAACCGCTTTATTATATTTTGCTAAAATATAATTATACGTTGTGTAAAAATAATTTTGAGCATTTTTTATACACTTATATAAATGCAGTTGAAATTGTTAATAATGCTCTATTTTATGAAAATTTTATTATTTTATTAAACAGGAAGTTTATTCATGTGAATTATATATATTTTTATTCTACTAAACATGTTGAAGTTTTATACTATCATTTCATGAAGAAATAAAGAGCGTGAAGCTCTTTGTTATTCAACGCGGCTTTTATAAAGGTAATGGTTATATTATATTTGTTATTATGCGCTAACTCGTGGCATCCAGCTATTGTTCGGTTATTCCACCACAAAAAAGTTCGGGTTGTGACTCCCAATCAAAAGTCAGGTCACAGACTAGGTTTAGTCTCCAATAAAAAAAATGGGTTGTGCCTTGAGGTATTTGTAAAAGGCAAAGTCTATGACAGGTTCTCACACCTTTAAAAATGAGGTTTTTAGTGGGTACCAATCTTCTCGCTAAGTAGAGAAGGTTGAGGAGTGGATTAAAATCTTGGTGATCTAAACCACTATAAATCTTTGCGTTCTTTTTTTTTATTTCTGCTACACTTCATTTCAAGAACACTGCACTCACTGTAGATCATTATTTTATAAAATCTGATTGATTTCTGATAAAAGTTTTTAAACGACTATTCACCCCCTAGTCTTTATTGTCATCATTTTCGATCCAACAGATATCTGATGATGGGTGAGGATTCATATCCTGCATATATTCTCAACCTCCTTTGAAGTCTCATCTTTGTACGTTGTGGGGGCAATTGATACATATACTGCACCACTAAATATTCTTAAGTGGGAGACGTCGAGCTCTTGCCCAAATGCCAATTGAAGTGAAGGGTGCTTATGATATACACTTAGTCTAATGCGAATTAATGTAAGGCAAGCTCAGCAGTTTTGTTCTCATTATTAATGGTTTAGCAATAAATTGGAGGATTTTTATCGGAGATTCAGCTAAACCATTTTGTGTATGCGCATGGGCGACTGAATGCTCCACAGTAATCCCTATTATCATACAATAATCATTAAAAGCTTGAGAGATAAATTCTCCAGCATTATTGAGTCTTGCTTTGTGCTCTCAATTTAATTATTTGAGAAAGAAATCATGAAAACGCTACATTACATGTTGAGAGCAAACATACGTGTGACCATCTGCTAGATACATCAATTAATACCATAAAATATTTAAATGGCTCACACGATCGATTAATTAGTCCACATATATCCTCTTGAATTCGTTCAAGGAAGGTTGGCATTTCATAATCACTGACCCTTTTATATGAGGCGAAATTATAATCACTGACCCTTTTATAGTCTTGGAAGCGTAAACCATTCCATTCATCACGAGTCGCAGGAAGAACAACCTCCTTTTGATGATCATACCTCTCTTTCAAATTCTTCCAGAAATTACTTGGATCTCTTTCTGTGAGGTATTCACATTTCAATCCCTCGTCGAGATATATTCTAAGGAAGATCATCGCCTTCGCTTTATTTTAGAGTGAATTATTTTGTTTAATTGTTTCCATGAAATTCATCGATTCAAGATGCATGTCAACATCCATTGTCCATGGCATTTAATTACTTCCGGTAATATCAAGAGCGGTGAATTCGAGTTTCGTAGGATTCAACATGATGACAACCACGAGAGAAAAACTTTATTATATATATCACCTTAATCGGTTAATAAATCTTTCACGTGAGGGTTTTAAATAAATAAATCAATACATCATGTTACTCGTCTAAAACTTTCTTGTGTGAACTGATTTATTAATTAGACCGTCCAATCAGGCGGTGCAAAATAAATAAATTAAAACCGTCTGAATAGGCAGCAACCTGACCTTTATGACGGTAATTAAATAAACCACATAAACCGTCCAACCAGGCGGTAAAAAATAAGGTTTAAGATGAAAATAATAAATAATTAAAATCGTCCAACCAGGTGGTGAGAATTAAGGTTTAAAATAAAAACATATTTTTCTCCCTTTTTGAGCGTTCGTGCCGATAACGTGTTATGAAAACAAAAATTGAAAAGAGTAAAATTATAATAGCGGAGAAAGTTGAGCAGAAAGGAAATACAGGCATTTTATTAATGCTTTCGGTGTCTCCCTTCTATCAGCAGTAAATCTCCAGGGGGCTGCACTACCCTTTTATAGGCAGTGCACCAGGGTAGGTGGGCGGATTGGTGGGGGTGGGCAGCCCAGCCCTGTTGCCTTTCAGCGGCTGCCTAACAACCATAAATATTTCATCACATTTACAATAAAAATAACATTTTCTTTTTGTTGATTAATGTAGAATGATAAAAAAAGGTGAACCTAATACCCAAGGTGTCTCTCTAAAGGAAGTCTTGAGGTTATTTTATAATGAATAATAAAGACCACATCATACCACAAGTCCGATGTGGGGTGCAAACTCCAACAGTCCCCCTCAAGCTAAGTGTACCTAGCTTGAACACATAAAAAAAACAAAGCAATCAACAGACGCTGCAAACACTCCCCCTCAAACTGGACATACCCAGCTTGATTACAAAACAAAACAAAACAAAGAAAAGATAAACCATCATGGCTGCTACTCCCCCTCAAGAAGTTGATGGATGATGCTACTGAAAAAGTTTGGTTACTAAGCCGCACAAGCGGTGTCGGTCAACGAAGCGTCGGGAAATCCGCACAGGCGGACCGATCGTCGTAGGTGCCGGGAATGCCGCACTGGCGGTGTAGGATGAAGGAGCGCAAGGAATGCCGCACTGGCGGTATCGGTCGTCGGAGGCATCGGGAATGCCGCACTGGCGGGACAGTCGTCGGAGGCACCGGTAAAGCCAGAGTGGAGTGGGCCACTGCCGGAGAGGAAGCCGAAAAAGTTGGGGCGGATGAAACCGACGGGGAGAGCTGCCTTGCAGAGGAGCAGCAAACGAAACAGTGGGAGATGGTTGCAAGGCGCTGGGCAGTTTCAATAGAGAACTACTACGCGCGGACGAAGAGATCGACGACAAGGAGGTGATGTTCGAGGCGGTCGGGGAAACAAGAGGAGACATTGCTCTGGCAGGCGCGACGGTCAGACCCTAACCTCCGACGACCGCGACGGCGAAGAAGATGAATGCGATGACAGGGAAGCAGTTGCTGCTCCAATCCATTGTTCCCTTTCCCCTGCGCAGAAGAACGGAAACCTCTGAGACGCGCGCAATCAGGGAGGTGCCGACACGGGATGATGCCGACGGGAATGGGCGCAGAGGCGGAGAAGATGAATGCGATGACAGGGAAGCAGCCGACAGGGAGTCCGCGTAGGACGAGGCTGAGATCCACAGGAGGAGGCCGCTGGAGAGTCCATGCAGGGGGCCGTCGACGACAGGGCGCAGAAGAGGAAGTCGCGCAGGAAGAGGTGTTGGATCCAACGAGAATGGCAGGGGCGTCGCACCTGGAGAAGACCGTCGCACAAGGAGGGCGACGCGCAGGAGCCCCCCCCCCCCCGCGCAAGGAGGAAGATGCCGGCAGGGGGCAACGGCGGAGGACATGTGGCTCCTTGCCATGGAGGTCGCCGCCCCCCAACGGGGGGAATAGCTGGAAAACCTAGACGGAAAAAAAAATGGGAGGGAGGGCTCAGGTTAGGATTAGACCTCCTTTGATACCATGTAAAATGATGATGAGAGGTGACCCCAATACCCAAGGTGTCTCTCTAAAGGAGGCCTTGAGATTATTTTATAATGAATAATAAAGACCACATCAAACCACAAGTCCGATGTAGGATGCAAACTCCAACAATTAACAAAATTAAGGTGTTTGATTGAAATTAATTTTATTAACAGGTCCATCGTCAATTTCCCTGACATTATTTATCCCAACATTTCAACAACCTTCTTTAATTACAAAGCACAAACAAAATCAAATGAAACAGACAGACAAAAAGAAAGAAAATTAAATGAATAAAACAGTAATATTTATCCTAGCATGACCAGAACAGATAGGAATGCGAGCCAAATAATAATAGGTCACCCCCACACCAGAGCTCTAGAACCCAAAAAAATAATATAAAAAACGAAAAGACGGGCGAGGGAAAAAAACATATTAAAAAACAAGGCTATTGAAAAATAAATTAGGACATACATAAAGATTTTCAAAAAGCATTTGGGATTAACAGTAAATAAAATTCCAACAAAAACAGGAGGAAAAAATCAGATGAATATGACAGTATTGTCCATCCCTCAAGTATGCAAATTCAGATGAAAATGATGAATAAATACAGAAAGCTTACTCAAAAACAGGACCGTGGTATTCAGTTGGCACCTTGAGAGGCTGCAATGCCTCCAGCTTGGGCCTCAATGAAACAGAGCGTACCCCCACAGCATCTGGGTACAAATCACAAAGAAAATGCAATGCATCTCCTTCATCAGGCTTTGAAACAGTGACATGGAGGAATAGAAGATCCCGATGCCCGTCATTATCAAGATGACGGACATTTATCAAGTCAGCAAACCGCATTACATAAATATCAATCTCTTCCTTGTGATAGGTTCGTTTCAGAACAGGACCACCAATTTCAAGTGAGTTTTTCACAATTGTGAACGGGGATGGAGGTTTTATCCTCTGCAGCACATGACACGGATTTAGCAAGCCCAACAAAGATTAAGAGACGCGTTGGAAACACACTCATATATCATGCAATGGGTGATAAAAAAAATTAATTCAAACTAAACCTATATGAGACTGAATTGCTAAACACATACATATGCTGACAACGAAGATGAACCCAATTAGCCCTGAAATTCATAAACCAGGCTCTATTCATTTGAAATTGAGCGCATTTTAGAAGCCCTGGGTCTTATTCAGACAAGGATTAGGGAATGACCAATGAGTTTTCTGCTTTTGTGCATCTCAGGGCTTTGAAAATCTGGGGGGATAGCTTCCCAAGATGGAAGGGCTCACGTTATTCCAGCTATAATCATTGTCATTTATTTGAAAAATATTTTTTTGCTGGCACTCACCAGATTTTCACGCGGGTATCTCATTTCTCTATTTGTCAAATCTTCATTTTGTTTGAAGGCATTGTATACATGCTGCCCTTTTATTTTTATAACCATATTAGCCATTCATTGCTTTATTAGTCAAACATTTTTTGATGATGTTGCCAAATTCTGAGTGCGAGCAGGCAAATCTTTCACCCATCCATTCACAGATTCATAACATGTTGGAGTTGGTGCCCTAGAACCAACTTCTAAGGTACTTTATGATTACATGTGTTCATTATTTTGAATATTAATAAAGTTCATTATCACATCATGATTGTTCCTCTACATGACATAGTATGTCATAATGTCTCAAATATATATGTCACGTTGAAAGGTCGTAGCAGTTCTCAACTATGATGAAAACCTGGAGGTACCACGACAGTATTCTTGAATAAATTTTCTATACCCAGATGATGTTGTTTGACGGGACACAGACAATACAGGCTATAAGGGGTAAGAGGATCATAAGACATTAATGTATTGACCAAAAATGTGACGACATATGTTCGCGGCGAAGTAGGATACGTTGACCGCATCATGAGTGATATTGTATTAATGGATAATGCGAGAAAGGATTTATCCTTTCTAATTATTAACAGAAGTTGATATATCAGGTCATTTGATGGAAATGGAACTGTCTGGATAAATCCAATATCATAGTGTTCTGGGGGCATGTTCATTTCCGGAAAGTTAAAGAAAAAGATCTCAAACACATAGGTTGATGACATCAGTGTGCAACCTGTTTGATTAAAAATGTCGCAATAAAAGGATTATATTACACAGTAGAGCATTAGTAGGAGGTCATATGTTGTTACGACATTAACTTCTTTCTCTATAGGTGTCTTGACGTATGGCGAGACGCAAACCTTGAACCTTAAGAATCTTCGCCTAAGGTCGCTGAGAAAAAATCTTAGAGGTCCACACACTAAGTGTATATGCAATTACAGTTAAATTCAATATTGAATTTAACAAGTTAGAATAAATATTATTATTCCTACTTTATGGTTTAATAATTATTCATTATTGGTTAATTGTCTAGATCTAAAGTTATTCGAAAGAATAATGCAATAGATGGTGTTTAGATAAATTGGATTAATTTGTTGTGCTTTATCCTAATTAAAGAACGAATTTAAGTAATTAATGGATAAATTGCAAATGTATGTTTGTTACATTTTATGTGGATGGTTTATGAGCTCAGACCAAACCTTTGTATGTGATTTTTTTTTCTTTTAATTTATTATTATTGTTAAACCCTTTTTTTATTATTTTATTATTTTGGATATTTCTGAGTTCCACATCAGAATACTCCTGTATGTATTCCGTTTTCTCAATCTATAAAAGTAGGTCTCCGCCTCACCTTGAGCTAAGGGGGGTTTCCTATTTTACATGGTATCAGAGGAAAACCGTTAAATTTTTTTCCTCTCAGCTCTGCCCTACGTGGCACCCCCCTCCCAGGTCTGCCCTACGTGGCACCCCCCTCCCAGGTCTGCCCTACGCGGACCCCCCCCCCCCTCCCGGCTCTGCCCTACGCGGCCACCCCCACCCTCCCGGCTCTGCCCTATGAAGCCCCCCCCCCCAATTCCCGCCTTTCGCGGCTCCCTCCGGCGGCTTCCTCCGGCATCGTCCCGGCGTCGCCCCTCCGTCACGCCACAACCCAAGCACCCCTCCAATCCGCGGCGCAGCTCTCCCCATCGCTACCTCTCCTGCGACTTCTCGGCGAAGACCGGCCCCGCCTCCTCCTCTGTGCGCTCCCACCGGCACTCCCAGCTGCGCACCTCCAAACCCCTCGGCGACTCCCGGCCCGACAACCCGTCGCGACTCTCGGCTCGCCTCCAACGGCTCCCGCCCTACCCACCGCACTTTCCGGCTCCCGCACCTACCAGCTCCCGCATCTCCAGTCAACCGCCCCTCTCATCCAACTTCCAACATGGCTCCCGGCCTTCTCCCACGACGCCCCTCTCAATCATACCAACGTCGCGGCCCTCTCCCAGAAGAGCTCTCGCCTCACCGCGCCCAGCCCGGCCTCCCTGCTGTTGTTCCCAGCACCCTGCTCATCCCAGCCACGTCCATCCACGTCGGCTCCTCGCGCGACCTACTGTGGTTATCCCGACACACGACGCCCTCCTCGTCGAGGCGCACTCTGCCCGCCCTCCCGACGCGACCACGTCTCCTAGTCCAGCATCAATCGCCAACCTAGACTAGGGGATCCCGAAGTCCTCCCGCACCAACCGGACGCCTCTCTCGGCGCCTACCGGTTCCTCAGTCGGCTCCCGGCGCTGCCCGCCCCTGCTGCTTCCCGGATTCACCCGGCACCGCCTTCTTGCGGCCTCTCATCGCGGCATCCTGCACTCCACGGCGCACCGCTGAACCTGTCATCTTCTACAGATGTCTGAGTCCTCCATGGCAGCCTCTTCTGCTCTACCCCAGATGATCACCGCCTCCACCCGCCTCGTCGATGAGCGGCTCGACTCTACCAACTTCTCCATCTGGCAGAAGACTGTGTTGATATCTCTGATTGGAATGGACCTTAATTCTCACCTTGTGGATCCACCACCAGAATCCACCGATCCCAAATATCGTTCGTGGAAACTTGATGACAGCAAGATCTACGCCTTGCTAGTCAATTTAATGGATCGCTCAGTCAAATATGTCACCCGGACAGCGAATACAGTAAAGGAAATCTGGGATTCTCTGAACATCATGTATTCCGAGACCAACAATTTGGCTCGGGTCTCCGATGTTCTTCAGAGACTGTCGCATATCCGACAGCAGGACAAATCCTTCCCAGCTTATTTCATGGAATGAAAAGGTCTTCGCGATGAGTTGCAAGAGTTGTGCCTCGTTCCCCAGACATCGGCGAACGCTCAGACCCAAAGGGACCAACTCTACATCTTCAATCTTCTCAATGACCTCACTCCTGAGTATGTCGCGACGGCTACCGAGATGCTTCTCAGCCCTTCTACACTGGCGATACCACAGGTGTATCATCGCCAGGGCAAGTCCCAACGAGCTCTTCCCCCGCCCACCCCCATCATTGATCACTCTGCTCTCGTCGGTCGTGGCGGTAGAGGCTCCTCGGGCAATCGTGGATGTGGCCGTGTAGAGGGTCGTCCTCGTCCCCTCTGTCAGCACTGTGGCAAGTTTGGCCACCTGATCGACTGATGTTGGGTTCTTCATGGACGCCCATCTCAGCAACCACGGTAGGGTCAGACGGCGGTCCAGGAGGCTTCCTCATCAGTGGCAGCTCTTCCACCATCTTTGGACCTTTCTATGGCGGACCTCCAGCTGCTTCACGATTCTCAAACCTCCGCCGAACCTGGTCCGTCTTCGGTTTCTCTAGCCCACTCTGCTGGTTCCGCTGCCTTCGTCGGTCGTCGCTCACCTGCCTGGATGCTCGACTCAGGTGCCTCCGACCACATCACCGGTGATGCTGGTATGTTGACCTCCTACTGTCCTTATGTCGATTTCTCAGCCATCACCGTCATTGATGGCTCCACTATCCCCATTGCGGGCTTTGGTGCATGCTCCCTGACTTTATCGATTCACCTGCCCTCTGTGGCACATGTGCCCCGCGGTCCATTTAATCTTCTTTCTATCAGTAAAAGCTTACAAAGGATTACAACTGTGTTACCATATTTACATCCACTGCTATTGTCTTTCAGAAGCGGACTACGAACCGGGAACTTGGTAGAGGTCAGCTTCGGGACGGGGTCTACATGTTCGATGGACCAGCAACCGTCGCCTGCACATCTGTCGCTGCTCGAGCATTGGATCTTCATTCCCGGTTGGGACATCCACCCGCCTCCACCATTCATCAACTTTATCCAGATTTTAGTCAGCGTCTTTCTTTTCATTGTGAGTCTTGTTCATTTGCGAAACATCATCGCACTTCATACATTCCTCGGGTGGATAAAAGGGTCTCACAACCTTTTGATCTGGTTCATTCAGACGTGTGGGGTCCCTATACCATCTCGATTCATTTGGGGTATAAATATTATATATCTTTCATTGATGATTTTTCACGAATGACTTGGTTGTACCTCCTTCGAGAACGCTCTGAAGTGTTTTCCACATTCCAAGCATTTTACAATGAAATTCATAACCAATTTTCTCTCTGTTAAATGTCTTCGCTCGGACAATAGGCGTGAATATCTCTCCACTCCCTTTCGGCAGGTCCTCCAGGCGAAAGGCATCATTCATCAGACCTCTTGTCCTGATACACCCCAGCAGAATGAAGTGGTCGAGCAGAAACACAGACATATTTTGGAGACTGCTCGTGCCCTCCTCTTCCACCGACAGGTGCCTCTGCTCTTTTGGGGAGATGCAATCCTCACTGCTACCTACCTTATAAACCGTCTTCCTTCTTCTATCCTTCAGGGGGAAACTCCTTTTCAGGCTATGTCTTATCTCTCTCCTCACTCCCTTCCACTTCGGGTGTTTGGATGCCTCTGTTATGTTTGTGGCATTCGTTCCAGCCTCTCCAAACTCTCTCCCAATTCCCTCCAGTGCATCTTGGCTATTCCCGCACTCAGCGCAGATATCGTTGCTTCTCACCGTACCTACGGAGGTATGTCATCTCTGCTGACGTCTCATTTATTGAGAACTCTCTGTTCTCCCTTCCCTCTCCTCATCCTAACTCTGCCATTGATGATTGTTTTCCTCTCATCATCCACTCTCCTCCGGTGTCTCCTCCTACTGATACCCATTTTGGTAGGATCTACTCACATCGTTCATCAACTGTATCACCCGTCCCGGCCAATGACACTGTCGTCCCCGCTTCGTCCGACGCTCCTGCCCCAGAACCAGACGACTTGCCCATCGCACTCTGGAAAGGTACTCGCTCTTGTCAGGAGACTCCTCTCTTTACATCTTCATACAGGGGACTGCCGGCTCTGGAGACGGTATCTATTCCCCACACAGTTGGTGATGCAAAATCTCACCCAGAGTGGCTAGCAGCAATGCGAGATGAATTGCAGGCTCTGGAAGAAAACCATACTTGGGACCTTGTCTCCCTTCAGACGGGCAAACAGGCGGTTCGCAGCAAATAGATTTACACAGTCAGGCTTAATCCTGATGGCACTCTCCGTCGACTTAAAGTCCGCCTTGTAGCCAAGGGCTTCGCGCAGACTTATGGTGTTGACTATTTTGATACCTACTCTCCAATTGCCAAGATGGTCTCCGTTCAATTATCCATCTCTCTAGTCGCCCATCATCATTGGTCACTTCATCAACTGGATTTCAAGAATGTCTTCCTCCATGGTTTTCTTGAGGAAGAGGTTTATCTACAGCAGCCCCCAAGATTTTGGGCCTCTGGCGCCGAATCTCAAGTATGTCGTCAACGTCGCTCTCTTTACGGTCTCAAGCAGTCTCTTCGTGCTTGGTTTGGCCGCTTCAGCACCGTCGTCACCAACTTTGGGCTCTCTCGTAGCATATAGGACCACACCGTGTTCTATAGGACGACATCCGCCAGCTGCATCCTGTTGGTCGTTTATGTGGATAATATCATCATCACCGGGAGCGACTCTAATGGCATCACCCACCTCAAGGGGCATCTTCACCATCACTTCCACACTAAGGATCTCGGCTCTCTCACATACTTCCTCGGCATCGAGGTCTCCTATTCTCCGGACACCATCTTCCTCTGTCAAAGGAGATATGCGTTGGATATTCTGCAGGATGTTGAGCTGACAGAGGCCACTGCTATGGACACTCCTCTGGAGCCTGAGGAATGGTCTCTCTATGACTCCTCATAACCATATTCACACCTAGAGAGATACCGACAACTGGTGGGCAAACTCAATTATCTCACCATGACTCGTCCAAACATTGTCTGCGTCGTTGGCAAAGTGAGCCAATTCATGGAGCATCCGACCACCTCTCAGTGGGATGTTGTCCTCTGCATCGCCAAATACATCAAGCGAGATCATGCCCGTTGTCTTCGCTACTCTCACCAAGCTTATTCTAAATATTGAGGCCTTTTGTGATGTTGACTATGCTGGTTGTCTTACTACCCGGAAATCCTACTTATGGATTTGTCGTGTTCTTGGCAGGCAACCTCATCTCCTGACGTAGCAAGAAACATATTGTAGTCTCTCGATCCAGTGCGGAGTCCGAGTATCGTGCCCTGGCCACTGTCACCACGGAGATCATTTGGCTTCGACATCTCCTCTAGGAGTTTGACTTTCCTCCGCAGACATCTGCTCACATCTGGTGTGACAACCAAGCCGCCACCAAGATTGCTTCGAATCCTGACTTCTATGAACGCACGAAGCATATTGAGGTGGACTGCCACTTTCTTCGTCACCACCTGGAGCACAATCATGTCAGCTTTAGCCACATCCCGACGACGGACCAGCTTGCCAACATCTTCACCAAAGGCCTCCCAACGGCTCGTCTGGCGTCACTCGGTTCCAAGCTAGGCATCCACAGCATCTGCGACCCAGCTTAAGGGGGAATGTGACTAGTCTTGTCTAATGTCATCTTTCTTTTTTTGTGGGACCCGTGGTCCAAGTTGGGCATGTCCAGTTTGAGGGGGAGTGTTAAACCCTTTTTTTATTATTTTATTATTTTGGGTATTTTCGAGTCCCACATCGGAATACTTCTATATGTATTCCGTTTTCTCAATCTATAAAAGTAAGCATCCGCCTCACCTTGAAGTAAGGGGGATTTCCTATTTTACAATTATTAAATTAAAATGATGGTTTGCGCGTCATCTCTTCCTTATTATGTAAGGGTCTGCATGCCCGCAGTTTCTTTTATGTAAACCCCCCTTATTCAATCCATTGGATCCTCTCACCTGCGTGTGAGTAAAAGCTTATATAAGGATGGAGCTCCCAGGTGAGAGAAGGCGGTCTGAGTCCCGGAGCCGAGGCGAAACCAATCAAAGCGATGCATAGGAGCCGAGGTGAAATGCCACAACACGAACCAAGTTACGGTTCAAAGTGTTTTCCCCTAGGGTCAAGGGTTAATTTATCATCTTCTAGATAAACTAACCATTAGATAATCAATTTCATCATCATGACACTTATATTTTATTTATGTCAATTGCATGGTTGATTATTTATGTTTGTGGATGCTTCGTGATCACTTAATAAATGAATTAATAATCATGCAAGATGGAATGAAATGAAACCGGATTATGCGTAAATTTTATAAGACGTAGGTTAATCATTTAAGTAAAATTCACATAATATTAACCAGACATGTGATAAGATAAAACTAGGTTTTTACGCATAAGCATAAAAATCTCTTAGTAAGTCGGTATAGCCTTACATTACTTGAATTAAAGTCAAACTCATAGTCCAAAGTGTTTGATCGATCCAAATCGAGTATTTTCAATTATCGGGGAACTTTTAGCTTGAAATTTTTTGGTGACTTAACTTGCTTCGCATCAAGGGTTGATTGTCCAAGCAGGACTTGGTGTAACTGAAAAACACGGGTTGAGAAAATCTTTATCCAGGATTTCAGAATTGGGGAGTCCATTCAACAGATCAAGGAACTGCGAGTTAATACAGTTGGCAAGTTACGCCCGCCTAAAACCATTAAAATAACTTGTGAGGCCCAAGTCTAGGTTATGAGAAGAGAGTATGGGTCTTTGCCACTAGAATATCCATGCAACGGGATATTCCAAAACTAATGAAGAAGGCAATTAGGTTTAGACAAAATAGTGGGGTTTAATAAAATTTGGAATTTAATTTATTAATCTAATTCGGTAATCAAGAAATTACTAATAATCCGCTCTTAATTTTTGTAGAAATGGAAAACCATGCGGCTTCAACCATATCACTGCAATCCATACTAGAGAAGGATAACATTCTCATCGGTGTGAATTTCCATGAATGTTATAGGCGCTTAAGTGTTATATTACACCGTGAACGGAAATTATACATGTTGTAAACCAAACTTCCTAAGTCACTTGCAAAAGAGGCTAGTAAGGAAGAAGTATCTCTCTGCCTGAAACATGTGGACGACGCAATGGATGTCCAATGTTTCATGTTATCTTCCATGTTCAGGGAGCTTTTAAAACAATATGAGAACATGGATGCATATAATATCATTTCTCACCTTCATGATCTTTATGAAGAGAAGTCGAGACAAGAGAGGTATGACATCTCCAACGCACTATTCACATGCGCGCTTGGAGAGTCGGTGCCAGTTGGGCCTCATGTAGTCAAGATGATTGGCTACATAAAACTCTTAGACATCTTGAGGTTTAAGATCCCTAATGAATTGCGCATAGATCTCATTTTGTCCTCAATACCTAAAACCTTCTTCAGTTTCATTGTGAATTATAATATGAGCAATAACGATAAGACTCTTTCAGAACTCATTTTACTCTCATTTGCCAAGTTGATAAAGACATAGGGCGTAACAAACTAGTACACCTTATGGTGAATAAAAAAAGGAAGAACAAGGCAAATGGTCCAAAGACTCATTTCAAATCTAAGGCTCTAGAACACCGTCCTAAAAAGAAAAAGATCCAGCACCAAGCAAAGGAGCATAATGTAGTGTTTTGCATGTGGCGAGCAAGACCACTGGAAAAGGAACTGCACCCAATCAAAGAAGCAAGGGGGAGTTTCAGGTGCGTTCGTTATCAAGTGTAATCTTTTTATATCTACAAGTTCGGTATTAGATACTGCGTGTAGAGCTCACATTTGTATCCAAATACAGGAACAAAGTAGATTTTGAAAGGTTGTCAGGGGCGAGATGGATCTATGGGCTGCCAATGGGGCGAGGTTGGGTACTCTAGCCATTGGAGACCACCACCTCATGTTGCCAACAAGATTGATTTTGATTTTAAAGAACTGTTATTATGTGTCTAGTGTTACTGAGAACATCATTTTTGTTTCTTGTTTAGACATAGATGGATTTCTTTTCAACTTTGGAAATGAGAGTTGCTGCTTTTATAAAGATAACATATGTTGTGGTATGGGCATAGTTGAATAACGGTCTTTATGTATTAAATTACGAAAATCAAATATTGACAATTGATAACGAATCAAATTCACACGACTTATTTCACACCCAGTGGTGGCATCACCACCTTGGTTATGTAAACGAGAAGCGTTTTGACGAAACTCTATCAAGATGGTTAAACACTTTAAAGCTTAAATCGCTTAAAAGATGTCATGCTGGTTTACAAGACAGGATGACCAAACCACCATTTGATGGTCAAAGTGAAAGGGCCAGAGCTTCTAGAATTGGTACACCGATGTGTACGAACTTTTTCAAGTATAAGTTAAAGGTAAATTCTCATACTTTATTACTTTTACCGACAACTTGAGTAAGTACGATTACATCTACTTGATTGGGTATAAGTTTGAATCCTTTCAGCAGTTCAAGGAGTTCAAGAATGAAGTTAAGAATCGGTTTGGTAAAAAGATAAAAAACTTAAATCAGATCGATATAGTGAATATCTTAACCAAGAGTTTATTGACATTCTACGGGAGTATAGAAGTTTATCTCAACTCACTCCGCCTTATACACCACAGTGGAATGGTGTTCGTGAAAGGAGAAATCATATCGTGCTGATCATAGTAAGATCGATGATGAGTCGTGCAAGCCTTCCATTATCCTTATGCATTACACACGGTAGCATACATGTTAAACCAAGTACCAACTAAAGCGGCAAACGGTATTTCCCTTTGAGTTATGGAGTGGAAAGAAACTCGTTTTGTCACATACTCATGCATGGGGGTGCGAGGTGTTTGTTAAGGCTAGCTCAAGCAACAAATTGTCACCTCAGGGCATGAAGAGTATCTTTATAGGTGATCCTAAGGAAACGAAGGGAAACTGCCTATATGATCCCTCAGATAAAAAGGTTATGGTTGTTAGGCAAGGTGTATTCCTTGAGAAGGAACACATCATCGAGGATAGTGAGAGGAAGATTGACTTCGATAAAATCGATACTCAAGATACAGAAGAGTTGGTACCGAAGCAAATTTCATAGGTCCTCGTAGAAGAAGTTGTTTCTGAAACACAAGTACTCTGTGTAGGAGCACCAGAGAGGTTAGAGAACCGGAATTATATGGCTATCTAGTCACAGAAGATAGTGACTCGTTATTGGTTGACAAGTGTTGGAGTATGGGTAACTTCCAGCCCCACTTACTTTGTAACTTCCAGCCCACTTCTTTTGTAACCTCCGTTGTAACTTCCTCCTACAGTTTTTTATAAATACAGGCCCTCTCCTTACCTTGAGGGTAAGAGGGATCTCTGCTTTTACATGGTATCAGAGGGATTTTTATCCCGAACCCTCCCTCCTCTGCGGATTCCCGGCGTTCTCCCGGCCCCGCCTCTATATCCGCTGCTCTAGCCATTCCAGGCGAACCCTCCCTCCAGCCAACACTGTCCCGCGACATCTCCTCCCAGGCAGCGCTCCCTTCCAATCCCGCGGCCCCTACTGTCCCGCGACATCTCCTCCCATCGCGGCCCACGACGCCTCCCCGTCGCACCTCCAGCAACGTCTCTTCCCGTCGCGCCTCCCGCGACGCCTCCCAGACGTGCCTCCCGTCGCCTCCCGGCTCTTCCCGGCTCAACGCCTCCCGACGAGGCGCCCTCCTACCGGCGCGGATCGCCCTCAACCCAGCGTGCGCGCCTCCTGCGCAGCTCACCCCTCCGCCCAGCACCCTTCCCCGGTGGCACGGCTCCCGGCCCCGGCGTCCGCCATCCTCCCGCGGTGCGCCCTCGTCCCAGCAGGCCTTCGCCCGGCGCCCGAGCCTCTCTGTCGCGCTCACCCCCTTGTCCCGCTGCTCTCCGGCGTCCAGCCCGACGACCTCGGCGCGACTCTTCTCCAGCGGCTCTCCTCCAGGTGCGCCTTCCCTCCCGGCGCGTCTCCTCCCGTCGCGCCCCGCGACACCTCCCCGTCGCGCCTCCCGCGACGCTTCCCAGACGCCCGACCCTCTGGTGCTCCCCTCTCCCGCCGCGAACAGCCGGCCTCCTCCTCCAGATCCCGCCGCAGCACCCAAACAGCAGCACCCTCGACCAGTGGCGCCTCCGCCCAGCGGCATAGTCGCCCCGGCGCTCTCCCTCCAGCCCCAACAGCTCCATCAGCACAGACCAGGCTCTTCCCGGTCTTTCCAGCGCCCCACGTACACCGCTCCCCGGCAAGCCTCCCTGCATCCGGCTAATCCCTCCGCTGCCTCTTCGGTATCACCGCTCCGCTTCCATGGCAGACTCTTCCCCACTGCCGCCGTTGATCACCGCTTCTACCCGCCTTGTGGATGACCGATTGGACTCCACCAATTTCTCCATCTGGCGGAAGACTGTTGTGATGTCCCTCACCGGCATGGACCTCGATCATCATCTTGAGAATCCTCCACCAGCCGCGGCTGATCCCAAATATCGTTCCTGGAAACTTGCTGACAGCAAAATCTTCGCTCTGCTGGTCAATTCCATGGAACGATCGGTCAAAGATGTCACCCGCACCGCAAATACCGTCAAGGAGCTCTGGGACTCCTTGAATATCATGTACTCTGAAACCAATAACCTCGCTCGGGTGTCCGATATCCTTCAGCGACTGTCCCATGTTCGCCAGCAGGCCCAATCCTTTACAACATACTTCCTGGAATGGAAAGGGCTGCGAGATGAATTGCAGGAGTTGTGGCCCATTCCACAAACACCGGTCGAAGCTCAAAACCAGCGCGACCAGCTCTGTCTCTTCACTCTTCTCAACGGCCTCGCTCCAGAATTTGCCACCACGGCAACCGAATTGCTCGCTAGCTCGTCGACGCTGGAGATCCCACAGGTGTATCACCGACTCAGCAAGGCCCAGCGGGCTCTTCCTCCTCCCACCCCCGTTATCGACCACTCAGCTCTCGTCGGTCACGGCGGTGGCCGTTCATCTGGTCCTCGTGGACGTGGTCGTGTGGACAGTAGACCACGTCCCCTCTGTCAACACTGTGGCAAGGTTGGCCACACGATCGACCGATGTTGGGTCCTGCATGGACGTCCATCTCAGCGCCCGCGGCAGGGCCAGACGGCAGTCCAGGAAGCACCATCGGCAGTTGCAACTCTCCCCGACTCTCTGGACCTTTCGATGGCCGACATCCGGCTGACTCATGATCCTCGGGACTCTGCCGAACCCGGCCCATCAGCAGCTTCTATAGCCCATTCTGCTCACTCCACTGCCTTTGTCGGCCGTCCCTCCCCTGCTTGGATGTTAGACTCGGGAGCCTCCGACCACCTCACCGGTGATGCTGGTATGTTGACCTCTTATTGCCCTTACACCGGTCCCTCAGCCATCACGGTCGCTGATGGCTCCACTATCCCGATTGTGGGCTTCGGCACCTGCTCTCTGACTCCAACAATTCACCTACCCTTTGTGGCACATGTACCCCGCAGTCCATTTAATCTTCTTTCCATCAGTAAGCTGACAAAAGATTCTAACTGCGCTGCCATATTTTCCTCCTCTGGTGTTGTTTTTCAGGAGCAGACAACGAACCGGGAACTTGGTAGAGGCCGACTTCAGGATGGGGTCTACCTGTTCGATGCACCAGCGCCCATCGCTTGCTCATCTACCTCTTCTCCAGCTTTGGATCTTCATTCCCGGTTGGGACATCCGCCGGCATCCACCATTCATCATCTTTTTCCAGAATTTCGTCGGAATATTTCATTTCATTGTGAGTCTTGTACCTTTGCAAAACATCATCGATCTACATACCTACCTCGGGTGGATACACGGGCCACGAACCCTTTTGATCTCGTTCATTCAGATGTTTGGGGTCCTTGTACCATTTCGAGTCATTTAGGCTACAAGTACTATATCTCTTTCATCGATGATTATTCGCGAATGACTTGGCTTTACCTCCTTCGAGAACGCTCCGACGTGTTTTCCACCTTCCAAACATTTTATGCTGAGATTCAGAATCAATTTTCCCTCTCGGTCAAATGTCTCCGCTCCGACAATGGGCGTGAGTATCTCTCCAATTCCTTTCGGCAGTTTCTCCAGACGAAAGGCATCCTTCATCAGACCTCCTGCCCTGATACACCCCAGCAGAATGGCGTGGCCGAGCGGAAACACAGACATATTCTGGAGACTGCTCGTGCCCTCCTCTTTCACCGACAGGTGCCTCTGCAGTTTTGGGGCGATGCCATTCTCACCGCCACCTACCTGATAAACCGTCTTCCTTCCACTATCCTTCGAGGGGAGACTCCTTTTCGGACTTTGTTCTCCTCTCTCCCTCTTCACTCCCTTCCCATTCGCGTGTTTGGGTGCCTCTGTTACGTTCGCGACACACGTCCAGGTCTCTCCAAACTCGCTCCCAAATCCCTCCGCTGCATCTTTTTAGGCTATTCCCGCACTCAACGCGGCCATCGCTGTTTTTCCCCCGACCTACGGCGGTATGTCATCTCAGCCGACGTTGCCTTTGTTGAAAGTTCTCCATTCATCCTTCCTTCTCCTCATCCTGACCCTGCCATCGATGATTGTCTTCCTCTCATCATCCATCCTCCACCGTCGTCAACCCCTGTTGACACACATTTTGGTCAGGTTTACTCCTGGCGTCCTTCGACTGTATTCCCCGTCCTGGCCAATGACACTAACGCTCTCGCTTCGTCCGCTGCTCCTGCTCCGCCACCCGAGGACTTGCCCATTGCCCTTCGGAAAGGTACTCGATCCTGCCAGCGTACTCCTCTATTTGTATCTTCATACAGGGGTTTGTCCGCTCTGGAGACAGTCTCTGTACCTCGCACGGTTGGTGAAGCCAAATCTCACCCCGGGTGGCTAGCTGCAATGCGGGATGAATTGCAGGCTCTAGAGGATAACCATACTTGGGATCTTGTACCTCTTCCAGCAGGCAAACAGGCCGTGGGCAGCAAGTGGATTTTCACCGTCAGGCTCAATCCCGATGGCACTCTCCGCCGCCTCAAAGCCCGCCTTGTTGCCAAAGGCTTTGCACAGACGTACGGTGTTGACTACTTTGATACTTTCTCACCGGTTGCCAAGATGGCCTCTGTCCGATTATTCATCTCTCTTGCCGCCCATCATCAGTGGCCTCTTCATCAGTTGGATGTCAAGAATGCCTTCCTCCATGGCTTCCTTGAGGAAGAAATTTATCTGCAGCAGCCCCCCGGATTTTGTGCCTTCGGCGCTGAATCTCAAGTATGTCGTCTCCGCCGCTCTCTTTACGGCCTCAAGCAGTCTCCACGTGCTTGGTTCGGCCGCTTTAGCACGGTCATTGGCGACTTTGGGCTTTCTCGCAGTTTGAAGGATCACACTGTCTTCTACCGGACGAGTGCACGCGGCTGCATCTTATTGGTCGTATATGTGGATGACATCGTCATCACCGGCAACGACTCTGTGGGTATTACCCACCTCAAGGCCCATCTACACCACCACTTCAACACAAAGGATCTTGGTCCTCTCACCTACTTTCTCGGCATCGAGGTTTCCTATTCCTCAGACACCATCTCCCTCTGCCAACGGAAGTATGCATTGGATATATTACAGGATGCTGGGCTGACTCAGGCCACTGCGGTCGATACTCCTCTCGAGCCTGGGGAGCGGTCTCTTTATGCCTCCTCAGCACTATACTCATATCCAGAGCGGTACCGTCGGTTGGTGGGCCAACTCAATTATCTCACCATGACTCGACCCGACATCTCCTGTGCGGTTGCCAAGGTCAGTCAATTTATGGAGCATCCAACCACCTCTCAATGGGATGCTGTCATCCGCATCGCCAAATACATCAAGAGAGATCCTGCCCGTGGTCTTCATTACTCCCAGCATCCTCATCAGTATATTGAGGCCTTCTGTGATGCTGATTATGCTGGCTGCCTTGCTACTCGGAAATCTACATCTGGGTTTGCCATATTCTTAGCAGGCAATCTCATTTCTTGGCGAAGCAAGAAACAAACGGTCGTCTCTCGCTCCAGTGCCGAGTCTGAGTACCGTGCCATGGCCACCGTCACTACCGAGATCCTATGGCTTCAACACCTCCTCCAGGAGCTTGGCTTTCCTCAGCAGACTTCTGCTCACATATGGTGTGACAATCAGGCCGCCACTAAAATTGCTTCGAATCCCGTTTACCATGAACGCACGAAGCATATAGAGGTGGACTGTCACTTTCTTCGCCACCACCTGGAGAACAAACATGTCAGCTTTAGCCACATCTCCACGGCGGACCAGCTTGCTGACATCTTCACCAAAGGCCTCCCCGGTGCTCGCCTCGCCTCTCTTAGTTCCAAGCTGGGGATCCACAGCATCTGCCGCCCAGCTTGAGGGGGAGTTACGGTCTTCCTTTTTTTTATATCCAAGCTAGGTACACCTAGCTTGAGGGGGAGTGTTGGAGTATGGGTAACTTCCAGCCCCACTTACTTTGTAACTTCCAGCCCACTTCTTTTGTAACCTCCGTTGTAACTTCCTCCTACAGTTTTTTATAAATACAGGCCCTCTCCTTACCTTGAGGGTAAGAGGGATCTCTGCTTTTACAACAAGAATGATCCATTATTTTACAAGAAGGTAGTAAAGAGCTCAGAAACTACAAGATGGCAAGAAGCAAGAAACCATGAATTCTAAGATGGATTTCATATATTTGAAACAAGTTTGGGTTATGATCGATTTGTCAGTTGATGTACAGCCCGTTGGGTGTAAATGGATATTCAAGAGAAAGTTGAACAAGAAAGATCGGGTTACTACCCCTATAAAGCACGATTAGTGGCTAAAGGGTTTTGTTGGACCCCATTTTAGTATAATGGGTATTTCTGAGTCCCACATCAGAATATCCCTCCTTGTAATTATTTTTACTCATCTATAAAAGAATATTTCCGCCTCACATTGAGAAAAGGGAAATTCACCATCTACATGGTATCAGAGGGTACTTTCTAACCCGAACCCTCCCTCTCCTTTTTCTCTCCCGTCTAGGGTTGCGAGAAAATCCCCGGTGGATTCTCGATTTTGTCTGGCCCCGCCTCTGTCCTCACCCTCCTGGTTCTGTCCGGCAAGATCCTGTCATCGCCTTCTTCCTCGACATTGTCTGGCCTCCTAGCAGTTGCGCTCCGCCCCCGCTCCGGGTGACACCACCCGACGCCGGCTCCTGCTCCCAACGCCACTGGCCCTCCCAACCCAGGCGCGACGCGCCCCAACCTTCCGTCGTTCTCCGCCCGGGGACGCTCCCTGCGCCCTTCCGTCGCGAACAGCTCGGCGTCCCAGTCCCTCCTGACGGCGTAACGCCCTCCCTCCCAGCGGCTGCACTCCGCCCCGACAGCGTACGGCCCTCCCTCCCAGCGGCTGCGCTCCACCCCGACAGCGTACGGCCCTCCCTCCCAGCGGCTGCGCTCCGCCCCGACGGCGTCCCGCCCTCCTGCGGCTCCTCTTCGGTTTTCCAGGTGACCCCCCCCCCTCGTTGGCCCCGCTAGCTCGACCGCCCTTCGCTGGCCCTCTTGCCCGGAAGCCTCCCGTCAACCGACCTCCCGCGCGACGGCCCTCCTGACCAAAAGACTCTCGATTCTGCCCAACGCCTGCCCTCCCGGCTCTGTCAAGGCGGAACCTCCCATCCGCCTCCCGCACTTCTCAGCAATACCCTTCCTACAGTCTCCCGACCTCTCTCGGCGTCTCCTGTTCTATCGACACCCGCTCTCAACGCAGCCTCCCGGCGCTGAATGCCGACTTCCTCAGCAACTCCCGAAGATCTCCCTCCGATGGTCGCCTCGGTCCTGCCTCTACTTATCATTGTCTCCACCCGCCTGGTGGATGAACGGCTCGACTCCACCAATTTCTCCGTCTGGCGGAAGACCGTGCTGATGTCACTAACCGACATGGACCTCGATTCCCACCTCGAGGCTCCACCATCCCTACTTACCGATCCGAAATATCGTTCGTGGAAGCTTGCGGACAGCAAAATCTTTGCCTTGTTGGTCAATTCCATGGACCACTCTGTCAAAGACATCACCCAGACAGGCAACACAATCAAGGAACTATGGGATTCCTTGACTCTCATGTACTCCGAGACCAATAATTTGGCTTGGGTATCCGATCTTCTTCAGCAGTTGTCCCTCCTCCGCCAGCAAGCCCGTCCATTTCCGGCTTACATCATGGAATGGGAGGCTCTACGGGATGAACTGCTTGAGCTTTGGCCCATTCCACAGACACCTGCGAAAGCATCAGCCTAGAGGGACCAGTTATGTCTTTTCAGCCTCCTCCACGGCCTCGACTCGGAATATGCGACAACGGCTACGGAGATGCTCGCTAGCCCCTCTTCGCTAGAGATCTCGCAGGTCTATCATCGCCTTGGGAAGGCTCATCGGGCCCTTGCCCCACCCACCCCTAGCCTTGATCACACTGTTCTCCTGGGTCGTGGCAGTAGCCACTCTACCGACCCTCGTGGACGCAGACGTGGAGAGAGCCGACCTCGTCCCCTCTGTCAGCATTGTGGCAAGTTCGGCCACCCGGTCGACCGCTGCTGGGTTCTTCATGGTCGTCCCTCTCAGCACCCACAACAGGGCCAGACTGTGGTCCAAGATGCATCTCAGTCTGCTGCCGCTCTTCCTTCATCTCTGGATCTCTCCATGGTTGAGATCCAGATGATTCACGATCATAAGGCCACCTCTCTCCCGGGTCCTTCATCAGCATCTCTTGCCCACTCTGGTGACCCCACTGCATTTGTCAGTCATCGCTCACCTGCCTGGATGCTTGACTCAGGTGCGTCCGACCATCTTACCGGTGATGCAGATATGCTATCCAACTACAGTCCCTATACTGGTTCTTCACCCATCATTGTCGCTGATGGTTCCACTATCCCCATTGCGGGCTTTGGTACCTGCTCTCCGACCTCATCTCTTCACCTATCATCGGCGACTCATGTACCACGTAATCCTTTTAATCTTTTATCCATTAGTAAGCTGACAAAGGATTTCAATTGTAATGTTATCTTTACATCGTCTACTATTATGTTTCAGGAGCGGACGACGAACCGGGAACTTGGTAGAGGCCAGCTTCGGGATGGGGTGTACATGTTCGATGGCCCGACATCCATCGCCTGCACATCTGTATCTGCTCATGCCTTAGACCTCCATTCTCGGTTGGGCCACCCCTCCGCCTCCGCCCTTCATCAACTCCATCCAGATATTAGTCAGCATTTTTCTTTTCATTGTGAGTCTTGTACCTTTGCGAAACATCATCGCACTTCATATATTCCTCGAGTGAACACACGGGGTGTCAAACCCTTTGATTTGGTTCATTCAGATGTATGGGGTCTCCGTGCCACCTCGAGTCAATTAGGATATAAATATTATCTCTTTCATTGATGTTTTTTCGCATATGACTTGGTTGTACCTTCTTCGCGATCGGACAGAAGTTTTTTCCACCTTTCAGACATTTTACCATGAGATTTAGACACAGCTTTACATCTCTGTAAAATGTCTACACTCAGACAATGGGCGAGAGTACTTGTCTACTCCCTTTCAGCAGTTTCTCCAGGCATACGGCAGCATCCATCAAACCTCTTGTCTTGATACCCCTCAGCAGAATAGAGTGGCTGAGCGAAAACACCGACATATTCGAGAGACTGTTTGTGCCCTCCTCTTCCATCGCAAGCCTCTTCTCTTCTGGGGGGTGCTATCCTCACCCTTACCTCCTCAATCGTCTTCCTTCTTTCATCCTTCAGGGGGAGACTCCTTTTCGAACTATGTTCCCCTCTCTCCCTCCTCGCTCACTTCCACTCTGAGTTTTCGGATGTCTCTGCTATGTCCGTGACACTCGCCACAACCTCCCCAAACCATCTCCTAAATCCCTCCGCTGCATTTTCCTCGGATACTCACGAACTCAACGTGGATACCGCTGCTTCTCTCTGGGCTTACGGCGGTATATCGTCTCCGCTGACGTATCATTTGTCGAGAGCGCTCATTTCTCTCCTCCATCTCCTCCCTCTCCTCATCCAGACACTACCATCAATGAGTGTCTTCCTCTCATCATTCACCCTCCTCTAGTGTCTTCTCTTGCTGGTCATCGCTTTGGGACAGTTTACTCTCATCGCTCATCGACTCCCCCCCGTCCAGGTCGAGGACACCATCATTCCCACTTCGTCCGATGCTCCTACCACAACACCAGATCCCACCCGGGGTGGCTACAGGCGATGCAGGATGAACTGCAGGCTCTAGATGACAACCATACATGGGATCTGGTCCCCCTCCCTGCATGCAAACAGACGGTCGGCTGCAAATGGATTTATACGATCTGTCTCAATGCCGATGGCACTCTCCATCGCCTCAAAGCCAGCCTTGTGACGAAGGGGTTTGGTCAGACATATGGCATCGACTACTTTGAGACCTCTCTGGTTGCCAAGATGGCCTATGTCCGCCTATCCATATCTCTGGCTGCTCATCATCACTGGTCGCTTCATCAATTGGATGTCAAAAATGTCTTTCTCCGTGGCTTTCTTGACGAAGAAGTCTACCTGTAGCAGCCTCTCGAATTTCGTGCCTCTGGAGCCGACTCCCATGTTTGTCGCCTCCGTCGATCCCTATATGGCCTCAAGCAATCTCCTTTGGTATGGCCGCTTCAGCATTGTCGTCACAGTCTATGGCCACTCTCGCAGTATGAAGGATCACACTGTCTTCTTCCGTACGACGTCAAACGGTTGTATTTTGATGGTGGTATATGTTGATGATATCATCATCACAGGGAGCGACTCCACTGGAATCGCCCAACTCAAAGCGCACCTTCACTACCACTTCCACACCAAAGATCTTGGACCTCTCACCTACTTCCTTGGCATCGAGGTCTCCCGTTCTGAGGACAGTATATCTCTCTGCCAACAAAAATATGCCCTTGATATCTTACAGGATGCAGGGTTAAGTCAGGCGACTGCAGTGGACTCTTGAGCCTGGGGAATGCTCTCTTTCCTCACCCAGAGAGCTATCGTCGTCTGGTGGAAAAACTCAACTAACTCACCATGACACGACCCGACATTGTCTGCGTTGTTGGCAAAGTGAGCCAGTTCATGGAGCATCCAACCAGATCTCAGTGGGATGTTGTCCTCCGCATTGCCAAATACATAAAGAAAGACCCTGCATGTGGCCTTCGGTACTCACATCATGCTCATTTGGATGTTGAGGTCTTCTGTGATGGGGATTATACAGGTTGTCTTGCTACCCGCAAGTCTACTTCTGGATTTGCCGTGTTCTTGGCCGGTAACCTCATCTCATGGCGCAGCAAGCAGACTGTCGTCTCCAGATCTAGTGCAGAGGCAGAATACCGTGTCATGGTCACGGTCACCACTGAGATCCTCTGGCTTCGTCATCTCCTACATGAGTTTGGTTTCCCAGCGCAGACATCTGCTCATATCTGGTGTGACAATCAGGCAGCCACGAAAATTGCATCGAAATCCCGTCTTTCATGAACGGACGAAGCATATCGAGGTGGACTGTCACTTTCTTCGCCACCATCTGGAGCAGAACCATATCAATTTTGGCCATATTCTGACGGCGGATCAGCTTGACGACATCTTCACAAAAGGCCTCCCAGGAGCTCGTCTGGACTCTCTCACTACCAAGCTGGGTATTCACAGCTAGGGGTATCCAGAACCGACCCTGCCCGACGGGTTCAACTCGATCCGGCCGGGTCGGGTTCATAACGGGTCAACCCATACATGGGTTGGGTCGGGTCTCGGGTTGGAGTCATTTAGACCCAACCCGACCCATGACTCGATGGGTGCCAACAACCAAAAAAAAAATATCCCTAAACTAATCATCCCTCCTCGCTCGCTCGGCTGGCTGAGTCGCGCTCGCGACAGCCTCGCTCCCCCGCGATCCCTCCCTTCCCTCGCGCGGTGAACGAACCCTACCCTACTCCCTCCTTCCCTTTCCTCGCGATCGACGACAAGCGAGGTGACGAAACCCCCTCTCCTCCTTCCTCCTTCCCCGAGCTTCCCCAACCCCTCGCGCCTTCTGTTCTCTCTTCTCCTTCCCTTGCGAAAAACCCTACTTTCATCCTCCTCTCCTCTTTTGCCTCCTTTCGCACCTCCAAACCCAACCCACCCAGAAAACAGGTCTCCTCGCTTGCCTCCTCCCCCAAAAGACACCTTCCCAGCAATCACTGTCACTGAGGTTCGGGATTCAGAAGAAAACCCTTAGCTTGGCTCGAGTCGCCTCCTCTCCTCTTGTCTGGTGTTGCGCTTGTGCGTGGGTCTGGCGTGGTAGTAAGTCGTGGTAAGGAGTTGATTTTTTTATCATGTTCTTTTAAATTATGTTTTCCATTATGAGTCTTCAATTTTGTTTTGCTACTGTAAAATTCCGGTTTAGTCACAAATGGATTGCTTACCTAGTTTGACAACCTCTACAAGAGTCAAGTTCGGGTTTAGTCACAATTGCCTTTTCCATTTCTCACCACTAAAATTCTGGTTTATTCACAAATGCACTGCATTAGGCCCAATTCTGGTTTGGCAATGTGGTTTTTTTGTGGGAATTTTAGGATGTGTTAGTTGAGAATCCACCAATTTTACACAAGGCATGACTAGCATTGGTTTCATTTATTCCTTTGGGTTTCATTTTTCCTTCGATGGTGGTAGTTTAGGGTTTCCTTGTTTACTGCTGGCAGCCTGGTAGTCTTGTGATCGTGTTGGGCTCAAGGCATGATGCGCCTTATAATCATTTAAAGAAATTGGTTCTTAAAAATTTTATCATTGATTATCCTTGTATTTTTGTAATTTCAAATTTATATATTGGTTTTAAAATTTATTCTCCTCATTCTGCCAGGGGTGTGTGTGTCATAGCTGACAACAGCTAGCAATTCATGGAAGGTGATAAAATAAGTGGTTTTAATCCTCCAATTGGCGCAGGAACCCAGTGTCAGATGGGGTCTACTCCAACTACACATTCAATGGAAATAGGAGGGGGGAGTAGTTGCATACCAGTTGAAGAAAGTGAGGGTAAGAGGTCTCCTCCTAATAATAAGGTAACAATTCATAAACCTCATGGTTCTAGAATTTCTCAAGCCTAACTGGGGAAAAAGGATTTGCAGTCCCCCGCTTTAACCACTCGGCCAGATGACGGAACGGGAAGACCTAGGATGAAGATATCTTTACATTGGGATCATTTTCATATGAAAAATGGAAGGGTTGTTTGTAATTATTGTGGCAAAGATTATGCTTGCACATCTGGCCAACATGGAACTAATAATTTGAATAGGCATTTGATAAGGTGCAAAAAAAATCCACACAAAAATCTTGACAAAAGTCAAACCACTCTTGGTCTTACAAAGAAGTGTGAAGATGAGAATGATGAGACAGTTAAAATTTCAGTAGCTCATTTTAACCAAAAAGAGTGCATAATAGCTCTTGCTAAAATGATAATCATTGATGAGTTGTCATTTAAATATGTTGAGAATCAAGGTTTTAGAGAATTTATTGAAGTTGTTCAACCTCAATTTCAAGTTCCATCTAGACAATCAGTTGCTAGGGATTGCTTGCAATTATATTTGGCTGAGAAACAAAAAATTGAAGTCTATGTTTAATATGTTCTCTCACATAATATGTCTTACAACCGACACATGAACTTCAATTCAGAATCTATATATGTGTGTGACTGCACATTTTATTGATGATAATTGGATCTTAAATAAAAAAATCATCTGGTTTTGTCTTGTTGCAGATCATAAAGGGGAAACAATTGGACGAGTATTAGAAAGGACATTGAAACAATGGAGGATTGAAAGGATTAATATTGTTACCGTGGACAATGCTAGTTCTAATAATACAGCGATCAGTTATTTGGTGAGGAGGGTTAATGATTGGAATGAGTCTATTCTTAATGGAGAGTATATACATATGAAATGTTGTGCACATATTTTAAACCTTATTGTTAGTGATGGGCTAAAGGAAATATCAACATCAATTGCTAGAATCAGAGTTTCCTGCAAATTTGTGAGAAGTTCACCTTCAAGATTGGCTCTTTTCAAGAGCATAGCCGAGGAGTTAAAAATTCCTAGTAAACGGGCCATAATTCTTGATGTGCCTACTAGGTGGAATTCTTGTTACTTTATGTTGGATATTGTAGAGAAGTATGAGAAAGTATTTATTCGCCTTAAGGAGGATGCAAGTTTTAGGAGTGCTCTTGTCTGTGAAGGTGAGGCTCCTATAACATATGATTGGGAGCGTGCTCGTGTATTTGTCAAGTTCTTAAAAAAAAATTATGATAGCACTATTGAGTTTTTTGGTTCTATGCATATGACATGTCACACTTTCTTTCATACACTTTGTGACATACATAGAAAAATCAAGAAATGGATGAAGAGTCATGATATTACTGTGAGTGCAATGGCTATTGCAATGAAGCTTAAGTTGGACAAGTATTGGGGTATTGGTTCGAATTTTAATTCTCTCTTGTGGCAGTTGTTCTTGATCCCCGATATAAATTGGAATATGTTCGGGATGGTTTTGAAATGATGTTTGATGGTGAAGAAGACAAAAATCAGTTGATCAATAAATTAAAAGAGGTTCCGAATAATCTCTATGAGTTTTAGAAATGTAAATATCCCATTCCAATTGTTGATAAATGTGAGTCAAGTTCTCATCAAGAGTCACATATTCATGATGCTAGTACCGATAGTGAGGATGATGAGAAATGGAAAGATGCATATAGATTAAAGAAAAGGAAAAGGCAATTGACACAACAAAGGAATGGACTAGAGAGATATCTTGAGATTAATGATTGTGAGGATGATTTCGAAGGATTTGATATTTTAAGTTGGTGAAAAGGAAAGGCAAGCAAATATCACGTTCTTTCATGCATTGCTAGAGATATTCTAGCAATTCCTTTAACTACAGTATCTTCAAAGTCCGCTTTTAGCACAGGAGGATGAGTCCTTGATCAGTTTCGTAGTTTGAATCCCAACACTGTTGAAGCATTAATTTGCTCACAAAATTGGTTTAGAAAGTCTAAACCAATTGACATTCGAAAGCAACTAGAAGAAGTGGAATCGATTGAATCAGGTACCATTAAAAATATTATGATTTTTTATCATTTTTCATTTGGCAATTATAAACATTTGTTTGAAAAAGTAAAATACTGACTTGTTCTTTCTTTTGTTGTGTTTTTTTAAGATATGTCATCATCCACCACAATTCATGATTAGAGTTTCACTCTCTAAAGTAGAAGAAGCAAGGATGATGGATGGAGCACTCTTCATTAAGGTATAAATTTATAATTGTACCTTCTACATACTTACAAGGATGGAAATTTCATGTCATTTGTTTCTAAATTTTGGAAAATGATAAACTTGCTCAGTGAGCAATGGTTCGTGTCATCATTTTGTGTGTGTTTTTTAAGTTGTTTCTTAAAATGCCGAGGTTGCTGAGACAAATATTTGTACTGGGTGATTGTTGCAGGTTTGTTGTGCAGAGATGTAAGCCCTAAAGGCTTCCAATTTTATATTACCTGTTTCCTAAAATTGATTTGGGTGATCGATTCTTAACTTGTAAGTTAAACATGGTTGTTCTTCTGTTTTATTCCCTTATTCATTTTGTTCTTAAATTGTCAAAAACTTTGAACTTATATAGGGTGCAAGATGGTGGGGTCTCTGCTCTCAGAAGCTTGGATGCTGGCTAATTTCTTTTGTCAACAGGTTTTCTTACCTATACATAGCATGTATAACACATTTTCTGAATATTTGAACTTCTAAATCCTGATCTAAAAACCTTACCTTATTAGCATTTTGGCCTAATTAGATGCTATTTTTTGTTTTCTCCATGTTTATTGGTGTGATTGACTTCACTAGGAAGTAGATTTATATGATGATTTTTATAGAGAAAACATATTTAATATTTAGTATTCTGCATTTAATACAAATACAATTTTTTTTGTTTTTATTGAATTGTCTTCTTTTTTTTATTGAATTGTCTTCACTAGGAAGTAGATATGTGTGGCTACAACTTACATGTGTTCACTGTTGGATCTGGTCTGGGGAAGGGGTGCAGGCTGCCAGCTGGTGCGGGGGGGGCTGGTGGTGCAGGGGGGAGGGGGGCAGGCTGGTTTGCGAGGGGGGTCTAGTTTGCAGGGGGGGCGAGTGTGCCGGGGGGGGAGGCTGGTGGTGTGTAGGGGTGCAGGGGAGCAAGGGGGGGAGGCTGGGTTTGGTGTGTGCAGGCAGGGGGGAGAGAGAAGGGGTAGGTTGGTTTGTAGGGGGGAGTGTGCAGGGGAGGAGGTGGTGTGCAGGTGAGAGGGGGGCAGGGGTGTAGGAGGGGGGAGAGAGGCAGGCTGGTGCAGGGGGGGCTGGGTCTGGTGTGCAGGCAGGCAGGGGGGAGGAGAGGGGGGCAGGCTGGTTTGCATGGGGGGAGTGTGCAGGGGGGAGTGTGCAGGGGGGAGGGGGGCTGGGTTTTGTGTGCAGGGGGAGAGGGGTGTTGTGTTGTGCAGGGGTACAGGAGGGGGGAGGCTGGTGTGCAGAGGGGAGGGGGCAGGGGGTGCAGGGGGAGGGGGGCTGGGTTTTGTGTGCAGGGGGAGGGGGGAGGCTGGTGTGCAGGGGGGAGGGGTGCAGGGGGGAGGAGGGTTGGGTTTTGTGTGCAGGGGGGAGAGGGGTTTTGTGCAGGGGAGTAGGAGGGGGGAGGCTGGTGTGCAGGGGGGGAGGGGGGCAGGGGGGAGGGGGCTGGGTTTTTGTGTGCATGGGGGAGAGGGGCAGGCTGAGGCAGGGTGGGGGAGGGGGTGGGGGCTGGCTGGTCTGCAGAGGGGAGGGGTACAGGCTGGCTGGTGTAGGGGGGCAACATGGGTCCATCGGGTTGGGTCTGAGGGAGGGGTGTGCAGCAGGCTGGTGCAGGGGTCCATCGGGTTGGGTTTAGGGGGGGTTGGGTCTGAGTGGCTGGTTCGGGTCTGTCGGGTTGGGACGGGTTGGGTTGGGTTTACACATATAACCTGACCCAAATTGACCCGACCCACAGTGGGTTGGGTTGAGTCGGGTCCTTCGGGCATGCGACGGGTAACCCGTTGGGTTGGGTCGGGTTAGCTGCTCCTGAAGCATGTGACCCGACCCGAACTTTTTTGTTCGGGTCGGGCCCTAAAACGCCTCCAACCCGACCCGACCCATGGACACCCCTATTCACAGCCTCCACAGCCCAGCTTCAGGGGGAGTATGTATGGCCTTGTTTGATGTCGTCTTTTTTCTTTTTCTGGGACTCTCAGTCCAAACTGGGCATGTCCAGCTTGAGGGGGAATGTTGGACCCCATTGTAGCATAATGGGTATTTCTGAGTCCCACATCGGAGTATCCCTCCTTCTAATTATTTTTACTCATCTATAAAAGAACATCTCCACCTCACATTGAGAAAAGGGGAATTCGCCATCTACAGGTTTTGACAACATCAAAGCATTGACTACGACAAAACCTTTTCTTCAGTTTTCATCTTTGAATCCATCGAAATTCTATTTGTTATAGGAGCTTTCCATGATTATGAGATAAGGCATATGGATGTCAAAAATGTTTCTCGTAACGAGAACCTTCAGAAGGATGTGTATATGACACAACCAAAAGGGTTTGTGACACTAAGCAATGTCAAAAAGATATACAAGTTACAGAGATCCATTTATGGATTAAAGCAGGAACTCGGGTCATGGAAGATTTGGTTCAATGATGCTATAAAAGAATTTGGTTTCATTAAGAACAAATGTGAGTCATGTGTTTACTAGCGGTTTAGTGGGAGTACGGTCGTTGTCATAATAGTACATGATGATGACATATTACTAATTGGAAACGAGATACCAAACTTACAAGAGGTTAAGGCATGATTGAACAAGTGGTTCTGTATGGAGAACTTAAGTAAAGCAGCCTACATTCTAGGGAGCAAGATCATGCGTGATAGATCAAAGAGGCATCTTGGAATAAGTCAAAGTACATATACATTGACCGGATACTGAAAAGGTTCAGTATGGAACAATCCAGGAGGGGGTCGGCTCCAATGTCACATGGTATACATCTTTCCAAGAAGATGTATCCTCAAACACAACAGGAACGAGAGAGAATGAGTAAGATCTCATACGCTTCTACGATAGGATCTATCATATATGTCATGTTATGTATAAAGCTTGATGTTGACTATGCTTTGAGCATGGTAGTCAGATATCAAGCTAATCCAAGTTAACAACATTATACTGTTGTTAAGCCTATCCTTAAGTATCTGAGGCAAATTAAGGATATGTTCCTAGCGTATGGAGGAGATGAAGAGCCGGTCATCAGGGGTCATACAGATGCTAGCTTTCAGACATATTAGAATGATCTGAAGTCACAATCAGGATATGTCTTCTGTCTCAACGGAGGAGTTACAACCTGGAAGAGTTCAAAGCAGCCAGTTGTGGCTAATTCTATGACTGAGTCCGAGTATATTGCGTCTTTCAATGCATCCAAGGAAACAGTTTTAATTCGTAACTTTGTCCAAGAACTTGATTTAGTGTCTAGCAGTTAAGACCCTATCACAATTTATGTGATTACACTACAGTGGTGGCTCTTTCTAAAGAGTCAAGGTCAAATCAAAAGACAAAGCATATACTTGGAAAGTTTCATCTCTTGGGATTTTTCTCAACGAGGAGAAGTCGCAGTGAGCAAAGTATATGCGGATAAAAACAACGGACCTCTTGACAAAGGCTCTATCTCAGCAGAGGCATGAGTATCATGTGAGAGCTAGTGGACTGAAGGTTGTTAACAGTTGGCTCAAGTGCAAGTGGGAGTTTGTTGGAGTTGGTGCCCTGGAACCAACTTCTAAGTACTTGATGATTACATGTATTCATTGTTTTGAATATTAATAAAGTTTATTATCACATCATGATCGTTCCTCTGCATGACATAATATGTTATAATGCCCTAAAAATATGTCGCACTAAAATATCATGGCAGTTCTCTACTATGATGAGAACCTAGAGGTGTCACGACAGTATTCTTGAATAAATGTTCTATAGTCGAACGATATTGTCTAACGGGGCACTGACGATACAGGTTATCAGGGGGAGGAGAATCATAAGACATTGAGACGCCTTCTCGTGGTGTTCGCCCTTAGTGATCACCAAGAAGAGAGGTTATGAGAACGGCTCCGCCAATAGGAAATCCATGTTTTATGTGTCATTGGATTTTCCTGTGAAGGTGTGCATTGATCCATATACTTTAAGATTATCATTAGTGAATATTATAAGTCACGCATTTGGATGTATTGACAAAAACCGTGACAAATATGTATGCGGTGAAGTGGATACGTTAGGTGCGTCACAAGTGATATTGCACTAGTAGATAATGCGAAAAAAGATTTAACCCTTCTATCTATTAATGAAAGATGATATCACAGACTCTTTGATGGAAACGGAACTGCCAAGATAAATTCATGGTCATGGTGTTCTGGAAGTATGTTCATTTCCGAAAATTCAAAGAAACATCGAGAAAATAAGTTAATGACATCGGTGTGTAACCTGCTTGATTAGAGATATCGTGATAAATGGATTATATTACACAATAAGCGTTCGTAGGAGGTTATACGTCGTTGCGACAGTAACTTTTTTCTCTATGTCGTTGCGACAGTAACTTTTTTCTCTATGGTGTTTCAACGTGTTTCTAGACGTTAGCCTTGGATTTTAGGCATCTTCGTCTAATGTTACTGAGAAAGAGGTCTAGAGGGTGACACACTAAGTGTATCTGAAATCTGGGTTAAATTAAATGTTGAATTTGATAGGTAAGAATAAATATTATTATTTTGTGGTTTAATAATTATTCAGGTTTTATTGATCACCAAAATTTAATCACAAGTTATTCGAAAGAATAAGTGAGTTAAATGATAATAATAGATATTTATTTGCAAGATTTTACAGATATAATATTTATTATATTTATCAACAAATATTACAGTAAATAGTCATTTTTCAAGGTTTGGTAAATGCCGAAGAGGATAAGTGGACCGAGTTTAATGATTTGATTGAAAATAATATAAATGATATTTATTTATTCTTAAGTGATGCACATGTCAAGTGAATATGTTGGAGTCTGCATCCCACATCGGACTTGAGGTCCGGTGTGGTCTTTATTATTTATTATAAATACACCCCAAGGGCTCCATAGGAGAAATACCTTGGGGGGTTCGGTCTCTCTTATTTTCACCCTCTACATGGTATCAAATGAGGTTTTTTGAAACCCAATCCCTCCCTCCCTATTTTTTTTTTTCCCCTTCCTTTAGGGTTTCCCGTCCGGGGGGCGGCGGCCTCCAGGCCCCGTAGGGTTACCGCCGCCGCCCCTCCGCCTCTGCCCTGCCCAACTCCTCTCCGGCCTGCACCCTCCCGGCAGGCCCTCCCTCCCGGCAGGCCCTCCCTCCCGGCGCACCTCTCCTCCCGGCGTCCGTCGTCCTCCCGCGGTGCGCCCTCGTCCCAGCAGGCCTTCGCCCGGCGCCCTCTCCCCGGCGGCCATCTCTCTCCCCGACGCGGCCCGCGCCTCCTCCGTCGGCTCCTCCCTGCGGATTTCCTCCCCGACGGCGCTCCCTCCCCGCGGCTCCCCGCGGCTCCCGACGCCATCACCCGCGCTGCCCCCGTCCCGTCGCGACTCCTCCCTCCCGCGGCCCTCTGTCCTGCGGCTCCCTCCTCCCGCGGCTCCCGGCGGATCTCCCTCCAGTCCGGCGACCCCTCTCCGGCGGCCTCTCCCGTCCCGCTCCCCTCCCGGCGACCTCGCCTGCTGCTCTCCGGCGGCCAGATCCGGACAGCTCCGGCCGAATCCGGCCGGACCCGGTGATTTCCGGCCAGATCCAGGCTACTCCAGCCGGCTCCGGCCTGATCCAGAGATTTCCGGCCAGTTCTAGCGATATCCGGACTGTTCCGGGCAGATCCGAACTGTTCCGGCCAGCAACCGGCCTCCACCCGTGCTGGCCGCTCCACGCAGGTGGCCTCCTCCAACTTCCAGCGCCGTCTCCCGGCCTCCTGCACCCTCGCCGGCCTCCTCCTGCGGCATCCCCGCCTCGCCGGCATCTCCCGGCACCTCCCCGCACCCGCATCTCTCTCCGCCGGCACGTCCTTTCGCTGGCGCAGCAGCTCGACCACCTCGGATTTGGGCCTGTTGGCGCCGCCAATCCCGCAACAATTCTGCGGAATCCCCGCCTCCCGTCGCCGGCCCCGCAAGTGCGGTTTTCCCGGTGCTAGTTTGGAAATCCCGGCGTTTCATCGTCCGGCCCCACTAGTGCGGCATTCCTGGCGCTCCGTCACCCAGCCGATCTGAGTGGTCATCTGCTGCGCCCGCACCATCATCCATCATCCTGAGGGGGAGCTTCGATCGTGAGGGGGAGCAGCACCCTGACAACTTTTTCTATAATTCTGCTTTCTGTCGTCTTGTTTTATCATCAAGCTGGGCATGTCCAGCTTGAGGGGGAGTGTTAGCGTCTGTTTTTATTGTTTTCTTTTCATCATGTGTCCAAGCTAGGTACACCTAGCTTGAGGGGGAGTGTTGGAGTCTGCATCCCACATCGGACTTGAGGTCCGGTGTGATCTTTATTATTTATTATAAATACACCTCAAGGGCTCCTTAGGAGAAATACCTTGGGGGGTTCGGTCTCTCTTATTTTCACCCTCTACAGAATAATAATTATATTATTATTAAGACATTGAGTTCACTAAGAATTGAGTAATTGGAAAGGGGCTTGTGTGCAAATTGCCAACACTAAACCTATTTTAATAAATATCTAATTATATCACTTTTCATAAACACACTTGTTGTGCACAACAGATAGAGAGAAACTCTCTCAAACCCTAGAGAGGGTTCTAGAGATCTAAAATGTGCTCTCTCCTCTTCCCTCAAGTCATCGAGAGATCACCAAGAGTTCTTCATCCTCGTAGAAGAATTCTGTTACGATCAACCACGAACGACGCAAGCGATCAGGATCAACCGTGCTAGCACCCAGCGATTTCACGATAATGTTCAGAGATTGTGGTGCACGTGTGGATTACCGCTAGAGGAATTCTGCACTTGGATCCTACAGCGCAACAACGGTATGACAAAATCGAGTCAACCGGATCATCAATGAAGAAATAATTACAAGTTCAAATAATTCTAGATCTGCTAATAAATTAATTATAAATTACATGTGAAGATCCTCTTCTTCTAGTTCTGACGTTTTAACAAGTCAAGTAATGTACGATTTAAATCTATTGGTCATGACGTCAGTTGTCATGTACAGCAACGAGTATTCATGAATTAAAGGCTGTAAAACCAAGTTAGTCATCTCATACAGGCGCTTCCGCTGCGCCCGTAAAAACACTTGTATGAACTTTGTCTGGTATCAATTTTGCATTTGTGAAAGATAAGTGCATTCAAAACATTAAAGAATAATAGGTTCAATGACATTCCCCACGTTTCATTCACTTTCTTGTTTCTCAGTTAATGCGAAGAGCAGAGAGGACAGCTAAATACAGACAAATTACACACTGGTAACAGAAAACAGTTCAAGTGGACATGAGTAGCAAAATCCCATTTATCTACTCCAATATTCTTTAGAAAAAATCTATTACCATATGAATGGAAAGAAAGTGGAAAACTCACGAAAAGGTATAGCTAACGATTAGATGTAAGAATGTGTATATCAAAAGCCTTGACTGGCTAGACAAAACAGAAACAACAAAAGCATGCACGTCTGTAAATGAAAACACTTACAAAGAAGAGAATATCAACATACAGGAGGAGGACTCATTCTAGTCAATCGGAGATAGTGCTCTTTTAGAGAATGGAGCAACATTGGGTTAACAGCAGCAGCAGTCTTGCTACAACAACGTTGTGCTATCATCTGCCACGGTTGTCTGGCACCCAGCACCATTTTCCTCAGCATCAATTCCGTTCTTCGACTTCAGTATTTGATTTTAAGTCAGACCGGCAATAGATCGATCGCGTACGCTGGTGTGGTCAATGGATAACTGGGAAGAATGAGATCAAAAATAAATGCCTAAGTGCTGGAAGATAATACCCGCAGCGTTGCTACTCTCCTTAAATCATTACACAATGATATGAATCAGGTGACTGTTGCAAAAGAAACCCTAAGTACGGAAACAAATAATGATGCAAGAAGAGCAGTAGAAGCTGAAGGATGAGAAAACTGCTAACTGGGTGGCAGGTTTTTAGGCATGGGACGCCTGAGGGGGGAGTAGCTGACGCGCAGGAACTTGCAAAAGTGAAAAACAATGGTAAAACGGGATTTTTTTTTTTTTTTTTAAAGATCAAAGAACAATACTAACATTGTGTTGCTGAGACCAGATTGATAAGAGGCGAACGCGCTGACAGTGGAGGGTGCTCCACGACCGTAGGCGACTGGTGCCTATGAATAGACGGGGAGGGATACGGAGCCGCGAAAATCACACATAGGAAACGCTTTATATGGGTGGCACCATCCCACCGTAGGCTACTGGTGCGTATGAATGTACGGATGGTTTTGACATGTGTTCTTTTTACGGGTGGCACCATCTGATCTGTTTCATACAATGGAGGGCAATTTCGTCTCAAAGCCGAATGGGACGTACGCGAAATGACCGGGCTCCGCGCTAGGGATTTGGCCGTTTGGGCTTGGTGCACCGCGTTGTGGAGTAGGGCGAAATCGTCGGTGTCGCAGCGCTCTGGTCGAGGTCCACGGTCGGGGTCGGGGTCGGGGTCGGGGTCGGGGTCGGGGTCGGGGTCGGGGTCCCCGGTCGTTCTCGAGGTCGACGCATGAGGGCTCTTTGGCGCATTTTTGTTCGGGGTTCGGGCAGGGTGAGACACTGTTTGATGTTTTTTGCCAAAGTTCTGGTCAAGGTCCACGAGCCTGGTGCGCCGAGTTGTAGAGTAGGGCGAAATCCTCAGCGTCGTGACGCTCAGGTCGAGGTCCACGGTCGAGGTCGAGGTCCCCAGTCGTTCTCGAGGTCGGCGTGTGAGGGCTCTTTGGAGCATTTTCGTTCGGGGTTCGAGCAGGGCGAGAGACACTGTTTGAAGTTTTTTGTCAAAATTCTCTTTATAATAGATAGCGATGAAGGCATTGCGGGCGAGTTTATTTGAAGTAGTTTTTTCTTAGTTTTATTATAAATTTGTCCAACAATGTTTGCTGAAGTTTGAGGTGGTCTTTTTACTGTAAGTAATATATAGTTTTGTTGCATTGCCCTGGTTTTTGCAGTGAAACTTCCACTTGATGTCTAAGTTCCTCTCGATGTCCACTGGAGGTTCCACTAGAAGTTCCCGTGATATATAGTTTTGTTGCATTTGCGGCACTACCAGTGGTTTTTGCCCAGGTTTTTACAGTGAAACTTCCACTTGATGTCCAAGTTCGTCTCCATGTCCACTGGAAGTTTCCGTGCTATATAGTTTTGTTGCATTGCGACACTTCCAGTGGTTTTTGCCCCAGTTTTTGCAGTGAATGTAATGGCCCGGACCTCTCCGGTCCATTATTTTGTGAAAATGTGGTGTTGGAGGTGTTCTGGGAGGTCAAGGTGACTTATTCCCAACACTTTGCCAAATTTTCAGTTCTGTGAACAGTGTTTCCAGTTTTATGAATAGTATCGGTAGGTGAATAGTGTTTCTATCGGTGGACTTCTAACGGTAGACTTGAACAGTGTTTCCAGAACGGTAACCTTCTAACGGTGACCTTCTAACGGTAGACTTGAACAGTATTTCCAGAACGGTAACCTTCTAACGGTGACCTTCTAACGGTAGACTTGAACAGTGTTTCCAGAACGGTAACCTTCTAACGGTGACCTTCTAACGGTAGACTTGAACAGTGTTTCCAGAACGGTAACCTTTTAACGGTGACCTTCTAACGGTAGACTTGAACAGTGTTTCCAGAACGCTAACCTTCTAACGGTGACCTTCTAACGGTAGACTTGGACAGTGTTTCCAGAACGGTAACCTTCTAACAGTGACCTTGTAACGGTAGACTTGAACAGTGTTTCCAGAACGGTAACCTTCTAACGGTGACCTTCTAACGGTAGACTTGAGCAGTGTTTCCAGAACGGTAACCTTCTAACGGTGACCTTCTAACGGTAGACTTGAACACTGTTTCCAGAACGGTAACCTTCTAACGGTGACCTTCTAACGGTAGACTTGAACAGTGTTTCCAAAACGGTAACCTTCTAACAGTGACCTTATAACGGTGGACTTGAACGGTGTTTCCAGAACGGTGAGGTCTAACGGTGACCTTTTCTTTCCTTTGCCAAATTTTGAGTATGGGAACAGTATTTCCAGCTTCCTACAGTTTCGCCCCTTTGACATTTCCTTTGACGTAAAATACATTTAAATCCTTATTTTAAGGACTCTTAAGGCCGATTCAAATGCCATAAATCCTATATTAATTATCCCAATAGCTTGGGATGTTTTTACTTGGTCAAACCGCATGGGTTAATGCGATCCATTTTTAATGGAGAATTAACCAAATCTTAAAACATCGCCTCGTTAAATCTTCAAAAAGGGACGAGATATCATTCTCCCTTGTTCTTCCTCTTTGTTATCAGCTATGAGACGCTAGAACCTTTAAATCCTTCACGTAGGAGTTTCACAATCAAACCCTAATCCTCCGATTGGTTCCGCTCTATTTTGGATACAACCGAGCTGTGTCGGTCAATCTTCCCAATAAGGTATGTTTTATCGTCGTTCCTTTGGGAATCATCTTCTCTTGTTTCTCCCTTCCATATTATACCATGTAATTTCCAAGATTATAATGGTTTTTTTTTGGGTTTGGTTGGTACTGTCGTACCGTGGCATCCTCCAGTGGATGCAGTTGTCGTGAGAGGAGAATTGTGACCCATTGTGTGGATAAAGAATGTCAAGAATTGTTGAGGTAGGGGATTCGTGGCTTCTCAAATTACATATGTGCAATCGTAGAATTTGCATGATTTAGCCCTTTGGATCACAATGAAATTGACCTAACTAAATACTTGAACCAGATTAAAAGAATTGGTTGATCGCATGTTGTTGCTTTGTACCGTGATAACGGTTTGCCTCATGTTTTGCTAGACAGAGTGATATCTATGGTTTATTTGATTAGTTGTTTGTTCTTGATGGAAATTGATAATGAACGTAAAGATGGAATTAATTGTTAATTAATTGGCTAAAGATAAAGAGGCATGTAAATGAATCTGGTTGTTGTCGTTGTTGTAGTTGTTCTAATTTGAGGTTAATCAAATTAGGGAAGTAAGCATGGTTATTTAATTGTGATAGCTTACTGATTAGGTATCCCGTAATTGGAACCTACGAATAACAAATCTGCTAATTCAATATGGATTAAATAACAGATTGTGTGATAATTTCTTAAAGGGTTCTAAGTTACCCTCTTGATTGTTAAAGGGTCAAGAGACCATTGATGTGATGTTGTGTTTTCTTGCTGCTTGTGCTGTGATGTGAGCCTTGATGGCTGTTGTGATATGTGGAGGCATGTGGACTTGTGGTTGTGGCAGTGGATGACGCCTAGGGTGGCGAGATGCATCAGCTTATGCATGTGGGTGTCGGGGAGGACACCAAGGATGATGGTATGGGATGGATGTGATGGTTGGATGTTGGTGGTTTTGTTTGGTTGTTTATCTACTTTACTTTTCCCCACTACTCAAGACAGCTGGTCTTGCCTATCCTCCTTCCGAAGGAGGCGAAGACACGCGGGGTATGCCACGTGCTTTCCGTGTTTAGCCTCTCGAGGGATAATGGGTCTATGCTCTTGCTATAGGCGGCAAGGACTCGAAAGGTTGTATATCTACTCACCGTGTTGAGCCCCCTTTGTGTTTAGTAGCATAGGATGCCTTTCTAGAATGCCTGGGAATATGGGAATGTAATTCTGTAATGAAAGTTTGATTAAATGGTGATAATCCACGAGGATGGAGATACTGGAATTTAAAGGTGATGTGAATCTTAAAAGGAGCAGTTGATTTTGAATGTGATGCCAATTCAGTTTAATGTGGAATTGTTCATGGTTAATTAATGTTTAAAGAATTAATTAACATATAGTGGAACTGATAAAATGAGAATGGAGTAATCTAATAAAGCTCTTCAAATGTTTGTGTGCTTATAGGATACCTAGTCTTAGAAGTAGCAGTCTGGAGTCTGAGAGACGTTAGCTGCAGTTGTATCTAAGATTAGGTAATGCCCATAGTGTGGATGTGAGTTATATATATATTCTGTACTTTTTTTATTTCTATACGCTACTCCACCCTGTCGGTAAGTTCAACTGACACCCCGGGGATTCTGAGCCCTGGGGGGGTGTTTTCCCCAACATTCTGATGGGAGGTCGAATGGCTGACTACCCCCTTTGGCCCCGCTCTCTTCTCTTGGTAGATACATGTGCCAACAGGCACAACAGTTAGTTTCCCCATATATGTGTGTAGAGGTACGTAATGGCTTGTGGTTATTTCACACACATATATTCTGGATATAGTATCCTATGGACTACTATAGGTGTAACGTGTATAGGCTGTGATGGTTTGAGGATCCCTACTCGGAGTATGGGCTATAATGGCTTCAGGTATAATACCCGATGTATGATACATGTTATGCGGGCTGTGGTGGCTCCTGGAACTTACCTGGTTACTTTTGGTTGTGAGGATGGTGTGGTGCTTCGCCTAGGTGTCTACAGGCAAACCTTTGTGGTGCACGAGGTGCAGATTGTGGAGCTTAGCCCAGGTGTCTGCGGGCAAGCCTTTGGAAAGAGATGCATAGGACGTATGTCATTGGGGAAAAGCGGCAAACCAGTGGGGAAGTAGTAGTGGGGTACCCTTGATATTTTTCATTATATGATATATTCTTGTATGTGTTACTTGGCAAGAGTGGCCATGGTGAGGTTGGGAACTTAGTATACCTGTTTAGGTGACGAGTTAGTTTCACTTGTTGTTCACTAGGCTTTAGCATGCTTTCTTTACTTTTGCACGAGAGGCTTGGGGAGGATCCTACTGAGTATACTATTATACTCACCCTATGTATATATAAACTATTTTTCAGGTCACTTGGAGCAGGTTGGAGATCAAGCTGGTTACTACTAGCTTGTGGTTGGAGGAGCCGTTCAGGCTTGTGGTCACTGCCGTTTTACTTTCTTTTGGGTACTTTTAGTTTTTCCTTTCAGTTGTAGTACTTTTGCATGACATTTCATATATGTACTTGGGTTTCTTTTATATTTCAGTTCTGAGTTGGAGTTGATTGGTGTCTATCTTATCTCTCTCTTCCGCATGTGCTCTCTTAGAGGGTAATGCCTCCCATTTGTGTGTTTACTATACCCTCGGTGCTAGTCGCCAACCCGGGGCCTACTGGAGGCGGGACTCGAGGGTCATTATCTTCCTTCTCACATTGCCGGCCCAGGAGGGGTACACTTTGTGGGGAGGGGGTCGTGACAGAGTGGTATCAGAGGTCTTGTTGAGGGATAGGATGGAGTTTGGAGTTAGGAACAGGCGAGGTTGCATAGAATGGTAGGGTAATGGTGTCATTCATGTTTAGAAAGTGGGGTAAACACTGGAGACCGACAAAGACATAGGAGTTTAGGGCCCCCTATGATATGTTGCATGGACCTTTATGTTTACGATGGCTACTAAACAAAGTGATACTGGTTGCAGGGTAGAGACCTAGGAAAAGATCATGCATCATTCTTCTTTGCGCCTGTGTTTGAATGGGTAGACCTTGGGATAGGTTAACCTAAAATTAATAAAAGAAAACAATTAATTTCTTAATGTTGAGTCTTCCATATTCTAGGATTAGGAGCTCTAACAGTTGTTATTTTACAGGTATGGCTCCAGGTCAACGTCCTCGTCAGGTTTTCACAGAAGATGTCCAACAGGCTGTTCTAGCAGATCGTCGCCGGGTAGAGGTTGACGATGATGACACTTGGAGGAAGACACTTCGAGAGTTTCAGCGCTAGAGTCTACAGAAGTACGAGGGCTCCTTTTTTAGATGCAGTCACTGAAGACTGGTTAGAGGAGGTCGAGATAGGCTTCAGTTCAATTCGTGCTCGGAAGGAACACTGGGTGTCCTTGGTTGTGATGATGCTGCGTGGATCAGCAAGGCAGTGGTGGTTCTTGTTCCTCGGGGATCGTGAGGAGTTAGCGATCTCATGGGAGGAGTTTCGAGACAAGTTTAGAGTTGAGTTTCTTTCTTCGACTGTGAAGGCGTCCAATCACCAGGAGCTTCTTACCCTTCGACAGGGGAGCTCCAGTGTTCGAGAGTTTGGAATCCGTTTCAGGAACCTTCTACGATATGCTTCAGACCTGTTACCAGATGAGTAGGCCAGGGCGAGGCATTTCGAGGAGGATTTGTATCCAGAGATCCAACGTCAGGTCACCCCATTTATGCTGAAGACATATCTTGAGGTGCTACCGAGGGCAGAGGTTGTTGAGAGGACGTTGGCCTAGACTAGATCGTCACGAGAGGGGAATCGTCATGATTCCTCACGAAGTAGAGCTGTGGTCCGGGGTTCCCGGTTTTCAGGGCAGAAGAGTTTCCGTTCACCTGGGGGTAGGTCCCAACCCTTCCCATCTCGTTTCTCTAGAGGCAGCAACTCTCAGGCTTATGCCAAGGGATCAAGCGATTGTTTTTCTTATGGTGGTCGTGGTCATCAGCAGCGGGAGTGCCCGACTTTTCAGAGCAGTCATCATGCACCAGGCACTCCGCTCCAGGTTCCTCCGTTGAGGCAGTTCCAGCCGAGACAACAGCAGCAGGTTGCACCAGCTTTAGATCACCAGAGGGTAGATGGAGCAGGCAGAGGACAGCCCCATGATGCTCCCTGTCCTCAGAGAGCAGAGCGCGGCTGTGGTGGTGGTCGTCATCAGGGTCAGAGAGGTCGTGGAGGAGGTCGTGCCCAACTTCATGCTCTAGCGTTGTCAGCCCCAGGCGAGCCAGATGTCGTTCGAGGTACCCTTTGTTTGTTTTCTACCTTGGTGTATGCCTTGTTTGATTCAGGAGCAACACACTCCTTCATATCACCTACCCTTGTCCATGCTTTGGGACTTTAGGTAGAGAGGCTTCCAATGCCCTTGGCGTTGACTACGCCAGTTGGAGGTTGAGCCAACTTGTTTGAAGTATGTAGAGACTGTGATCTAGTGTTGGGGCAACACCGCTCTTGGGGAGATTTCCTATGTTTACGAATACAACCATATGATGTCATCCTCGACATGGATTGGTTGTATTCGGTGCAGGCTATTGTAGATTGCTACAGGAAGAAGGTCATTTTCTTTGATGCAGATGGAGAGAAAGTGGTGTTTGTTGGTGAGAGAGATCCTCGGATGGGTCATAGACGAGTTCCATCCTTATCATCCATGATGGCTGAGATGATGCTGAGTTCATCAGAGGTTCAGCAGTTGGCGTTTCCTAGGGTCGTAGAGGAGCACCCTGATGTCTTTTCAGAAGAGGTTGTAGCGTTACCCCCTCGACGAGAGATCGAGTTTGGGATCGAGCTACAACCAGGAGCGTCTCCTATCTCTATGTCTCCGTATAGGATGGCCCCTTCTGAGTTACGAGAGCTACGTATACATCTTGATGGTCTGTTGTAGTGCGGTTTTGTTCAGCCAAGTGTGTCACCGTGGAGTGCACCAGTTTTGTTTGTGAAAAAGGCTAACAACAGTTTGCGGTTGTGCATTGATTATCGTCGATTAAACAAAGTGACAATAAAGAACCGCTATCCTCTCCTGCGGATTGATGACTTATTCGATCAACTGAAGGGTTCAAGTTGGATTTCAAAGATCGACTTGCGGTTAGGATATCAACAGATGCATGTAAAGGATGAGAATATCCCGAAGACTGCTTTCCGTTGTCGTCATGGGCATTATGAGTTTGTTGTAATGCCATTCGGTGTGACGAATGCTCCAGCTGTTTTCATGGGGTTGATGAATGCTGTGTTCTGTGAATTCCTGGACAAGTTTGTTGTGGTTTTCATCGACGACATCCTTGTGTACTCTATATCTGAAGAGGAGAATGCAGAGCATCTACGAGCCGTTTTGGGAGTTCTTCGCCAACATCAGTTGTTTGGGAAGTTGTCGAAGTGTGAGTTTTGGGCTCGAGAAGTTCGTTTCTTGGGGCATGTTGTGTCCCAATAGGGAGTAGCTGTGGATCTGTCGAAGATAGAAGCAATGGTGTCTTGGGCAGCCCCCAAGACCGTGTCAGAGGTGCGAATTTTCCTTGATCTCACAGGCTATTATAGGAGGTTTGTAGCCAATTTCTCCCGAGTTGCGACTCATCTGATAGCTTTGACCAGGAAGGATCAAGCATTCATATAGACTGATCAGTGTCAGGCAACTTTTGAGTATCTAAAGGAGAAGTTGGTGAGTGCTCCAGACCTTTGTCTTCTAGTGGAGGGAGTCCAGTTTGATGTTTTCTGTGATGCTTAACATCTGGGGCTAGGTTGTGTTCTCATGCAGCAGAGGTCAGTTGTTTCTTATGGGTCTCGGAAGTTGCGTCCCCATAAATGCAACTATGCCACCCATGATCTTGAGTTGGAAGCCGTGGTGTTTGCTCTAAAGTTGTGGAGACATTACCTCATTAGTGAGCACTTTGTGGTTTTCACCGATCATAAGAGTTTGAGGTATGTTTTCTCCCAACGTGACTTGAACTTGAGGCAGCGTCGGTGGATGGAGTTCTTGCAGGAATACGACTTTGAAATATCGTATACACCTGAAAAAGAGAATATTGTAGTTGATGCACTGAGCCGAAAGTCATGTAATGATGTTGTGCGTGAATCTGGTGATTCCTGGAGAGTAATGGAAGAGCTGTCAGCTTTGCATCTTAATATGGGAGAAGTTGGGGGTAGAGGTTGTCTTTTCCAGATGACGGTGCAGTCATCCCTGATACAGAAGTTGTAAGAGTCTCAGTTGGGTGATCTAGAGGTGGAAGTTTGGAGATACAGATTTGTTTGTGGTGAGTCCCCTGATGGTTGGTTGGAGGATGAACAACACCGAGTGTTTCATCATGGAAGTATTTTTGTTCCCTTGGCGATGCGCGAGACGGTTCTCCGAGAGTTCCATAGTTTTCCCTTGGCAGTACATCCTGGTGTGACAAAGATGTACCGATCCTTGAGGAGTCAGTTTTGGTGGCCTAGGCTGAAGCGTGTGGTTGCAGAGTGTGTGTCTCGATGTTTAGTCTGCCAGAAGGTGAAGGCCGAACACCGTGTTCCTGGTGGTCTTCTCCAGTAATTAGAGATTCCTCAGTGGAAGTGGGAGGACATCTAAATGGACTTTGTTACAGGTTTACCTTGAGCTCTGTGAGGACATGATGCTATATGGGTGGTAGTGGATCGTTTAACAAAATCGGCCCACTTCATAGCGATCAAGGAGTCGAGCTTAGTGGAAGTTTTGTTAAGGCAGTATCTAGAGGAGGTGGTGAGACTTCATGGAGTACCTAGGACGATCATTTCTGATCAAGATCCTCGTTTTACCTCCAGGGTGTGGAGAGGTCTCCAGCATGCTTTTGACTCTCAACCATGACTTAGCACTGCTTTTCATCCTCAAACGGATGGTCAGACAGAGCGAACCATCCAGACTCTTGAAGACATGTTGAGCTCTTATGTTCTTGATTTTGGAGGTTCATGGATGAAGCACCTACCCTTGGTAGAGTTCGCTTACAATAATATTTTTCACTCTACCATCGGTATGGCACCGTTTGAAGCCTTGTATGGCCGGCCATGCCGTTCTCCGTTGTGCTAGATTGGGGTCGGAGAGTCAGCAATTCTCGGACCAGAACTAGTGCAGAATACAACAGAGATGGTTCAGGTGATTCGTGAGAGGATGAAGACAATGCAAGATCGTCAGAAATCATATGCTGATCAAAGAAGGAGACCCTTATAGTTTAATGTTGGGGATCATGTGTTTCTGAAGGTGACTCCCCGTCATGGGCAGTGAAGGTTTGGTCGTGGAAGTAAGCTTTCTCCCCGTTTTGTTGGGACTTTCGAGGTGTTAGCTCGTGTTGGATCTATGGCGTATCGAGTAGCACTTCCCCCTCATATGAGTCGGATACATGATGTTTTCCATGTATCACAACTCCGTCATTATCTTCATGATGAATCTCATGTTATCGATTGGGGAGAGATCGAAATATATGATGATGCAACCTTCGAGGAGCGACCTGTAGAGATCCAAGACTGCAAGGAGAAGGTGTTGTGTGGGCGTTCTATCCCCTTAGTTCGTGTCTTGTGGAGACACGGTGGCATGGAGGAGAGTACCTAGGAGCGTGATTCACAGATATGTGCTCAGTACCCAGAGTTGTTTAATGTTTAACTCCTTTCATGTAATGATGTTTCCTTTGTGGTTAGACCTTTCATGTTTTATTTATGAACTTCTTTTGTTCTTTTTTTGTGGTTTTCTCTCTTTTGAGAGGTATCTCGATGGGTGGTTGTTCGGGCCCTGTTTCTTTTTTCTCTCTCTCTTTAGGTTGGTTTTGAATTCTCGAGGATGAGAATGTTTTGAGAGGTATCTGATGTAATGGTCCGGACCTCTCCGGTCCATTAATTTGTGAAAATGTGGTGTTGGAGGTGTTCCAGGAGGTCAAAGTGACTTATTCCCAACACTTTGCCAAATTTCCAGTTCTGTGAACAGTGTTTCCGGTTTTATGAATAGTATCGATAGGTGAACAGTGTTTCTATCGGTGAGGTTCTATCAGTAGACTTCTAACGGTAGATTTAAACAGTGTTTCCAGAACGGTAACCTTCTAACGGTGACCTTCTAACGGTAGACTTGAACAGTGTTTCCAGAACGGTAACCTTCTAACGGTGAGCTTCTAACGGTAGACTTGAACAGTGTTTCCAGAACGGTAACCTTATAATAGTGACCTTCTAATGGTAGACTTGAACAGTGTTTCCAGAACGATAACCTTCTAACAGTGACCTTCTAACAGTAGACTTGAACAGTGTTTCCAGAACGGTAACCTTCTAACAGTGACCTTCTAACGGTAGACTTGAACAGTGTTTCCAGAACACTAACCTTCTAACGGTGACCTTCTAACGGTAGACTTGAACAGTGTTTCCAGAACGGTAACCTTCTAACGGTGACCTTCTAACGGTAGACTTGAACAGTGTTTCCAGAATGGTAACCTTCTAATGATGACCTTCTAACGGTAGACTTGAACAGTGTTTCCAGAACGGTAACCTTCTAATGGTGACCTTCTAACGGTAGACTTGAACAGTGTTTCCAGAACAGTAACCTTCTAACGGTGACCTTCTAATGGTAGACTTGAACAGTGTTTCCAGAACGGTAACCTTCTAACAGTGACCTTCTAACGGTGGACTTGAACAGTGTTTCCAGAACGGTGAGGTCTAACGGTGACCTTTTCTTTCCTTTTCCAAATTTTGAGTATGGGAACAGTGTTTCCATCTTCCTAAAGTTTCACCCCTTTGACGTTTCCTTTGATGTAAAATACATTTAAAGCCTTATTTTAAGGATTCTTAAGGCCGATTCAAATTCCATAAATCCTATATTAATTATCCCTATAGCTCGGGATGTTTTTACTTGGTCAAACCGCGTGGGTTAATGCGATCCGTCTTTAATGGATAATTAACCGGATCTTAAACCGTCGCCTCGTTAAATCTTCAAAAAGGGACAAGATATCATTCTCCCTTGTTCTTCCTCTTTGTTATCATCTACGAGACAGTGGAACCTTTAAATTCTTCACGTAGGAGTTTCACAATCAAACCCTAATCCTCTGATTGGTTCCGCTCTATTTTGGATGCAACCGAGCTGTGTCGGTCAATATTCCCAATAAGGTATGTTTTATCATCGTTCCTTTGGGGATCATATTCTCTTGTTTCTCCCTTCCATATTATACCATGTAATTTCCAAGATTCTAATGGGTTTTTCTTGGGGTTGGTTGGTATTGTCATACCGTGGCATCCTCATGTGGATGCAGTTGTCGTGAGAGGAGAATTGTGACCCATTCTGTGGATAAAGAACGTCAAGAATTGTTGAGGTAGGGGATTCGTGGCTTCTCAAATTTTATATTTGCAATAGTAGAATTTTCATGATTTATCCCTTTGGATCACAATGAAATTGACCTAACTAAATACTTGAACCAGATTAAAAGAATTGGTTGATCGCATGTTGTTGCTTTGTACCGTGATAACAGTTTGCCTCATGTTTTGCTGGATAGAGTGATATCTATGGTTTCTTTGATTAGTTGTTTGTTCTTGATGGAAATTGATAATGAACGTAAAGCTGGAATTAATTGTTAATTAATTGGATAAAGATAAAGAGGCATGTAAATGAATCTGATTGTTTTCGTTGTTGTAGTTGTTCTAATTTGAGGTTAATAAAATTAGGGAAGTAAGCATGGTTATTTAATTGTGATAGTTTAATGATTAGGTATCCCGTAATTGGAACCTAAGAATAACAAATCTGCTAATTCAATATGGATTAAAGAACAGATTGTGTGAGAATTTCTTAAAGGGTTCTGAGTTACCCTCTTGATTGTTAAAGGGTAAAGAGCCCATTGATGTGATGTTGTGTTTTCTTGCTGCTTGTGCTGTGATGTGAGCCTGGATGACTGTTGTGATATGTGGAGGTATGGGGACTTGTGGTTGTGGCAGTGGATGACGCCTAGGGTGGCGAGATGCATCAGCTTATGCATGTGGGTGTCGGGGAGGACACCAAGGATGATGGTATGGTATGGATGTGATGGATGGATGTTGGTGGTTTTGTTTGGTTGTTTATCTGCTTTAATTTTCCCCACTACTCAAGGTAGCTAGTCTTGCTTACCCTCCTTCTGAAGGAGGTGAAGACACGTGAGGTATGCCACGTGCTTTCCGTGTTTAGCCTCTTGAGGGATAATGGGTCTATGCTCTTGCTATAGGCGGTAAGGACTCGACAGGTAGTATATCTACTCACCGTGTTGACCCCCTTTGTGTTTAGTAGCATAGGATTCCTTTCTAGAATGCCTGGGAATATGGGAATGTAATTATGTAATGAAAGTTTGATTAAATGCTGATAATCCACGGGGATGGAGATACTGGAATTTAAAGGTGATGTGAATCTTAAAAGGAGAAGTTGATTTTGAATGTGATGCCAATTCAGTTTAATGTGGAATTGTTCATGGTTAATTAATGTTTAAAGAATTAATTAACGTACAGTGGAACTAATAAAATGAGAATGGAGTAATCTAATAAAGCTCTTCAAATGTTTGTGTGCTTATAGGATACCTAGTCTTAGAAGTAGCAGCCTGGAGTCTGAGAGACGTTAGCTGCAATTGTATCTAAGATTAGGTAATGCCCATAGTGTGGATGTGAGTTATATATATATTCTGTACTTTTTGTGTTTCTATACGCTACTCCACCCTGTCGGTAAGGGAAACTGACACCCCGGGGATTCTGAGCCCTGGGGGGTGTTTTCCCCAACATTCTGATGGGATGTCGAACGGCTGACTACCCCCTTTGGCCTCTCTCTCTTCTCTTGGTAGATACATGTGCCAACAGGCACAACAGTTAGTTTCTCCATATATGTGTGTAGAGGGTTGTAATGGCTTGTGGTTATTTCACACACATATATTCTGGATATAGTATCCTATGGACTACTATAGGTGTAACATGTATAGACTGTGATGGCTTGAGGATCCCTACTCAGAGTATGGGTTATAATGGCTTGAGGTATAATACCCGATATATGATACACGTTATGCGGGCTGTGGTGGCTCCTGGAACTTACCTGGTTAATTTTGGTTGTTAGGATGGTGTGGTGCTTCACCCAGGTGTCTACAAGCAAGCCTTTGTGGTGCACGAGGTGCAGATTGTGGAGCTTAGCCCAGGTGTCTGTGGGCAAGCCTTTGGAGAGAGATGCAGAGGACATATGTCGTTGGGGAAAATCGGCAAACCAGTGGGGAAGTAGTAGCGGGGTACCCTTGATATTTTTCATTATATGCTATATTATTGTATGCGTTACTTGGAGAGAGTGGCCATGGTGAGGTTGGGAACTTAGTATACCTGTTTAGGTGACGAGTTAGTTTCACTTGTTGTTCACCAGGCTTTAGCATGCTTTTTTTACTTTTTCACAAGAGGCTTGGGGAGGATCCTACTGAGTATACTGTTATACTCACCCTATGTATATATAAACTATTTTTTAGGTCACTTGGAGCAGGTTAGAGATCAAGCTGGTTACTACTAGCTTGTGGTTGGAGGAGCTGTTTGGGCTTGTGGTCATTGTCGTTTTACTTTCTTTTGGGTACTTTTAGTTTTTCCTTTCAGTTGTAGTACTTTTGCATGACATTTCATATATTTACTTGGGTTTATTTTATATTTCAGTTTTGAGTTGGAGTTGATTGGTGTCTATCTTATCTCTCTCTTCCGCATGTGCTCTCTTAGAGGGTAATGCCTCCCATTTGTGTGTTTACTATACCCTCGGTGCTAGTCGCCAACCCGGGGCCTACTGGAGGCGGGACTCGGGGGTCATTATCTTCCTTCTCACATTTTCGGCCCAGGAGGGGTACACTTTGTGGGGAGGGGGTCGTGATAGTGAAACTTCCGCTTGATGTCCAAGTTCCTCTCGATGTCCACTAGAAGTTCCACTGACAATTCCACTCGAACTTCCACTGGAGTCGAACTTCCACTTGAACTTGCACTAGAAGTTCCACTGGAAGTTGTCGTGATATATAGTTTTGTTGCATTGCGGAATGTCCAGTGGTTTTTGCCCGGGTTTTTGCAGTGAAACTTCCACTTGATGTCCAAGTTCATCTCCATGTCCACTGGAAGTTCCACTAGAAGTTCCACTGGAAGTTCCACTCGAACTTCCACTCAAACTTCCACTCGAACTTCCACCGGAAAATATATTTTATAAATTTTTTATTTAAAATTTTAGAAAAATAATTATATTATATATATATATATATATATATATTTGTAATATTTTTTATTTATTTACATTTATATTTTATATATATTTGTAACTTCCAGTGGAACTTCCATTGGGACTTCTACCCGAAGTTTCACTAGAAAATATATTTTATAATTTTTTTATTTATAATTTCAGAAAAATAATTTTTTATTATATATATATATATATATATTTGTAATAATTTTTATTTAGTTACAATTATTCTCATATAGTTTATACATTTTCAAATGGATTAAATCCCATTATAAAGTTAATGTACTTTTCTTGAACTATTGTTTTTTGTTACAGGGTGTTGCAATGTTGTTGATGGTGATGTGGATGTTGGAGAAGCTTATACTAAATTAGTTTTAGGGATGACGTTCAAGTCACTTGATGAAGCACAATGTTTTTATGTCACGTATGGGGGGGTAAATGGCTTTAGTGTACGCCGATAATACTCTAATAAAAGGAGAAAGGATAAATCAATTGTCATATCAAGCCTTTATGCATGTAGAAAAGAAGGTCATAGGAAGATTGACAAACGTGATAGTATGGTGAAATTTCCTCAGGCTGAGACACATACAGGTTGCCTTGCTAGAATGGGGGTTAGTTCATTGTCTTCTCACTAGTGCAAAAACACAAATTAACGTCAATTTTTTTTTTGATTTTTGACGTCGGTTTTAAACCAATGTCTATAAAGGTGATGTTAAAAATATGGTTTTCGGCATCGGTTTTTTAAAAACTGACGCCGAAAATAATTTCGTTGAGAGTTTCGGCGTCGGTTTTAGATAAAACTGACACCCAAATTCATTTTTTATATAAAATAATTAAAATTACACTTCCAAAAAAATCGAAACCCCTGTAAAAATAACACAATATACAAAAACAATCAAACAATATTTATAATCCAATACCTCCTATAACTTAAATTATTATATCTAGTTAATCAAAAAAATTATCTATACATTGTTATTATAAAGTAAAATTAAATACGCATACCTGTAATCAATGACTTCAAAAAAATTTATGACATTTGAAAGTCCCACGACTCTAGCATTTACAGTTCTCGCACCATCCAACTATCCTTTGATACTAAAGACAATACATTTGAGTTACTAAAAAATTTACATGGATTCCATTTAAAGATCAATGCATCAATAAATCTAATAAAAAATTAGATAAAGACATTGCAGAGGCAGTTGAGAGAACTCAATGATTATGATGTACTTATTATAGTCATGTGGCTAGACCTAAAATTCAATTCATTATGGATACCAAGTACCATGCAAGAAATTGATTCCATGTAGATATCAAGTACATGTTCACTCGTCATCATTGTGGTCTGACTCAATACTCAATGCCTTAAGGATACCATGTAATATGATTAATGCACTTTTGGATTGTCCATGGTCACTTCTAATGTCTTTTTATCCTTTTGGCATGAAGTTGATGTAGGTACGACATGGGTTCATGTGAGCTTGAATAGTACATAGCCTCTCATCACATGGTTTATTGGTTATTTATTCTTTCATATACCAATCATAAAAAAAAACCGACGTTGAAAGTTATTTTTTTTTAGAAAATTCAGAATATTACACTTTCAAAATAAAGTAGAATTAAAAGAAACGTACCTGAAATTTACGGCATGCTCATTGTTGGTTATTTTTGAAGCATTAATTTGATTATTAGTAGGTTCAAATACCTAATATATCAAAAAAGTTAGTTTTTTGAACCCATATGTATTATTATTTATAAATATTAGAATATACATACCTCAAATCTTAATTAGACTTAACAAATAGTTCGCAAAAGTAGATTGAATATGGGTCATATTAGATTGGGAATAATACTGTGAATCATTGAATGCCTACAATAATATTGAATGATATGAAATTAAAAAATAGAATAATATGGCAGAAAATATAAAAAAAAATTAATACAACTAACCTTATGAAAACCAGCAGTTTCCCCAGTTGTGATTATCTCGTACATGAATCATAGAATATAATAACCAAATTCAGCATGTCCATTTTGATGATGAAACTGTGGTTATAAATCATTTAACCAATAATAAAAACCAATATATAACAAAAATATAAAATCTAATTACCTGTGTTTCCACATATTTTATTTTCGTTGGTTTCTTTACTGACATGTATTCCTTGTTAAAATGTTTCCATGAACTGCATTTTTTTATATATGAACTAATAAATATTGTCTAAACAATGAAAATTAAACATAATGAGATTATAAAAAAAAAAAAAAAAACTTACATGTTTAATAAGGTGGAAAATGGTTTACGCACTGTTCCTAATAAAGAGAAAACCCAATATAAGGTTCATTCACTTGGGCAAAATACTCCTAACATCCAATGCCCCCTACAATACAAAAAGTTCGCAGTTAATGGAATTATAATGATCATTAGTTCATAATTATGTTGATGTTCTTACTTATCAAGAAATGGCAAAAAAAACAACACTGAATCTCTATCTGTGATAATCTCTCGGATATATATTGAACTCTTTCATCATTCTTCACATGTTTGACTTCCAAGGAAATGTACTCTGGATCTACAAAGCTGTAAATTCCTGTAGTTTCATTTTGTAAAATAATCTTGTGTAGATAACCAATTTAAAAAGAAAATATAGTTAGTAAATGACATAACAATCTTTTATTAAATAAATAGCAATTCAAACGTCAATTTACTTACATGGAAAACAACTACACCACACTCAGCCTGATCTCTTCAAAATTAACTAAATGCATGATATCTTCTTTCATTAATGTCAATTGATAATTTCTTCCACATATATCAGGCGTCATCCGAAACTCATAGATAAAATTCAAGGAAAAAGAGGACTCATATAATCTTTTCAACCCATAAGAAATATTAGAATTATCTACAACCGACTGTTCCTGAACATTTTGTTGCATTTATACAGTTTCTTTTGCTTTCAGATATTCCTATATAAGTTAAATGTCAGAAAACATTATAATTAATTTTGAATCATTTGTAATTAATATTTTAAAAAACGCATACCTCATGTGAAATATAACGAAGAAGGGCAGTTGGCCAAAGTAAAAAATGGCCCATACATTCCCCAACACTGGTGATCTCTACACTAGGAAATGGTAGTAGAGCAGTAGGATCTATAATAACAAGTATTGATACTCTAACATGAACCATCTATATAGGTTGATGATGTACTGAGTCCCCCAAAAAATGCACCCGTCCTAACACAACAATATGTACATGAGGATCTCCTACAAACAACTCACAATATAAGGCTTGATCTGAGGGAGGAGGTGGAGGCTCAAAGTAAGCAGGTGGGGTAGGGTAGTCCGAGTGAGCAGGCTGAGAAGGAAAAAAAATGAAAAAGATATATTAGTGTTTAAAATTTATAAAATAGAAAAATTGATTAAAATAAAATAATATACCTCGAAAGGTTGCGCAGACGGGGCAGGGTAAGCAGATGGGGAAGGGTAGTCCGGGTGAGTAGGCTGAGAATGCTGAAAAATGAAAAAGTTATATTAGTGTTTATAATTTATAAAATAGAAAAATTGATGACAAATAAATAATATACCTCGGAAGGCTGTGCAGATGGGACAGGGTAAGCAGATAGGGCAAGGTAGTCCGGGTGAGCAAACTGGGAATGCTGAAAAATGAAAAAATTATATTAGTAATTATAATTTATAAAATAGAAAAATTGATGACAAATAAATAATATACCTGGGAAGGCTGAGCAGACTGTGACTATCTCGCCAAGTGTTCTAATAAAGCCTCATACACTACTGCTTTAATTTGATCACTCATAGACTGTTTTATATCTTTCAACTTTTATTTTGAGGATTCTATTTCTAAGTCTCTTGATTGTTTACTCTTACAAAAAACCTTCTGAATACTAACACTCACCTGACATCCTCTAACACGGCCGAGGTGTTCTTCCTTTCCCAAAGCAGTGGCTAGGATGTCCATCCTACCCTCGGGGATAAAAGAGCCATGTGTCTCTTTCTCCTGAAGTTCATCCTAAAATGAAAAATAAAAAAGTTATATTAGTGTTTATAAATTATAAAATAGAAAAATTGTTAAAAAAATAAATAATATTTACTTACAATTCTATCAGACACTTGATGAGATTCCTCTGTAAGATCCTGTTCATTTTTTCTTCTTCTTGCTCGTTTCCATTTCTCATGGCGAGTGGGAGGATATGGAGGACCAAAATGGATCTCTTCTGAACCACTACTTGATCGAGCTCTTAATTTATCTGGTTTCCTCAAAATTGAATGTCATCTATAATTGAATAAATTAAATATGTCATTTAAAATATATAATATTCAAAAAATGAGATAAAAGAAATAAATTAAGATATTTTACCATCACGGCCTCCCAAAGATGCTACTTCGTCGTCCTGTCCACTAACTTCCAACCAGGATATAAAATATTAATCCTGTAACGGCTATACATCGCTATATAACAGACAAACTGAACTGCATTTGGGCCAACTGCATTATTATTATCATCAAAACGTATGTGTATTTTGTCATCATCACAAGCAAGTGATAGTTTTAGTAAACGTGTAATACCATGTTTACCAACTTGAGAACTTTATTTTTGAGTAGTAATAGGAGAAGTCTCCTCCGCCGAGGACGCATTAGTAGTCCTGCAATTTTTTTTTGTAAATTAACAGTTTTATTTCATTAAATAAGTATATTACTGAAAATTTAATAATATGTCAAAATAGATATACCTCAGTAACTACTCCTCTCTATCTGTATCTGACATTGCTACTAGAAAGTGTAATGAAATTTTGTGTACCTGCATATCATTAGAAAAATGAATAATTAGAAACAAGGAAGACAAAAATAAGTAAGGAAAAAAAGAGGCATGAATTTGTAAGTTTCAAAAAATGGAAAAAAATATAAATATTTACCAGAAAAATTAGAAGACTAATTTATTGTTTTCCCACATGCCTTCATCATGATCAGTACGTACTGCATGCACTATGTCTGTCTTATACACATTGTAATCATCTGGAAATTCTGTAATAGATGAATAAGGCTCATGTAAATCACTAACATCATCAGAATCATCCTCATCACCCAAATGATATCTTTTTTCCTTACAAAACAACTGACCACTTATCATTTGACGGATCAATGACATAAAATACTTGTTTTGCATGTGTCACCATGATAAATGCTTCCTTATTGTAATTAAATATTTTCAAATCAACCATTTTAAACCCATATTCATCATGGTGCACACCACTATTACTATCAACCCAATTACACTTAAAAACAGTGACTTGAAATTTAATATAATCAATTTCCCATATGTCTTCAATAACTCCAAAATATGACATTGATTTAGAAATTGGGTTTTTATCTTTGGCACTCGAAAAATGCACTGCTTCAGCGAAAACCATCACACCACTATTCTGAACGGTACTCTTTTTATCCAGGTCTTTTGTGTAAAATGTGTAGTTATTGATATCAAAACCAGACCATGTGATCACATTAAGAGATGGTCCCCCTGCTAACCACTTCAATGTTTCTGATGCAAATATATCTGGGGTGACTTTCTCTTTAAACCATGAAACAAATGTCTTCTTATGCTCAATCATCAACCACTTTTCATTTATTTTCTGATATCATAACTTTAATTTAGCAATATGTGAGAATATATATGATTGAACCTCATCTGTGTTGTTCAAAATGTATAAATGTGCATGCATCACTTCATCACGTGGAATGAACTTTACCTTTAAGCCTCGAACCCCTATACCTTCACTATCAACTGTCATATGTTGAGATACAGGGAGACCAATATGCTCCACCTCATTCAAATAATCAGTACAAAACTCAATCACCTCTTCTGATACATATTTTTGAACAATAGAGGCCTCTGGTCGATAAGGATTTTTAACATATCCTTTCAAAATTTTCATATATCTTTTAAAAGGATACATCCATCTTAAATAAACAGGCCCACATATTCTTATCTCATGCACCAAATGAATCAAAAGATGAACCATTATATAAAAAAATGTGGGTGGGAAATACATTTCTAGTTGAAAAATAATAAGAGTTGCTTAATTATCCAACACATATAACAAATTTAGATCAATGCCTTTGCTACAAATAGATTTGAAGAAATTACATAACCTGATGATAGTCTTTATAACAACTATCAGCAATATACCACGCACTGCTACTGGTAGAAGTTGTTGCATCAACACATGGAAATCATGAGATTTCATACCTATTAATTTACAATTCTTCAATGACACCAAATTATTCACATTTGAAAAAAAACCATTGGGTACTTTAATACCATGAAGACACTGACAAAAATTCATCTTTTCAATATTGCTTAATGTGTGACAAGCCGGAGGTAAATATGTTATGTTTCCTTTCAAAGTGGGAGCTAATTTCAAAAGTATTCTCATTAATATCAAGTCCAATCTAGCATGAAATCCATCTTTTGTATTTCCTTTTATGTCTAACAAAGTTCCAATCAAACTGTCACATATGTTTTTCTCAACATGCATAACATCAATGTTATGTTTTATCTCTAAAAATCTTCAATAAGGTAGTTTGAAAAAATAGACTGCTTATTCCAGATATGTTTTTAAAAACCAGAACTTCTTCTCTTTCCAAATGTCGAATCATTATCTTTCACTCTGTCATAATATTCTTCAGTTGACAATGGTCGAGGGGGAAGGTTGTTTTCTTGTAAATCGTTAAATTCTTTTTTCAATCTATGATAAGGATGATCAATTCACAAAAATCTTCGATGTCCCATGTACACTATCTTTCTTCCATTCTTCAATTGATAATATGAAGTTTGTTCTTCAAAAATTGGACACGCTTTATATCCCTTAACACTATATCCAGATAAGTTTCCATATGCAGGAAATTCATTTATAGTGAACATTATCATAGCATGCAAAAGAAAATACTCTTTCTTGTATGCATCGAAAACTTTAACACCTTCCTCCCATGGTAGTTTCAAATCATCAATCAATGGTGTGAGATACCAATCAATATCATTTCCTGGTTGTTTTAGTCCAGAAATCATCAAGCTCATCATAACATATTTTTTCTTCATACATAGATGTGGGGACAAGTTGTAAACTACCAGCAAAACAGGCCATGAACTATGTTGTCTACTAAGGATCCGATATGGATTCATTCTATCAGTACACAATCCCATTCTGAGATTTCTAACTTCACTTCCAAAATCATGAATTTTTTTTATCAAAACTCTTCCATTGTGGTGAATCGGCAGGGTGACGTAAGTTACCATCATAGATGCACTCATTTGAATGTAATCTTAACCTTTTTGCATCAATTGAATTTTAAAATAGATGCTTCAAATGAGTAATTATTGGAAGGTACCAAATTGATTTAGCAAGAGTTTTGATTCTGGTACCTAAAAATGAATCAGAATTGAATTATCAGAATTTTATGCAAAAAATATTGGATGATATCATTGGAAAGTACAAAATTAATTTTTCATGATGTTAGATGACATCACCTGAGAATGAATCTGAGTTGAATTTCCCGTCTATCTTATAGCGTGATGTCCCACATGTAAGACAACTTGATAAATATTCATTTTCTTTCCTATACAATACACAATCATTGGGGCAATCCTGTATCTTTTTATACCCTAATCCCATTGGGAATAATATTTTCTTCACCTCACAATTAGAATCTGGAAGACCATTGCCTTCTGGAAGTATCTCTTTTAAAAGCTCAAGTAAACTAGAGAAACTTTTATCACTCCACCCATTTTTTGCTTTTAATTTAACTTATCTCAAAACTTTTGATAACACTGTATATTTATTACAACCTAGGAATAATGGTTTCTCAGAATCTCCATACAATCGTTCAACAGTTGGTATTTTTTCAATGGTTTCAACACCTAAATCATGAATTAATTCTTCAATATGATCCTTTGCCTCATTATGAATATCTTCATCAACATTGGATGTTGAATTTTCATTTCTTTCACCATGAAAGATCCAACGTGTATAATTAAGGCTAAAACCATAACAAATGAGATGATCCTTGATTTCTCTGGAGTTTAAATTTCTCATATTCACACACTTCACACATGGACAGAAAATAAAATCAATATTTTGAATATTTAGTTTAGAAAATTCCAAAAAATTATCAACTCCTTTTGTAAGAACCCGAGTTTTGAGCCTGTAAGACTTTGAAATTTTATTAATGTTATTCCAGAGTAGGGCATTCAGACGACGTGTGATTCCGAGCTCTGGTGCGGACAAAATTAAACTTTAAGTGCGTTCACACTAGACACGCCAAATAAACATAATAACTCCTAAACGATTTCTTGGATGGGAAAACCTAGGGCACTGTTGAGTTCAGAACGTGCCGTTTACCCAAGGAGGGGTGTAACTTTCGTGGTCGCGACCCTTCTATGAAAAATGCCACCAGGGGCGTCTTTGTAATTTAGCGGCCTCAGGCGTGAACTTTATAACTAATGAACGGAGGCTCGGATTAAATTTTCGAGACCGTCGTTGCATTCAGGACATAGATTTTACCCTAGAGGCGGCCTAACCCCGACCCCGCTGAAAGTTCGGGCATGGGGTCTACGGGCGGGGGATTTAAGTGTTTTTCTATTTAAACACCACCCCCACCCTCTTCTCCCCCTTGCTCTTCTCCTTGTAAATTTCCCCTCCCTTCAAGATTCCCTCTCCCTCTCCAAGGCGGTGCGATACTTCGTCGGACCATTGGTGAAGCGTCGGGCTACGCCCATCGAGGTAGGCTTGTGTTTTTATCGTTTTAATTCTCGCAACCCTATTTAAATGAAATTATACGCATTGAAATGTTGTCCGATCATCGAGCTAAGCCCATATTTTTGTAGAGACCGATTTGAGCTTCCCAACGGTCCTTTTAGATTGAATTTTTGAGTCCCGGGGTGTCCGGAGTGACCCCAGGAAGTTTTCCGACCGATTTGCCCCGTTTTCCGGTGGTTCCAGGGGTTTCGGCCGGCTTCAAGAGGATCCCCGGGCAGTGGCGTGGCGGATCCAGGCGGCACGGTGGTGGCTTCGCATGGCAGCGCGGCGGCGGCTTCGCGCGGCACGGTGGGGGCTCCAGGCGGTGGGCGAGCTTGTCGGTGCGGGGGCGCGACCCCGTGCGGGGACTGAGACCCACCTTCAGCGGGTCTCCGCGCGAGACAACGATCGGCCACGCAGGGGCCGGTTGGCGCAGGGTGAACCGGGGGTCCATGGCCGGGCTGCGCGGTTGAGCCGCAGGCCGGCGCTGCGAGCCGAGCCGGCCTAGGCTGGACGGACCAGCCGACCCAGGCCGGTCCAGCCCAAGGGGTTCGCCCCCTCTGACTCCGGACACCCGTAACTTTCACTACGGGTGTTCGTTTTGCATGCTGTCTGCGGAAGTGCAATACTTGGCTCGAGATGAATCTTTTGAGATGGTCTTGGAAAATTTTAGTTCCTGAGACGGGGTCTCGGTGGCGTGTCACGCTCGTTAAGTACTACATCGAGATTCTTCTTTCGGATGGCGCAGACACATCCGGAGTCCGTTTAAGGTGTTGTTAGTGACGTTGTGACCCTGAAATCAAGAAAAAGTGGTCCAGGGTGGTCTCAGGCATTGAAGTTGGAGTTGGGGCGTGGGACCCACGAGCCGTCTTTTAAGTTGTGAGCAGCGTTTTGCGCCTTTTTCATCAGACGTCCGTTCAGGGCGAATGAGTACTCGTTTTGGCGTGTTTTTATGAGGGCATCGCAATGGCACAGTTCGCCCAACCTCTTTCGGGACTGAGGTGTGGGCCCCACGAGACGTCGTATGGGCGTAAAGCGGCGTTGGGTAACTTTTTCATCAGGAGCCCGTTTCTAGTGAGTAAGTAGTCTATCTCACGTGTTTTTCCGCGAGGATTACAACAGTGTAATCTGTTCGCGTGAGCGAAGACTCTTATGTGATCTTATTAAATGTGGAAATATGAAAGGGCGTTAGTTGGAGGTCTCTTTGACGCACTCCGACCCAACTCACGGTCGTGATGTTAGCAACACCCAGTGATGACGCGGGCAGTGCAGAGTTATCAGACCCATATCACCATTTACCCTCCGGGTGGGCCGGGCAGTGGGTTACCTGTTGACTTTGGGGTTTACCTTTCGGGTGGGCTGGGCAGTGGGTTACCCGTGGACCTTAGGGTTTACCCTTCGGGTGGTCCGGGAAGTGGGTTACCCGTTGACCTTAGGGTTTACCCTCTAGTGGGGCTAGGCAGTGGGTTACCCATTAACTTTTAGGGTTTAACCTTCATCAGGGCTGAGTAATGGGTCACCCGATGACCTTTTGGGGTTTAACCTCCAGTTGGGCTGGGCAGTGAGTTACCCATCGACTTCTTTCAAACTCTGCTCCTTTTGACGAGGATAGTCAGTGGTTTTTCTCCGTGGTTACCAGAGTAGGACTTTTTGGTGGTACGGTTTAGCGATGATGCGGTTTTGACATGTGGGATTGTTGGGCATCAGTGGTGGACATCCTTAGTGAAGGTTCCGGGTGCAGCGAAAGCGCGTGGGTGGATGTGCCCACTTGGCTTTTTGTCATTAGCAATGATCAATCCGGGATCAATACGACGATAAACGCCAGTCTCCACGGATCGAATCACAGAAAAAGACAAAGAAGATGGTTTTTCCCGGAACCACAAACAAGGATCGTTACAGGTTGATTATAATTAATTTAATTAATTATAAAGAAATACCTTTTGGGTGTTCTTTCTTCGTTGATGTTCTCAATCACGTTGTCAATGTGATCCGTCGTTGCGTCGCAGAAGCCAAGTGTAGACTCCCTCTAGCGGTGATCCACACGTGTACCTCGTATCTCTGGACGTCGCCAAAAGATTCTCCGGGTGCTAGCGTGGAGAAGCCTTTTCTTGCGTTGTCCGCCTTAGATTGTCTTGATCCGATGGAAGAGGATCTCTCTCGGTCTTGAGAGCGTTCTTGGAGGAAGAGGTTCTTTCGGCCTTGAAAGAATTCTCCAGAGATGTTGTGCACAACGATTCTCTTGTATCTTTAAAAGAGTTGGGGTTGTGAGGATATTTATAATCGGGTGTGTGGGGTTATAGAGTTATGACAATAAATAAACGCGTTACGCGTTTTATTTATTTCATTGACTCTTTATTTAAAACCCCATGTCGAATAAATAATTCCTTGACATGCGCCCACGCTGATTATAATAAATATCATTTAAAACAATATTATATCCTCAAAATCCAAACTAAAAAAAACTACACGGAGTGTATTAATAAATACATGGCGTGTACTTGTTTTTCATTGAAAACTACACGGTGTGTACATTAAATGTACACGGCGTGTATATCTTGTTTTTCATTTATTCATTTCCTTTCCAAAATAAAACTACACGGCATGTAATAATAATACACGACGTGTACTTGTTTTATTTTCTTTTTCCTCCATCATTTAAAACAACTTAGGCTTCCTTGAATAATTATTAAACCGCGTACGAGAATAATCTTTATTCAACTTGAGATACTTGGATACACTTAGTGTGTGACCCTCTAGGCCTCTTTCTCGTTGGCATTAGGCGAGCTTGCCTAAAGTCCAAGATTATTGTCTAGCAACGGGTCAAGGCACCCAAGAGAAAGAAGTTTACGCCGCATTGACGTATCACCTCATACGAGCGCTTACTGTGTAATTTAATCCCTTTGTCTCAATATCTCATCAAGCAGGTTTCATGGCAGTGTCATAAACCTATATGCTTGATATGTCGTTCTTTGACTACCTGAAATAAACTCATCGTTTACACCATGGCCATGGAATTTAATGCGACAGTTCTATTTCAATCAAAGGGCCGAGATATCAACTTCCATAAATGGAAGGGACAAATCCTTCCTTGACTTATCCATTAACAACATGTCACTCGTGACGCACCCAACGTACCCTACTTCCCGCCAACTATCTGCGTGACGGTTTTCGTCAGTAAATCTAAGTGCGCGAGTCATGACATGAGTTAATGATAATCTTCCAGTCCAAGGACCATTACACACGCTCGTAGATAGCAATATCCGATGACACCAAGACATGCGGAATTACTACTGACGGGTCTGTTCTCATAATCTCCCATCTTGGAGATTACCAAGTGCGAACTCCATGAGAGAGAGTCTCGTCTTCTTATGAGTACTCGCACATGACGGTCTGTATACTATGTGTCCTATCATAGTATGTCATCCAACCGCAGAACTTTATTTAAGAATATTGTTATAGCATTTCAAGGTTCTCATCATAGCGGGGATCTGCTATGACCTTATTAATGCAACAAATATTTCAGGACATTATTATATTATAGTCATGCAGAACAATGAACAATATATAATAAGTGAACATTTATGTAATCAAAGTACAAAACAGTTGGTTCTGAGGACACCAACCCTTACAAACTCCCACTTGGACTAGAGCCAACTGCCTACGACTTTTAGTCCGCTAGACCTCACATGATGATCATGTTTCTGCTGAGTCAAGGCTTTAGTCAATGGGTCCGCCACGTTGTCTTCCGTGGAAATACTGCTCACTGCAACTTCACCTCTCTGAGAAAAATCCCTCAAGAGATGATACTTCCGAAGTATGTGCTTTGTCCGCTGATGTGACCTTGGCTCTTTTGCAAGTGCCACCGCTGCAGTATTATCACAATAGAGTGTGATAGGATCTTTACTGCTCGGTACAACATCCAGCTCTTGGACGAAGCTTCGCATCCATACTGCTTCTTTAGCTGCCTCAGAAGCTGCGATATACTCGGACTCCGCTGTAGAATCTGCCACCACACTTTGTTTTGAGCTCTTCCAGCTCACTGCACCTCCATTCAAACTGAAGATGTATCCAGTCTGCGACTTCATGTCATCTTGATCAGTCTGGAAACTAGCATCTACATGTCCTCTGATGACTAGTTCCTCATATCCTCCATAAACCAAGAACATATCCCTAGTACGCCTCAGATACTTAAGGATAGTCTTGACTGCCATCCAATGGCGGTCTCCTGGATCAGCTTGATATATGCCTACCGCACTTAATGCATAAGCAACATCTAGCCTCGTACATAGCATAGCATACATGACTGACCCAATCGCGGATGCATAAGGGATCCTTGCCATTCTCTTTCTTTCCTCATGTGTCTGAGGACACATTTTCTTGGAAAGATGAATGCCATGTGACACTGGCAACAATCCCCTCTTGGACTGTTCCATACTGAATCTCTTCAGTATCTTGTAAATGTATGTACTTTGACTTAGGCCCAATATTTTCTTGGATCTATCACGATGGATCTTGATCCCAAGAATATATGCCGCCTCGCCCAAGTCTTTCATGGAGAAGCATTTATTCAACCATGTCTTAACTGACTGTAAGACAGGTACTTCGTTTCCAATTAGCAATATGTCATCGACATATACTATTAGGAAAACGACTGCACTTCCACTAAACCTTTTGTAGACACAAGGCTCACATTCGTTCTTAACAAAGCCAAATTCTGTAACAGCTTCATCAAAACGAATGTTCCATGACCTTGATGCTTGCTTTAATCCATAAATGGATTTTTGCAACTTGCATACCTTGTTGGCATCCTTTGAAGTCACAAACCCTTCAGGTTGTGTCATGTAGACATCTTCCTGGAGGTTCCCGTTAAGGAAAGCTGTTTTGACATCCATTTGCCAAATTTCATAGTCATGGTAAGTAGCAATGGCCAATAGGATTCTGATAGACTTCAGCATTGCAACCGGTGAAAAGGTTTCATCATAGTCAATTCCTTGACGCTGTCTAAAACCTTTTGCAACCAGTCGTGCCTTGTAGGTGCTGACTTGCCCCTCCATGTCCAGTTTCTTCTTGAATACCCATTTATTACCAATAGGCTTTACATCAACTGGAGGATCTACCAAAATCCAGACTTGGTTTTGGTACATGGAATCCATTTCAGAATTCATGGCTTCTTGCCACTTGGCAACGTCTGTGCCTTCAACTGCTTCCTTGTAGGTAAGAGGATCATCATTGTCAACCAATAATGAGTCACCATCCTCAGTGACAAGAAAACCATATCGTTCTGGTTCTCTCACCTCTCTCGTGCTCCTACGCAGTTCTTGTGTCTCTGGAACAGATTGTTCTTCCACGGGGCTTTGTGGAATCTGTTCTTGTACCAACTCATGTGTATCTTGAGCCTCGACTTCATCGAAGTCTATCTCGCTCCCACTATCTCTTCTGGAGATGTGCTCCCTCTCAAGGAATATGGCGTGTCTTGCCACTGTAACCTTTTTGTCTGAGGGGTTGTATAGGTAATATCCCCTTGTTTCCTTGGGATATCCTATAAATATACACTTTGTGCCTCGGGGTGCAAGTTTGTTACCTGAAGAGGCCTTAACAAATGCTTCGCTACCCCACACGTGTAAATTCGATAACATGGCTTTGCGTCCACTCCATAACTCGTATGGAATACCATTTATCGATTTAGTTGGTACTTGGTTTAGTATGTGTGCTGCTGTTTGTAATGCATATCCCCAAAAGGATAATGGAAGACTCGTATGACTCATCATTGATCTCACCATGTCCAACAGGGTGCGGTTCCTCCTTTCACTTACACCATTCCACTGCGGTGTGTAAGGAGGAGTGAGTTGAGATAGAATCCCAAACTCCCGTAAAAAATCAATGAAGTCTTGATTAAGATATTCTCCTCCTCTGTCTGAGCGGAGTTTCTTAATCTTCTTACCAAGCTGGTTCTCAACTTCATTCTTGTATTCTTTGAACCGATCAAAAGAATCTGACTTATACCTCATTAAATAGATATATCCATATCTACTAAAATCATCAGTAAAAGTTATGAAGTATGAGAACCCACCCCTTGCTTCAACTGGAAATGGTCCACACACATCTGTGTGAACTAATTCTAGAAGCTCTTTAGCTCTTTCACCTTTCCCACTAAATGGGGCTTTGGTCATTTTGCCTTGTAGACACGCATGACATACACCAAGTGGTTTTAGTTCGAAAGAATCTAAATACCCATCTTGATGTAATTTTGTCAAACGTTTCTCATTGAAATGACCTAGCCGGTGATGCCAAAGTTGGGTGTGGTATGAGTCATGTAAATTAACTTTGTTATCAATTTCCATTACTTGGTTTGTGTAGTCTAACACATAAAGGCCGTTATATAACTGTGCCCTACCAAAACAAATGCTATCTTTATAAAAGTAGCAACATTCATTTCCAAACTTGAATATGAATCCATCAGTATCTAATCTGGATACTGAAATAATGTTTTTGGTTACAGAGGGTACATAATAACATCCTTTCAAAACCAAGACCATCCCGGTAGGCAATGTGAGGTGGTAGTCCCCGACAGCTACAGCAGCAAGTCTGGCTCCGTTGGCTGCTCGTAGATCTATCTCCCCTCGATCAATCTTCCTGAATCTACTTGGTTCCTGTATTTGGATACAGATGTGAGCACCACAAGCAGTATCTAATACCCAATTAGTAGAAACAGATAGATTGCATTCGATAACAAACGCACCTGAAGCTTCCCCTTGCTTCCTCGGCTGGGTGCAGTTTTTCTTCCAGTGACCCTTCTTGCCACATGCGAAACAAACAGCATCCTGTTCCTTTGCCTCCCCTTTGATCTTCCTTTTCTTGGATGTCCTTGAAGAAGCTTTGGGCTTAAAGCTCTTCGCCTTCCCTTTCCTTTTATTCACCATAAGGACAGAAGGTTTTTCACGCTTCATGTCATTGTCCACTTGGCGAATGAGGATAAGAAGATCAGATAGAGACTTCTCAATATTGTTCATGTTGAAATTAACAACAAAGTTTGAGAAGCTCTGGGGGAGTGATGCGAGAATGAGATCGGTACCCAGTTCTTCAGGGAGTTTAAACCCTAGAACCTCCAAGCGCTCAATGTAGCCAATGAGCTTGACTACATGAGGCCCAGCTGGGGCACCCTCTCCAAGCTTGCTCTGAAACAGAGCCTTGGAGATCTCAAACCTTTCCTGTCTTGCTCTCTCCTGGTATAAACCACGGAGGTGCTCGAGCATGCTGTAGGCATCCATGTCTTCATGAGACTTCATGAGCTCACTAGACATAGATGACAGCATCAAACATTGAACGTCGAGAGCATCGTTCAAATGTTGATCATAGACTAGGAAATCTTCATCACTTGCCCCTGGGGCAGGAGAATCAGGAAGTGAGGACTCCAGCACATAAAACTTCTGTTCATGGCGTAGGATAACCCGAAGGCGCCTAAACCATTCCTGAAAGTTACTGCCGGTGAGGATGTTGTTTTTATCCAGAATTGATCGCAGAGAAAATGTGGTTGACGTGTTTGTCATTTTGATTCTACAATTTAAAAGAGCAGATTCATCAGTACTTTCTTGATTACATTTTATGAGAAATAATAAATTTTATTAAGTCTCCCACTATTTTATCAATTCCCAATGGCCCTCACCATTGAACTCAGAATGTCCAGTTGCTTTGACATTCTAATGGCAAGGATCCATATTTCCCTTCGCATAACCCCAACAAGGGTTGGTCAAGCTATTTAAAGGTATTTAGGTAGGCGGGTCTTTGCCAACTGTGAGCTTACAGTTCCTTGATCTGTTGAGTGGACTCCCCAATCCTGAAATCCTGACTTGGATTTCCTCAACTCTTGCCTTCAATATTACATCAAGTCTAGAAAGGGCTACTTCTCTTGATGTAATATGGTTAAGTCAACCCGAAACCTTTCATAAGGGCTTCCTTTATAAAAGTAAGTGTCCCAACAAGGGTTGGTCAAACACATAGTTTTATTGAGTCTTGCCCTTAATCAAGTAACGGAAGGCTTGGTCTGACTTAATATGGTATTTGAGGGATTTTATTCTTTATGCGTATCTTTGCATTATCACATGCTTGTTAATATTAAGTGATGCTTGCTTAAGTGATTAACCATGTTCCGATAATGTATACGCATAGACCGGTTTTTATTTTATTCCATCTTTGCATGCTTGTTCATTTTATTAATTATGTGATCGCGACAACACATGCATAATATATAAACCATGCAATCAGACAGAAATAAAATAAGATGGCATGATCATGAGCTTCTATTTGGTTAGCTTATCTAGCGGTTTTAATAAGCTTACCCTGACCTAGGGAAAACACCTTGAACCTGATGGTTCATGTTTTGCAGCTCCCACCTATCCACCTTTGTATCTTCTTGTGTCGGTTTCGCCTCGGATTCGGGATTTGAACCGTCTCCTCTGGCTTGGGAGATCCTCCATTACATGGGTTTACATTAAAGAAACCATGGGCACGCAAACCCTACATTTTATTGGAAGAAGGCTCGCAGGCCAACAAATTTAAATTAAATAAATTTAAATGAAACCATACACATACAAAGGGTCTTTGGTCTAGCTCATGATCATCCATAGTATGCAACGACATTTACGCATATTTAGAATTCAAATTCTTTTAATCGTTTTATTTAAGATAAGACGCGCTCGAATTCAATTAATTATGATCTTATAATTAATCAATTCTTTATCTTAAATTCCTTTCTGAATTTCCTTGAGATTCTTCTCATCCATATTCCTTGTACGGGTCTTTGTACATTGGAGGAAACCTGGTGAAATTCCATTTCTGGAAAGTACACGGCGTGTAGTTTATAATTACACGGCGTGTATTTTTCTTTTCACCCTTTGTCCAAAGTACACGCCGGGGCTTTGGCGTGTTTTTCTGTACTTTGGAAATTTTAGAGTACATGGCATGTAGATGAATCATACACGGCGTGTACTTCCTTGTTACGCGGTAACCGGCCTGACGATCCCGTATACGCGGTACGCGACTTATCTTTGTACACGGTTTCACCTGGGTCGGAACGGACTACACGGCGTGTTGTTCCAACATACACGTCGTGTATTCCGGTTTCCACGCGCCATTCTATTCTGGTCAACACGGCGTGATTAAAACTTAGGCATAATCAATTCACACGACGTGGTTTGGCGGACCAGTGCCGGTTCGTTGAACCTAAGTACACGACGTGTAGTTTTAATTACACGTCGTGTAATCCCGTGTTGTACAGACAGAAAGAGCGGCTTCTCCGGATGAGTTCCTCGTTTTTATTTTAATCAAAATTAAAATTAAAAGGTCGTTTCTGTGATATGAATCGAGAAACGAAGGAGGAAGAATAGATCTCGTTAATTCAGATTTATAGAACGATTTATTTCGAATTGAATCAAATATGAATGCGTAAATTATCAACGAAAATTAAATAACTATAATCAACGTTGTAACCTCCCTCTGATACCATTTGAAGGTTCCGGGCGCAGCGAAAGCGCGTGGGTGGATGTGCCCACTTGGCTTTTTGTCATTAGCAATGATCAATCCGGGATCAATACGACGATAAACGCCAGTCTCCACGGATCGAATCACAGAAAAAGACAAAGAAGATGGTTTTTCCCGGAACCACAAACAAGGATCGTTACAGGTTGATTATAATTAATTTAATTAATTATAAAGAAATACCTTTTGGGTGTTCTTTCTTCGTTGATGTTCTCAATCATGTTGTCAATGTGATCCGTCGTTGCGTCGCAGAAGCCAAGTGTAGACTCCCTCTAGCGGTGATCCACACGTGTACCTCGTATCTCTGGATGTCGCCAAAAGATTCTTCGGGTGCTAGCGTGGAGAAGCCTTTGCTTGCGTTGTCCGCCTTAGATTGTCTTGATCCGATGGAAGAGGATCTCTCTCGGTCTTGAGAGCGTTCTTGGAGGAAGAGGTTCTTTCGGCCTTGAAAGAATTCTCCAGAGATGTTGTGCACAACGATTCTCTTGTATCTTTAAAAGAGTTGGGGTTGTGAGGATATTTATAATCGGGTGTGTGGGGTTATAGAGTTATGACAATAAATAAACGCGTTACGCGTTTTATTTATTTCATTGACTCTTTATTTAAAACCCCATGTCGAATAAATAATTCCTTGACATGCGCCCACGCTGATTATAATAAATATCATTTAAAACAATATTATATCCTCAAAATCCAAACTAAAAAAAACTACACGGAGTGTATTAATAAATACATGGCGTGTACTTGTTTTTCATTGAAAACTACACGGTGTGTACATTAAATGTACACGGCGTGTATATCTTGTTTTTCATTTATTCATTTCCTTTCCAAAATAAAACTACACGGCATGTAATAATAATACACGACGTGTACTTGTTTTATTTTCTTTTTCCTCCATCATTTAAAACAACTTAGGCTTCCTTGAATAATTATTAAACCGCGTACGAGAATAATCTTTATTCAACTTGAGATACTTGGATACACTTAGTGTGTGACCCTCTAGGCCTCTTTCTCGTTGGCATTAGGCGGGCTTGCCTAAAGTCCAAGATTACTGTCTAGCAACGGGTCAAGGCACCCAAGAGAAAGAAGTTTACGCCGCATTGACGTATCACCTCATACGAGCGCTTACTGTGTAATTTAATCCCTTTGTCTCAATATCTCATCAAGCAGGTTTCATGGCAGTGTCATAAACCTATATGCTTGATATGTCGTTCTTTGACTACCTGAAATAAACTCATCGTTTACACCATGGCCATGGAATTTAATGCGACAGTTCTATTTCAATCAAAGGGCCGAGATATCAACTTCCATAAATGGAAGGGACAAATCCTTCCTTGACTTATCCATTAACAACATGTCACTCGTGACGCACCCAACGTACCCTACTTCCCGCCAACTATCTGCGTGACGGTTTTCGTCAGTAAATCTAAGTGCGCGAGTCATGACATGAGTTAATGATAATCTTCCAGTCCAAGGACCATTACACACGCTCGTAGATAGCAATATCCGATGACACCAAGACATGCAGAATTACTACTGACGGGTCTGTTCTCATAATCTCCCATCTTGGAGATTACCAAGTGCGAACTCCATGAGAGAGAGTCTCGTCTTCTTATGAGTACTCGCACATGACGGTCTGTATACTATGTGTCCTATCATAGTATGTCATCCAACCGCAGAACTTTATTTAAGAATATTGTTATAGCATTTCAAGGTTCTCATCATAGCGGGGATCTGCTATGACCTTATTAATGCAACAAATATTTCAGGACATTATTATATTATAGTCATGCAGAACAATGAACAATATATAATAAGTGAACATTTATGTAATCAAAGTACAAAACAGTTGGTTCTGAGGACACCAACCCTTACACTTAGAACTATTGGAAACTGTTTCCTGGGCTGAGCTTGGAGATGGAGATCCCCTTACACACTCGTTCAGGTTTCTTTTTGAGCATATATATATATATACACCCTAATTTTGTTCCCACTCCTTGGGTCCAGTTACTCTCCTTCTAGGAGGGGAGAAGACGTGGGGTATGCCATGTGCTTTCCATGTCTAGCTCCTCTTGGTTGGGACGAGTCTACTTTTTTTCTTTGGTTGGGTTGATCTTTACTCTCTCTATTATACTCTTACTTTGTTCTGTCTACTATTTACCATTTAATACCTCCTTTGTTGCTCCCTCAAGCTTTCGGGGCACCCTACTGAGCATCCTTATACTCACCCCTGTTTGGTCTTTTCCCACACTTGGTGTGCCCTTGAAAACGAAGGACAGGTCGATCGAGACTACGAAGGAGCATAGGGGACACAGGATCTTGGGCTGCGTTCAGCGGACGTAGTAGGACTTACAGGTGTGAGACTCACCAGCTGTTTACTTTCATTTACCTGTTGCTGAGTTGTGGCACCTTTCTGGTTGGGCGCGTGTTTTCCCCTTTTTCTGTTCAGTGTCTATCAATACTTTACAACACTTTACTTTTCCTATTTAGAGGATAATGCATGACTGTGGTTGGGTTATAGTTGTTTGTTCTTTGGTTTCCTTTTTTACTCTGCACTTCTGCATTGAGTGGGATGTGTGTGTGTACAGGTACTTAGGCAAAGGCCTCACTAAGATTTTTACGCCTTCGGTGCTTGTTGCCAGCCCCTGGCCTATAGAGGCGGGCTTGGGGTGGTTGCGGCTCGAGACCGGTAGGGTCAGGCCGTGACAAAGTGGTATCAAAGGTGGTTCATTCCTTGGGGCGTTGTTTAGACATCCCTAAAAAGGAATTGGTTGGGATTTAGGGCAATAGTGTCGACGTTTCTTGAGAGAGGCTCTCAGGCCAGGGAGTCTAGTGATGGTACGAGCGACCGACGTAACCATTCACCAGGACCCTGATAACCCGCTTGTCGACTCGGCACGCTGAGACATTTGTTGCAGGGAAATTTGGAACATGCATCCAGTAGGATTGAGTATTTGACAGTCCTTTTTGAGTCATCTCCCCTTTATTATTACTGATATGTATATATATTCTCATCTGATCATGGTAATCCTTGATAATTTATAGGATGTCCCCACGACGGCAGCCATCTAGGTTACCCTCTCCAATTCGTGACGATAACCTGACAAGCGACGAGGCGTCAGTTCAGGGACCCTCATGTGATCCCCTTCCGCCCAGTGCTTCAGCAGTGGCCCCTCCACCTAAGGAGCAACAGTTAGTACCGACAACACAGGTCGAGGTTGAGTGCATGCTGAGTGCACTCTGAGACTTTCAGCATCAGTGACTACAGAAGTTCCGCGGAGACCTAGATCCCCAGGCATCAGAAGACTAACTAGAGTCTTTGGACTGATTTTTCAGACTGGTACGGACACTAGCGGACCAGATGGTAGCCCAAGCTGCCAGCCTTTTCCTTGGGACAACTGGGCGTTGGTGGGGGTTGGTGACGCAGACCCACAATGAGTCATCTCTCATGTGGGATAGCTTCCAGCAGCTCTTCCAGGAGGAGTAGTCCCCCTCTTGATTACACTCTGTTTGGATTCAGGAGCTTCTAGAGCTGAAGTAGGGGGGGATGACCATGGCGCAGTACTCAGCCCAATTTACCGATCTGACATGCTACTTGCAGGATATGATCCGCGATAGTTACTTTCGGGCATGGAAGTTTGAGTAGGGTCTTCGCAGGGAGATTCGTGCTAGTGTAGTGACCCTGTGCATCCCTACTTATGTCGGGGTTCTAGAGAGGGAGCTTGTGAAAAAGAGCTTCTTGGCTGAGGGGCGCCAACTGATAGGGCCTAGTAGTGGCCGCTTCAGAGGAGAGTCTTCGATGACAGGCAGACGACAGAGAGTAGAGCCTCGGTCGAGGAGGCCCTTCTGTGAGCAGACACAGGGGCAGGTTCGTGCATCGTAGTGGCACCGTGGAGCATCGAGGCAGGCAGGAGAGAGCTAGTGCTATGCCTGTGACGGATAGGGCCACCTAGCATAAGACCGCCTGACCAGGCGTACCGAGCAGCCGTGGAAGGCAGTGGGCGCACCGTAGTGGAAGAGGCAGCGCCGTGACCAGGGATCCCCCAGGCGGGGACAGGGTGGTCCTCAGGGAGGTGGTGCAGGAAGAGTGGCAGGACCTAGAGGTCCGGGACGGCGTTTTGAGGTCCTTCCACCGCCACCACCGGGCGGCCTATGCCAGGCTCTGGGAGCTGGCGGTAGGGGTCGTGGGCAGCTTCAGGCTATGGGTGTTTGTAACCCCCCAGCACACGAGATGGTTTGAGGTATTCTTTGTGTTTACTCTACGCTTTCTTCGATACTAGTAGACACAGGCGCCATCCACTCTTGTATATCGCTGCTGTTGGTACGGGAGTTGGAGCTTCCAGTAGAGGCGCTGACACCTGCACTTAGCCTCGAGGTTCCTACGGGAAGTGCCTTGTTAGTGACCTTTATCTGCAGACAGTGCGAACTATCATTCGGAGGAGGGAGTTTCACGTGGGAGCTGATCGTCATCACGATGGAACCTTACGACATCATCCTGGGCATGAATTGGCTTTATATGGTTCATGTCCAGATCGACTGTCATTACAGATGATTCAGAGGCGTGTTTTATGATGGGATGAGGTTCACCATCCTTGGTGAATGAGATCTCGTGTCACGAACCAGCCCGAGTCGACCCTGAACCGGTCACCCAGGCCAGCCCGCGACAAGTCCCGAGAGGCGTTCCCGATCCTCCCGGGATGGTGACAAGCACCAAGGGCATCAATAGAGTACACAAGGGAATGATTTCGCCCATATATAAACAATCAAACAAACAACAGAAATAAACGGACAACCCAAAATGAATTTATATAAAAATTGAACTAAATATTATTTGTACAAGAAACTAAAAGTAGAAAAAAACCAACAACTCAACTGAACAATACCGATGACCAACTAAATCCATGTGACACTTCTGGTCACTCTCTAAAACAATGATCAAATGTCTCCCAAGGTGATCGAACTAATGATGAAACCTGCACAAGGGCTAGAAAAAAAAAGAAGACTATATGCGTGAGTATTAAAACTCAGTAGGTTAGCCCGATATTCTATTCCCAATGCACATTCCTTTAAAATAAAAGAAACATAAATTTATAGTTTTAAATTAAAGATATGAAAGTATGGTTTTCAAATGAGGTTCCATGCTATAATAATTATCAGACAAAAACATGCATGTTTAATAAACAAAAATGCAAGTAATAATTCTTTTCAAAGAGGTACAACTTCAAAATGAAAATAGCTTTCAAGAGGGATGCTTTAAAGAATTTTAACTTTTAAATAAATAACACATACTACTGGATTTACCAACCAAACACACCATATGCCGACGGTGAGTACAAAATAGCCAATGAGCACTAGTCACGAGAATACCCCTAGGCACTAGTTAGTTGTGAGCCCCAGGTACCTCGTATCTCGGTGAAAGTAACCATAATAAATATCCATTCTCGTGCACGAGACACTAGTAGGGAACATACCCATAACCTAGTGGTCCCCAATCATCATCATCGTCATAGTTTAGTTAGTGTTGTCATCGTCAAACTTGCTAGGTGAAACAGAGGCCAACCCCCACAGAATCACTAGCATACTAGTACACGTCCGCCCACCTAGATACCCGGGATTCCCTTAAGTGCTCAATAAAGTTACACATATTATCAAATACACATTTCACATCCACATTACATTCTAAAACCATAAAAACACAAACAGCCCATAATCTTTCTTCACATTTCTTACACTAATCAACAAACCGCTAAATATTTTGGTAAAACAATTTCATGAAGTGTATTGAGGCTTTGCACATAAAACTATTTCAAAAACACTCTTTCAATTATAAAAACACATAAAAACCAAACCAAATAATATTTGGCATCCCAATAAACATTTAATAAAATCATTTAATGGACCATAAAACAATCCCAATTGCACAACTTGTTATATACAAGTAAAACACTCCTTTATTTCTAGGAAATGCCAAACGAGCCTTTAAACATTTTCTCAAAACTAACCTTTGACGAAGGTATGAATTTTAATTTTATTAAGGATCTATATAAACACAATTTAAAACAGCAAACTACATTCATAAATCTCTTATAATACTCAGGTTACATATTCAAAACACAACCATTTCATAAAGATGTGAAACGGTCCATTTTTGGGCAACTCGGGCTAAAATATGTTGTAAATCAAAACCCACTTGTTTGTAAAAACAAATCCAAATTGGAATTCCATATAAGTACCCAAAAATACCATTTATCATTCTTCCAATTCCTTTATAAATCCAAACAAATAACTTTTAAATCACACATCACACATAAAAGCCAACCGGGCAATTTACCGAACACATGACATGCCCTTTTTAAACAAAACAATTTATTTTAAGTACATGAAAAGGAATAAAACACCAATTGAATGCCATATTTTCATTCAAGATACTGTAACATGTTAAAAATACCATAAACCAGATTATAAACCTCACAAAATATTTTAAAAAGATAACAGAACATTTAAACAAACACTTGTTGAGCAATTTCATGACAAAAAAACACTACCTTTCACAAAACAATGATTAAACAACCACTTTGGACACCAATAAAATTATACAAAGGAATAAAAACAATAATTAACATTTATATCAGTTTAGTAAAATATTAAAATGATGAAACTTGAATGATAAAGGCATGTGCAAGGGATATCCTACCTCAAATCTTTGGCGTAATTGAAACACACACCCGAAATCACCTGCCGCGGGTTTATAAACCATAAAACTATAAAGACCATACCTAAAAAAACATAAACCACATCAAAAAACATGGTATAACAAAACCCTAGGTCGATCAATATTAGGGGATAAAATAAATCCACGAAATAATGAAAGGAGGGGGGAGAGGAAGGAGAAAGGAGAAGGAATCTCACCTTTCACCCTAGAAAACTCTCCGTCTTCCATTAGATCTGCAACCCTATAGAGAATGGAATGGCTTGAAACTTCATGGATACAATCCTAATGTCTGGACTAACCAGGTAAAGAATATTGGTATCCAAAAGAGTACTAATTGATTGATTTATGATTGATAAAAGTTACCTTGTCAATTCTGGACGATTTGAGGTTTCCTGAGAAGTTTCGCCCTAATCCGCAACCCATATGAGCTCCAAAGAGGTAAAATCGATTATGAGGGTTGGGATAGGGTTATTGGATTCTAGGGGGAGGTTTAATCACCGAAAAATATTAAAAAATGAAAAATATATAAATGAAACTAATTATTTTATTAAAACAGGAAATGGGCCCATGGGCTGGCCCAATACCTAAATGAGTAACCCAAATTCACCCGACTTATGAATTTATAATGGGTCCAAAAGGATAAATAAATTTTAATATATCAGTATAGGACAAGTGGGAATTTTAATGGGTGAAAAAGGATGAAAAAAAAGAGTTATAAAAGAAACAAATTCAGTTTTTAAAACTGGGAATGGGCTCACGGTTGACCCAATTCATGAAGTAACCACCCTTTCTTCAAAAACTACTTATCAAACAATGCAGATCCCCAAATTAGGGTGGTTAGACATATATGAAACTTAACCACTCAGGATTCATCTCACCAAATACCCATGATAATGATCAGGATTTCCAATGGTCCGGATCAATACAAAGATAAAAAAATCCGTTTGTGACAATTCTCCCCACCATTAAAGCTTTCCACCCCCGGAAAGCCATAACACTTTCCGGATGAAAAAAACAACACCTAAGGATTACATAACAACATAATAAAGCCTCTAAAGATAAGGAAATATCAATCACAAAAAATTCAACTTAATACTCTTGCCCACACAAAACACAACTCACAACCACGTCTGGAGAATCAACGGAAAGATGAAGCCACCACCTCCACAACCAAGCCAAGAACCCTATTGTTGGGCCTTCTCTCAATGAACCCAACCATCACCCAAACCAAAGAGAACTCACAAAAACCAAATATTCCAGGGGATTCCAGAATGTAATCCCCGCCATTAATAATCAACTAGTACTAGAAATGTTCTTAGGATGAAAATCCTGGAGACCCATGGTGGGTCTCCCCACCATTAGAAACTAACTAGCAACGAACAAACAAGAATTCAAGATGAGCTAGAATTGGGCCTCACTCACACAAGCCCAAAAAAACCCTCCTAAAAAAACCTATTATACCAAGTTAATAGGGTTACAACATGAACATATAAACCACCCACTCCCGAACGGAGGAGACAAGAACTTGGCCAACACATTCAGCACAAATCCGGACCCCCGCCACTTGGGGATGGGAGGGAAGGGGACCCAATAATTTGGCCACTAAAACCAAAAAAGAAACAAATAAACTACCCAAAACCATCCACCTATGAATAGGTAATAGCAAGACTGCACCTAATTTTTACAGGCGGTCCACATAGGGACATTGATTGAAAATCCACATCCATGAAGGAATAACCATAGACACTGTGTGAGGGGTTAAGTCCACCACGCTTGTTGCGACAAATGGAAATTCATAGAAATGGGGAACCAAAACATTGAAATAGAAACTAACTTACCAAAACAGTGGAGTAAGGATCCTAATCGAGCACTCCACACCTCTGTTGATTTTTTTTTGACTGCGTGAAAAGCTTCACTCTGAGGCCTATGGCTGGAGCCCTAATTCTTGAAGCATTTGCTGCACCGTAGTCAGGTGATAAGGATCACACCACTCAAAAAAAACCACACTTGATCACTAAAAAAACCTTCATCTAAATAGGAACACATAGATACATATCAAAATTCTATCTCACTCCAAACGAGGGGCATAATGGACAAGGAATACGACGAAACACATCAACATCACCGAACACAACTGCTCTGTCCAAAAGAATTATCACGACCTAGAAGCACTTTTAATAGATCCCAAACAACTCTCTATTCCAACAAACAGGTTGAGGCATCATTAAAAGAGGTGGATTTAAAATTTGAAAGGAATCCTTAAGTTGATCAGCAGGAAATATTTCTAACGGAGAACTATCCATGGCCACATCACAATATCAAACACATCATTAGAAACCCAATGAAAATTACTCCAAAACCGAGCCACCAACAATATCTCATCTCTAGATAGAACAAGAGTATGAATTCTAGATCACATGGAAGCTAACCAAATAAACAAATCTTCTAAAAAAAATCAATCCACATAACCATTTGTTTTAAAAAGGGCCACAATTTTCAGCTCAAAACAATTTTGAAAAAACAAACTAACTTGGTGGGTTTCCACATTCACCAATGGTGTTTCATCAAGTCTCACCCATATGCACATTTCCATGCCACCCCAGGCACCCAACCACCATACCATATAGGCCATCCTTCCAGATATAAATAAAACCATGCATGTGAGCACCCATGAAAACACCAAAGGCTAAAACAAAACAACATCCTTCTAAAAAAAATTTACCTTCATAAGGAACACCAACCACCAAGTCAAAAAACCTTTTCATATTTCACAAATAAAACCACAATTAATTAAGAACCATTTTCTTAAAAACCTACCCCTTTTCATTTTTAAAAACATTTTTAATAACCAAGCCACTCCAAACAACCCCTTCCCATTTTTTTAAAAAAAAATCATCAAGGTATATTTTCATAATCCGAGGTCCATTGAGACCAATACCCTTTCAAGGAAAACACCAACCGATCAAACCCAATTTCCAAAACTAATTTATCCGATTCAAAAACTTTTTCACATCCCAAAATACCCCATTTAAAACAAAGATTCATAATCACCTTAAAATGATTCACAATTTAAAAAACATTTTCTTTCAACAAACCACAAGTTTAGATTATGGATAATACAATCCCTTTAAATCATTTCCACTTCCCTCCATTTTTTTTACAAAAACACAACCTTCCAAAACCATTATTATATTTAATTTTTGAAAACCCCATTTTTCACTTTTCAAAATCTAATCCTTCCTTTAAAACCCATTTCCACAATTCTCACACAAGGATTTTAAAAACAAAAATTCAGAATTCAAGAAAGGTTCAAGAGACCCAAAAAAAGGAACTACTATTAGTGGGTGACTTGACCATATGGTTGGCGGCCATATGCCAAACACAACACCAACACAAAGAGACTTATTAGGACCATTCCCCAGATCCACATGGCTTGCCAGGCCCTGCGAGCTCATGGAGGCCATTAGTCAGACTCCCCTTGTCATATCCCAACACCAAAAAAAATAAACCAGAACAAAGGACACTAATAAAACCGGACTTCCCATAGAAACCTGAGGATTAGAAAAAGAAAGAGTTCGCGATGCTCTTCTTTCACTTAACCCTAAAGTCCCAAAAATCCTACTCCATATACCTTGACATCACAAAAATAACAAGGGTTCTCTAAAAATAAAGGTCTACTAAGAGCCAACCTCCTCTGATACCATTTTGTCACGAACCAGCCCGAGTCGACCCTGAACCGGTCACCCAGGCCAGCCCGCGACAAGTCCCGAGAGGCGTTCCCGATCCTCCCGGGATGGTGACAAGCACCAAGGGAATAAATAGAGTACACAAGGGAACGATTTTGCCCATATATAAACAATCAAACAAACAGCGAAAATAAACAGACAACCCAAAATGAATTTATATAAAAATTAAACTAAATATTATTTGTACAAGAAACTAAAAGTAGAAAAAAACCAACAACTCAACTGAAAAATCCCGATGACCAACTAAATCCATGTGACACTTCTGGTCACTCTCTAAAACAATGATCAAATGTCTCCCAAGGTGATCTAACTAATGATGAAACCTGCACAAGGGCTAGAAAAAAGAAGAAGACTATAGGCGTGAGTATTAAAACTCAGTAGGTTAGCCCGATATTCTATTCCCAATGCACATTCCTTTAAAATAAAAGAAACATAAATTTATAGTTTTAAATTAAAGATATGAAAGTATGGTTTTCAAATGAGGTTCCATGCTATAATAATTATCAGACAAAAACATGCATGTTTAATAAACAAAAATGCAAGTAATAATTCTTTTCAAAGAGGTGAAACATCAAAATGAAAATAGTTTTCAAGAGGGCTGATTTAAAGAATTTTAACTTTTAAATAAATAACACATACTACTGGATTTACCAACCAAACACACCATATGCTGACGGTGAGTACAAAATAGCCAATGAGCACTAGTCACGGGAATACCCCTAGGCACTAGTTAGTTGTGAGCCCAGGTACCTCGTATCTCGGTGAAAGTAACCATAATAAATATCTGTTCTTGTGCACGAGCCACTAGTAGGGAACATACCCATAACCTAGTGGTACCCAATCATCATCATCATCATAGTTTAGTTAGTGTTTTCATCGTCAAACTTTCTAGGTGAAACAGAGGCCAACCCCCACAGAATCACTAGCATACTAGTACACGTCCACCCACCTAGATACCCGAGATTCCCTTAAGTGCTCAATCAAGTTACACATATTATCAAATACACATTTCACATCCACATTACATTCCGAAACCATAAAAACACAAACAGCCCATAATCTTTCTTCACATTTCTTACACTAATCAACAAACCGCTAAATATTTTGGTAAAACAATTTCATGAAGTGTATTGAGGCTTTGCGCATAAAACTATTTCAAAAACACTCTTTCAATTATAAAAACACATAAAAACCAAAACAAATCATATTTTTCATCCCAATAAACATTTAATAAAATCATTTAATGGACCATAAAACAATCCCAATTGCACAACTTGTTATATACAAGTAAAACACTCCTTCATTTCTAGGAAATGCAAAACGGGCCTTTAAACATTTTCTCAAAACTAACCTTTGACGAAGGTATGCATTTTAATTTTATTAAGGATATTTATAAACACCATTTACATCAGAAAAATACATTCATAAATCTCTTATAATACTCAGGTTACATATTCAAAACACAACCATTTCATAAAGATGTGGAACGGTCCATTTTTGGGCAACTCCGGCCAAAATATGTTGTAAATCAAAACCCACTTGTTTGTAAAAACAAATCCAAATTGGAATTACATATAAGTAACCAAAAATACCATTTATCATTCTTCCAATTCCTTTATAAATCCAAACAAATAACTTTTAAATCACACATCACACATAAAATCCAACCGGGCAATTTACCGAACACATGACATGCCCTTTTTAAACAAAACAATTTATTTTAAGTACATGAAAAGGAATAAAACACCAATTGAATTCCATATTTTCATTCAAGATACTGTAACATGTTAAAAATACCATAAACCAGATTATAAACCTCACAAAATATTTGCAAAAGATAACGGAACATTTAAACAAATACTTGTTGAGCACTTTCATGACAAAAAAACACTACCTTTCACAAAACAATGATTAAAAAACCACTTTGGACACCAAGAAAATTATACAAAGGCATAAAAACAATAATGAACATTTATATCAGTTTAGGAAAATATTAAAATGATGAAACTTGAATGATAAAGGCATGTGCAAGGGATATCCTACAGCAAATCTTTGGCGTAATTGAAACGCACACCCGAAATCACCCACCGCGGGTTTATAAACCATAAAACTATAAATACCAGACCTAAACAAAAATAAAACCCATCAAAAAACATGGTATAACAAAACCCTAGGTCGATCAATACTAGTGTATAAAATAAATCCACGAAATAATGAAAGGAGGGGGGAGAGGAAGGAGAAAGGAGAAGGAATCTCACCTTTCACCCTAGAAAACTCTTCGTCTTCCATTAGATCTGAAACCCTATCAAGAATTGAATGACTTGAAACTTCATGGATACACTCCTAAGGTCTGGGAAAACCAGGTAAAGAAGATTGGTATCCAAAAGAGTACTAATTGATTGATTTATGATTGATAAAAGTTACCTTGTCAATTCTGGACGATTTGAGGTTTCCTGAGAAGTTTTGCCCTAATTTGCGACCCATATGAGCTCCAAAGAGGTAAAATCGATTATGAGGGTTGGGATAGGGTTATTGGATTCGAGGGGGAGGCGGAATCACCAAAAAATATTAAAAAATGAAAAAGATATAAATGAAACTAATTATTTTATTAAAATAGGAAATGGGCCTATGGGCTGGCCCAATACCTAAATGAGTAACCCAAATTCACCCGGCTTATGAATTTCTAATGGGTCCAAAAGGATAAATAAATTTTAATATATCAGTATAGGACAAGTGTGAAGTTGAATGGGTGAAAAAGGATGAAAAACAAAAGAGTTATAAAAGAAACAAATTCAGTTTTTAAAATTGGGAATGGGCTCACGGTTGGCCCAATTCATGAAGTAACCACCCTTTCTTCAAAAACTACTTATCAAAAAATGCGGATCCACAAATTAGGGTGGTTATACATATATGAAACTTCAACACTCAGGATTCATCTCACTAAATACCCATGATAATGATCAGTATTTCCAATGGTCCAGATCAATACAAAGATAAAAAAACCGTGTGTGACATCTCGTGGCAGAGCGGATGGGTACTCTGAGTAGGAGGCCCCGACCTTTTTCACACCAGTTTTAGATCATGGATCTCGGAGCAGCAGATGCTACATGCACCTATATCCCTACCGTTGTATAGGACTACATGGACGTCTTTCCTGAGGATGTTTCGGGACTACCTCTGAGGCGAGAGATGGATTTCTGCATTGACTTGCAGCTGGGGACTGCCTCGATATCATGTGTGGATTATCGGATGGAACCCACAGAGCTTTGGGAGCTACGACTTTAGCCGGATGACCTTCGTGAGAATTGATTCATCAAGCCCAGTGTGTTCTCCTGGGCAGCTCTAGTTTTGTTTGTGAAAAAGGCAGATGGGATTCTGTGGCTTTGTGTGGATTATCGTCGCCTGAATTAGGCCATGATAAAGAATAAATATCCTTTGTTGAGGATCGACGACCTCTTCGACCATTTGAGAGGTGCGAAGTGGTTCTCCAAGATTGATCTTCGATCCGACTACCACCTGTTGTGGGTTCGTGAGGCTGATATCCCGAAGTTGGCTTTCTGTTGTCGATATGGGCATTACGAGTTTCTGGTGATGCCCTTTGGTGTGACGAATGCCCCCGCCGTTTTCATGGATTTGATGAACCAGATCTTCTAGCCGTACTTGGACTGATTTGTGGTTGTCTTTATTGACGACATACTAATCTACTCTATGACGGAATAGGAGCATGCAGAGAATTTGAGGATGGTCCTAGACTTACTCTAGGAGCACCAGCTATATGGGAAGCTCTCGAAGTGTCAGTTTTGGATTCATGAGGTTCACTTTCTGGGGCATGTCATTACAGAGTAGGGATTGGCCATAGATCCCACAAAGATAGAGGCAGTGCTTGCTTGGGAGCCACCCAAGAATGCGTCAGAGGTACGGAGCTTCCTTGGTTTGGAAGGGTACTATAGGAGGTTTGTGGAAGATTTCTCCAGGATTTCCGCCCCTTTGATTGCATTGATGTAGAAGGGATGATCGTTCACCCGGACAGATCAGTGCGAGAAGGCCTTCGAGGAGTTGAGACAGAGACTAACTAGTGCTCCAGTGTTTAGGCTTCCATAGGAGGGCGTTGAGTTCATAGTATACTGTGACGCTTCAAGAGTTAGTCTCGGGTGCGTGCTGATGTAGCAGCGAGCAGTGATTGCATATGGGTCGAGGCAGTTGAGGCCCCATGAGCAGAATTATGTGACTCACTATTTGAAGCTGGTAGTAGTGGTCTTCGCCTTGAGGTTATGGAGACACTACCTTCTGGGTGAGAGTTTTGTGGTCTACTCAGACCACCAGATCCTCAAGTATATCTTCACTTAGAGGGATTTGAATTTGAGGCAGAGGCGCTGGCTAGAGTTTCTGCAGGACTATGATTTCGAGATAGTCTACACTCCAGGGAAGGGCAACGTAGTATCAGATACTCTTAGCAGGAAGTCCCAGGCTCGGTTAGTGTGGGAAGCTTCAGAGCAGTTGGCTTCCACACGACTGGCCATGGTGGAGCAGGAGGGTACGACTTTTCTGCAGTTGATGGTGTTGACTCCTTCACTCCTTGAGCATGTGAGAGAGTCGAAGCTAGGAGATGTTGACAGTGAGGTGCTATATGATCAGATATCCATGGGTGACGCACCTGATGGGTATGATGAAGGAGGGAATCATGAGATCATGTTCCAGGAGAGAGCAGTAGTACCAGTGGAGATGTGGGAGGAGGTGATGCGGGAGTTCCACACTTCTCCCTTGGTTATACATCCCGGTGTGGGGAAGATATACAAAGACCTTCAGCGATAGTTTTGGTGGTCTGGCATGAAGCGAAGCGTAGCTGAGTTCATTTCTCGGTGTCTTACCTGTCAGTAGGTGAAGGCAAAACATCAGGTTCTGGTAGGGTTGTTGCATCCCCTTGATATCCCGAAGTGGAAGTGGGATGACATATCTATGTACTTCGTCACAGGACTCCCACGCACAGAGAAGGGCCACGGTTCCATTTGGGTGATAGTGGACCAACTCACGAAGTTAGCGCACTTCCTTTCCATCAGGGAGCAGAGCTCGTTGGAGAGTCTAGGGCGGCTGTACGTTCAGGAGATCGTCCGCCTTCATGGAGTACCCCCGACGATCGTCTATGACCGCGATGCGCGGTTTACATCGTGATTGTGGCGAGGCCTTCATGAGGCATTCGGGACCCAGCTGCAGATGAGTACAGATTTTCACCCCCAGACAGACGGGAAGACTGAGCACACTATCCAGGTGTTGGAGGATATGCTCAGGGCGTGAGTGTTAGACTTTGTCCTGAGCTGTGAGGATCACCCACCCTTGGCGGAGTTCACATACAACAACAGTTACCACTCAACTATCGGCATGGAACCTTTTGAGGCCCTCTACAGGTGACCCTGCAGGTCATCTTTGTACTCGATAGAGGTTGGGGAGACCTCCCTCGTGGGCCCAGAGTTGATGCAGGCGATGATGGAGAAGGTGCAGGTCATCTGTGAGCGGATGAGGACGACTCATAGTAGACAGAAGTCCTACGCAGATCGTCATCACAGGCATTTGGAGTTCGAGAAGGGGGACCATGTCTTTTCGAGGGTCTCCCCGCGGCGTGGTACTCAGAGGTTCAGGCGGGGAGGCAAGCTATCCCTGAGGTTTATCGGGCCCTTTGAGATCATGCACAGGGTCGGTGAGGTGGTCTACCTTCTTTCTCTACCCCCACAGCTGGAGAGGGTGCATGATGTATTCCACGTGTCGCAGCTGAGGAAATACATGCATGACCCCACACATGTTATCCACTGGGGAGAGCTGGACATTGAGGATGGAGCCAACTTTGCAAAGCACCTGGTGGCGATTGAGGATTGGCAGGAGCGGGCACTGTGTGGATGGACCATTCCTTTGGTTCGTGTGCTGTGGCAGCATGGGAGGGTGCGGGAGAGAACCTAGGAACGAGAGAGCTAGATGAAGGCTCAGTATCCCAAGTTGTTTTTGTAGTTTTGTTTTTCAGGGATGAAAAACTTGAAGGAGGGAATGATGTAAGAACCCGGTTTTTGAGCCTGTAAGACTTTGAAATTTTCTTAATGTTATTCCAGAGCAGGGCGTTCAGACGGCGTGTGATTCCGAGCCCTGGTGCGGCCGAAATTAAACTTTAAGTGCGTTCACACTAGACATGCCAAATAAATAGAATAACTCCTAAAAGGTTGCTCAGATGGGAAAACCAAGGACACTGTTGATTATGGAACGTGTCTTTTACCCTAGGAGGGGTGTAACTTTTGCTGGCACGACCCTTCTGTGAAAAACGCCACTAGGGGCGTCTTTGTAATTTAGCGGGCTTGTGCGTGAACTTTATAACTACTGAACGGAAGCTCGGATTAAAATTCCGAGACCACCGTTGTGTTTAGAAAGTATATTTTACCCTAGAGGCGACCTAACCCCGACCCCACCGAAAGTTCGGGTATGGGGTCAACGGGCGGGGGGTTTCAGTGTTTTTCTATTTAAACACCACCCCCACCCTCTTCTCCCCATTGCTCATCTCCTTGGAAATTTCCCCTCCCTTCAAGATTCCCTCTCCCTCTCTAAGGCGGTGCAACACTCCAGCAGACCATTGGTGAAGCGTCGGGCTACGCCCATCGAGGTAGGCTTGTGTTTTTATCGTTTTAATTCATGAAACCCCCTTTAAATGTAATTATTCACATTGAAATGCTATCTGATCGTCGAGAAAAGACCATATTTGTGTAGAGACCGATTTGAGCTTCCAAACGGTCCTTTAGGATCAAACTTTCGAGTCTTGAGGTGTTCGGGGTGACCCTGGGAAGTTTTCTGGCCGATTTGCCTCATTTTCCGATGGTTCCGGGGGTTCCGGCCGGCTTCAGGCGGCTTCACGGGTGGTGGCACGGTGGATCTAGGAAGTGCAGCGGTGGCTTCGCACAGCGGCAGCTCCTCAGTGCGGTAGCAGCTTCGTGTGGTGCGGCGGGTGCTCCAGGCGGCGACTCCAGGTGGTGGGTGAGCTCGCCGGTGTGGGGGCGCGACCAGGGGTCGCGGCGCGCGACACCGTGCGGGGACCGAGACCCACCTTCGGTGGGTCTCCGAATGAGACAACGACTGGACACATGGGGGTCGGTCGGCGCAGGGTGGACTGAGGGTCCACGGCCGGGTCGCGCGGCTGAGCCGTGGGCTGGCGCTGCGAGTCGGGCCGGCCAGCGCGGGTCGGCCCAGGCCGGTCCAGCCCAAGGGGTTCGTCCCCTCTGACTCCAAACACCCATAACTTTCACTACAGATGTCTGTTTTTCATTCTGTTTATGGAAGTACAATCCTCAGCTCGAGACGAAGATTTTGAGAAGGTCTCAGAAAATTTTAGTTCCTGATATGGGGGCTCGGTGGCGCGTCACGCTCGTTAAGTACCACGCCGAGATTTTTCTTTCGGATGGAATAGACACATCCGGAGTTCATTTAAGGCACCATTAGCAACATTGTGAGACTGACATTGAGATGAAGTGGTCCAGGGTGGTCTCAGGCGTTGAAGCCAGAGTTGAGGCGTGGGCCCCACGGTCCGTCTTTTAAGCTGTGAGCAACGTTTTGTGCCTTTTTCATCAGACGTCTGTTCGGGGAGAATGAGTACTCGTTTTGGTGTGTTTTTATGAGGGAATCACGATGGCGCAGTTCTCCCAACCTATTTCGGGACCGAGGTGTGGGCCCCACGAGACGTGGTATGGGCGTAAAGCGACGTTGGGTAACTTTTTCATCAGGAGCCCATTTCCAGCGAGTAAGTAGTCTATCTTGTGTGTTTTTTTGCAAGGATTACAATGATGTAATCTGTTCACGCGAGCGGAGCCTCTTACGTGATCTTATTAAATGTGGAAATATGAAAGGGCGTTGGTTGGAGGTCTCTTTGACGCACTCTGACCCAACGCACGATCGCGATGTTAGCAAAACCCAATGATGACGTGGGCAGCGCGGAGTTATCAGACCCGTATCAGGGTTTACCCTCCGGGTGGGTCAGGCAGTGGGTTACCTATTGATTTTGGGGTTTACCCTCCGAGTGGGCTGGGAAGTGGGTTACCCGTGGACCTTAGGGTTTACCCTCCGGGTTGGCCGGGCAGTGGGTTTCCCGTTGAACTTAGGGTTTACCCTCCCGCAAGGCTGGGTAGTGGGTTACCCATTGAATTTTAGGGTTTACCCTCTAGTAGGTCTGGGAAGTGGTTCACCCGATGACCTTTTGGGGTTTACCCTCCAGTTGGGCTAGGCAGTGGGTTACCCGTTGACTTCTTTCAGACTCCGCCCCTTTTGACGAGGCTAGTCAGTGGTTTTTCTCCATGGTTACTGGGGAGGGAATTTTTGGTGGCACGGTTTAGCGATGAGGCGGTTTTGACATGCGGGACTGTTGGGCATCAATGGTGGACATCCTTAGAACTATTGGAAACTTTTTCCTGGGATGAGCTTGGAGATGGAGATCCCCTTACGCACGCATTTAGGTTTCTTATTGAGCATATATATATACACCCTACTTTTTTCCCCATTCCTTGGGTCCATTTACTCTCCTTCTAGGAGGGGAAAAGACATGTGGGGTAGACACGTGATTTCCGTGTCTAGCTCCTCTTGGTTGGGATGAGTCTACTTCCTTTCTTTTGTTGGGTTGAGCTGTACTCTCTCTATTGTACTCTTATTTTGTTTTGTCTACCGTTTACCATTTAGTACCTCCTTTGTTGCTCCCTAGAGCTTTTAGGGAACCCTATTGAGTATCCTTATACTCACCCCTACTTGGGCTTTGCCCGCACTTGGTGTGTGATAGAGCGCTGTCGTGGGCGCCCTCAAATGATTAGTGTAATTTGGGGTACTTAGGTGCAGCATAGTGGCTGACCAAGGTCGTCTCTCAAAGGAGGAAGTGAATTTAACAACTTATTAGAGGTATTCTAAAAATAAAATAAAAGAGAATAAAATAACTACTTGAAAGGATGAGGGTGGTTTTTTTATAGTTTATGAGCCTAGAAGAAGTTTGCTGGAAGAAGATTGCATTTTTTTTATTTTTAATTTTTGAAATGAAGTTTCGATTAGAATGACACAACAAGAAGATGTTTTTTTAGAAATCTATTTTAAAAGGCGTAATCGATCTAACTATACCTCTTCAATCATTTATTAATCATTATCATTTAAATTAATATTCACTTAATTATGATCCCTTAATTTGTTAAATCCCGAACCCTACGAGAATTAACTTTACCACGAAGATTGAAGTGAATTTTAACCTTAGGCTAACTTCGGAACATGCAATCGCAACACCCTGCTTTGATTGATGTTCTAAAATTAGCTTATGGTCAGTGGTAAATTAAGGCACATAACCACTCTGGAAATGAGGATTAATTGAGTTTAGGGATTATATTTGAACTCTACAAATTGATCCCATGTGGTTTTGAATTACCGGTTAAGGTTGCGCTCTCACAGTTCACACAATTCCCGACCTCGTGTGTTTTGTGTTAACTATTCAATTGCTTGATTAGTTTCATTTAAATTAAAAACTCAATTAATAGATCATAATATGTGAATTACAGTATCTCATTGATTCAAAATAAATGAATGAAGAAGGATAGAGGTCGATCGATTACTAAAAAGAACTACTCTTCCATGGGTGGTGTAGTCATCGTGGAGACGTTTTGCATAAGCAACGGATTGAAAGGGTAGAACCCAATCTTGTCTCCACTCTTGATTCCAACCCAATTAAGAAAATTAAGATAAGAAGAAGAGGGATGAACACAGAATATTATTTGAAGAAAAATTCAAGAAACAAACATGAAAGAAAAGAAATACAAAGAAGAGGTGAGAGAGGAGAGCCTTTTTGGAAGAGAGGTTTGCACAAAGGATTACTTCCTCCAAGAGTTGTGAGGGGCTCCCAAGATACACCCTTTCGGACACACCTTCCCAAATCCTCGACCAGCCCTCTCAAAGAGTTAAAACCCCCTTTAAATAGAGTTTGTGAGGGCTAGGGATACATAACTTTTTAAGTGTGAAATGAAAAACTCGGCCAAATATTTTATTCCAACTTGCACCGCCCATTTGACCTCCAAAACGCGTGAATTGACTGGCCTTCCAGAAGTATGATTTGTGCCAAATCATGTCCTAGAGCTTTTCTCAAAATTTGGGCTCAATCCAAGCCCGTATGTATACGATATGGCCCAAATACAGAACCCATGTCTATTCTACCGAGTTCAGCCCACCATTGGATTAATTGATCATTTACTCCATCCAAATGCACTCTTTAGCTCTAGTGTCCTGAATTAAAGTTGTATAAAATGAAGTTAGGAACACTGTTACAAAATTTCAAATTCAAATAATAAATATAAAAATATTTATCTTCGAAATACTACAATGCACTATTAAGGGTAAAACTGGAATTTTCACCAAATTTTCAAATGAATGATCAAATCCCAAATATTTTATAAATAAACATATTTAACACAATGTGAGGAAATTATTTCATTTATTATCAATAAAATATTCAATAAAATAGTGTTTTATCAGTGTGCCCTTGCAGAAGATGGACAGGTTGATCAAGACTACGAAGGAGCATAGGGGACACAGGAGCTTGGGCTGCGTTCAGCGGATGTAGTAGGACTTACAGGTGTGAGACTCACCAGCTATTTACTCCCATTTACCTGTTTCCAGGTTGTGGCACCTTTCTGGTTGGGTGTGTGTTTTTTCCTTTTTCTGTTCAGTATCTGTCAGTACTTTACAGCACTTTACTTTTTCTATTTAGAGGTTGATGCATGACTATGGTTGGGTTATAATTGTTCATCCTTTGGTTTTCTTTTTTACTCTGCACTTCTGTATTGAGTGGGTTGTGTGTGTGTGTGTACAGGTACTTAGACAAAGGCCTCCCCAAGATTTTTACGCCTTCGGTGCTTTTCTCCAGCCCCTGGCCTATGGAGGCGGGCTTGGGGTAGTTTCAGCTCGAGAGTGGTAGGGTCGGGTCGTAACACCTTTTTCATATTCACTAGTGGTTCTTCATAAATGAATCCAATTATGATCCATTAAATACCTGATATCACAATATAATTGGTGAATATATTAAAACATATAAATATTTAAATATCTATCAGATAAATTTTAAACAAAAACATATTTAATAAAAACTATTGATAATCAGATAGAAGGCATCAGATATGAAACACATTTACAAATAGAGTAAACATTTTATTTTCATATTATATACATGTGTGTTATATTCATATTATAATTTAATTATAATATCATTCTTTTAAAATTTATTAGTTCATCTTACATAGTTGTTTCATTATTTCGATGTTTCATGTGTCAAAAGTATTGAAGAGTGCATTAATTTAAAGGATGCAGTAAGTGTATTGGGTGAAATTTGATTGGAGTCAATGTAAAAATATACAATTTGTTGACAGGATATTTAAGAATGTTTGTTGAAAGAATATTTTACCATGTCCTAACACATTTAAAATTAAATATAAACTAATAATTAAATAAAATCAATAAAAAAATTTAATGATAAATGACTTATATACAAAATTAAAAAAACTTACAAAATTTGAAGTTCAACTCAAATGGAGATCCTCAATCCAAACTATGTTCGGTATAATGACTTGAAAAAACAAACACTACAAAATCTATGCCAACAATGATAATACAAAACCAAAAATAATGATAAACAACAACTAAAATCGAACCAACATTAAAAGTCACTTAAAATAGGGTTATGGAAGAAGAAATAAACAATGAAAGATAAAATAAGAGATAAAAACGAAGAACACAAACTAAAAATCATGAAAACAGAACAAAACCATCAACAATGGCCTTCCAAGATCACAAATAGAGCTTCGAAGTTCATCAAGAATCCAAGGCACTACAGTGGGTTTCGATTTCAACGATCCAACAAAATGAGGGTTTTGCAACCTCGATTAATTTTAAAAGACTTTCGGCGTCGGTTTTGTTAAAAACCGACGCCAAAATTTTAAAAAAAACATTCCGCATCGGTTTTGAGAATAACCGATGCCAATAATCCCTTTTTTATTTTCGGTGTTGGTTTTTACCAAAACCGACGTCGAAAATAAATGGGTTTCTATGTTTTGGTGTCGGTTTTGGAGAAAACCGACGCCGAAACTTCAACTTATGATGTCGGTTTTCTTTAAAACTGATGCCAATTTTTATTATTATCGGCGTTGGTTTTTTTCAAAACCGATTCTAAAACATTTTTTTTGATTTTCCGCACCTGTTTTCACAAAACTGACGTGAAATATCATTGAATAATTGTTTTTGGCGTCAGTTTTACTAAAAACCAACACCATAAATTTCCCTCACATACTATTGGCGTTGGTTTATAAAAAACCGACATTATTACGTCGACGTTAAATCCCATATTTCCACTAGTGTCTGACCAATATGCATGTACTATATTTGTTGAAGAGCATAATCATCCCTTGCACAGGTCTGAATCAATTCATATGATGAGGTCCCAAAGAAAAATAATAGAAGTGCAAGCAGCTGAGTTATATGTGAATGCTTCTATGGGTATTAAACCAAATGATTCTTTCTTGTTGGTGACAACTATTTTAGGGGGGCGAGATGTTATTGGGTACACACGTGTTGATTAGTTGAATTTTTTAAGGTTTAAACGGGAAAGAGATTTGCTTCATGGTGATGCATGTTTCATGTTAGAATACTTGGAAAGACAAAGTCAAAATAATCCATCATTTGTTTATACTATGTAGTTTGACATGAATGGTAAAATTAGTAATATTTTCTGAGCTGATCCAAAATTGAGAAAATTTTATGAGTTGTTTGGAGATGTTGTTGTGTTTGACACCACTTTTAGCACTAATAAAGAGTACATATCGTTATGTGTTTTTGTGGGGTTCAATCATCATCGGGAGATTGTTGTTTTTGGGTCAGCTTTGTTATATGATGAAACAATGACTTCATTTTTTTGGTTGTTTCAAAAAAAACTATAGGTGCATCATATGAAGAGTCATCAAACTATTTTTACTGATCAGGATGCGACAATGGGAAAATCCATTTTTTTAGTTTTAGTGGGAACTCGATATTGCCTTTGTTCGTGGCATTTGATGCAAAATGGAATTAATCATTTAGGTAATTGGATGAAATATGGATCTAGTTTTCTAACTAGATTTAAGAAGTGTATGTTCGAATACCATGATGCAAATCAGTTTGATAAGAAGTGGTCTTCCCTTAGAGCAGAATATGGTGATGAGAAATCACAGTGGCTAGATGATGTTTTCGTATTGCGGGAAAAGTGGGTGCATTGCTTTTTGAAAGATACTTTAACATTGGGTATTCACAAAACTCAATTAAGTGAAAGTTTTAATGGATTGATTAAAGATTATGTTCATCAAAAGTTAAGTGTTGTTGATTTCTTTAAGCAGTTTGAGAGCTTGTTGGAAAAAAATCGGTATCGTAAAACAAAGGCATAATTTGAGATACGGGAGAATTTGCCTTGTAATCTTTACCCTTACCGTGCATTGATGTGTTAGGTTTCTACTAGATATACACTGAAATTATTTGATTTATTTAAGCATGAATATCAATTGATTGGTTCTTGTTTTTTGATATCTTGTTTTGAAATTGGAGTTCAATTCAGTTATGTTATTGGAATGGTCCGTTATGAAGATCAATTTCGTGTATCATATGAAGCTTCAAAATGAAGTTGTTGAATGTTCTTGTCAAAAGTTTGAGTCTGTTGGGTATCTTTGTTGTCATGTTTTAAATTTTTTTGATCGGCTTGATTTGAGAGAAATACCTGAAAAATATATTTTGGGGAGATGGAACCGATTGGCTAGAAATACTGTGATGTTAAAAGGATCTTTTTTTGAGGTACTTGCTGATAGAAAATCATTTGTAGCAAAACATTACAAAGATTTATCACAAATGGGAATGAAGTTAATTACCGTATCTTGTGAGACAGATGCAGGTTATGACATCACCTTCTCAAATTTCAATAATTTTTCAAAAGAGTTGTCTATCATAAATACATCAGCGGATAAAGTTAATGGTTGTGCTAGTTCAGATAATTTTTTTAGAAAGGCTTCTTTTAAAAAGAAACCAAATAGGAAAGGGGAAGATATATTGAAAAGCTTTTTAGACAATGGCCGCCGAAAGGGGAAATAGATGAATAAAAAAATTAAGCCTATTGCTATGATGATTGTATGATTTCATTTTATGATGCATTTCATTTATATAAGAGCAGTTTTTTATTATTAATATGTTATCTGATATCATTATTCTTTGCACACAGGGATTCAAGGAGCAAACAAGATCAGATTTTTGTGTTCGAGCTAGAAAAACAGTTTCACGTGTAATTTTTTTATGAGTATTCTTTTCTACAACAATTTGTAATTATGTACCTTTTCTGTTGTAGGAAGACTTGTCCAACAATTTGGAACTTCAACTTGGGAGGTAGATTGCTGGGATAACATTGGAAGAGGCCAAGCAGTGTAGACAACATTGTATAGGAGTAGTTTTTTAAATTGTAATGACTGAATTGAAAAATGTATAGCCTATATCCAGTTTCAGTTATAATGGATTGGCAGTGGGATTTGGATACTTCACGAAATTGTAAATGTGTTGTATGCATGTGTTCTATATGGAACTATAAAGATGTGATAAATTTGGGTTCTACAATTCTGTATGCATTTGTTCTGTGAGGATGTGGTAGTATTTGATAGTCCACTTTTGATGGTAATGTATTGGGATTGGGATACTTCAATAACTTATAAACGCGTTGTATGCATTTGTTGTGTATTCAACTATGAAGATGGGATAAATCCAGGTTCTAGATTTATGTATGCATTTGTTCTTTGAGGATGTGGTAGTATTTGAGAGTCCACTTTTGGTTGTAATGTATTGGGATTGGGATACTTTAATAACTTATAAACATGTTGTATGAATTTGTTGTGTATTCAACTATGAAGATAGGATAAATCTAGGTTCTAGATTTCTGTATGCATTTGTTCTTTGAGGATGGAATAAATCCAAGTTCTTGAATTTTGATGAAGAAATCCAGAAGACCGAGTAAGAGTTATTGGATCTTTGGGCGAAGTCTTTCCATATGGAGACTCTCCATCTTCTGATGAAATCCAGATGTTGGCCAAACTTAACACTCTTAGAAATAGTAAAGATAATATCATTAAAGTGTGAACATACCTATTCATCCACTTACCAGTAGCAATTATCACCATTAAATCTAACAAAAAAACCAAATAAAATCCCTCAAAAGAAAATGGTTCCCCTCATAAGGACATAATATTCCCAGTGCAGTGAAAATGCTAACAAAACTATTCATCCATTGTCCTCGACTGTTTTACTTGTTCTTTATTCTGGCTGTACTGTTTCCACAAGACAACGCCTGCTTTTATATGAGGTTTCATTTCAACTGTATGCAAGTTCTGTAAGGAAACAGTGTTCCATATACAGGCACATGTCATCAACTTCTTCTTGTGACGGGGTCTTGTTATACCCTTGATCTGTTTCCAGCTTCTCAATTAGATAACAAACAATTACCCCACAGTCTAATGTTGCATCCCCATATTGGGGACTATCTTACACTATAAATGGAAGTGCTTTAGCAGTCATCTCTAAGTATTTGGGTTTCCATTGTATGATGACTTGTTCAATAAATATTTTATGCAAGTGTTGTATAAATTGTATTCAATAAGTTGGTGTATATAAAAATGCATTAGATGTCGAAGAGGATATAATTTACCATTTTAAAGCATCTTGCTAGTAACAATAAATTGCAGCAGGAACCATGTGAGGATGCATGGATTTATAGTAGCTGGAATGTTTTTTTTCAATATCAAACACAAGAAAAGTCCAATGGAGATTGTCTGTGTTGACGAGGATGAAGACTTTTCCATTCAACTTCATTGCTTCTTTTTATGGGATTCTCTACCAAACAATCTTTCAAATTGTTGTTCTTCCTAGATATAATTCTCTATCAAAATGAGTATAGTGAGATAAAATATTAATTGATATATTTAAAACATCAATAACATAAATAATATTAGACTTACTAATGCAACACTTGTAATCATTGTTGATTTATTATCGAAAATTCCATCCATCTTCCCTATTTGACACTTATTTATGATAATCTGAGTATAGGCATCTATAACTTGATATCAATAAAAAAAATGGAGGATGTGAGACTAATTGAATATTACTTTATAGTAAGCTTATTTAAATTAGGCTCACCCGACTACTTGTCATGATTTTCATGAAAAGTTAGAAAATGTCATCTATTCCAACTAAATACAAGCTGTTCTCAGCTTCCCATACATATTTACTACATTATAATCACAATAATGTATAAGAAAACAAATAAAGTTCAGGGTAATTGAATTGAAATCCTTGAAATTAAGGGCAGACATACCAGCCTAGTTCCATTTGGAGAATCGTTTGTAACTACTCATAGTCTTTTTTCTATAGTCGTGTACTCTACCTGACCCATTTAGGTATTCCTGAGAGACCTATAATAACCTTTTTTGGTTCTGTTTTTGTTGAAACACTGCCTACCTCAATTGGTTTTTCCAGCCAACTTGGTTGTTCTACTGATTTTTTTGTCCTGCTCCTGTTCTTCTTCTTGTGTATCAGGTTTGATACTGAAAAGAAGAATCCAATTTCTTCTACTTCCTAGCTCTGGACTTCACATTTCTAATCATTGATCTCATTTGGAGACTCTCGGTTTTTGTCTATCTAGTTTGGATACTTTGATGTACATGTGTGGTTTGTTCAGCATCTTCTAGCAGTTGATCTGCAGGCTCCGCAATCCCAGTTTCCTTGGCTCCTAGTTGTTGATTTTCCTTCTGTTATTCTACTTCAGGGGGAGATTCGGGTTTTTCAGGAGGATCTTACTGCATTCTAGCTTCAATTGTACCCTCTTTCTGGGTTTCCTCCTTGATTGAATGACTCTTTTCAGCACCACCTTCTCTTATTCTTTTCTCTATGCTAGCATTCTCACTTACTAACTGCTTCAGTCTTTTAATTTTTTCGGTCTGTTTTTTAACAATTGCTTCCATTTTATGTAGTATTTGTTTCAAGGCCAAATTTTATTTTGCAAGAGCCTTTATTCTATCATCCCCTGGTTCCCCCTTTTTCTGTTGTCCAACAGAAGCTTCTATAACCGTTTTTTGCTCATTAATTTATACTTTTATTCTATCATCCCATGGTCCCCCCTTTTTCTTCCGTCCAACATAAGCTTCCATAACCATTGATGGATCCTCAATTTTTGCAGTTAGAACTTGATGAATCTTCAGTTTCTTTAAAGAGGCATCAAAATTCTAGGGGCTCCACTTTGTGAAAGGTGGATTGGCTGCTTGTTCATTCCCTTTCACTAGTCCACTTTCTTCACAATACCAATACTACAATAACAAGAAGCATATGAAGAGTATATTATATACTGAATTGAAAATAAATATTAATCCTTACTAATAAATAAATAATTTCCCACGCAATCCTTGCACGGTGCGCGTGAAATTATTTAATTGATCTCATCAATTGTTGGTGTATCACACGAGACCACTTTAGTGTCCTCATGTCTCTTGAAGTATTCACATAATTGATAAAACCCCAACTTAGGTAAGAACCTGTAGTAGGGAAAAAATAGTTGCACATGTGTATAAACATATAAGTGTTTTTGTGTCAAGATCATCGGGTTCTTCAACTCCCTTTATTGCTTCCAAAAGGGCCGATTTTATTACCTTTTGTGTCAACAACTTGACACCAGTTTGAAATATCCTTAAATATAATGATGCATTCATTGGTTTGAACGAGTAGAAGTTATCCATTTCTATTTGACCTTAGGTTATTGCAAATATCCTTTGGATATCAGCTTCAGAGAAATGTCTTTCCCCTCCACCGAATCAGAAAGTAGTTGTTGAAGGATTGTAGTTATCCAATACATATATAACAGAAATATCATATTTTTTTCAATATGATGTTGTTACTGTATTGGATATGAATGCTTCAAACATATTCCCAAATGGGGTAGTGTGCAAATCATTTCTATGACCATCTTTCAGTTGATCTTTTATTTCTTGTAAAAGTCTTTGTAAGGAGGTCAAATTTGACCTAAAATGCACACCTGCAAATAGAAATTAAATAATTATTGGGGTCATCCAAAAAATTACAATATAGAAGGTAGGAAAAGTCTAAGTTCTATTGGGACTTTAGTGTAAGTTCCACTGGAACATCAAGTGGGAGTGCCACTAGTCCCACTGGAAGTGCCACAGAGAGTGCCAGTGGAAGTCCCACGGGGAGTGCCACTGGAAGTCCCACAGGGAGTGCCACTGGAAGTCCCACAGGGAGTGCCACTGGAATTCCCACTGGAATTCCCACTGGAAGTAACACTGTAACTTCCAGTGGAAGTCCCACTTGAAGCCCCACAACCACTAGAAGTTCCACCAGTCCCACAGAAAGTGCCACTAGAACTGCCACTGGAAGTCCCATTAGAACTTCCACTGGAAGTTCTAGTGGAAGTTCTAGTAGCACTTCCTATGGAAAATTAAAAGAAATACTCATTGAAATTGTGACACATATTTATTGTAAAAATGATTGAATTTATCATTTTAAAATTCCACTGGAAGTCCCACTAGGAGGGCCATTGGAAGTCCCACTGGAACTTCCAGTGGAAGTCCCACTGGAAGTCGCACTGGAAGTCCCACTTGAAGTCCCACAGCCACTGGAAGTTTCAGTAGTCCCACAGAAACTTCCACTGGAACTTCTAGTGGAATTTCCAGTGGAAGTTCTAGTGGAAGTTCCATTGGCACTTCCTGTGGAAAATTAAAAGAAACACTCATTGCAATTGTGACACATATTTATTGTAAAAATTATTGAATTTATTATTTGAAAATTCAAATGGAAGTCCCACTAGGATGGACACTAGAAGTCCCACTGGAATTTTCACTAGAAGTCCCACTTGAAGTCCCACATCCATTGGAAGTTCCACTAGTGCCACAGGAAGTTCCACTGGAAGTGCCACTGGAAGTGCCACTAGAATTTCCACTAGAAGTTCCAGTGGAAAATTAAAAGAAATACCCATTGAAATTTTGACACATATTTGTTTTAAAAATGATTGAATTTATCTTTGAAAATTCCGGTGGAAGTATCACTGGACGTCCCACTGAAAGTCCCCATGGAACTTCCAGTGGAAGTCCCACTGACACTTCCAGTGGAACTTCGAGTAGCACTTCTAGTGGAACTTCCAGTGGAAAATTAAAAGAAATAGTCACATATAGTCGCATATTTATTGTAAAAATTATTGTATTTAGCATTTGAAAATTTTAGTGGGAGTTCCACACTACCACTGAAATGTATATTTATAAAACTTATTTAATTTAGAATTTGAAAAAGTATAAGCATTTTCATATTGAATTATCTTTCCAAAACCCCAATGGAAGTTCCAGTGGGAGTTCCACCATGAGTTCCAATGGGAGTTCCACTGTGAGTTATAGTGGGAGTTCCACTGGGAGTTTCATTCGAAGTGCAACTGGAACTTCCACACTACAAAATGATTTCAAGTGGAACCTGTAGTGGAAACTTCGTGCATGTTAAAGTGGAACCTACCAAAACCTCCAGGGGACATTGCATTGGAACCTCCAGTGAGGAACGATACACCAGCAAAAAATGGAATTCTAAATTAATTGACAGACAGAGAACATTTATAGAAAACATCTCATAACACAAAAGTTCTAAATAATAAATTGTAACAACAGAAATGAAATACAAATACATATTTCAGAAAATATAATTATGTTAAGCCACCTTCTTCAGACATTACTTTAGTTCTGTACAAAAATTTCTATCAGAAAGTGAGACAAAACCACACTAGAGTCAAGAATTTGTCGTAGAAAAAACTCACACCTTTGCGTTGGTCGAAACTTACAGACAACGCGATAATGTTTTTCTGTCGTCATCATCGCTGCCGCTGTAGTCTTCAGATTCCCAGTTGTTGTTCCCATAATAGCTTGATTTGTTGTGGTTGTCGTACTTCCAGATTTCAGGGTGGGATCTTAGGGTTTCATCGTCGTCGTCGCAGTTGAGGAGTAGTCAACCCGTCTCACAAAACGTAAGGGCAAATCCGTCTGCACATTCGAATCGAATGAATCGCCGTGAACGATGATCCGATGGCTCGAAATACAAATGGACACATGTTCTGATCTGAAGGGTGTACTAGATATTCTAGTTAAAAACATAACCAGAGATGATTCTTATCTAGGGTTGAAGGGGTGGAATTTTTTCCTAAATTTATGTTATATATATCGAATCTGAGATTTTTTTGATTTTATTTTATGACCCAAAAAACACATGTATAGAACGAGGTGGAAATTCGGGTTTATGTCTCAACCCAGCTTATTTAATTAAACAGGTTGGCCATTCCAACTCCTTTATGAAGTGATTAATCATAACTTGACCTGCGAAGCTATTTAACATTAAATATACAAGATAAAATACAATATATCATATATAGCTAGTTAATACCGTCAAAATAAATGTGATGATTTAGATTATATCTTTTAGACTAAAAATAATCTAATTAATATGAAACATATTTTTTCATGTTACACCTTATACCAAATAAAAAATGTGCTATAAACATGTTAAATTATTTCAAATTACATCAATTATAAGAATAAAACCTATTTCCCAACTTTCATTGCAACCCCACATTGTCGTGATCAGACAAAGGAAACATATAATCACAAAGACGCGCAACCACCAACTATTTTTCAACAAGGCATTTCATCACTAAAAAAACATAATGTACAAAATAAAATCAACAAATTGCTCATATTTCCCCGTCACAAAAGGCAACAATACCGTGCAATGAACACCAAAATGAGAACTTCCACTTGCACAAAAATATGAAGCCACAATCAACCCACAAGTTCTCAAACCCCCCAATAAATCACTTATAACAATTTCATATGAAAATATATAACACTCATAATGTTTTTATGGTTGATATTAGACAATAAATTATTAATAATGATTTATAAATATATAATGATTGTCATGTCCCGCCCTAGTTCACTCTATGAACAGTAACCAAACTGGTTCGCCACAAGATCTCAAGTGTGCCTCCTCATACGTTAGAGGTCGCTGACTAGCAGGGAGAGCCTAAAGTGTGTATGTGTAGAGATGGTGCTCTCATATCAGAGTAATAAAACAACAAAAATAACCAAAGACCATCCTAGTAGTAAATAATCAGAGTTCCAAGTTTTTAATAATGAATAAAATGTGGTAAAGGCTCATACAATCATGTCATACATACAAAACCAATCATTCATTGGGTCGATGACGTTCTTTAGTGAGTGTGGTGGGCGATTGATGGAGTGCGCAAAGAACGCGCCGCACGCGCCTCCCGCGTTTTCGAATTTTTCGACCGTTGCGGCGGGTCTTGCCTGGGCCCAGTCCTCCCCTCTAGCGGTGTTTGATCCAGGTTCGTCCTCCTGCCTCCCTGGTGAGCATCAGGCTGTTCCCTCCCTCCTGGAAGGCACCTCGGCCCAGCCCCCCCGACCCCTTCCCGACCCCCCGGCGGAGGAGCCTCTTTCTGCGATGTGCTTCGTGGCTCGTCTGGGGTCTCTCCGTGCTTCCCGGCGGTCTCTATGGAGCCGTTTCAATCTTTGCATGAAGGTAACAGGATTTTTCTGAAGGTGCCGGCATCGGCGTTCGAGGAGGCCAAGTCCTGTCTTAAATGGACTCTAGTGGCTCGGTTCGGTGCGGCCAAGCCTCCTCTCACTATTTTCCAACGGTGGGTTGCTTCTTGGGGGCTTCAGATGCCGGCGCAGATCTCGACCCTCCACAGGTGCTCTTTCTGTATTGTCCTTGCCTCCGAAGAGGAATTCCGCCATGTCTGGTGCAAGGTTCCGCGATCCATGGGTCGCTGGAGTTTTAGTCTAACCAGGTGGTCCATGGACTCTCACCAAGGGAAAGAGAGTTCGTTGGCAGCGGTCTGGATCTGTCTTCCCGGTTTGCCATTGCCGTTCCAGAACGAAGGCCTTCTGAAGCTGATCGGTGACTCCATTGGAGTATTCTTATGCTCCGATGACAACACGGAGAGGGGCCTGTCATCCTCGGAGGCTCGCATCTGTGTCGAGCTCGATATCGCTTGTTCGATCCCGGAGAATCTGGTCCTTCAGGTTGAGGATTCTCTCTCCTGGGAGCAAGATCTGGTTTACCCCGTCTTTCCTAGGTTCTGCCCACACTGCCTCTTCCAAGGGCATTCCGCTCAGGCTTGTCATCAACGTGGCCCTAAGGGGCGAGGAGAAATACCAAGGAAGGTGCCAAGGAGGGGTGGTGCTCGATCTCCTCCCTTAGATTATGTGGAGAAGCGCCCGCAGGTGTTGTTAGCTCCTGCTTCCTCCTCCTCATCCTCGGGGATCCCCTCTAGGGTGCCTCCGGAGCCTGCGGTGCAGGCCCTTCCTGAAGATGCCCTGGCCATCTCACCGGTCATTCCAAGGAGTATTTGTGACCTCCGGGTCCCCTCCTCCTAGCTTTCTCCTGTCAGGCTCGCCCAGCCCCCGACAACAGGAGGTCAGTTTTGTGTTAAGCTCCTAGGGCTCGGGTCCCGGCTTCCAGTTGCAGAGGTGGTGTTGAAGAGTCATTCAGGGGAGGACCAATGGGCCTTGGATTTGATCCCACAAGTCTCAGTCGATGATCCCAGGGTGACCTCTCCCCATCCCTTGGCTATAACGAGTCGGCACTCCCAGTTTTCTCTCGAGGGTTCTCCCACCTATGTTGGGGATGCCAGTGAAGGTGGGTCTCGGTCAGCAGCCCGAGCAAGGAGGAAGGGAAGATCGAGCATGCTAGGTAGTCCCTCTTCCCCCTCTGAGTGGATGCCCAATGGGACTGGGGTTTGTACAAGATCGAAGGGCAAGATGCACCAAGGGGCAGCATCCTCCCTTATTTCGAAGGCTAAGGTCTCTAGAGCCAGCACCAGGGCGCTCACCTTTTAAATGATTCCCTTATTAATTTGGAATTCCAGGGGGCTTGGTGCCCGGGTAAAATCAGATTTTCTCGCCTTTGAATCTTCCAGGCACAAGGTGGCTATGGTGTATGTTCTTGAACACAAACAACAACCTACCAAAATTGGAGATTACACCAGAAAGCTTCGGATGCATGGCTGCATGCAGGCTGAGTTGGTTAACAGGTACATTTGGGTTTTTTGGCATAAAAGATGCTCGGTGAGATTGGTTCAAGATGAGGATCAGTTCATCACTGTTAAGGTAAACATTGGTCAGGTCTTCTTATTTGCCTCTTTCATTTATGGAAGCTGCGATATGAACAACCGAGAGTCCATGTGGAGGCAACTAAGTATCTTTGACCCCGGTGTGGAACCGTGGATTGTCGGAGGCGATTTTAATGTGGTTGCATACCCAGATGAAAGGAAGGGCAGAGGTCCTTTCCCCAAGAAATCCAGTCTGACGTTTGTGCGTTTCATGGAAGCGAAGGGTCTCTCGGACCTAGGCTTTGTGGGTGATCAGTTTACAAGGTGTAATAATCAGCAAGGTCCACGCCGTTCATGGGGTAGGCTAGATCGGTGCCTGGCCAATACCCAAGCTTTATCGAGATTCCCCAACACAAAGGTAACTCACCTCGTTCGGGGTCTGTCGGATCATTCCCCCCTCCTTGTCTCTCTGCTATCCTCGCACAGGCCGCAGGCGGCTTATAGATTCTCGCAGTACTGGGTGGACTCTCCGGGCTATCAGGACTTGGTCAGATCAGTGTGGGGTGTTCCTGGTCAAGGCAACCCGTGGCACATTCTGCATGGAAAATTACGGAGGCTTCGGCCGCTAATGCAGGAGTGGTCTAGCGACCTGGCGCCCCCTGAGGATGATTTGAAAGTCGTTATGCAGGGTATCGAAAGTATGGAAAGCAGTCTGGAGAAATAGTGGGATGAGGGAATCTACAAGGAGCTTTCGGTGAAGAAGGGTATAATGGCTGACTTACTTCTCATGCAGGAGCGTCTGGCTAGAGAGAAGGCCATAATCAAATGGCTTAAAGTAGGAGATAGGAACTCGGGCTTCTTTCATGAGTTTGTTACGGAGAGGAAAAGGCAGGTCATGCCTAATATACAGCTGGAAGATGGCTCCTTTACGGACGACAGAGACATTGTGGGTGGTTTGGCCAGCTCCTTCTTTCGGGATCTTTTTGGCTGGCCCTCAGACGAACTGGCCCTCTGGTTACCCATCAGATTTCACAGACATTTTTGATGTTATTCCTAACATGGTTTCTGAGAAGATCAATAACAGCCTGGGGGCTGTGCCTGACGAGGGGGAGATTAAGAAGGCACTCTGGCTCTTGGCTCCGGAAAGCGCCCCCGGCCCGGATGGTTTCCCCGCTTCTTTCTACAGGGGTTCCTGGGAGATAGTGAAAGCATCCCTGATTGCGGCCATACAGGATTTCTTTCACGGGGGTAGTTTGCCTAGGGTGGCCTGCGCCACCACTCTCGTTCTCATACCCAAGTTTAAGGCCCCTTCCTCGATCTCGCAGTATCGTCCGATAAGTATGTGTAACGTCCCCTATAAGGTCTTGGCGAGCCTTATTAACTCAAGACTGGCCACCCATCTCTTTCAATGGATCTCTCCCAAACAACACGGTTTTGTCAAGGGTCGCTCTATCAAGGAGGTGGTTGCCTTGGCGCAGGAGCTGGTTAACGATATCAACTTCAAAACTCGCGGGTCAAATTTGGTCATCAAACTTGATATGAACAAGGCTTACGATCGAGTCGAATGGAGCTTTATTAACAAAGTCTTGGCATGCTTGGGCCTCAACTCATGGAAAGTGGATATACTCTTCCGCTGCTTCAGCACTGCGTGGTTTTCGGTTTTATTTATGGGCAAATCATATGGTTTCTTCAAGTCTACACAGGGGATTTGGCAAGGGCACCCAATATCTCCCACTCTGTTCATCCTCACTCAGGATGTTTTGAGCTGGCTCCTCTGAAGGAGTATCAATAACAGTGGAATTATCCCATACCGGTGTTGGTTGAAGGCTCCAGCTATCTCCCATTTCATGTTTGCCGATGATACCATCATCTTTCTGAATGGGAAAAGTAGATCCCTACGGTGTTTAAGCGAGGTGCTGGACGGATACTGCAGATGGAGTGGGCAGAGCATCAACACTGGTAAGAGAAAATTCTTCATCTCCACCAGGTGTGCGCTTGAGAGGGTGGAGTCGGTCACCAGGTGTTTGGGCATTCAGAAGGGGTCATTTGGCGTGCCTCTTTCATTGGGGAGACTTTGGATCTGGGACTTCGACGTCCTCTTATCTAGGATCACGGAGAGAGTGTTGAACTGGAAAAACAAACTCTTATCTTTTGGAGGGAGGATTGCCCTAGTGAACAACGTCTTGGTGGCTTCCCCTATCCACGGTCTCTCCTCTAGCAAGGTTCCTAAGGGGGTGATCAGTTCCATCGATAGGATCCTTTCCTCCTTCATATGGGACCCGTATGCAGGAGGGAAGAGACACTGGGTGTCCTGGAGCATAATGGTGAAACCTGTGGGTGAAGGGGGGATCAGTGTATGGAACCTAAGTGATACCATTTTCTATATGCAAGCAAGGCTCGCATGGAGCGTGCTGAAACGACGTACTCTCTAGGGCATAACCATGCACTCTCACTCGTTAGGGGGTCGTGGAACGGTGGATAGGGGTCGCTCTACCCTATGGTCGACTGTTGGGCCAATTATTGAGATCCTTAGGCCTTTTGCGCAGTGGTTGGTTGGGAGAGGTGCACTCTCGTTCTGGCATCAGGACTGGGGGGGGGGGGCGGTGTGCTGGCATTTCTCGGATGCCCGGCCACGAATATCATGTTCAAGGAAGCGAGTCTCTTCCCATCGTTCATCTCTACAGTTATGGACACCAGCCAGAGAGAGAGTTTCCAGTGTATTGTGATGAGTTCCGAAGAGGACATATGTGTCTTCACCGCTTCTGCCTCGGGTCTGTTCTCATCGAAGAGTTTCAGGGGTGTGGCGCATGGATCGGTGCAGGCTGGGGGGATGGGATGAGATTATCTGGGTGGAAAGCATTCTGACTAAATTTAACTTTCTCACATGGAGGCTCCGGAATAGAGGGCTGCCTACTGATGATAATGTTCGCAGGCACGGAATACAAATGGTATCCAAATGCATGTGTTGCTGTAGGGCGCATAGAGAGGAGAGCGTTTCCCTCCTTTTCTTCGGCAGTGAATGGGTGAATGAGGTTTGGAATGCTCTAGGGGAGTTTTCGGTGGTTCGTACTCCATATGAAGATATCATTTCTTTCTTGGAGGACTGGTTTCATGGCACTGAGGGCGGCAGGGTGGAGAAGGTGGCCCACACGGTGTTGCTGTACGTTGGGTGTTGGTGTCTTTGGCAGGCACGAAATAAGATGAAGCATGAGGGAGGGTCAGTGACTGCCCGTGTTATTATTGCCTGGGAAAAAAACCTCTTGTTGGATTGGAATAAGGCTGTTAAAACTTGGAAAGAGGCTCCCTCGCTCCACCGTTTCCAGTCTAGGATGAATGTGGCTTCCAGTAGCAGGTCTGGCAATTGGGTTAGCTGGTGCAAACCCTTGGGTGGTTTGAAACTCAATACGGATGGGTCTTGTATTCAGGGGTACATGCGCAGTGGAGGAGTGGTGTGGGATTCTTTTGGGTCTGTTTATTTAGCTTTCTCGGCCAGGCTGGGGCAGGGATCCGCTCTCCAAGAGGAGGCTATGGCTATGCTCACCAGCCTCACCTTATGTAGGCAGCACGGGCTGGGTATCTCTGAAGTTGAAACTAACTCCTTGGTTGTCCATGATTCCTTGAAAGGGTGTGGGGTCACACCTTGGCTAATTTTCTATAATATCAGGAAATGCAAAAGTATGCTCAATACTACCATTAATGTCCGACATACCTGAAGGGAGGGGAACAAGGTGGCGGACTACCTTGCTTTAGTGGCGTACACAGGCACAGAGGATGTGTTTATTCATATGGCGGGCAGTATTAAATCCATGGGGATTGAGTTCATTAAAGGGGACGCCCTCAGGCTACATTACTTCAGACCTCCGCAGGCTTTCCTTCGGGGGGCTCTTGTTTGGACTCCTTTTGGCTCTCATTTTTCAATAAAATAACAAAACAATATTGGATGTATTGGGTCGGCCACATATACAGGAATAAATAAAAGAATAAAAGAAAATTACAAGGCTCTACTTCCCACACCGATTCGTGCCACGTACTAAGCTCTATGTACACATCCAAGTCATCCTACTCGGTCAATCCCAATACTCATACCAACCATTTCCTATAACCAAATGAATGTATGCTCAGATGCCCGAGTGCAATGGCAGCCAGAGCAGGGTGTGAGTACAAAAATCAGTAGAGCACTACCAATGTGGTCCCATACAGAGCTAGTAAAAGCAGGGTATGTGTATGTGAGATACTCTAATGAATAATAAAGTAAATGACATCTACTGAAAATAAATAAAACCAATGTCACACTGAGGGCCTAATGATTACCCTTGTCCCACCATACCTACTTTGGCCAACGCCGAAATATCTTTGAGCATGCTACGTCACCACAGTAAGATACAATTTCTAGCCCCGATATCACTCGTACTTGACTCCACTAATATGATATAGGATTCCAGGTATCAACTAGACATCTGTAAATAAGGTATCGAGTAGGATCTTAGGCGTCCTAGGCATACCACTCAAGTCATGTGTAACCAGTGGAACCCAAACAATGTCTTAGCGTTCCCCAATCCGGTATGATGTCAGATTCCTAGGTCTCAGTCCGTATGCAATCAAGACATTGGAAACAAGGATGAATTCCTAAGGGTGTGACCCTTAGATAATATGCAAGAAATACTCTCATTATATGAGATAATAACCCGACACCATTCAATCTCTCGCTCAACAGACTATTCACAAATAGCTCAGGGCCAATGCAATCATGGTGCATCCACCCGATCCTGAGGAGCATCTCATGAATCAATCAAGGAGATAATAATAAATCCTCAAGGATTTTGGGGGTGATTTAAAATCTGAACAAAATATTTATTTTAATTCTCCTAAAAAATAGAATCTCATTTTGACTGCATTTAAACCACGTGGAAGGTTGGAAAAAAAGTGGCCTATAAAAGGCATGGAAGAAAATAGAGGAGGCACGCCTTTTGAAGTTTCCAAATCCCTTGCATATTGGAGGGGGAATTGATGGATACATGACACCGAGGGTTAAAGTAGTGGTGTGCGGTGCATGACATGGCTGCAAGCAGAGAGGGGAAGCTTGAGATCACAGAGGCAGTTGAAATAAAGCACAAAGTAGAGCAGATATTGTTGCGCCAATTGAAGTGTGTGATTTTTGAGACTCATAATTTTTATTTGACAATAAAATTACTGATTCTTAGGTGGAGTAGGCTTTTTTCGAACCACGATAATTTTTGGTGTTTTTTTTATTTCACTGCATCTGAAATCTCCGACCTAACATCTAGTATCAGAGGAGGTTATCCATTCTTTCTTGTTAAATAATTATAGGAGATTCACATCCAAATATTTCTGTCCATATTGATATGTTTAATGGAAAAAATGATTTCACATTGTGGAAACAATGGGTAAAGAATATTTTTACTCGAGAAGGGACAATGAAAGCATTGAGGAAAAAAATTAGAGAAGCTGGAGAAGACTAGCTATGATGATTGGCAAGATGTGAGAGATTTAACGACGAGCACCATTCAATTGTATTTGGTGGACAATACACTATGAGAGGTGATGAATCTAATAGATTTGAAGGAGATATAGATGAAGGTGGAATCCATGTATAAATCTAAATCTATGAAAAATAGTTTATATTTGAAAAAACAATTGTATCATCTTCGAATGTCAGAAAGTGGAGATTTAGGAAACCATTTGGATGAGTTTACCAGAATCTTGACGGAATTGTCATTAGTGGAGATCAAAACTAATGATAAAGGCAATGTGGTGCCCGTGGAAATGGAAGAAGAAGACAAGGATTTTCTCTTGTTAGGTTCTTTTCCAGATTCGTATGACAATCTCGTCACCACATTGTTATTTAGAGAAGACACTCTGAAATTGGATGATGATATTTCATCATTGCTAATGAATGAGACTCGATGAAAGACCAACGATGATGGATCATTGGGTAATAGTGGTCTCTTTGTAGTGATTAGTGGATGTAACTATCAAGGAAGGTCGATAAAATAAAGGAATGGTTTAGAGAGAAGGAGATATTGAAGTCAATCAAGACCAAGAGGTGATTTTTTATGTTGGGAGTGTGGAAAAAAGGTTATATGAGAATGAATTGTGATAAGTTCAATGAGATAATGAAGAAAGAAGAAAAAGAAGCTGAAATAGAAGAAGAATCAATTGAGGTGAATATCATGACTCAAGATGAAAGGTATGCTAGTGATTTATTGCTTACAACTGTGGAAGATGTGGATGATTCAGACTGGATTTTATATTCTGGTTTCTCTTATCATATATGTGCAAAAAAAGAATGTTTTGATAATTATGAGAAGTATGACAGTGATATTGTGAAAATGGCCAACAAGTTAGAAAGTCGAATTGTTGTAATCGGTACGGTGTGAGTTTTTATGTTTAATAGGGTTATTCACACACTTTCCGATGTGAGGTATGTACCTGATTTGAGAATGAACTTAATTTATTTGGGTATGTTTGATTCCAAAGGTTTTAGGTTTTCTACTGGTGGTGGAGTTCTCAAAGTGACGCGATGAGTAATAACTGTGATCAAAGGGAAGAAAGTTAGGAATCTATATAAGTTGATTTATGCAGGTGAATCTTCTTCGAGGCCCCATAGTATCATTACAGGTGATGTTTAAAAAGATATGTCCGCAAATGGATATTTGAAAAAGCATGTGACATTTGCTTCAGTTGTTCATGGAACGGTGGAGCCACAATATTTTGGTCATCAAATTTGAGCATTTGTACACCCGTTATGGGTGTGGTAGGTCATGCTAATATTGGGCATGGCATTGAAGGTCAAAATTGATGATGATGGTGAACTATTAAAATTTTTAAATCACGGTGGAGATTGTTGGGGGTGATTTAAAATTTGAATGAAATATTTTTTTTAATTCTCCTAAAAAATAGGATCTCATTTTGACTACATTTAAACCACGCAATTAAATATAGACACTCACATAGTTTCCCCTAGAATTCAGCATGGTTTCCCAACCCATGCACCTGTACAATCTGGGATGCACGTTTAGGTTGTGCGATTATCACTAATCATGCACCAATCGTGCGCTCTAGGTTTCACTTTTCCAAAACTTAAATTTCGTGACTCAAATCCCCTAGATGCTATTGAAATATCTAAGATACCTTTTGATCCTCACTCCATGTCTAAAAACATTAATTTGAGAGGTTCCAACATTCGAGATCCTGTATGGAATCTCCGATAAAAAACCAACCCGTATAGTAATTGAAAGTTCAAATTTCTTATGGAATCTTTAACTCATATGAACAAGAGATCTTAGAACCACCCAATTTTAATAATTCTCATATATTATAATCCTAGGTGGTTATAAAAATGAACATCTGACCTACCTTGGTTGTGAATTCTTATTTAAGCCATCACATTTCGTCTCTGAATAGCTAACATACTCCCAAAGCGCCACTATGATCATATGACGCTTAAACTGCTAAAACTTAAACCAATTCTTGTAACCACCAATGAGACATCGAGACAATGCTTACCCAAGATCATATAACCTAATAAAAGACCATTTCATCAACTCAGTCATCAACTGGTATATGTCGCTCCCCACCATAGGTTCTTTCTTTCAATGATGAATTTCGAGACATGCTACTTCCACTATCAGAATTTCCTACTAAAACACACCCTTAGAAACCTATGATGCTCTCGAGATGGATCTCAATTTTTCGAACCCAATAACACATAATAACATTACTCTAAATTCTTGATTCTAATCAAACGACCACATTCCAGTTGACCAAGATTAGCCTGGTCGTGCCAACTTTTCCTTAAAAATCCTTGGGAAACCCTTAGATTGAACTCATCTCATCCCAATGTCATGACCAATACAGTTTCCTCATTGACTGCATTTAACCATTCGAGAGAACTCAAGTCGAGCTACCTCCAAACGACTATTCTTGAAATGCTTGACTTCTACCATTAATGTGTCAGTAAAAGCCAATCTCGATGCCTTTATCCCAAGGCACATTAAGATCATTCTGAGCATGCTCACCAAAGCCCATAACTGAATTCCAATGACATATATTGGCCTAACCATCCCCTGTAAATTTCTATTGGCGTGCCACAATACGAACACTGATGCATTCCTAATCTAATACCCTTGGATCATCACAAGATATCCTGAGCTTGACACTCGAGATCGAACTCCACCCAAGTCTGTATTCAAACTTGTACCTATCATTCATTGAGAAATCCAAAAATACCTAGGTTTGTTTATCTGAAGACATCAAAAAGACAAAATGGCCATTGAACGAATGGTCTCATCTATGCATGAACCTTTTTCACATGAGGGTCTCTCACTGGAAACCAACACCTCATTACCCACCATAGGATCATCCCTATCGTTGAACCATAGAAATGAGTTCCCAATCATTCAAGGCCATGCCTTTTCCATTTCCAAACAGAATGAATGACATGACTAAGTACCCGCTCATCACCAAGCGCCAACATAAACTTCACAAGGAACCTGTCCCTGAATCCAGGGTAATGGATTCCATGAAATTTTCTAAGTTTCAACTCATAACAGGGCCACCACCCTTGAGTAGTCCTCAGAAGAATATACTGTTAAACACATGCTACTTTTGCCAATCCATGCTCACGTCATGCTTAGATTCACTTGCCTTTAACTAACCCATGACACTGTATCTTATGAAAGTGTTTGTTTGGGTCCACCCTCAGGTCAACTGTCTCACGAAACCTAATTTATTTCCAATATATCCCTCACCACAGGGTAATTACCTTAATTTACCCAAAACTCCAAGTCACCATGCCTACAAGCATCACATTCAAAACCATAAACACTAGGCCAACACTCATCCACTCACTGATGTTCCATTATAAAAAGTTATTATGTGAAAATGACTTGAACCAAACTCACCCTTACACAAAAGGTGTACAAACCCATACCACCCAACTCACACTCCCAAGAGTGGCACATTACAAAGTCCAATCTGGCCATGCTCTATGACACATCAATCTCAGCATACCAAGAGCTCCATGGAAACTCCTCTTCAAAATTGAGCACCTCACTTATGCCACGATTCATCAAAAACTGTTTGCCTCACAACATCATTTTAGCATCACAGCTGTGCATCCTCAGTCCGAAGCATGTCAACCTCATCCACACACTTAGTCACCACCTAGTGTCATTCTAGTCATGAGCATCCCCTCGAGATCTGACCACATTGCTAACCACACAAGCATAGGTCAATAAGGCCATGCACCCAAACACTCCTACCCATAGAACTTAGTCTTTATACCCAACTATCCTAGGTGATTTCTTAGAAACCAAAGGCATCATCCTGCATGTATCACAAAACCCAAGCACCTCCTATGAATTGGTCTCAAAACGAACATACAACCAAGCTCACCACCCTTAAAGGCATCCGTAAAACTAGGCCAACCCCTTCACATGCTTCCCTAGATCATACTAATAATTGAATCATTAGGGTTAAAGTAAAAAACAAGGGCATATATGTCTCCCACCTAGACTTGTGGATCGAGTCTCAAGATGGTTCACTGGGTTAGACCACCTAGCCCATAGGTCTCTCACAAACCTAGGTTACAACCTGTTTTAACTACAACACATGGGTAATATCCCTATTCCCACCTCAACTATACATGATATATAATGTGATTTTCAATTATCTATAAAAGAGGTAAAACTGAAGGCGGGTAAAGATATCATCGACCCACGATGGTCAAAACCTATCAACATGGGTTCAATTATATAGGTTTTTAATTCCAAGTTATAGAGGAAGACACCATATAAGTTGAAATTAACACCCAATTTAAATGAAACCCATTGATAACTTGGGAAAGAATCTCATTTCTTAAACATTTTAGGCATTTCCTACCAAGAATAAGCCTGACAAGGCCTTGATACTCTATGATCATCCTCATAGGGGAGTGATCTATGAAGATGGAGGGTCGTGATGTCAAATAAGAAGGAAGATAATGTACTGATTCTCACCAGGAATTTTTATATAGTAATACCCCCTTGATGTTCTGGTTCACTATAAATGTTCATGTACCTATAGACATCACACTTAAGATTTGAATAGATAACCATAAATGAAGGTTGATTAAGTAAAATATCATAGCAAGAGATATAGATAAACTTCATGCAGGTTGTTACGAATCTTTAGTTAACCTTACATGAAAAGGATAGACCCACAAATGGTCTACTAGGAGGGCATTAGTTGCCTAGGTCAACATGATTCTCCTAACGGTCCCTCTATAAGGCATCACATGACTTTGGTGACCTATCAGAGTTATTAATGAAATTCTAAGTATGTATTTCGACCTACTGAGGGTCACTGCACCTCCTATATAGAAGACTGTATCGATGTTACCATTAACAAGTCACATAACAATGTAGTCCACATAGCCTGTCATAAAGGAACAAAACAAGGAGGTCCAACTGAGTAGAATTCCACCAATAACCTATATAAGAAAACATCATTTAGGTAGTTGTTGACACTTTAAATAGTTGTCCTCAGTCATCAAAAATATTAATCACACACTGTAGGGATATAACATGTAAACCCTACATGAAAAATATTACGCATGAATAAATGCCTCTTACCTCTGCTAGAAAAGAGTCAAAATCAATTACTAACCTCTCACTGATGGGTCGAAAGCTATAAATCTATAATAAATCATAAAATCCACACCACAAGTACATCACTTGAAGAGAAAATCATAATCAACTATAACATCACTATCTAAGAACATCAATACCATATCCTTGGAAATCCAGACTTCTTACTAGAATGAGTGTTATTGATGCACCAATATGATATTAATCATAGGTTCTAAAAGTTGATGTCATGGGCACTCTCAAACGATGTTTGGTTTTTGGATATTTTAGATGCAACAAAGTAGTTGAACAATGTCGTCTCTCAAAGGAGGAAGTAATTAAAACAACTTATTAAAGGTATTTTGATAATAAAATAAAATAAAATAAACACACCCCTTAAAAGGATGAGGGGAGGGGTTGTTTAACATTTATAAAACTAGAAGATGTATGTTGAAAAGAGATTGTATTTTTTTGAAACTTTATTAATAAAACACAATGAGAAGATTTTTTATAAAATATTTTTAGAAGATTTAATTGGTCTAACTCTACCTCTTCACTTATTAATAATTATAATTTAAATTAAGATCCACTTAATCATGATCACCTAATTTGTTACCCCCGAAACCTATGAGAATTTACCTCAACCACAAAGATGAAATTAATTAAACCCTATGCCAGACTTGGAACATGCAATCGTAGCACCCTGTTTTGATTGTTGTTCCAAGGCTAGCTTATGGTCAGTGGTGAATTAGGAATCATATCCAAACTGTAAGTGAGGATTAATTAAATTTAGGGATTTTATTTGAACTCTACAAATTGATCTTGTGTTGTTTTGTATTATCGATTAAGATTGTGCTCTCTCAATTCACACATCACTTGACCTCACGTGTTTTGTACTAATCATTCAATTGCTTGCTTAGTTTCTTTTTAAGTTTAAAATACAATTCATAGATCATATTATTTAAATAAAATTATATCATTGATTAAAAACAAATAAATGAATAATGTGAGAATTAGATAAATTATGTCACACCCCAACCCGACACTATTCTATATTTTAATTATTTTGAGCTACTATTTATTTATCTTCTTTTCTAGGTGTTTTACCTTGAAATTGAGAGTTTTTGGGCATGCAATTCATGTTGAACGGTTAAAGCACATGATCTTCAAAACCGTGCGGTGATTTGTGATAACTTCTGCAATTTTTGACAGAGCCAACCACATGGTTGATGCACGATTTTCCAAACTATGTGACTAGACTATGTGGGGTGCTCCAGGATCCCAGTAGGGGGAAAACAGTTGGCGCATGGTTTTCCAAACCACGCATTGTATTTCTTTTCAAAAATTAAATTAAATTAATTATTATTAAATTAAAAAAAAATATAAAAAAACCCCAAACTAATCCCTCTCCCCTAACCTTACCTCACGTGATGCCCTCCCCCTCCCCCTCCCCCTGGTTTGTGACACCCCAGCTGAAGGGGTTCCCCGCGTGTGCGCCACCGCCTCCTCCCCTCTATTTATGGAGACTAATTTTTGAGCTGATCTCTTGTGTGATCTCTCCAGGTAGGGTTTTCTTCTTCTCCTCTTCATTCTTTTCTTCCTATTTCTTGGTTTATTTTTTCCCTCTTGCAGTGCACACAACATAAACGAACCCTAACCTGTTTTGGGGTGTTATTTTGGTTGTCTCTTGGTTCCTAGGGTTCGTGAAGTCCTATTGAGGACTGTTATTACTGTGACCATCGAAGGCAGTGAGTTATTCTTCGGTTTCAGGTGAGTTTATCCCATCCTAATTATTTGGACCAATTTAATTTGTGGATTTTATAATTTTTGAGTTTTTGGCATTTTTTTAGTGCATTTTGGATCACCGTTTATGAAGGATACTTACACACATATGCATGGGTAAGTCATATATATATATATATATATATATATATCCTTTTTGTACATATTCCCTCATGGTGAGGGGAATATGTACAATTCACCTAGGGGTAATTATATATATATATATAGGTGGATATGTGTATAAGTGTGAAAGTAGGGTCTCTCTTGCTTATATGGATCTCTTTGAAGTGGATTCGAGTTTCCGTCATCAAGGGAAACATGATTTGAGGTAGGCTCTCTATGTTCGAGACTTTGATTTGAATTCCTTGATTGATTGAGTATTTTAAAAGTGTGTTTTTATTATTATATAGTATTTTCATGCTATGAAAGTTTATTTTGGACTTTGGGAATAGTTTTTAATTTGTTTTACTTAATTCACCTAAGCTTACAACATGGGTTTTTCTTATTTAAACATGTTTTCAACCTTTTTTGAAAATGTACGGTATTTTAAATGATCAATTGGTTTCCTAAATGATTTATAACTTGGAAGCTCTAAATTCCCAAAGATGTTTTATTAAAGTGATGAGGCCTGATTTTCACATTCAATGGTTTTATAAAATTAGAAAACCCCTTTTTAAGGCATGCCCACTTGGAATGAAATTTGATATATGTTCGGTATGAAATGTGTGTCTGGTGATGAGATTGTACTTTGTTTATGTGACTTGGAAAGGGGATGCACTTAAGGTGGGAGTCCGAAGGTGAGACAATGAATTGCTTGTTTTTATGTGAAATGGACAATGTGTATTTTTATGTTAGTTTAATAAAACCCACCTCCATTTTAATTGTCATGGGAATCCTTGAGTAGTTAGGTTGGAGCCTTAGGTACACATGCCTACACTAGTTGAGATTACGCACTAGCTAGTGGTATTGAGTAGATAACTTGACTACCCATGGGATGTGCCCCTTGGTCGAGCCAGTGAGGGTATCGTCAAGTGTTAGGGAAGTGTTTGATGATATTCAGCACTGATAGAGATTTATTGGGTGAGATGTATTATAGCGTTGTCTTAGGCCATCTTGACCAACACCCTATATCCCATGAAATTGGTTTACACATATGCTAATTTCCTTTATTTTATAGTATTTTAATCAAGCGATGCCCTTTCTTGCATTTCATATTAAGATTTTTGTTCCATCACTGGTTATCTTTTAAAGGAATTTACTCAAATGACTTTTCATGCTCTAGAAACTATTTTTTTGAAATGTAAGGAAAAATGGTTTTTCTTAAAAATGGAATCTTGTTACTTGTTTTTGAAAAGAATGGAAAACCTTATTTTTATATATATATCACATTTTAAAACTAAAAAGATTGGATTTCACTTTAAAGGTAAGGCATAGGGCGTTGTTTATCCTTGGTATCCCTACTAAGCATCTCGATGCTCATGCCTACTTTATTTATCATTTCCAGCTTCGGGTTCTCTCTCAGTTCTGGATCGCTCATGGAGCAAGCATGGTTCTTTAGTTGGAGGTGACCCATGAGGTTACATGGAGGTGTGTTTTGTATTTATTTCTTTTTTGATGCCACTTCAGTCTGATTCGTTTTGTTTTTTTATCTATTGTTTATGGGCTAAATCATTCCCACTCTAGTATTTTGATGCCCGACACTAGTTGTTAGCCCGAGAGGATCGAGAGTGCCACTCAGGCCTTATTGCGGGTAGGCTCGGGTGACCAATTTGAGGTTTACCTGGGATGGTTCATGAAAAAATGGTATCAGAGCAGGTTAACCCTTTTTATTTGGGGATTTTCAGTAGTTTGAAGATCGGATTTTTGGAATTCAGGTGGTCGGTCACAGGTAGGTGCTTGATCACCACCTATTTAGAAGGACACTTGAATTTCTAGGGTGGTATGGAATGGTTTTTCCTCAAAATCCGAGCTTGGATCTTGGAAATTTTCAAGGTTTTGGTTTTTGATGGAGTGTTTTGTTTGGATTTGAGAATTGGTGGATTATTTTGAGAAACTCCAAATCTTGGAGTGGTTGTTTTGGAGGAATCAAAGGGGTGTGTGGTTATTGTGCATGGTCAGGTAAACCATGCACAAACCATGTAACTACCTTTGAAAACCTCCAATGTGCTCACATGATTGGAACATGGCTTTCCACACTACACCAAAATTTGAGTTTAGCGGTGGTTTAAACCACCGCTAAATCGTTCTGCAACGGTTTTGAAAAACTGTCGCTAAATCGCGTGTCATCAATCAATTAGCGGCGGTTTCTCAAAACTGTCATAGAACGATTTAGCGGTGGTTTTTTAGTGGCGTTTTTTTAATTTTTTTTTTAAATTTTGTTATTTTGTTATTATTTTATTTTCATAATTTTATTACTTATTTATTATTATTTATTATTTATTATCATGCACATGCACATGCCATATAAAGAAATTCTATGTTGGGTGATATTTGAACCCCTTACCTCTTGTATATTCTCCAAAGACTTTACCACTCCAACTGACTCTTTATGTGATGAATAAACAAAATTTAATATACTTATATATATTAATTGAAAAAACAAATAGTACATAACAAATAGATATAAAATAAATAATTATTAATCAATAATCAATAATCAATAATCGACAATCAATAATCAATAATCAATAATCAATAATCAATAATCAATAATTAATAATTAATATTTAATAATTAATAATTAATAATTACTAATTAAAAATTACTAATTAATAAATAAAATATAAATTAATAATAAATAAATAAATACATGATATAAAAATAAATGGAAAATAATAAATATTAAATAACAAATAATAAATAGTAAATAATAAATGATAAATAGTAAATAATAAAGGATAAATAGTAAATAATAAATAATAATAAATAATAAATAAATAAATAACAACTTAATAAATAACCAATAAATGAATAATAAATAATAAGTAATAAATAAAAAATAAAAAATAAAATAATAAATAAAAAATAATAAATAATATAATAAATAATAAATAATAAATAATAAATAATAAATAATAAATAATAAATAAAAAATAAAAAATAAATAAAAGATAAAAAATAATAAAAAATAAATAAAAATATAGTAATAATAATAATAATAATAATAAATAAAAAAATAATAAATAAAAAAATATAAAATATAAAAAATATAATAATAAATAAATCAATAATAAATCAATAATAAATAAATAATAAATAATAAAATATAAATAATAATAATAAATAAATAATAAAATTAAGAAAATAAAATAATAAAATAATAAAATAATAAAATAATAAAATAATAAAATAATAAAATAATAAAATAATAAAATAAAATAATAAAATAATAAAATAATAAAATAATAAAATAATAAAATAATAAAATAATACAATCATAAATGATAAATGATAAATGAATAATGATAAATAATAAATAATAAATAATAAGTTATCAAATAATAAAATTATGAAAATAAAATAATAAAATAATAAAATAATAAAATAATAAAATAATAAATGGATATAAATTTCTATAAATATATATACTTATAACAAAATTTACATAAATATATATAAACACATATTTATGTTACATAAATATATATAAACATAAGTAAATATAAATATCTCTATATATATCTATACATATATGATATGAAAATATATAAACATAAATACGTATAAATATTTACAAATGTATATAAAAATGATAATTATTTATTTTAAATGAAATGAATAAAAAATATTTATTTCCATTTGGTTTATTCAATTAAAAATAAATTTCTATGTAAATATGTATTTATACATGTGATTTATTATAAGTATAAGAAAGTATGCATATATTTAATTATAAATAAAACTACATTGTAAAAATGCTAAATTTTCAAAACCATAATATTAATATGAATGTAAGCCCTAAGAATAAATTGAGTCCCCATTGAAAAAAGAAATAAGACCCCATTAAACGAGGCTGAAAATTCATAGAATGGTAAAAAAATGGGGTACCCTTAAAACACACAAAAACGTTAAGAAACTCTGAAAACCCTAAAACCATTAAAAACCTTAAAACAGCCATAAATTCCGACCTAAGAGCCCGTTTCATACTCACAACTAGTCAAATCAAAGCTCATGAAATGATATTCTATATGATATGTGGTACATACCGAATGGACACCCGTATAAGAAATTATAGCCATTTGAATTTTAAGTAACCGAGGTCGGCGATAAAAAACTCAGTTTTGGAGGCCTTCTGGACCTTTATAAGGATGAAAAACTAGATAGAGCTTTTTGACCTTAGTCTGAGACCCTCTCAGGCATAGAGCTCATCGCAGGATTTGATTTGATATGTGATAGAGCCCAAACTGGCATCCAGATCAAAAGTTATGGTTGTTTGAAGTTTGAGTTCGATTTATGAATTTTTTTTAAATGTAATATATTCTATTCCTTTGATTATCACATGATTTAAATCTCATGTGGTTTTATCTCATTTCATACGTTTTTATTTGACTGGTTGTGGAGCTGAAATAGACTTTCAGATCAAAAGTTATGGTCATTTGATACAAAAGCCTTCTTTTAAGTTTTATATAGATTTGTTTTAAGTTTCATTTTATTATTAAGAAATAATTATAAATATTTATTAATTAAAAAATTATAATTAATTAAAATTATAAATAATAAACTATATATGAGAGTGAATAATAAACAATATATAATAATTAATAATTTAATATATATTTTTTATTTTTTTCCTTCTATTTCACAACGATTTTTTAAAAAAAGATACTGCTAAAAATAAATGATTTTTTGATTTTTTTTTAAATTATAAAAAATATTTTAAAAACATTTAGCGGCAATTTTTAAAAATTCCGTTAAAAACCCACTGTGAAAAAACTACCGTTAAAACACTGTTTTCCTATAGTGCCAGACCGTGTGACTAAGCCATATATAATAGTTTTTATTCTAAGATTTTTATATTTTTGACGCGTTGAGTGGTGGGTTTCTCTTATTTGTTCTTAAGGTTGGCTTGAGATGGTTTTAGGGTGTTTTTATTTAGATTTTTAAATGATGTTTGGTTTGAAAAAATTGTGATGGTTTATCAAAAATAGGATTTCCAAAATGAAAATTGTGAATCTTTTTGAAAGTGAAATGGGTTTTTTTGAAAATAAGAGTCATTTTGGAAAGTGATTTAGGAATTTGGAATGGTTTTGTGAAAAGTGAGATGAAATTTTCTTGGGAATTTGGAAATGTTTTGTTTTGAAATGATAAGGGGTGGTTTTGAAAATTGATTGGTCATGTTTTAAAGAGAGGTTTGGAAAGTGATTTTTTTCGTTTAACCCTTTGTATTCCTATGTATTCTAACATGTATGGATGTACATATATGGTAAGTGGATGATTTTGGGTATGTGTGAAGGAGTTCTTGAGCACATGGATGTATATATGTGAGGCTTCATGGAATACCAATGATGAGTAGTTAACATCTTAAGGTTGTTTTGTTTTCTAAAAATGGTTTTCAAAAAGTGGATTAAAATGATCAAGAAAAAAGGAGAGGAGTGATGCTTCCTTTATGTGTTTAGAGATTCCCTTTTTGGGATTTTGGTTCTGTTGTGATGGAAATGTTTTTGGAATTGTATTTTGAGTATTAGTATTTGATTTGTGATTGAGATATAGAGTTTTGGTTTGTGTTGTGATTTTCTTCGGTTTTGTGTTTCTTGTTTTTAGAGTATGCCCCAGAAGAGTCTCTATAAAGAGTGATGGTTGGTCTTTGTGGCACCTTCCTTGGTTTCCTAAGTGAAGTTCAGTTTTGGGAATCGATGTTGGTCATCGTTTAGTGGTTGATCCTATCAAATTTAGGTGGTTGGAGTCTTTGAGAAAATTATGAATAGGTGTTTCTCTGGGTATTCCCATTGACGACTCTACCCAGACTCTGGATCAAGTGGTGGATCCAGAGCCTTTATAGACATTGGACCACACTCGGGTCTTCTTGGGTTTTCATCTACCTCCATCTATTGAAAAAGAGGAGAGAACCCTATTTGTAGTTGTCTTAAGAGGATATGTTCCATTCGGTGTGGTCGTATGGGTCACTCGAAGAGGTTCTGTAAGTGGTGCTATCGAAAGGGGAAATTTCAATTGGAGGTTTTCATCTCCTGACTGCAAGGAAACAGATGCTTCAAGACATCAGATATCCAACCATAGGTCTTTAAGTGAAGCTTTTCATGCAGTGCAGGAGTTTTCAAGTGTGGGGAATATTGACCCAACCTATTGTCTCTAACATAGGAGTGGAAACTATTTAATTTTCTCCCTGATGTGGCCTTTTGTTTTTGAAACTTCTTGTTGGGTGATTTTGGTTCCCCCATTTTCATGGGATTTATGTGGTTGTGACTTGTGGATGTGAACTCATGAATGGTTAGCCTTCTTTGGGAGTGGTGTTAGTTTCGGGTGGTTCTTATTTGGAGATTCTGTATATTGGGAAATTATGAATTTTGATTTGGTTTGGTGCTTAGTTTGGGTCTCCTAGGTTGGGTCCTTTTGTGTTGGATAGTAGTACATTGATCATTTCTCTTAGTGTGATTGCCTTGCTAGTCGGTTCCTTAATGGTGGGGAGACCCACTATGGGTCTCTTTGATGTCTTCTCTTAAGCTGGTCGAGTGTGACTTAGAAAGTTAAAAGGTCACATCGGTGTTAGGGGTTTTGTCTACATTTGTGTTTTTTTCCACTTGAGGAAACCAGTGTCAACCAAAGTTCTAAAATGGTGGGGAGACCACCATAGAACACACTCATAGTGAACTCGATCTTCAATGAGTTCATGATGGTGAAATTCCTTGTTTCTACTCCACCTGATCCCAATCATGGTAATTGGTTAGCCTAGATAGTGGGTCACGTGATAAATATTTGTGGAGATCCTGAACAGGCCCTAATGATTTCTAAGTTAAGGGTCAGGGTGTTCCATATTGAGGTTGTGTTTGGAGATTTGAGATTATTCATTAAATCTTTGTCGGGAGGCTTGAGTTCTTGGGTCTCAGTTGATATCTCTTCCAATGTGGGTTTGTTTATTTGGAGATAACCTTCCTAGTCTCCTTTTTGAGATCAAGTTTTGCAAGAAGGGTGAATATTAGCTCTTGGTCTTCGGGTTTTGGGAACCTCATCTCACGTAGAAGTTTTCTTTCATCTAATGTTGTGACCAAATAAATATTTGAGAATTTTTGGGAGCATAAAGTGTCATGGTGGGGAGAATTATCACACCCAACCCAACACTATTCTATTACTTTAATTATTTTTTCACTTCTATTTATCTCTCTTCTTTTTTGGGTGTTTTCCCTAGAAATTTAGATTTTTTGGGAATGTAAAGTATATCATATGGTTAAGGTGTATAATTTTACAAACCATGTGGTAACTGTGTGACAAATTTTGTAATTTTTGACAGAGCCAAATGCACAATTGGTGCATGGTTTTTCAAACTATGCGGCCAGCCTGTGCGGGGTGCTCTAGGAGGCCGATAGAGGGTGCATTGTTTACTAAACCGTGCGAACCAAACCGTGTGCTATATTTATTTTAAAAAATTAAATTAAATTAATTAATACTAAATTTAAAAATAAAACAAAACAAAAATATAAAAAAAACTAAACTAATCCCCCCTTACCTTTCATGACGCCCTCACCCCCTCCCCCCTGGTTCATGATACCCCAGCTAAAGGGATTCACCATACGTGCCCCACCGCCTCCTCCCCTCTACTTCAGGTGACTGATTTTAGAGTAGATCTATTAAGGTGTGGTTTTTTTTCTTCTCATCTTCTAATTTATTGGTTTCTATTTTTCCTCTTGGTGTGCGCACTCCCTAACCGAACCCTAACCTGTTTTGGGGTGTTGTTTTGGTTGTCTCTTGGTTCCTAGGGTTCGTGAAGTCCGATTGAGTATTGTTCTTGCAGCGACCATCAAAGGCAACAAGTTATTATTTGGTTTTGGGTGTTTTTTCTCCCATCTTAATTATATGGATAGATTTTATTTAGGAATTTTTTAATTTTTGAGTATTTGGTATTTTTTTAGTGCATTTTGGATCGTCGTTTGTGAAGGCAACTTACACACATATGCATCGGTAAGGCATATATGTATATATATATATTACCTCTTTGTGTATATTACCTCATAGAAAGGGGAATATGTACAATGCATTTAGGGGTAATTATATATATATGTATAGGTACATATGTGTGTAAGTGTGAAAGGTGGGTCTCTCTTGCTTATGTGGATATTTTTGAAGCAGATTCAAGTTTCCATCGCCAGGGGTAACACAATTTGAGGTAGGTTCCCTATGTATGAGCCTTTAATTTGAATTCCTTTATTTCTTGATTATTTTAAAAGTGTGGTTTTATTATTATGTAGTATTTTCATGCTATTCAAGTTGATTGTGGCCTTTGGGAATAATTTTTCATTTGTTTTACTTAATTCAACTAAGCTTCCAACATGGGTTTTTCTTATATAAACATGTTTTCAACCTTTTTTTCTGAAAATGTATGGTATTTTAAATGATCAATTGGTTTACTAAATGATTTATAACTTGGAAGGTATAAATTCCCAAAGATGTTTTCTTAAAGTGATGAGGCCTGGTTGGCACTTTCAATGGTTTTATGAAATTAAAAAAAAAACACTCTTAAGGCATTCCCCCTTGGAATGAAATGTGATATTTGTGTAGTATGAAATGTGTGTCTGGTTATGAGATTGTACTTTGTTTATGCGACTTAGAAAGGGGATACCCTTAAGGTGGGAGTCTGAAGGTGAGATAGTGAATTGTTTTTTATGTGAAATGGACGTTGTGTATTTATTTGTTAGTTTAATAAAACCCACCTCTATTTTAATTGTCATGGGAAGCCTTGGGTAGTTAGTTGGTAGCCTTAGGTACACATGCTGCACTAGTTGAGATTACACACTATCTAGTGGACCTGAGTAGATAACATGACTGACCGTGGAATGTACCCCTCGGTCGATCCAATGAGGGTGACGCTGAGTGTTAGGATAGTGTTTGATGATATCTGGTGTTAGTAGTGATTTGTTGTGTGGGATATATTATAACATTTTCCTAGTCTGTCTTGATTAACACCCTAGATCCCATGACACTGGTTTACATGCATGCTACTTTCCTTTGTTTTCTAGTATTTTTATCAAGTTCCACCCTTACTTGAATTTTGTATTAAGATTTCTATTCCAACACTGGTTACATTTTAAAGGAATTTACTGAAATTACTTTTCATAATTTGGAAACTATTTTTTTAATGCAATGGAAAATGGTTTTTCTTAAAAATGGAAGCTTCTTACTTGTTTTTGAAAAGAATGTAAAATATTATTTTTATATATATCTTATTTTAAAACTACCAATATTTTATTTGACTTTAAAGTTAAGGCATAGGGAATTGTTTATTCTTGGTATCCCTACTGAGCATCTCAATACTCACACCTACTTTATTTATCATTTTACAACATCAGGTTCTCTCTCATTTCTAGATCACTCATGGAGTGAGCGTGTTTTTCTTATTTGGAGGTGACCCATGAGGTTACATGGAGGTATGTTATGTATTTATTTCTTTTCTAATATCATTTCAGTTTGATTTGTTCCATTTTTATTTATTTATTTATCTATTTTTTATGGGACAAACCATTCCCACTCTAGTATTTTGATGCCCAAAACTAGTTTTTATCCTAGGAGGATTGAGAAATCCTCTCAGGCCTTGTTGCTGACTGACTCAGGTGACCGGTTTAGGGTTGAACCAGGTTGGTTGTGATAGATTACTAAGAAAAACTATTATTCCTTGGGCAGTGTAGTCACCGTAGAAACATTTTGTATGTGAAAAGGTTTAGAAAGGGTATAATACAATAACATTTATACTCTTGAGTTACAACTCAAATAATCAAATTAAATAATAATTAAATTAAAAATAATATAATAAATGGAATAGAAATGGAGATTTTTTTGCAAGAACAACAACATTGCAACAAAGAAGAGTAAAATAAGAGCATTTTGGAGTAGATCATAGCTTGAGAGATTTCCTCCTCCAATGGTGTATTTAAATGGTTATTAACCAATTAAAATCTATTAACAATCCTCTAATGCACTTACAACCCCCTCCAAATGATAAAAACACATATTTATAGAGTGGAGGGGAGGCTAGGGTTTCGAGACTTTTCAAGTGTGAATGAGAAATTTGGCCAAATATTTTAATCCAACTTGCACAGATGTGTTGACGTACAAAATACGTAAACCAGATGTCCTTTAAGAAGGATTATTTGTGAAAAAATGACTCTTATACCTATTGTACAAATTTTATCCCAATCCACACTCAGATGTATAAGATATGATCCAAATGGTGAAGTGGTGTCCAATCTGGTGAGTCTAATAAAACTTTGAATTAGTGTCCCATTTACTCCAATCAAATGAACAATATATATTGGATGATATAAATGAAAGTTGTATAAAATTAAGTAAAAAATTTTATTACAAAATTTCAAGTTCAAATATACTACATAAAAATATTTATGACTAAAATACAATAGTTTAATTTAAAGTGTTAAAACTAAAATTTTCATCAAATTTAAAAATGAATGATTTAATCCCAAATATTCTATAAATAAAAATATTTAACACAACTTGAGACAATTATATCATTTATTATCAATAAAATATTCAATAAAAATGTTTTTTATCAAATCCCCCACACTTATCTTTTGGCACTCCCGGGCAAAGTCACATGTCATGTATTCTATAAAATTGTGACAAGATATGCATGTTCATATTTCCCTATCCATAGTGGAAATATATGGAAAGTAATAATATCATCAAGATGTCAATATCAATAAATTTTAAAGTCATTATCTCATAAATTATATCAAAACAAAATCTAGTGAGATTGATGACACTAATCATAGCTAAATAAGTTATGGATCTACCATGACATTAATTCCCCATGTGTGTGTATCAACCATTTCAAGCTCATATCTCCACCCTTTATTCAATATATTAAGGTTATGTAAAACATTTCTTCTTACCTAGTTTATTTCATATGAACCTATTCTACATTCTTTGGCAATCAAATTTCAAGACCCACTCACTTAAGTATTCCCAGAAGTCAAACCTTAATCTCCTGACTTAGATATCCCCATGTGTTGTACATTTAATCACTCCCATATATATTAATATATATTTTTTATTATTAATATTATTAGTAATTTAATTTTTTTAGGGTATACAACTGTCGGATATCAGGTACACACACATGGTTCAATTTTGTACAATAATGAAACTGGTCGAAAGAGAAACAAACATATGGATCAACCATTGATATAAGATGATTTTTTACCTAACTTGGTTATACCTTCAATTGAGTAGGAAAATTTCACAAGTCATAGTTGTGTGAAAATTTCTATGGGGAAATAAATGACATAATTTACCATGAAAAAATATCACAAAGAATTGTGTTAAAATCTAAAAGGTTTTATAATAAAACAACTAATCATATCATCGATGACTTCCATAAATAAAAAACAACCTTTAATGATGAAATATTTATTATAATCATCATGATACTAATAAAATTTGAAAAAATTAATTTTTCATATGTTTCACATCTAAATGATCATGTTACATGGTGTTTTTTTTTGTTTTTTTGAAATTTAACACAAAACACACACACACACACACAAACATAGAAATGAAAAACCTAAATAAGCTACCACAAAATGTTGTCCCCTCCCCCACACTTGTCCTCAATGTGAACCTATGATATGATAAATGAACATTAAATGTATAATTTTAAATAGGATAAATAATATTGAAGTTAAAGGGTTAGAGACAACCCAATATTCTCAAGTGATGATGGGGTTACGTAGTGTGATGAAATCAACTGCATGGGTGGGAAGTACCTCAATTTACTACTTCAAACATTTCCCTTTGAATGTAAATATCCTTCTTGTTTCTTCTTATGTGATCTGCACTAAACCATAAGGAATAAAATTAGATACAACATAAGGACCTAACCATCTGAGACACAACTTACCAGACATCATCTTCAATCATGAATGGTAGACAAGTAATTTATCTCCTACATGAAAATCCCTTTTTTGGATCATTCTATCATGAGAATATTTTGATCTTTCCTTATATAGACTTGAGTTCGCATATGATGATAATAAAATCTCCTCAAGCTCTTGAATTTACAGCTTCCTTTGATCTCCATCTTGGGATAAATCCATGTTGTATTTTTGTATAGCCCAATATACCTGATGCATGACCTCCATGGGAAGATGAAATGATTTCCCAAAAAATGATCCAAAAGGGGGATATACCAATGGGATTTTTGAATGTTGTCCTATAATCTCATAACACATCATCAAAGTGATTTCTCCAATCCTTCCTATTCAACTACACAATTTTCTCCAAAAAAATTTCAACTCCTGATTTGAAAATTCGGCTTGACCATTTATTTGGGGGTGGTATAATGTTGTTGTTTTTGTGTATCACCCCATACTTTTGAAAAAGGTAATACAAATATTAGTTTCAAAAGTGTGTCCCATGGTCACTAATGATAGCCTTTGGTACTCCAAAACTGTAGAAAATTTGATCCTTGACAAAATCTACTACAACATGAGAATCATCAGTCTTAGTGGCCTTGGACTCCACCCATTTACTAGAATAATAAAAAATGAAAATAATGTACAAGAAACCAAATAATATTGGAAACCAACCCATAAAATCAATTCCCCATACATCAAAAATCTCACAAAAATAATATGGGATGTTGGGGCATCCCGTGTCTCCTCGAAATGTTTCTAGTGTGTTGGTAATGAGATCATGACTTACAAAACCCATGGTCATAATGAAACAATGTAGTCCAATATAATATAGATTTTAAGACCTTACTAGACATACTTTGGGGTTCTAAGTGTCCAACGCAAGTAAGTATATGACAAAAATGAAAAACAGACTCAAACTCATGATCAAGAAAACATCTCTTAATGACTTGGTCACTAAAAATTTGCCAAATGTAAGGATCATCCCACACATAAAACCTAGATTCACTATTCAATTTTTCAACTTGGTGTTTCTTTAGGTTTTTAAGAATTTAAAATATAGCCAATTAATTCACTAAATCATTATACCAAGGATGTGTACTTGAGATGACATAAAGATTATCATCAGGGAAAGTCTCCCGAAGTGGTACTTGGTTTATGGTATCATTATCAAATATGTGAGTGATCCTACTCATGTGGTCATCCACCAAGTTCTATGACCCCTTATTATCTCTTATCTTGATGTCAAACTATTGAAGAAGGAGCATCCAATGAATGAGTTGTGTATTTTCATCTAGCTTCTTTAGAAGTTACCTCAAATCTCCATGATCAGCGAAAACGACCACTTTAGATCCAAATAAATAAGAGAAGAATTTTCCTACAGAAAATATAACACTAAGAAACTCCTTTTCCACTATGATGTAATTTTCTTGGGTTGAATCCAAATTCATCGATGCATAATCAATCACATGGGACCCACCTTCCACCCTCTGTGATAAGACTGCACCAACTGTGAAGTTGGAAACATCACACATAAGCTCGAATAGAAGCTACAATCATGGGGGATGTTTGATCGGTGGAGTGGTCAGATGCTTCTTTAGCTCATCAAATGATACCCTACATGAATCATCAAAAAATAAGTTAATCTCTTTATGAAGTAATCGATATAAGGGTAGATTGATCTTAATGAAATATCTGATGAAGCATCGATAAAAACCAGCATGTCTAAAGAATGATCTAACATCATGCACACATGTGGGAAATAAAAAGGATAAAATAATGTCTAACTTAGACTCATAAACCTCAATGACATGTTGTGACACTACATGGACTAGGAAAATACCCTTCTCTACCATGAACTGACATTTCTCAAAGTTCAAAACCAAATTTTTCTCAATGCGACAATGCAACACATTATCCAAAATTAAGAGACACTCATAAAATGAGTAACCGCACATAGAAAAATCATCCATAAACACCTCCATGAAAGTCTTAAGTAAATAAAAAAGATACTTGCCATGTATATTTAGAAGGTATCTGGGGAATTACAAAGTCCAAATGGAATCCTTTTATAATCAAATGTACCAAACGGGCAGGTGAATATAATATTATTCTATCCCTCTATTGCAATGGGAACTTGAAAATATCTATACAAACCATCCAAGAAGTAATAGTTTGTCCTAACTTTAAGTATCTCAAGCATCTGGTTAATTAATGGTAGTGGGAAATAGTCCTTATGAGTATAATTGTTTAGTTTCCTATAATTTATTCACACTCACCAACTTTTTTGTACTCTCAAAGAAACTGACTCACCATTTTCATTCTTTATAACAATGAACCTAGTTTTATTGGGTATAACCTGGATAAGGATGACCCACTGAGAGTCAAAAATAGGGTAAATGATACCTACCTCAAGAAAATTTTCCTCCTCTTTTTTCATAACTTCTAATAGTGTGGGATTAAGTCTCCTTTGTGGTTATCTAACCAGTTTGGCCCCATCCTCTAAAAGAATCCTATGCATACAAATGGAAAGGCTAATACCTAGCATGTATGCTAATATCCACCCAATTTCCCTAATATTCTTCTTTAAAAGATTTAAAAGTTGTGTTTCTTGTTCAGGTAGAATATTATTAGAAATTATTACAGGCATATTTTCATCATTCAACATGTATGAATATTTTAAGTTTGGTGGCAATGGTATGAGTTCTAGTTTGGATGGGTTATATATTGATGGAAATGATGTGGGAACTAGTATATGTGCACAATTAATGTCATGGTATAAATATAAATCCTCAAAATGAGTGAATAATACTTAAAATCCATCTGAAAAATAAATATCCATGTCATAATCAAAAAGTATATTCCCAAAATCAGAATAAAAATCCACATAAAAATCAGAAATGAGTGTGGTTTTATCATGAGAAATAGGAATGACAGTATTTTGCAACATCAAACTAGAACCAATCCTCAAGATCTATCTAATCATGAAATCAGTCCCATTTGTAAAAGATTTAAAATAAAAATTTAGAGATTCATTACAAGATGGGTCAGAATGGGAGATGAACAAAGCAGAATGATCCTTTGAGGGGTACTTCATGGAGTCTAAAATACTAAATAATATGATCTCATCTCCAAACTCCATATAAAGTTCACCCTCATGGAAATTTATGATTGTATTGGAATTTTTTAGTAAGTATATTCCAAGAATGGTAGGATCATGATAACTTACCTAATTATCCTCCAAATTATACACATAGAAATTTGTAAGAAAGATCATGTCCCTTACCTGAACAAGGACATACTTGATGAATCCCATCAGGTATGTTGTGGCCCTATTTTCCAATTTCACCACTACCCTTTTCAGCTTCAGCTCACCAACCAACAAGGAAGAGAAAACAGAGTGAGTCATGACATTAATGGAGGCACCCAAATCACATAAAGCATCAGATAAATGCAACTCTCCTATGGCATATGGAATATTTAATTTCCAAGGGTCCTTTCACTTTATAGGCACCACCAAGGTTGGTGTTGTGAGTTAAGATACATCCTTCCCAAGTTTGATCCACTCATTTTCATTTATCTCTCTTCTATTTTTACACAGTTCTTTTAAAAACTTGGAATACCTTAGAATTTTCTTGATTGTTTTCAGTAAAGGGATGATGATATCAACATGATTTAATATATCTAAAACCTCATTTTTCTTTTCCCCTTTGGCCATATTCTTGGTTTTCATAACTCTATTTGGAAATGTAAGGGGTTTGGGAGTAACATCATAAATCTTTTGCTTACCTTTGTCTTTATCCTTGGGCTACTCATCAGTTGGTCTTGAATGAGGTTTCTCTAGGGTTGAGGTGGATCCTGGTGGAATTATTGATACATATGTATTAGTCATTTTATTCCCACTTCTCAATGTGATGGAACTAAAATTCCCCTTAGGATATGAAGTAGAAAGGGAGGGAATATTTTTGGAGTTATTACTTACTAGTTCATGGAGGGTGGTGGAAATATGGCTCATTTATTTATTCAACTCCCTCAACTCCAAACCTTGACTCTTCATCTCGTTCTATTGATTAAGAAAAATTTGTTTCAAATGATAATCAATATTATAATCTACCTATGATTGATAATTCCATTATTGTTGTTAACTTGCTAATTCTTGGGATTCAAATCTCCTTTGGGGTTGTTGAAAAACCTGTTGGTAAGGTGAAAACTACTGAAAGTTTTATTAAAAAGGGGGAATTTATTATTATCTAGAGCCACAACTCATGTATGATTAATATTTCCACCCTTGGTTTTATGTTGGTGAAAAGGAATCATACTTCTTATGGGGATGTGGTTATTGTTATTACTGATATGGTCTCCTAGGGAATACCACTTCACGATCCTCTATCTCTTGTAATTGAGGGAAATAGTTGGTTGGGTGGTCTATTTTAGTGAAAATTCCATGAGGACTCATAGAAGTGGGTTGGGGTGTATTTTTATACATAGTAATCTGTCTCACTATAGTGATAAATTCATCTAACTTGGTATCAATTAAATGATTTTCAAGAGAATCTAGACTTACCTAATGTACTCCTCTAACATGTGGTGTACCTTGATTGCCAAATTGTTGGGAGTTTTGTGCCATCTTTTCAATCAATAAACATGTAGCTACTGGTGTTTTTTAACCAATGAACCTCTAGCTACATTATTCAAAATAATTCTCTCTATTGGCGTGAGGTATTCATAGAAGTATTAGATGAGGAGTTTCTCACTGATTTGGTGATGCGGATATTTTGCACACAACTTCTTGAATTGATCCCAGTACTCATAAAGTGAATCCCATTGAGATTTCTTGATTCATCAAATCTATTTTTGAATGGAAGTGGTCCTTGATGCTAGAAAAAAATATTTGCAATAAAAGGAGTTACAAACCATTCTAACATGTTACATCTTAAAGTTGTAAATAATATATCAAATATTTTGTAGTTACATCAAGTGAGAATGAGAATGCTATTAGTTTTATTTGTTCTTCAAATACATTTATTGGTTTCAAGGTTGATTAAACCATATTAAATTATTTTAGATGTTTTTTGGGATCCTCACCGAAGAGGCCATGAAATTTAGGAATAAGGTGTATCAATATAGATTTTAATTCAAATTCTGGTTCAAGGTTTGGGTATGCAATATAATTTGGTTGATAGTTAATGTATGGAGAATCCAATCCTTGAATGGTTATATTAAGTTCATTGTTATTATTTACAACCATTGGTTCTATTTTTAAGTTTGATTTAGAAGTGCTTCCAATTTCAATGTTCCCATAATGGAGGAATTCCCCAACTGGGTGAATGTTGAAACTTACCATAGACTGGGACTGTCTAATTAGATCCCTAAGGCTATGTTTAATCTCAGCATCAAGATCTAAGAGATCATTAGGATTATTTCATGTCATAAATCAAATAAAAATGAAATGAATAAAATCAGACCATAATAAAAATATAAGAAGTTTGGGTTGGAGGTCCAAAAAAAAGAAAAAAAAAGAAGAAAAATTGGGAAAGGGGTAAATGAGGAACAAATAAGAGAAGAATATAATGATATGAAAATTTTAAAAAATACCTATAATTGGTTGAATAAAGTACTTTCCTCCCTAAAAATGGTTCCAATTTGAAATTTTATGTTGGGTCATTCTTAAATGATGTGTGGTTTTTTGGTATTTTAGGTGTAGCAGAGTGGATGAACAAGGTTGTCTCTCAAAGGAGGAAGTAATTAAAAAAATATTAAGGGTATTTTGAAAATAAAATAAAATAAACACACTACTTAAAAGGATGTGGTTTTTTTAACATTTATAAAATTAGAAGATGTATGATAGAAGAAGATTGTATTTTTTTTGTTTTTTCCTTTTTAAAATTTGATTAATAAAACAAATTTAGAAGATTTTTTAGAAAATATTTTTAGAATGCGTAATCGATCTAACTATACGTCTTCACTTACTTGTTAATATTCAAATTATGTGTGGTTTTTGGGTATTTTAAGTGCAATAGAGTGGATGACCAAGGTCATCTCTCAAAGTAGGGAGTAATTAAAACATCACATTAAAGGTATTTTGAAAATAAAATAAAATAAAATTAAAACACTGCTTAAAATTACAGGGGGTGTTTAATGTTTATAAAACTAGAAGATGTATTCTAGAAGAAGATTGCATTTTTTTCTTTTTAAAATTTGATTGATAAAACACAATGAAAATATTTTTTAGAAAATATTTTTAGAAGGTGTAATACATATAACTCTACTTATTCACTTAATTATTAATTATTATCATTTAAATTAACATACAATTATAAGTGAGGATGAATTTAGTTTATAGATAATTAGACCCTAGGCTAGCTTCAGAACATGCGATCACAACACCCTACTTTTATTTTCATTCCAAGGATAGATTATGGTCAATGGTGAATTAGGGATCATATACATATTATAAGTGAGGATGAATTTAGTTTATAGATTATATTTTAACTCTATAAATTGATCTCGTGTTGTTTTGTTTTACCCATTAAGATCACACTCTCACAATTCACACATCACTCAACCTCATGTGTTTTGTGTTAGTTGTTAAATTTATTTCTTAGTTTCTTTTAAGTTAAAAAATAAATTCACAAATCATATTATGTGAATTAAATTATCTCATTGATTCAAAATAAATAAGTGAATAAGTTTATAATTAGATCGATTACTAATAAAAACTACTCCTTTATGGGCGGTGTAGTTATCGTAGAAATGTTTTGCATGTGCAAAGGTTTAAAAAAGGGTATAACCTAATCATGTTTCTACTCCTGAGTTTTAGCCCAAATAAGTAAATTATAGAAGAAGGAAATTGAAAATAACAAAATAAATAGAATAGAAATGAAGATTTTATTACAAGAACAACAACATTACAACAAAGAAGAGGAAAAGAAGAGAATTTTGGAGGAGATCCAAACTTGAGAGATTCCCTCCTCTAATGGTGTATTTAAATGTTAAGAAACCACTTATCCTCTATAAAAAAATCCTATAATTCATGTAAAAAACCCTCAAAATGTGAAAAATACATATTTATAGAGTGGAATGGAGTCTAGGTTTTCAATACTTTTCAAGTGTAAATGGGAAATCCATCCAAATATTTTAATCCAACTTGCATCGACTTTTTGACCTCTAAAACATATGAACTAGATATCCTTATAGAAGGATTATTTGTGGGGAATTGGGTCCTCTATCTACTATACACATTTTATCCTAATCTAGTCCCTTGTGTATAATATATCACCCAAATGGGTAAAGTGGTGTCCAATATGGACAGTCTAGTCCAGATTTGAATTCATGGCCCATTTACTCTAATAAAATGGAAAATCTAGTTTTGATGATCTCAATGAAAGTTATATAAAATTTAGTGAATAATTATGTTAAAAAATTAAAGTTTAAATATTATATAAAGAAATATTTATGACTAAAATACAATAGTTCACTTTAAAGCATCAAAACTGTAATTTTCATCAAATTTTCAAATGAATGATATAATCCAAAATATTCTATAAATAAACATATTTAACACAATTTGAGAAAATTATGTCATTTATTATCAATAAAATATTCAGTAAAAATGTGTTTTATTAGGTACTGACACATTCCTAATACTTCATCCTAACATATATCAAAAGGTAATACAACAGGAAAGGAATGACTTTGATACCACTTTGTCACATCCTGCTCCGGTTCACTCAATAAACTATAACCAGAACTAACTATAAGGCCTCAATCATTCCTCCCCATACGATGAAGTCTTTTGATTAGTAGTGATGGCCTATGGTGTTTCCATGGGGATGCTATGCCCTCATATCAGAGTAAGCAAACAAAAAAATAACCAAACATTATCTATAATAATAAATAATTAGAGTGCAAAAGTAATAAATATAAACAAGTCTATAATAATGAATGAAATGTGGTAAATGCCCATACAACCATGTCATATATACAAAAATGACCTCTCATTGATCTGACTATATATACATGAATAAATAAAAGAATAAAAAAAAGTACAAGGATCTACTAGCCACACTAATTCATACCACATACCACACTCCATGTACACATATGATCCATCCTGCCCAATTACCTGGGCCTCATCCCAACCTGTACCCAGGCCTCAGCCCAACCTGTGCCTACAACCAAGTGAATGTTTGTTCGGGTACCATAGCGTAATGACATTCATAGCAGGGTGTGAGTACAAAAATTAGTAGGTCACCACCAATGCGGTCTCACACATATCCAATAAAAGCAAGGTATGCGTATGTGAGCTACTCTAAATATTAAAGTAAATGATAACTACTGAAAATAAATAACAAATGTCGCACCAAAGGCCTGATGGATACACTGGTCTGACCATACCTGCTTCAGACAGAGTCAGAATATATATGAACAAGTTACGTCACCACAGGGGGATATAAGTCTTAACCATGGAATCACAGGATCACTCATACTCACCTCTATTAACATGATATAAGATTCTAGGTATTAGCTGTACATCCGTAAATAAGGCATTGAGTCAGATCCTAGGAATCCTAGGCATACCACTCAAGTCATATATAACCAGTAGAACCTAGATGACATCTCAATGTTCCCTAATCTAGTCTGATGTCAGATTCCTAGGTCTCGGTCCGTAGGCAATCAAGATATTACAAACAAGGATGAATTCCTAAGTAATATGACCCTTAGAAAATATGTAAGTAATACACTTTGGATATGACGTAATAACCTAACATCATTCAATTACTGGCTCAATAACCTATTCTTAAACAACTATGGGCAATGTAATCATGGTATATCAACCTGATCATAAGTATTATCTTATGAATCAATTGAGGAGATCATCATAAATTCTGGGGATGTCACAAGTATCCAATGCTCATGGGAAATATGGTCACTCGATAACCTCTAGCATCACCTGGATCCTAGAAAACTAGGTATCCTAGGAGACACACTAACTAATATGGGTTCTGAGATTCACTCGATATCCTCCTCTATGTTCCTTGTTCAAGGAGGAATCCCAGTGACACTAGGAATTTCAGTAAGGTAGCATTAAATTAAATATGGATTATAAGCAGGATCCCACACCTCTGGGCATCCCCACCATACCATCACATTGCATCAATCCCATAAACTGAGTTCCAAGAAGCACATATGGCATTCATAGCTACATCAACAATAACTAAGTGAAAGCATAAATAAAAGAGTAGGGTCAACCGAATGCCTAAAATCATTTCTACTTCCACAACACCCCAAACTCACATGTTCGGTATGGTTTATAAGATGACACCCAATACCATCACTACCCAATCCCATAATTCACTTACTCAGGGTCGGCCAACCACTAGGGAACCCACTAGGGCCCCTAGGTTAGTAAACATGAGAGTTATCCCTTGCAAGATCCTTAAGGTCCACACATAAGCAGACACATCTGTCAAGGGTTCCTCAGTCACACTCATAGTCTCGTTTCAACACCCGACACACTAGGATGTCACATTGCATGGCATCATGAACAATGTAGCATAGACTTGTAGGTTACACATGGCCTTACCATTATGTCAACTGTCAGGAGATGGGTAATGACTCATCTCAATGCCCAAGGTCACTTTGGGGTGGTCTACACACCCAACCCAATCCCAGTATTCCTAAGGTTTTTCCACCCAGGCCTATAAAAGAGGTGGCATGCCACACCAAGTGAATCCTCTCCTCCTAAGGTGTCTATAGGATACTCAATGTCTCAAGGGTTTAGGTCTCAACCATCAAGGTCCAAGACATGAGGCTAGCACACATGGGTTGTCTGTGACCCTTAAAATCCATCCTTTATAATCAACCAAAATTAATTTAATTTTGAACAATTCATTGGAATAGATTTAAATTTGGGGGATTCACACTCAAGGTGAGCCCAAGAATTAAAATACTACCATAAACATGCATAAATACCATAGGACAACAATGATATACCATCTACCTCATAAGAAGCTTTCCATTTATTTTCCAAGGGTTGATAACAACTGACAAGGCCCGTCCAAGCTCATTTGAGACATGCAAGGTCCTGTCACACAAACAAACCACTTGAAATTAATTAATTATAATTAAATTATAATTAATTAATTAAACACAACAAAATATCAACAAATAAACAAATTTAATTACAAATTCATAATGTCCAAAACCCCATCGACCGATCCAATCACACCAAAACTGCAACCAAATGCTTTCCAATAACCCATGACACATCCTCAACCTTGAATCGAGTATAATACCTAAGAAAAAGTGTCAGAACAATCACCCAAACAATTGAATTTAAGATTTAAAGCTTTATAAAATCACCATGGTGACATACCTCAATGAAACAACACATGACGGGGTGTATACAACCTACCATTCACCCTCTTCCTAGGCAAAGAAAAATACCCATCACCAGTATCTGATTCCACTATGATCTGGTGGAATCAGAATTAAAATCCCTAACTAAATAAACCAAAATTAGAAACTAAGATAGGAGAAGAGAATGGAAGGTTACCAGAGGAAATATATTACCTCAAAATTTCATAAAAAGACACTAAAAATACCCCCTTTAAGGGGTTTGGATAAGGGAAGGAAGGGGGCAGAGAGATGGCTTGTGTGAGGGAGGAAAAGGGAATAAAGAGGGGGGATTCACTCTTAAAGGTTTGGGAGAAAAAAACTGTAATTTTTACTCCTTTAATGAGATAAATAGTTATTCTGCATAGTTGGAAAAATCATGTGCTAATTGTGCGTCCCACTTCCTAAGGCACACCCACATTGCACAATTAAGGTGAAAGGTTTAACATATAGTGAACCAACTATGCAACATGTCTTCAATTAACTACATACACCCGTACAGTTTTTATAGCCTTCCACATGGTTTCCCAACCTGTTCACCTATATAATCTAGGTCACATGGTTAGGATACATGTTTAGAACTTACCATGTTCCCTAGGATTCACTTTTACAAAGCTTCAAATCTATTCCATAAACCCCATGATTCTCTTGAAACCTCCAAGATATCATTAAAGCCTCATTCTATGTCTAAAAACATTAATTTGACAGGTTCCAACATTTAGAATCTAGTTTCGAATCTTCGATCAAAAACTGACCCATCCAGTAATTGAAAAGTCAAATTCCTTCTAAAAATTTCAACACATACGGATATGGGATCTTACAATGATAATGAAATTAATGATTTTCATCCATTAACTGAGGCACCCCAAACCAGCACTCCTGGGTCTGACACTAAAAAATATTTAAATAATGTATTTAATATAAAGTGAAATGACCCAAGATAAACATACATATATTTCACATCATTTCCATAACTTAAACATTAAATCTTAATATAATCTCACAATCCCAAGAATAGAAGGTTTAATGTCTTTGAGGACTAGCTATATATGAAATTTATTTTACAATATTTGTGAAAATTTCTCTATAATAAAACCATATTAGACTTTCTTATAGACTCCCTGTATGTTATACTCATCTTCATAACTTGGGGAATGAAAACATAAGAAAGGGATGAGCTCAAACGCTCAGCAAGATAAAACCTATCAACATTTCATCAAGGGTTAGATCATAAGCATGTGAGAAAAAATGAGCAGGGGAAAATCCCTTATTAAAAATAACATAGAACAATAATATTTTTTTATATGTCATGACAACAGTACATGTAATCTAAAATGAATAAACATGTATCATGGAATAAGAGTGTGAGATGAGCATGAAAACATGGCATAAAGTAATGTTATCATAAGTTCATGGAATAAAAAATATATGGAAACAACATAAAACATGACATCATAAACATAAGTCAAGGCCTAATTCTAAGAAAACATTGAATTTCCAAAGGATTGAATAATAACTAGGGGGGTTGAATCAGTTGTTAACTTTTTATAAGTTTCAATTCTTTTTAAAACTTAACACCTGCAACCTGTTAAGATTTATTCCCTAGTCAAATTTTAGTAAATACTTATAGATGAAAAATTAGGAAATCAAGTAAAGAACATAATATTTATAAGGTTCAACCTCAGTGTGAGAACCTACATCCTTACCATAGCCACTCCCATGGGTCTATGGAAATCCATTATTAGGAAGAAGTGAATACAACTTATGCCAACTCCCGTTAGACACCTTCTATCCCTTGATAGGAATGATTATACTAACTCCCGTTAGTTTACAATGTTTTATTATAAAACAATTGAGCAAAGAAAAAAAATATTTTTTAAGAATTATCCACAATTGCTAAATCTGAATCCTTAGTCTGGTTTGGATGGATCTGATTTTCTCAATACAATAATGTTGGATATGATTTTCTCAATACAATGATGCTGGATCCGATTCTCTCAAAAAAATGATGCTAGATTCAATTCTTCTGAAAAAAAAATAATCTCAATGTGATGAAATCATGCTTAATCTTCAAAACTCAATCTCTGATAGAATACTCAATACAATCCTTCTTCAATCAGATGAGAAATTTCACTTCAAATTCTCTAGCGCTCCACATTTTGTGCATGTGTGAAAGTTGCAAATGGACGGATTCTATGAGAAAGTATTTATAGGAAACTCAAAAAAAAGATAGGAAAACTTAAAAAAATTCCCCACTTCCTTAAATTTCAAAACTCCACAAATCTCTCATAGTTAAACTTCAACTTTGACATATTCAATTCTCCTTAGATTTCTCCAAGATTTAAGAAAATTTGAATTTCAGGTTTGAATTATTAAACTCTTAATATATTTATTATCTCATTATGATATGTTTCTTTCTCATCTCATTATAATTTTTTTCTTTCTAAATACAGACTCTTCATTATGAATAATTCAGAACAATTTCCTTGGTGCAAAAATATGAGTACAAAAAACTGAGTATGAAAATATCAATACGATTTTCCTAGTATGAAAATCCCAGTATGAAAAATCTCAATATGAAAATCCTAGTAAGAAAATATTAGTACGATAATCCCAATACAATAATCCCAATGCAAAAATCTCAGTACAAAAATCCTAGTATGAAAATCTCAGTATGATAATCCCAATACGAAACTCCCAATAAGATTTATTTCTTCCTCAGGCTCAACAACATATTTTTCTTTCTCGGATCATTATGATGTAATTCCCATTACGATTGAAATATTATTTTACAACTCTGAAATTATTCAAACCTCTCCACCATTTCTTCAAAATATTTTATCATGAGAGTTTTCATGATTTGTGAGAACTTCTTGATCAGAAAATTTGTCTGATTTGATGTAGAAAGTATATAGACTTTCTAACTCTTCACTTCACATTATTCTTTTAAAACTCTTCAGAAACAATATAAATTCCTTAACCAATAAATTATGTATCAACAATTTCTATATTTCTAACTCAGAAACTTTAGCCTTTCTCTGATTACGATAGAGACAAACTTCCAACAAACAATTAATTCTACATTTAATTCTTTTGAATCTAATGTTTTTAAAATTAATGTCAATGGGATTGAATATGGTAAAGTACTTGATCAAAAACTTCATCTTCTCAACTTCTTCTATATCTGTTGAAGCTCAATACAAAAACCTAGTTCCATAAACTTGTGTCTAGAAAAAAACCTCATTACGATGGACTAGGTTTGATTCTGGAATAACAAAAACACTCTCCAACAAAAAGTTTAGTTGTTAAAAAATACAAAAACTTTGTTAAAACAATTTATTACAAAGGTTATTTAATCTCCCCCTTTGGATTTGTTGGCAACCCTTATTAACAACTTTTAAAATCTTATAAATTTTCACAACTCAGCTTTTGTAAACAACTCAAGTTTTTGACTTTTATCAAAATAAATCCTTTCTCAAAAGAGAGTGTCCTAATACCAAACTACTAGATAAAGTAATGTTTTTGAAGGAATTCCATCCCTTAGTGGAAAGCAAGTTTTACAGCCATGTAAAGATAAACTCTCCTAACTTTTCTATTTACACTTTATCTATCTCTCACCAATTCTTTATTTTCACACTTTCCTTTTCTCTCCCCCATTATTTCATTTCTCACTTTATTTTTCTCCTCCATTTTATGATAACTGTAGTTTCAGATTCATAAAATAAAAATAAGTAAAACTTCTTACAAAGTACAAAGTTGTTACTTTATCTCCCCCTTTTTCAACATAATCCAAAAGCATAGTGGGGGAAATTCTATATGAGGTTTAGGAAGACATGGGAGGAGGCTGAACATGAAGTTGCAGTATTAATTCCACAAACCTTTCTTTCAACATTTCTTTTGTAAAGATATCATAAATTTGATACTTTGTTGAAATGTATTCCAACAAAACATCTCCAGCAACAACTTTAACTTTTATAAAGTGAAATTTTATATCAAGGTGTTTTGATCTTGAATGTTGGACATGATTCTTATAAAGATCAATTGTAATCTGATTATCACAAAGTATCTTCAATGGTTTAGAAACTTTTACTTTCAAATCTTCCAATTGAACTTTCATCCACAATATTTGAGTACAGTATTGAGTAGCTGCAACATTTTCAGATCCAATTGTGATTAAAGTTACTAAACTTTGTTTCTAACTATTCCAACTCACACAACATCCACCCAAGAAAAATGTTCCTCCTGAGGTTGATTTTCTATCATTACAATCTCCAAACCAATCAGAATCACTATAACCATGAAATTTTATCTCACTATTTCTTTTTTATAACAACCCATGTGAATTTGTTCCTTTTACATATCTTAGAATCCTTTTTTCTTCTAACATATTTGATTCTTTTGGATTACTTTGATACTTGAAACACAAATTCATAGCATAAAAAATACCATTCCTTAAGGATGTAAGGTAAAGAAGACTTCCTACCAGCTTCTGAAAGTCTTTCTCATCCAAACTTGTTCCAGATTTATCTTTACTCATCTTTGTGCTCACTGAAACAGGAGTTGAAACTTCTCTGGATTCTTTCATCCCAAACTTTTTTTACAATTCCTTGACATACTTTTCTTGAGTTAAGAAAATTTATTTTTCTTTTTGTTAAAATTGTAAGACAATTAAGAAAGTTAATTATCCCAACATTGAAATTTCAAAATTCTTCTTCATTTATTCAGAAAACTCTTTACAAAATTTTTCTTCATCCCCAATAAAAATTGTATCATCCACATAAACAATTACAATTAGAGTTACAGAGTTAACATCTTTCGCATACAAGTTACTATTAACTTTTCCTTTATAAAATTTCAACATTCTCAAACAATTTTCAAGATAATAATACCAAGAATGTAGAGGTTATTTCAGCCCATACAAAGATTTATTCAATTTACAAACTTTGTTTTCATCCTCATCAAGTAGAAACCCACAAGGTTGTTCAATGTAAGCTTCTTCCTCAATATCACTATTTAAGAAGATGAATATAAATCTATCTAATAATTTTTTTAATTCCGATAAGTATCCACTGAAAGAAACATTTGAATAGTTTCTAGCCTTGCAATGGGAGAAAAGGTTTCATCAAAACCAACACCTTCCTCCTATGCATATCCTTTACAAATAAGTCTTTATTTGTCTCTTGAAACATCTCCATGCTCATTTAATTTGTTTCTATAAACCCATTTTGTACCAATAAATTTTTTATTTTCTAGACTTAGAACAAGTTCATATGGTACATTATTCTCAATCTGATCCAACTCTTCATTCATATCATCCACCCATTCTTTATGTTGAATAGCCTCTGAAACTGATTCTGGTTCAACTTTTGAGATAAGTGAGGTCTAATTTTCTAATCTCAACTTCCTTCTTTTCTCGACTAGAGCCTTCTGATTCCTAATAATGTTTTTAGATTCAATGTGTTTCTGTAAGGTAGAAAATTTCAAAGTTTCTTTCCCATCTGAAATTTCCTCATCATACGATTCTTCTGAATCTTTATAAGGATGTTTTGAATTATTTTTACTATTGTTAGAATTATTCTATTTATCCTCCTCAGCATTCTCAACAAATTTTGTTAAGGAACTTCAATTTTAAATTACCTCCACATCATATGAGTCCACCAACTTATGTAAACGTTTGTTACAACATTGTAACTTCTTTTATTTGGCGAATAACCCATAAAAGTTCTTTCCTCATCTTTCTCATCAAACATTCCCAAATCTAGACTTTTTATTTTGAGCAAACACGGACTTCCAAAAAAATAAATTATTTCAATGAAGGTTTTTTGTTATACCACATTTCATAAGGAGTCATGTTAGTTTTTGGTATCAACAATAATTTATTTTGAACATGTACAGTAATAATAATAACTTCTCTCCAATAGAATTTTGAAGGTTTGTATTCAGCTAACATACTTCTTCTCATTTCCACCAAGCTTTTATTATTTCTTTCTATTACTCCATTTTTTTATATAGTATAGGGATAATTATACTGATTTTTGATTCCATTCTTTCTCAGATAAGTTTCAAAATTATTGTTTGTGAATTTGGTATTATTATATATTCTCAACTTCTTTTTAGAAACCACCATTTCTTTATCAACATCATTTCTAAAGAATTTAAACATTTCAATAGCTTCTGACTTATGATTCTTAAACATGATGTCTGTCATCTGAGTGAAATAATAAATAAAAGTGATAAAGTATAAATATCCTTTTGTTGATCGATGTATCATCGACCCACATAAATTGGAATGAATAAGATCAAGTGATATTATATATTGAATCTCAAATCTTTTATGACTTTGTTAATTATCTTCCCTTTTTGAAAAGTTACACAAACATCTTCTTCTATTATTTTCAATTCTAGAAAGTTTTGAATGAAATAAACTTTATAAAGTTTTTTCATAATTTTCTATCCAAGGTTCCCAAGTCTTCTATGCCACAATTTTTTTACATCTTCCACACTCAAATAACATGATTTATTGAATTCTCCTATTTGGAAGATATTCTCACTGGTTATTTCTCCTTTTGTAATTAATTTTCCATCTTTCACATTTTAAATGATACAAAAGTATTTTCTAAAAGAACTTCTTTTCCATCATCACAAAGTTGACTTGCACTAATTAAGTTATGTTTTATACCATAAACAAATAAAACTTTCTTGGATTTCAATTTTCAGCTTCAATCTCATCCACTCCAATTCCTTTTATTTTTAAGGAACAATAATTACCAAAGGTAACTACTCCTCCATCATGAATTTCAACATGTTTCGAGATTTTTATATCACCTGTCATGTGTTAAGAACACCCACTATCAAGTATCCATTGTTTATTTCTTTCAATTTCTTTTAAAGTTATTTCAACAATAAAATCTATTTCCTAAACTTTCTTTTTTTCAGATTTATTTTATTTTTCTATCATAAGAAAATTGTTCTAGAATGAGTTTCATACATTTTTTGGCATGATGACCAGATTGATCACATGTTCCATAAACTTCTTCTAAACATTCAAAATGATTTCCTGTTGGAAAGTTTCTAACATCTTGAGAATTCAATTTTTCAACTTTCTATAAGTTAGGAAAGTTGCTCATTCTTCTTTCACTATTTATTCCACTTTTCTCAAACCTTCTTCTAGGTAAGGATAAGTTGTGCCAAAAATTATAATCCTTATTCCCATAGATTTCACAAAACCAACAATAACCATCAAATCTTTATTTTCTATTGAAATAAGATGTTTCTCTATTGAAACTTTTTTGAGGTTGGTAACTTCTTTCATCTCTAACATGCTCAGAATGTGGACTATATTTTCTTTTGAGTGAGTTATATACTTTTTAAAATTTGATAGGATTATCACATCCTTTCTCCACCCATACATTCCCAGTACTTTTTTTAGAACCTGTAATGTTAAAAGAACCAGATGAAACATTATTTTTGGTAAGAGAAGATTTCATCTGATTCTCGTATTGAGCCTTCTCAGCAACTTTAGAAGTCTCATATTTTACTTCTGAAGCTTTGTTGAAGTTTTCATTCATATTTCTAAAGTTAATTTCAGAATAAAGAAGTTTTGATTGAAACTGGTTAACTTATTCCTTAGCTTCCATATTTTTGCTAAGATCTTCAATCATCTTTCCCTGTTTAGAAATTCTAATTTTGTAGCTTAAAATCTCATCGATGTATTCTTCCTACTACTTTATAACATATTTTATTCCATCAACAAATTCTTCAAAATATTTATTCACAACTTTAATTTATTTCTTGAGATTTTTTTTCTCAAGACATGCAATAAGTTCTATTCTAAGTTGATACTCTCTGTAATATTCTTCACCACCATCTTCACTTTATGAGGAATATTTTTCTTTTTTTTCAACTTTTGTAATGAAAGTTCTTAATTTTTATAAAATTTCATCTTCAGAAGAATTGTTTTTAGTTGAGTCTGATTAAAATTTCTTACTCAATATACTTCTTTTGTTTCCAGTAAACTTATTCCTGTATTTTTTGTAATAATTTTCTTATTTATCATTTTTGTTCCACTTCTTCCATAAAGTTTTTTCATCAAAATCATCTCGATATTCTCTAGCTTTCTTCTTGGGGTAATTCATAACAAAGTGTATGATTCCACCACACTCAAAACATTTGAGAGGAATTTTAACCCCATACTTTCCTCTTCCTCTTTAATAGTTTTTAGAGATAAGAGACACAATCATATCATTCAATTCATAATCCTATTTATCTTCATACTTACAAGGATCAGTTTCTTCAATATCTTGGATTTTCATCTTTCTCATAGCTTAAAAATCCATTTCATATTTCATCTTCTTTTTAAACATGGGAGATTTACTCATTTAATATGAAAAAACAAAGTTATACAATTCATTAAGAGATAAATCATCCTTATCTTCTAAAGAATAAATTTTAGAATCAAACATGTCTGTAAATTTTCTCATAAGTTTTTTTACAATTGTGGAATCTTCCAAGACATATCTAAATCCTCTAATGTTGCAAACAATTTCATTTACTCTAGTGAAGTATTCAATAATTTTTTCTTCATTTATCATTCTAACATCTTCATACTTACTACATCAGATTGTAGATTTTATTCCTTAACTTTTGTATTCCCTTCAAAAACACTTTCCAGCTTGTCACACATATTTTTTGAAGTTTTGAGACCCATCACCTTCTGATAAACATTTTTTGATAAGGGCATGAGAATAGAATTTCTAAACTTTATATCAACTTCTATATTTCTCTTATTAGAAAATGTCATAGGATCATCTTTCTCAATAGGTGGAAAACCAATAGTAGCAACGTCAAAAACATTTAGGACAAGATATAGAAGATAAGGAATAATCCTATTTTTTCATCCATAATAATTTTTCCATAAAACATAGGGATTCATCTACTATTGACAGAATTGATATTATACATGATAAGGATTAAATAAGGGAATCTTGCTCTGATACCAATTGAAGTTCTAAAGGATTGAATAATAACTGATAAGGGGGTGTTAAATCAGTTAACTTTTTATAAGTTTCAATTATTTTCAAAACTTAACCCCTGCAACCTATTAAGATTTATTTCCTTATCAACCTTTAGTAAATACTCATGCATGAAAAATTAGGTAAGCAAGTAAATCACACAATATTTACAAGGTTTTTCCTTAGTATGAGAACCTACATCCTTTTCATAGCCACTCTTGTGGCTCTATGGAAATCCACTATTATGAATAAGTGAATATAACTTGTGTCAACTCCCATTAGACACCTTCTATATCCTAATAGGAATGGTTATACCGAATCCCATCAGTTTACAATTTTTTCTTATAAAACAATCGATCCAAAAAAAAAGAATATTGTTAAAACTATTTCATAATTGCTCAGTCCAAATCCTCAGTCTGATTTGGCTAGATCTGATTTTCTAAATACGATAATATTGGATCCAATTTTCTCAACACAATGATGTTGGATCTGATTCTCTCAAAACAATGATACTGGATCCGATTCTCCTAAAAACAATGAACTCAATATGATGAACTCATTCTCAATATGTAAAACTCAAAATTTGATGGAATGATCAATACAATTATTCTTCAATCAGATGAGAACTTTCACTTCAAGTTCTCTAGTGCTCTGCCTTTTGCATGTGTGTTAAAGTTGCAAATGGATGAATGATCTGAACAAGTATTTATAGGTAACTCCAAAAAACAAAAGTAGAAAACTTGAAAACTTTACCAGCTTCCTCAAATTTTAAAAATCCACAAATATCTTGCATTTAAAGTTCAACTTTGACTTATTCAATTCTCCTAATATTTATCTAAAATTTATGCAAAATCGAATTTCAAGTTTTAATTCTTCAACTCTTATATCTTTCTCATCTCATTATGATATATTTCTTTCCTAGCTCATTATGTTTTGTTTATTACTTAGTATGAAATCTTCATTATTAATACTTTATTACAATTTCCTCAGTACAAAACTCTGAGTATGAAAATATGAGTATGAAAAATCTCAGTGTGATTTTCCTAGTAAAAAAATCCTAGTAAAAAAACATCAGTACGAAAATCCTCATATGAAAATATTAGTACGAGAATCCCAGTAGAAAAATCCCCATATGAAAAATCTTAGTACGAAAATCTGAGTACGAAAATCTTAGTATGAGAATCCCAGTATGAAACTCCCAGTATGATTTATTTCTTCATTAGGCTCAACAATATATTTTTATTTCTCATCTCATTACGATGTAATTCCCATTATGATGTAAATATCATTTTTCAAATCTGAAATTCTTCAAACCTATCCACCATTTCTTCAAATCTTTTATCATGAGAGTTTTCATGATTTGTGAAAACTTCTTAATCAACAAATCATAGTCTAATTTGATTTAGATAGTATGAATACTTTCTAACTCCTAATTTCACATTCTTATTTTAAAACTCTTCAGAAACAATATGAATTATTCAACCAACAACTGCTATCTTAGAAATTTCTTTCTTTATAAATCAAAAACTTTATTTTTTCTCTGATTACGGAAAAGACAAAGTTCAATAAAAAAATTAATTCTGCATTCAATTCTTTTGAATATGATTTTTTTCAAATTCATGTTGATGGGTCTGAATATAATAAAGTTCCTGATCAAAAACTTCATTTTCCTGACTTCTTCTATGTCCAGTGCAGCTCAATATGAAAACCTAGGTCTGGAAACTTATTTCCAGAAAACAACCTCATTATAATAGATTGGGTCTGATTCCTGAATAACAAAAACATTCTCCAAAAAAAGGTTAGTTGTAAAAAAATATAAAAACTTTGTTAAAACAATTTATCACAAAGGTTCTTCAAACATAACATAGTTTGTTGGGATAACTATCTATGCACCATACTTGGTATCTCATGAGATGTAAACATTACCCAATGCATTGATGTGCTATATAATTTCAGGACCACCCATAGTATCATAATATGTACATGCATATGTGTACCACATGAGGAAAAATAACTATAGATAAAGCATAATCATGATAAAACCCATGATAAAGAAGTGAGTTTCATAATATTTTCTCAAATAATAATTGAAGGTTATATCATAAGGACTTCCAAAAGAAAAAGGAATTAAATTATTTTGGACATTAATATTTTAATAAATAAGTATAGGTATTGAACATTGAGTTTAAGTTCATAAAAATTAATGATAATTATTGGAGAAGAATAAAAAAAGTTCACTTATATTATGCTTTATAAAATGAGTAAAATAATTCTTATATAAAAAAGTAGAAAAAACCTAAAGAATATCAAGAAAAACTATGCGGAAGATCCAAATTCATTGGCTATGTTGAAAAGGGTTGTATGAAAATTGTACCTAGATATGGTTTTCAATAAAATAATGAGGGTTTTTAGAAACTCTTTATGGTTAAAAACATTTTATGGGAGAGTTACTTTACATTAAATAATAAATAAAGAAGCCCTATTAGAATTTACTTAGAAGAAGGAATTGCGAAGGGAACTTAAAGCATGTATAACCCTGGAAAGGAAAATAGATATTTAAATATGTATATATGTAAGTAAAATATATAAAAAAGAGAAGTATACAAGAACATTATTTAGGAAAATGAAGAAAAATAAAGATAATATATAACCCATAAGTATGAGGGCGGTTCAGAAGATCCCTTACCACAGGTCCTGATTCAGTTTGTGTATGAATTTAACTTACTGAATAATATAATTAAATTTATTAAAGACTTTATTAATAAATTTTCATCTATATTTCATTTTATAAGGTATATTTATTATCATTTCTTATTCATTTATTAAATAGTTTTTTTTCTTATGGCGGTTACTTGAGGTGGTTTGGTCAATTTCTCTAAAACTTCTTCGGTATATTGACTATTGTAAAATATATTATAAAATAGCTTCATAACCTCCATAATTTTAGAGATATATTTATTTTATTATTCTATTAGAACAAAATTTATACAATTTCATAGGTTTTCCCAAAATTGACTTGAATTAAGAAAGGTGTCTTGATATGTTCATTTAAGGTGGTTAAATTTATTCTATCCATTTATTATTAATATCACTTATAGAATGTTCAATATTATCATTAAATAATATTAATAGTGTTATATATATCATTTTTATAACATAAATATATTTTTAAAGTAATTCATATTAAGTAGTGATGTAAAAATAGAACACATCGTTCATAGAGATGGTAGTCCACACGTACGCATGACAATGTCTTCATTTTTAGAATGGTTTTAAAGAAAGGTAAAAAATAGATATTTCGTTAGTATAATTAAATTTTAACACATTAATAATACTAATCTTATCATACTTTCATGATTATAATATATTTTAATGGGTAAAAGAGTAAATGAATTAAGAGAGTTCGGTTGAGAACATTACCTCTCTTTGGATGTTCTCCCTTAGGTAACACTTTAGGACTCCTTATCTTGGTCTTTTGGAAATAAAAAGACTTTTAGGATGTGGGGAGAGAGTTGAGAATGTATTAGGGAAGAGTTTTGATCGAGTTAATGTATTATAATTAGTGGATAAATATGGTGGTGAATGATGATATTTATAAGTGAGAGGAGCAACATTTTTAATAATATAAAAGGGAAAGTCACTATCTAAGAGTCAAGTGGCTTCAATAATGGACAATAATGGAGTGTGGGAATCCATAAAGTTTAAAATACCTAAACCATTAATTTTAAAATATGTTTTAACATGATTTTATACTTTTTACTCTTAGATCTTTAATTTTACCATTTTTGGTTTTTACCATGGTAAATAATTTTTAACTGAGTATTTTACTTTTAACACCTAAAAATAAAATGGATCTCATTGCATCATTTAGACCTAATGATTCCAAATATGAAATATATTTTTTTCAAATAAATTTTTTAAATGTGATAAAAATTAATTTTAATATTAGTTCACTCAACGTGTAAAAATTCATTTTTAGACAGTGCATTTTTAAGCATAAAAATTATGTTTATGATAAAATTATCAATATTATTTAATTACATGGAATTATTAAATTTATTATTGAAAAAAAATATTTATATGGATTAAAAAAGAAATACAAAATAGAATTATACCTTATGAAATCAAAATTAAAAGAGAAAGATGAAAAACAATTTTTTTATTAGAATAAAATATTACTTAGGTTTCAAAATGTTAAACATGAGTTTTTTAAATTCAAAATAGTATTTTTAAATGAATTATTTTACCCCTTAAAACATTAATGGTCATGAAAAATGTTTTTAAATTTTTTTAGCCATGCTTAGATCATGATAAATTAAAAAACGCAACGATATTAATAAAAACTATATTTTTCATTATTCACCTAAAAATCAATCTTTTCAGAAAAATATCAAAAAACATGATAAATTTTTTTTTGACATAATGAATTAAAAAATTAATTTCATTTCATTAAATTAAAATTCTAAAATTTAAATGGAAATACAAAATATAAAGAAAAAATATTTTTATAGAAAAGCAAACATTTACACTTTAAATGCTCTTAATCTTATTTAATATAAATTTCTAATTAAACGAGTGTTAATATATTAGTTTGAAATATTAATTATTATCATAATAATCTTTTAAAAGTTATCATTTTAATTTATTAGGTAAAATACACCTTACTTTAAAAATAGTTCTATGAAAAATGTATCGTTTAACATTTTATAGTTTTAATCATATTTCATTAATTATTTATCTTCTAACCCTTAAATTTTATCAATACATAAATCATTCATTAAAAAAATATTTATGGAATTTAAATATATAAAAATTCGATTACATCCACTACTGTAGAACAAAATGCAAGGAATAAAATCACAATTTACATGCAAGCCCAGGGATTTAAATATATGTTTTTATAATAAAGCAATTTATTATCTTTTTATTTACTAGAGGCTTTATTGATATTGTAATTTTCTTATTGATTTTTTTCATTATATTAAATTATTTTAATAAGGTTTTTCATGATTTGTTTTAGTTTTTTGTCATGTGTGAAGCAAGTTATCAAACACATTAAATTTATTTAAAGGTAAGATATATTGTAAAATCATGAAGTGTTACATTAACATTTAATTCATTTTTTAAGATTTAAATTTTAATTTGGTATGACTATGATTCCATTGAAAGTATTTAGGGATGTTTTAAATATCCAAAATGTGTAGTGGAAATAATAAAATGGATTCCATATAATAAAATCAAATGAAATAAAAAAGATGACCTTAAATAGAAAATTTACATCATAAAATATGATAATCTTATATTATTAAATCATTCATCATTATTTTTTTCATCATTCTTAGTGTTCTTAAAAAAATTATTGGATGAAAAAACTTTTAGAAAATATGAAAAGGATTATGCTAAATACTCTCTTCATTTCCAATTGTTGTGTTCTAACGATCTCTTTTCCCCTCATATAGATATCTAAAGCCAAGGTATTGGACCATAAAAATTTTATAGAATTCAATTAATCACTACACACATAAAATGATTGAATGAATTAGATTCATACATTTGTAACTGTTACACATGTAAATGTATAAATAACAACCATGAAAGTGTCATTTGCTAATTTATGGAATTTATATTTTTTAAATATCAATTTTGTAGCAGAAAAGAATATTTTATTAAAAATATTATTTAAGGTAGCGAAGAAATTATACAAAAGAGAGAAAAGAATCAAAAATCAATATCGTGATGATAGGTAATCCTTTAATAGTACATGAATGGTAACAATCATTTAAATCAAAGATTTATATTTATAATTATATCTCTCTCACACGCACACAAATTCCAAAAACATTTATAAACACACACACACACAAATTCCACCAGCATTTATAAACACACACGCAAGTTTTTTTTTAAAATGCGTTTTTTTTAGAAACCTCTTAGGTTAATTTTTTTAAAAATTACGCTACAAAGGTGGCATCGCAAATACCGCCTTTTTGTTAGTTCACAAAGGAAGCATCGACGTTGCCAACTTTACTCCCCCGCGTCGCCTTTGGCCCGGATCGATGACATGGAAAAGGCGGTCGGGGGGAAGCCACCTTTGTCCGAAATCCCTATAAAAGGGCGGCCACCCCCCCCCCCCCTCTCCTCACTTGAATCTTACCTTCTTCTCTCCAAAATTATCTCTCTCTCTATAAAAAAATCATTTGTTGTGCGTGTTTTTACAAAGCTTCATTTAGAGGTATGTTTCTTTATTTAATTTAATGTTTTTATTTAATTAATTTAATTCTTTTTAGTTTTAAATATTTCATTTTTTAAGTAGTTTAGGTAGTTCTTAATATTTGGTTATTTAGTTTCTGTAATTAGTTATATATAGTTTGAAATAATTATTGTTAGGTAGTATAGATTAAGTATATATTAACTTAGGATTAAGTATTTTGAAATTTTGGTAGCTTAAAGATTATGTGGTCATCTAAGCAATTAAATTTCTGTCTGGATACAAACAAGTGGGTGTGGCTCTGGCACAGATGTACATAGGGGAAAAACCTGAAAACACCGCTTTGAGCTAGACTCGAACGGGAACCGGTGCACGATAACGGGCCTTGTTGCATCCTGGTTTGATACTCCCAGGGAATATGCTTAAGATGATTCATATTTTCTTTATAAACTAGTAAAATTTCTAATAAAAGAAAAATAAAATCAGTATGCTTATCAGTGATAAAATGATAAATATAATGTTATAGAATCAAATAAGGACATACACACTAACAAATTAAAGTTAGTTAATTACAATTAACTAATGAATATAATATGATTAATGATTAAAGAATAAATAATTAAAGAATAACTTAATAATTATTAAATAGTGATTAAAGAATGATTGTATAGTTAAAAACTGTATTAAGAAAATCATTTTAAAATGAAAATTATAATTATTTAAAATGAAATGGAGAAGAAAATGTTTTAAAATATAAAGATTATATAGTTTAGAAATAATATGTACTATTAGACATAATTAATTATAAAATAATTAATAAATAACATAGGATTAAAATGTGGATCCATATAATGATTAGCTAACGATACTGATGGAAATATAAAGTGAAATGAAGAAGAACAAACACATTAAAAAAAGGTTCCTTAAAATTACATTCTAAGAAATATCATATGGTCAAACATTAGTAGCTTATTTTAGGGTATAGAAAGGCGCCCTAAAATTACATTATAATAAAATCATATGGTCAAACATCATTGTTAATATTTGTTACACTATCATAATTTTGATGAAAGAAACATTTTTGACGTAGAGAGTCATGTTTGCCTGTGTGTACTGCTATGGGGAGATTATTCAAACTGAGTAAGGAGCTTCTTACAGTACTCAACCAATTACGATGGTTAGTACAACTGATTGTGTAACCATAAGTGAACTTCAAGAGAGAATTCATGGTTCCTTAAATCTGGGACCCGATCAAGAGATCGTGTCTATGTGTTATAGACATTTTCAATTTCCAACAACACTATGGCATCTAGCTTGTCCATTGGTTGCTGATGCGCAGTGGGTCCAAGTAATTAATTTATTTTCTCAATGGTCAGATGGTACCATGATGGAGTTATACGTTGATGTTGATAATATACAATAACAACGTCCAATTGTACGAAGATGTAGAATTATAAGAGTGGTTGAAGACAGTCCACCCCATGAAATTGAGCCTATTCCAAATGATGCAGCAGAAGAGGACAACCTAGATGATCTTCTGGATATACATGTTAATCTGACTTCCGATGAGGAGTTTCGTAATGATGGATCAAATGGTGACAACAGTGCAGATGAGGAGGGACCAACGAAAGATAGGGAGGAGGTTTTGAGAAATGCATTAGTTGTACATCAACCTCGACCTACAATAAATCATCCACCACTCTTTTTATCTTGGTCAGAAGCAATGATATGCATGCCTACATTCGACAATACTGTTCTCACACCAGCAACTGAGTTACCTGGAGTTGTACCAGATAGGTTTAGTGAGGTGGACAAAACCTTATATATTGGAAGGAATTTTCCTAGTAAATATGCCTTAAAAAGCATGCTAAAGAGATTTCATATTGAGAGACACTTCAACTATGTAGTTCACGAATCACGTCGTAGTAAATATGTTATACGGTGTGAGAAGTATGGGGATGATTGTAGATTTCACTTGAGGGTGATTCCAGACATTACATTTGGAGGTTGGAGAATCTCGAGGATTGAGGCGGCTCATACTTGCATTCATCCAAGCCTCACACAAGATCATACCTCATTGGATGCAGAATTTATGTCATCTATTGTTGTTGAGATGATTTGGACATGTCAAGATGTTCCAATAGCCCTTGTTCAAGAGAGGATTCAACAGACATTCATTTATAAGATTTCCTAAGGCATGGATGGCAAAACAAAAGGCAATTGTGAAGGTCTATGGTGATTGGGATGACTCATATCGGGTGTTGCCACAATTGCTAGCCATAGTGAGACATCATAACCAAGTTATCTTCCATCTGGAAACAAATGAACATATGTCTCACGATAACCAACTTGATCCATCTCGTGTTCAATTTCATCAGTGGTTTTGGGCATTCCTTCCCTGTATCTCCGCATTTTTTTTCTGCAAACAGTTTATTCGGATTGATGGAACATTTCTGTATGGAAAATACAAGGGCGTATTATTGATTGCGGAAACCCAAGATGGAAACCGTTCACCTCTTCCACTTTCCTTTTCCATTGTAGAGAAAGAAAACTATGAATCATGGAGTTGGTTTCTGGCATGTATCAACAACTATTTCACCAACATTCGGGGTGTTTGTTTGATATCTGATCGCTATCGAGCAATTAATGAGGCAATCAATGCAGATCCTGATGCATGGAGATACCCAAATGCACATCATCGGTTCTGTATTAGACACATTGCTAGCAATGTGTATAAAAAATTCCACAATGAACCAATGAAGAAGGAAATCACGAGGCTTGGTACGCATTCTATTCGTTCTGTTTTACTATTTCAATATAAAGATAAAATCAATTTATGTGAAATATAATCTATGCTTTGTATCATATGAGTCGGACCAACGGTGTTTTGAAGAACATTTTGAACAAATTTGTTAAGCTAATCAAGAATTTTATGATTATATGACGTGGATTCCAAAAGAGAAATGGACATTGGCATACGATGGGGGGAAGAGGTACGGACACATGATGACAAACATTGTGGAGTAAATCAATGGTATCTTCAAAGGGATTCGCAAGCTACCTATAATTGCCTTAGTTCAAGAGACATGATATCGATGCGTGAAGTACTTTGTGGATAGACAAAAACTAGCATCATATGGAATACAATAGGGGCTAAGATACAGAAGACACTTTCAACGAGAGATTAAAAAGAATATTGAAGAAGCTTCTGGTTATCACGTCTGTCTCTTTCGAAGAGAAGACTCCTGATTTGAAGTTCAAGAGAGTTCAGACCCCATCACAAACCACGTCGGTGAAAAAATAGTGGTATTACTAGAAACAAGGCAATGCCAATGTGGAAAATTTTAGGCCTTACGGTTTCCATTTACACACGCCATCGCAGCATGTGCCTCTGTGAACATCTCATGGGAAGCATATGTTGATCCAGTGTACCGAATGGATACCATTGCTAACTGTTATACTGCACCATGGACACCTATTGGGGAGTATCGTTATTTCCCAATGCATGAAGGCCAGCCGATAGTGACACTTGACATGAATCGGTTACGTCCTCATGGGAGACCGAAGGCGAGTAGGATGCGTAATGAGATGGACTGGCCTCAAGAAAAGGATAGAGTTTGCAATGCACGATATGTCATAAAGAAGGTCATAACCGGAAATGATTCCCTAACATTGTTGGGTCGAGTTCACACTCTCATCCATAATGATGTATTGTCTTCATTGTGACATTCCCATATTGTAAACTAAATGTTGTTATCTCTTCTTTTTTCCTCGGTTTTCTAAACCCCAAACATCTCAGATAACTTTTCATATTAATGTTCTTGGTTTCAAGAAATAACTTTAAATATGTGGTAATAGAATTTATTTCATAAATCTAAAAGCAGAACACTTAACCCATATTGTAAAGTAAATGTTATTAACCCAAAAACATGTTTCCTGAACGTTAATATTAAATTTTTTAACCCTAAACCCTCAAACCTAAACCGAAACCTAAAAATGTAGGATATTTTAGTAAACTATTCTATAACGAAATTATAGTATCACAAATATTAGCATAAGTTATTGAATACATACAGTTAGATAAATTCAAAATACATCATTACTAATTGACATTGTTTATCTTAATCCAATCCATAAGTAGTTAATCATAAATCTCCCCCAAAATATGTGTAACCAAATTCAAGACTCAATATTTTAGATAATAGAACTTATTTCATATTAATATTATTGGTTTCAAGAAATAACTTTAAATCTGAGGTAATAGAATTTATTTCATAAATCCGAAAGCGGAACACTTAACCCATATTGTAAAGTAAATGTTATTAACCCAAAAACATGTTTCCTGAATGTTAATATTAAATTTTTTAACCCTAAACCCTCAAACCTAAACCGAAACCTAAACCCTCTAACCTATAACTATCTAACATATTTAATAATAGTATCAATTTTGGTTTTTAGTTAGGTGTTTTTTTGAAAAAATCACTTGTCATTTTAGATTTCATGGCTTCCATATTGGAGTATTATGGACCAGTTGTCCGCATACTGCACTGTTGGGTTTGAGGATGCTATGGTTGTAGTACCCCTCATTCACTTCCATATTATTGAGTGGCAACACCCTAACAGGTTCATGCGCCAGTTTTTCCGTACTTAGCCGATTCCATTACCATCGAAACAGACAGACCGACTTCATGGGATGAAGCTGACAGGGAGGCAGGATGATGACTGGTCCCAAGTACATGCCAGTTTTATCGACTGCTGGCATAGATGTGTAGAGTTTCATATTCAGGGTGTTCCTAAGAATCAATTCTCTCTTTCAGAGTAGGTTGATTATGCGTCGTGGTATAGATTGAAGTCTATACAGTATCTTACCGAAGCTAGCATAGAGATGCAGAGGATGGTAAATCAATAAATTTCCATATTTTGTTTATTGAATTATTTTCTAATTCCATTTGAATCTATTTACAGGGAAGTCACACAGAGAAGATTGTTTGCATGAGTGATGAAGAGGAGGAGGGGGTTTTTAGCCGGGCAGCCGTCCATGCTACAGCGCTGGAGGCGAGGGCATCTTTTTGTGTGCTTTCTGGGAGCATCTTCGCACATCCGTATTGGAGAGAGGAGGTTCCTGCCCCAAAGGCACATCCTACAGCTGCTGCTGGTGCTGAGGAGCCATGACCACAGCGATGTAGACAATGTCGTGTTGCATGTGAGGCCTCACCTATTCCACAGGCAGAGGTCGTCCCTCTAGTAGTTCAGGATCAGCTGATTCAGGATGTGCCTCAGGTGGCATGAGATCTATCTTTCCTGACAGGATATTCGCAGTTCTCTCCATCTTGGGTTCCAGATCTTTCACAGCCTTGGATTCTAGAGTCATCACCCTCTTGGGGTATAGATCCATCATAGGCTTCGTTCCCCACTACGATGGAGGCAGGTCCTTCTACCACCCTAGTGGGAGAAGGATCTGGATCGTAGTACGAGATGCAGTTGATAGCTCCTCCCACTGACACACAGATGGAGGATGCGACAGTCAACATTCCAGTACCCGAGGATCAGCCTTCTCTAGGTCATCAGACTCCACTACGCACTCGACACGGATGTCATATTTGCAGACCACCATGTGGGACGGAATCTCCTCGCCATAGACATAGGTATTGATTATACATTATTGTTTACATGTTTTATGTCTACTGAAATCAAACTACTATTATTACTTGTTGGTCAGAGTGGAATCTCAAGAGGGGGGTGAATTGAGTTCCAATTTAAGCAATGTTTAAAATTTCATTCATATCGGTCTTATAGTTTATATTATATAGGCCACCAAAGTCACGTACTTGAATAAAAGATAAATTATGTTGAAACATTAAGTTTTATTTATATATATTTATATAACCATAAGAACATAATAATAAAACATTAATAATTACTAATTACCTAATTACAAATTATATAATTAATAATTCCATTACTAATTAATAATTAATAATTAATAATTAATAATTAATAATTAATAATTATAATTAGTAATTATAATGAATAATTATAATTAGTAATTATAATGAATAATTATAATTAGTAATTATAATGAATAATTATAATTAGTAATTATAATGAATAATTAGAATTAATAATTATAATGAATGATGATAATTTATAATTATATTACTAATTAACTTGTTAACTATTATATAATTAATAATTATATTACCAATTAGCTAATTAATTATCATATAATAATTTTTAGTAATTACTAATTATTAAGTATAATGAATAAATATAATTTATAATTATATTACTAATTAACTAATTAACTATTATATACTGAATAATTATATTACTAATTAATTGGATAATTATTATATAATTAATTATTAATAATTACTAATTAACTAATTAATTTTTAACTAATTAATTTTTAATAATATTAATTTAATAATTTAATAATTTATTATATGTTTAATCCATGTTTTAACTTTAAATTATATCGGTCTTAAAGTTTATATTTTATAGTATTTCAACGCCACATACTTGAATCATTTTTAAGTTTCAAGTAGGTGGTTTTGAAAGCTTATAAATTATTTTTCATGAACATTTTTTACGAAATTCTTTTTATTTTCAACTATTTGTTATATTTTTAATCCATGTTTTATGTTTCATTTATATCGGTATTATAGTTTAGATTTTATATGATTTCAAAGTCACGTGCTTTAAACATTTTTAAGTTTCATGTAGGTGTCTTTGAAAACTTATAAATTATTTTCCATCAACATTTTTTATGATATTATTTTTATTTTCAACAATTTTTTATATGTTTAATCCATGTATTAAGTTTCATTTATATTGGTCTTTTAGTTTATATTTTATAGGCTTCTAAAGTCACGTACTTGGAACTTTTTAAGTTTCAAGTGTGTGGTTTTGAAAGCTTATAAATTATTTTCTATCATTATTTTTTATGAAATTATTTTTGTTTTCAACTATTTTTATATGTTTAATCCATGTTTTAAGTTTAATTTATATTGGTCTTATAGTTTATATTTTATATTCTTTCAAATTCATGTACTTGAAACAGAATCCCACATCGGAAATGCAGAATGTTCTGTGCAAGAAATGGAGAACCAGAATCCCACATCGGAAATGCAGAATGATTTCCAAGGTAAGGTCACTTATAAAAGGGAGCCCTGGGTGGGAGCTTCTGTCAGAATTCAGACTGTTGTAATGGCAGTACTACTGAATTTTAAATAGCGGATAAATTCTGTTGTAAATTTTATTTTTATTTTTGTTTTGATTTATATATATATATATATATAAACAAAACAAAACAAAAAAAAATAAAAAAAAATTGGGTTTTAGTGGAAAGGCGGCATCGCGGATGCCACCTTTCACTCGATGCCAAAGGCGGCATCTGCGATGCCGCCTTTAAGGCACAATTTTAAAAAAAAATTAAACCTAGACATTTTTTTATTTTTATTTTTGAAAAATGTATTAAAAAAAATCCCACACACACACACATGGATATAAAATATTTTTATAAATAATTCAACATCTTTAAATCACATTTGTGTGACCATTTTTAATCCTTAATAATATCAATGTTTCATATGAATCCAATTCAAAAATATTAAATACCTAATAAAATGTTCGATGTCATCCAATTTTTAGAATTATAGAGATTGATCAGTCAAATGGATTTTGGATAATTCCTAGAGGCCCTTATTGAACACTGATATGATACCCTTCGCAGTTTAAACTACATTGTAAGTGTAAGAACTTGATTTTTCTTTGAGGTATGAAACCTTTTTATTTTCATTAATTTATTTAGTTTTATCTTAATAAACGTTTCTAGTGGGGCCATGGAGGAAACAAGGGTGTCTGAGGCTTGTACAGAGCCCAGAGCCTGAGATTTTGGAGGAAGCAGCCGAGAAAAATGATTAGTAGAAACTATGCCGCTTAGTCTGCATAGTTAGATCAAACCATGCAGGGTGGTTCAGTGCACTATCCAGGGATGCATAGTTTGATAAAAACATGAAACCTAGGATATATGCCAGTGTATTTACTATAGACATTTTAAAAGAGAGAAAACGCATGGTCGGTGCACAATTTGTCTAATTGTACCTCATGATCGTGAGAAGGGGTGCCTAGAAAGTGATCCTTGCATGGTTGGTGCACGGTTTGGCCACTGTGTGGCCCTTTAATTATGGTTAAATGATCCTTTTTCCCTTAATGGATTTATATGTTTAAACCCCTCTCCCCTTTTTTCTTATTTCTCCAGCAACGACCACCCCTCTCTCTCGTTTGAATATCACATCCAAGACTAACCTAGGATTTATGATATCTCTTCCATCCGGACTCTGATCGAGCCACCATCAGTCTCATTAGATAACCACCAATAATTTCTTTATTCCTATTGCACCTATCGTAATTTTTCTTCCTCTCAGAAGAGTTATTTTGGTGTGAGATCATATGCCCTATTTTCAAGGCATTTATCTATTTTATGATTTCTTCCTTTCTAGCATGAATTAGAGGCCAACAATGAACAAGGAGTCGACTACCAAGTTGAGGTAGGTGGTCTCGTGTTTTTCCCTCAAAGTCTTGGTGTTTATATATATATATCATTAATTGTGTTGTGTGCACAATTTTCTAAGTGACACATATTAAATGGATTGATTCTTAAATTAAATGGGTAGACTTGACCTATGTGACCCATGAAAACTGTTTAATTATCATTAAAGGTTAAGGAACTTGAATTTCAACCACCCCTTTGGGAGTGTGGCTTAAATGGGATAAAACCTCCATGGGTGGCTTGTGATCTTAATTAACCTTTTACAGTATGTTCTTTACCCCTTTGTATGGGATGTTAAATGAACTAATTAAAGTATAAATGAGTTGAATGATGTGGGAATAGAAGATTGTGTCCATGTTCCTTAGCCATTATTTATCCCTCTCACTTAGGCTTGAGATGTTTCTTAAATCCAATGCCCCAATTAATTGAATGAGAGGATTCATGTGATATTAGGACTTCTAAGACTATGCATTGATTTGAGACAACTTTTGAGGTGAGTTTAAATTATTTATAAATTTTATGGCCAATTGAATTAAATGTGAACTTAAATGGTAGGTTATTATTTAGGCCCATGACCACTCATATTACTATGATGAGAGTGAGAGATGGATTCCAACTCGGAATGCCATAGGTAGGCTCTTCAGGATTGATTAATTAAATGATTATAAATGATTATTATGCACCTTGGGTGACACATGGGTTCTCATATGAATTCCATGGATGAACTCATTTGGAAACTGGCTTGCATATGCCTGAGTGATACTTGGACTCCTTTGTGGACTGCCAAGGATGGAATGAGAGGGAAGATCATTATATGTTCCGTGAGTGATACTTTGACTGGCTTGCATATTCCTGAGTGATACTTGGACTCCTTTGTGGACTGCCAAGGATGGAATGATAGGGAAGATCGTTATATGTTCCATGAGTGATACTTTGACTCCCTGTGTGGTCTTCCAAGGATGGACTCAGAGGTTAGATTATTATTTACGACATGAGTGACACTTGAGCTCCCTCTGTAGACCGCCAAGGAAAGACTCAGAGGGCGGTGACTTTATACCACACCTAGAGTGATGCCAAGGTTCATATAAGGAATGCCTAAGATGGGATTGTAAGGTGTTTGGTTCATGTTATACCTGGAGTGATACATGTGTTCCAAATTAGGAACCCAAGGATGGGATTAGGCTACTTTTGAATTAAATAACGAGTTGATTGTATGACATGCATGCCAAGATAAATCACAAGCTTGGATTCGGTTGGAACCTTACTTTATGTGGACCTTTATACATATATTGATAAAATATGATTCACAAGGAATGATTGGGCTATAATCCAAATCCCAAGACTTTATTATAAATTAAATCATGACTAACTGATTACTCAGAGATATTCCAGCTCAGTATGAAGCAGGTAGCAGAGGATGGGTATTCCATGGGAACCTGGACCTATGCAGGTTATTTATATAACACACTTCATTTATAGATTTTATTGTTACCTGCATACTATTTATTATATATTCATAGACCAGGTTTCATTAGACATCATTGGTGGTGGTCTGTTGAGTTTATCTCACACCCTATACACGCCGCCTTTTTGGTACCTGTATAGACTTCATGGATGCAGGTAGGGATAAGGGAAATCATCTGGTTGCTGGTGATTGATTTATTATAGCATGGGAGCGGGGGAGTATATGACCGAGCTATAGATCATGATTTTATCTGGAGATAGTCTTTTGGACTTTTTGGTTCTTTTAGTAAACTTGTATGTATGCATACTTACTTCCATGTTTGTCTGTATTTATTTTTGTATAGCATGCCATGATCATCATTTTGTATATGACATTGATGTATATGATTAATTATTTATTTATATGATGGATGTTTATTCTTCAACTATTCATTTATCTTTATGATTCTGATATTGTTTGACATTATTATACTATTGTGTTATACTCTGATCATGAGGGTATAGTCTCCCCACTATTCCATCATGGATCCTCACTGCTAGTTGGTAGCCTCTGGCATGTGGGGAGGCACGCTTGAGGTCATGTGACCAAATGAGTTTAATTACTGTTGATTGAACTGGGTTCGGAAAAGCATAAAGTGGCATCAGATCTTTCTTTTCCTTGCCTTATTGTTTTGGGATAGTAGGAAGGAGATATAGGACAAGTCGTGATTTAGTCATGAGCATGTGCCTGGGAGTAGCTAACTCACGTACAGTGAAAATCCAAATTACCTAGGATGGGACATGTTGTTCTGAATTGAGCTTATTACAGTTTCCATGATTTCACCATTGGGTGATTCACTTGATGTTTGATGTTTCTTATGCCTATGGATTTTTACCCTTGGAAGATATGCTAAGGAAGTATTGCATCATGCATCATCATAGGCACTTTAGGATTTATATTCCATGCATTATTCCATTCCACATTTACTTACTGTTTACATTGCTTGTAGCATGTTTTGGTGCCTTTATTACTATGTCCATGAATTGTGCTAACATTTCATGCAGGGGCTTGATAAATGATTGGTTGTGATTAAATTTATGCCACACTTCAATTTATAAAGTGTATGAGCCTTTATAAATTGATAGTGGTGATCCATATAATTCAACCATATTAAAGGGATTTACTATATAAGTGAGTATGAATGTAGAATGAAATTGAACTCTAAAATGAAATGGTAACCATTAAATAGGGATATCAATTGCAATTTAAAGGGTGTTTTCCTTTATAAATTGAAATTGACACTCTGTATACCAGAGCCTTTGACTTACAATAGAGAAAGTTTCCTTGAATTGACCCTAGTAGTGGATAGTAGGTGCAATCTCTTTATTTCCTTATGATTTGTATGTCACCCAGACCTAGCTTTAAGAGCAGAAAGAGGGGTGTGACTCTTATACAGGGAGGCGTGTACATATCCTATTCTTATATCTAGGCTTTTAGCAGTTATTAAATCTTATGTTGATGTGTGTGTTTGTAATTTGTAGATACATGCCACCATGAAGTCCTCGAGTCATGCGCTAGGAGGGTGGTGATGAAAATGCTCCAGACGTGGTGGGCCCCGGGTCTCCATTAGAACCTCTAGTAGTTCCACTTGAGGCACTGCCATTTATTCCTGATATGGGCACCAATTTCTAGTTTTGATAGGGTTTCCTACACTTTATGTAGATTGTACAGGGATCTCTGTGACCTGCCTCGACTATGGAAGAGTTGATGCATGAGTTCCAGTAGCAGCATCAACCCACGTTTTTGAGGTATGGTGGTCCACATGCTATGGAGTCATGGATAGAGGCCATTCTTTCAATTTTTGAGCTTGAGACACCTCCTGAGAGGAGAGTGAATCTATCTACATATATGCTTCGTGATTTTTTTGAGATGGTGGGATGTTATTACTCAGATGAATCATCATTGGGATATGGGTTGGAGGTATTTTCAAATGGACTTATATGATTATTTTTATCTCGAGATGTTGAGGGACGATAGAGCCCAAGAGTTTACCACTTGGAGCAGGGCGCTTTATCAGTCATGGACTATTCTGCTTGTTTTACAGATCTATAGTGTTTCAAACCTATTCTGTGAGGTGAAAAGTTATCTAAAGATATGTGATTTGAGGATGATCTCATATATAACATCCGGTCATAGGTGAATTTATTTTGATTTACTGTCGTATTTAGAATAGTGAATCAGTAACTTATCATGGAGCATAACCAGAGAGAAAGTGTGGGTGTGATCCAGGGTAGTTCGATACCTAGATCTGGAACTACATCAACCAACAATAGGAAGCATCGTTTGGAGCTTCCACCTAGTGATATTAGTATTAATGGTACATGATCAGGTAGTCAAGTGAGGTACCATCGGTGTGGTAGACTGGGACATATGATACCTCAGTGTACAATGGACCTAGTCAAGTGTCAGTCTTGTAGAAATATGGGGTCATCTTCATTGATTTTGTAGAGATTTTACCCTAATAGTTAGTTAAAGAGGGTTTGAACCAACTCCACATTCAAGAGTGGGGTCAGCAGCTTCTCGATAGGTAGAGAGTTGAAGTATAGCAGCCAATCAGACTGAGGAGGTGGTCAGGGTCTGGGTTTCTAGACACCATACTTACAATGCCTATAGAGCGGACCTGCTCGGGGTAGTCAGGATATATCTTAGGGTCGTGGATTAGGCCAGATGTATGCAGTGCAACCGATACCTGAGGAGCAGAGTGACAAACCTTCCATGGTGAGAGATACTATTCTAGTAGTCTCTATGTTAGTATTTGCTCTTTTAGATACAAGTGTTTCTCATTCTTTCATATATGTGCCTGTTGTGGAGAGACTTGGGCTCAATGTTCAGTTTTTCTATGGTGCGATGACACTCGATACTCCATTGGGGATACGATCAGAGAGTGTACACCAATGTAGAGAGTTCCCCCTTGAGATAGGTGGTTGTCTCTTCATATGGGACCTCTTTTTCCTTGAGATGAAAAGGTTCAACATCATTCTCAGAATGGACTGGTTGGTTCTCTATCATGCTTATGTTGAATTCTATCACCGAAGAGTGACCTTCACATCACAAGAGGGTGGGGTTTTTGTTCACAAGGGTGAATGAGATGTCTAGGCGAGCTGAGATAGACCTAAGCATCATAGTCTTGGTGGAATGACTGCATATATTGCTTGCTTATATCTGGATGATAAAGGAATGCATCAGGCATATTTCCCTCTATTGGTAGATCATTTCAAGGACGTTTTCCCAGATGAATTTTTAGGACTACCTCCCAACAGAGAGGTAGAGTTTCCATTGAGCTAGTTCCTAGAGATACATTAGTATCCATTCCACCTTACAGGATGGATACTATTGAGTTGTAGGATCTCAATAGGCAATTAGAGGATTTGGAATCTGAGGATTTTATATGACCTAGTTCTTCACTATGGGGTTCACTGATCCTTTTCACTAAGAAGGCGAATGATACCCTCAATATTTCCATGGATTACCATCAGTTAAACATATTTATGGTTAAGAATCAGTATCCATTACCTCATATGGATGATCTCTTTGACCAATTTTGAGGAGCAAGAGTTTTCTCGAAGATTGATCTGAGATCGGGTTATCATTAGGTGTGTGTTAGACCGTCATATATATCACATATAGAAATTTTCAATATATATGTCTTGTATGAGCATTTAGTTATGTTGTTGGGTCTCACGAACACGTCATCAGTTTTCATGGAATTGATGAACTGGGTTTTCCATCCATATTTGGATTCATTTGTGGTGGTATTCATGGATGATATATTGGTGTGTTCTCACACTTGACATGACCATGCCAAACATCTTGAGATCATATTTAATACACTAAGAGAGCATTAGTTATATGATAATATCACAAAGTGACACTTTTGGGTGGATAAAATTCATTTTTTGGGTCACATTATCTCAGAGATAGAAGTATCAGTTGACCCATAAAAGGTGAGAGATATAGTTTTCTGGGAGCATCCCAAGAACATCTCTGAGATACATAGTTTTTTGGGGATTATTGGTTATTATAGTCACTTCATACATGAATTCTCATGCTTAGAATCACCTATTATGGGATTGAATAAGAAGTGTGTGGAGTTTATATGCTTAGAAGCCTATGAGACAGCTTTTCAGGAGCTGAAAGGGAGACTGAATTCAATACCGATCATGATTCTTCCAGAGCCGGGAAGAAGTTATATAGTTTATTATGATGCATTAGGTATCAGGCTAGGAGCAGTTCTGATATAGGATGAACGAGTCGTGGCGTATGAGTCTCATCAGTTAAGGCCATACAAGAGGAACTACCAAACACATGATCTCGAGACAGCCATTGTTGTTCATGCCTTGCGCTGTTAGAGGCATTACTTACTAGGACAATGTTTTTTGGTGTATACAGACCAAAAAAGCCTCAAGTACATCTTTACACAATGTGATTTGAATATTAGGCAATGAAGTTGGGTTTAATACCTACATTATTTTGACTTTGATCTTGCTTATGCGCCTGGAAAGGGAAATGAAGTTGTCGATGCTTAGAGTAGGAGGACTAAAAAACAGACAGTTCAGGAGGCCAGTAACGAGTGGAAGCTTATGGACCTATTTTATGAGATGCATTTGGAGGTTCAGGACCATCATGAATAGTCTATAATTGCATCGTTATTAGGAACCACTTCACTTTTAGAGAGAGTGAAGATGAGGCAGCAATCTAATTCCAAGGACCTGGTCTTATGAGAGAGTATTGCAGGTGGTGACCTGCCACCTAGTTGGATTGTTGATGATGATGAGATCTTGCACATCCATGGATGTTTCTAGGTTCCTAAATATGTTCGAGAGGAGTTGATGTGAGAGTCCCATGACTCTATATGGGCAGTACATCCCTATCTTACCAAGATGTATCGTAACTTACACTGCTAATACTGGTGGCCGGGATGAAAAGAGAGATAGTTGGGTTTGTTACTCGATGTTCCAACTACCAGTAGGTGATGGTAGAACAACAATGACTATTGGGGATTTTACAACTCTTACCTATCACTGAGTGGAAAATGGATGATATCACCATGGACTTCATGATAGGATTTCCTAGATCACCTCAGGGAAGTGACTCCGTTTGAGTGATCATAGACAGGTTGAAAAAGGTCACCCATTTCTTACTTATTATGGAGAATTTATCAGTGGATAAGCTCAGAAGAATCTAAATTTGTGATATCATATGCCTCTATGAAGTTACACATTTTATCTTATTAGACAGTGATGCTCATTTCACATTACATTTCTAGCAGGGCTTGCAGAGGGAACTAGGTTCACAGGTACTGTTGAGTACAACATATCACCCATAGAATGACAGTTAGTCTGAGTGTATGATATAGGTTTTAGAGGACATGTTTCGAGCAAGTTTCCTTGATTTTGAAATTTCTTGGGTGAAACACTTAACTCTCACTGAGTTCACTCATAATAACAGCTTCTAAGAGACCATGCAGATAACTCCTTATGAGGCTCTTTACGATAGGTCGTGTCATTCACCCTTATTCTAGTTAGAGGTAGGAGAGGCAATGATATTGGGTCCTCATTTCATTCAGGATACTTTGGAGCTGGTTCAACATATTAGGAAGTGGATGTTTATAGCTCAATATAGACATAAATCATACACCAATCATCATCGTTGACCACTAGAGTTCGAGGTGGGGAGTCAGGTTTCTTATGATTTTCACCTAGACTAGGGCATAAATGAATTTAGAAACAAGGGAACCTATCACATCGTTACATCAGGCCCTTCGATATTCTGGAGAGAATTGGGCCGGTAGTATATCAGTTTTGATTACCTCATAAGTATCGAGGCATGCATGACATCTTCTATGTATCTCATCTTCACCGATATCATTCTGATCCATCACATATTCTTCAACCCATGGAGGTTAAGTTAGAGGTCGATTCATCCTTTGAGGAGAATCCTATCTGTTTTATTGATCAAGGCACAAAGGTTCTCCTAGACTAGTCAGTTCCTCTAATACGGGTAATATGGAAGCATGGCCATGTACATGATGATACTTGGGAGTAGGAGGCTGACGTACATGCCCAGTGGCTAGAGTTATTCCCATACGATGCATTACCACCCTTGGAAGGGTAATTTGAGGATTAATTTCTTTAAGGGGGAAGGTTGTAAGAACATGGTTTTTCTTCGAGGTACAAAACCTTTTTATTTCCATTAATTTCTTCAATTTTATCCTAACGAACATTTCTAGTGGGGTCACAGAGGAAACATGGGTGTCCGGGGATTGTACGGATCCCAAAGCCTGGGATTTTGGAGGAGGTAGCTAGGCCGCACGGTTAATAGAAACTGTGCATCCTGGTTCATATAGTTAGATCAAACTGTGCAAGGTGGTCTAGTGCACTATCCAGGTCTACACAGTTTGATGAAACCACGCAACCTAGGCCGCATGCCCGTGCATTTTCTGCAGACTTTTTAATAGAGGGAAAATGCATGGTCAACTCAAGGTCAACACATGGTTTTTCTAACTGTGCACCATGACCATGCGAGTAAAGGTGCCTAGGCAGTTATTCTTGCATGGTTGACGCATGGTTTGACCAACCATGCAACCAAACTATGTGACCCTTTAATTATGGGTAAATGACCTTTTTTTCCTTAAGGGATTTATGTGTTTAAACCCCTCTCCCCTTTTTTCTTATTTTTCCAATAGTTTCCACCCTTCTCTATCATTTGAAGTTCCAATCCAAGCCTAACCTAGGATTTGTGATATCTCTTCCATCCAAACTCCAATCAAGCCATTGTCATTCTCATTGTATAGCCACCAATAATTTCTCCATTACTCTTATGACTTTCTTCGTTTGTCTTCCTCTCGACAGAGTTATTTTAGTGTGATAACATATTCCCTATTTTCAAGGAATTTGTTTATTTTCTCAATTTCTTTCATTTTAGCCTGGATTAAAGGCCAAAAATGGACGAGGAGTCGACTACCAAGTTGAGGTAGGTGGTCTCATGCTTTACCCTCAAAGTCTTGGTGTTTATATATATGTCATTGTGACACACATCAAATTTTCTGAGTGACACATATTAAATGGATTATTTTTTAAATTAAATGGGTAGTATTGACCTATGTGACCCACGAGAACCATTTAATTATCATTAAAGGTTAATGAACATGAATTTTAACCACCCCTTTGGGTGTGCTGCTTAAATGGGATAAAACCACCATGGGTGGCTTATGATCTTAATTAACCTTTTGAGGCATGTTCTTTACCCCTTTCTATGGGTGTTAAATTAATTAAAGTATAAATGAGTTGAATGAATTGGGAATGGAAGACCATGTCCCTATGACTTGGCCATTATTTATCCCTCACTCTTAGGCTTGAGGTGTTTCTTAAATCCAAAGGGTTAATTAATTGAATGGGAGGATTCATGTGATGATAGGCCTTCTAAGCCTATGATTTGATTTGATCCACCTTATAATGTGAGTTAAATTATTTATAAATGTGATATCTAGTTGAATTAAATGTGAACTTAAATGGTTTGGCTAGTCTTTGGTCCCATGACCATTTAAATTGCTATGCCGAGAGTGAGAGATGGGTTCCGACTCAGAACACCACACCATATACGAACTCTTCATGCTTGATTAATTAAATGATTATAAATGATTATTATGTGTCTTGGGTGACATATGGGTTCTCATATGAATGCCATGGATGGACTCATTTGACAGCTAGCTTGCATATGTCCAAGTGATACTTGGATTCCTTTGTGGAATGCCAAGGATAGACCCAGAGGGAAGATCATTTTATGTGTCATGAGTGATACTTGGACTCCCTATGTGGACTACCAAGGACGGACTCAGAGGGAAGATTATTATATATGTCACGAGTCACACTTGGGATCCCTATGTGAACTTCCAAAGATGGACTCAGATGGCAGTGAATTTATACCACACCTAGAGAGATACTAGGGTTCCTATGAGGAATTCCTAGGATAAACTTGTAAGGTGTTTGGTTCATGTTACACCTAGAGCGATACCTGGGTTCCAAATTAGGAATGCCAAGGATAGCCTTAAGCTGATTTTGAATTAAATAATGAGTTGATTATACAATGAGTCTGTGAAGCCAAAGCACAAGCTTGGATTCAGTTGGAAGCTTACTTTATGATGACCTTTATACACATGTTGATTAGATATGATTCATGGGGGATGTTTGGGATACGATCCAGGTCCTGAGACTTTATTATAAATTAAATCATGACTGAATAATTACTCAGAGATATTCCAGCTTAGGCTGAAACAGGTAGCAGAGGACGAGTGTTCCATGGGAACCCAAGCCTATGTGGGTTATTTATATACCACACTTCATTTACAACTTTTATTGTTATCTACACACCATTTATTATATATTCATAGACTAGATGGAATTAAAAACCGTTGGTGGTTTCCTACTGAGTTTATCTCACACCCTATATGAGCCACCTTTTTGGTACCTAGACAGACTTTATGGATGTAGGTAGGGATAGGGGCAAGCACCCGATTGTTGATGCTTGATTTATTGTAGCATGGGAGCAGGGGAGCACAGGACCGAGCTATGTCTTGTGATGATATCTTGAGATAGTCTTTTAGTCTTTTTGGTTCTTTTGGTATACCTATATTTATGTGTACCTACTGCCATGTATTCCTATATTTCTTTTTTGTATAGCATGCCATGATCATAATTGTGTATATGACATTGATGGATGTGATTACTTGGTTATTTATATTATGAATGTTTATTATTCAGCTATTTGGTTATCTTTATGCTTCTACTATTGTTTGACATTATTATACCATTGTGTTATACTCTGATCATGAGGGTATAGTCTCCCTATTATTCTACCATGGACCATCACTGCTAGTTGGAAGCCTCTGACATACAGAGAGATGTGTTTGAGTTCATGTGGCCAATCGGGTTCAGTTACTGTTGAGTGAACCGGGTCCGAGACATCACAGTAAGGTCACTGGAGGTTGTAGGGGGGGAGCACACCTCTACTTAAGGAAACCCAAAGTTCAGGGGCATTGTAGAAAGTATGACCATTGTAGCAGAGCTAACCAACTACATCAATAACCAATATTATATCATGGTGGGCCACTATATAGATCTGGGTACTGTAGCAATGCACAATATTATAGTAATGTGGGGAGACTACAACGACTCATTTTGCTTTATTCATTTTGAGTTTAGATTCAAGGTTGTTCTTAGCTCTGTAATTTTGGATCCCTAAAATAGTGAAATTATTTTACCTCTGCTTGGATGTAAGAATTCTTCCTGAACAATGTAAATCAGTGTGTTCCATTTCTTTTTTATTTTTTCTCAATATTTTTCTCTCATGCTTGTCAATCCATTCCATCCTTGAATATTCAACATTCATAGAAATCACCCATGTGTATGTATAATTATTTTCTCTTTGTCCATGACATCAAGAATGAGTATATTACATGGATCAAGTCAACCACGTATACTGATCTCATGTGTTTATTGATTCTCAGAGTAGAATGGAGATATATATCTAATTAATCATTCGTAACTATACACTTTCTCAATCATACTTAATTGAAGGCCATGATGGTTAACCTCTCCTACAAGTGAAAAAATCACATATAGGATTCGAGGGATGTTATGTTATGATCAGCACCATACTTAATGATCATCTAATAAGCTCTCTCATTCACCGATGTAGAATGGAATCCAAAATATAAAATTTCTCATGGAAGAATTACCCTGAACCTTCTCGAGGACACGTGAAGAACAACCCACTAGAGAAAACACCAATACATTAATGGGACTATCCACATTGTATCTTAAATTGTTCACATTTGATTCGATGGATCCAACCTATAAACCATGTCAATACTCTGTATAGAAAGTTGTATACAAGTCCTTAACATGATAAACTTGCATCACGACCCTTATTTCCATTATAGTTCTCAGACAAGCATATAACCAAGAGTCATAAGATATCGAGAGGATTATTATCACAATATAATGTATAAAAGCAATAGACCAATAGTGATAATAGAAAAATATCTCATTATAGAGTGATGCATGACACAAATATATTGTATCAGACCATCATCAAATGACTAGTTTCTGGGGAATAAATTCCAACATCTTTCACTTGCACTAGAATCAACATCTTAGGTATTTCATACATGGAGAACCTAAACCAATACCTTAAGTATCTCATACTTAGAGATCACACATTGTTGCAAAAATTCCAGGAGAAAACAAACGACAAACGATTCATAGAAGAGTAAAAGGGAAGAATAAAAAACTGAGAAGAAGATCGCATGACACAACGATTTACATGGTTTGGAAAATGATTCTTATTTCCACAAAGAGGTAGAAAATTAACTATGATCGAGAGAAGAATTGCAAGGTAAAATCAGAGTTTCAAGCACACTGAAACCCTAGATTGAATAAGCTCATAAAGGGATGATGCAATTGTGACACCAATCTTATAGTAAGTCCATTGTGTTATAACTCCATAGCCACCCAAGTCCAATCTGCTACAGTGATTAGTGGCTGGAAGTTCGCGAAGCTACAGTGAACTATTGGTGTCGTCAGTCACATGCTGCTATAGTTTCATGTCGAGCGTCCACACTACTACAATATCCTATCACATACTGCTACAGTGTCCTGTCAAGAGTTGTGGTTTGGTGTATATTCTGGGTCGCCGACATTTAACTCAACTTCATCCAAAATGGATCGGGCTACACCGTTCCAACACACATGAATCTCATGCTTCCATTGCATAAGTAGTTTATTTGTGAATATTTTTTATAATAGAAATCTTTCATATCAATTCATTATCAAGGTTTATAACCTCTCAAGTAAAATGAAATCATATAAGGATGCGTTTGTATTACTGGTGAGATCAAGGTTCTTTAACTTGTTTGATCAACCCATTTATCCATAATGTTTGGGACAACCTCATGATCATGATGAAATTTATAATCCAAACAACCTCCTTCACTTCATAATATGTTGCAATGTGTTTGAAATCAGTTATATAATCAACTATTATTGTTTTTTAGAACTTTTCTAACTAACAAGGCCTCTATTTACACGACACAGACTTAGATTTTGGTTTATAATACAACTATCTTTTAGTAATCTTACAGTGTTGTAAACATTTATAATGAAATATTCTCATCCCTTGTATACTAAGAATGTGCCTTTTGTACTTCACAAGTACTTGATATTCATGATGATAGTCTAGCGACTATCACTAGGATTGGATTGGAATCCTCTCATCATGCTCAAAGCATGCAAGATATTTGGGCATGTACATAACATGGTGTCCTTCCTTAGATCACACCATATTGAACCAATTGAAGAAGTTACCGATGTATATACCATAACTTCGTATAAGGATCTGCTTTGGTCTATATTTACATGTCTTCATAACCTGAATATGAAGCTTTCCCGAGTCAATCCTCCAACTAATCAATTTATATACACAAGGATCATTTTCATTTTTTATGAAACCAATCTCCTTGAATGCCTCATTAAACCAAATATTTCAACTCCGAGAATCATGGATAAGTCCATTAAAGGATATTTGCAGCTTATATACCTTTGTAACATTCTTTAGATTGACAAAACTTTCAGATTTTATCATATACATATCTTTTACTAAGTTGCCATTAAGGAACACTACTTTGAAGTCTATTTGATATATTTCTTAAACAAAGAATGTTGGAATGGTTTGGATGATTCCGATGGAATTAAATATCAAAACAAGTAAAAAGGTTTTTTATAGTGAATTTCATGAATTTTCTTGAAACCTATCACTACCAATCATTCTTTATCAATAAACAATCAACGACTTTCTCCCCCCAAGAGCAGTCCTCAAGATTCATCATCATAGAACATGAGACTTGAAGATAACATAATAGATGATAAGAATCATTGGTGCTTAAGGGAGACAAATGGTATAATTTTATTAACAACATAAAAGGAATACAGGAGCACTGTATGAACTAGAACAAAAAGAAGAAGAAGAAGAGGCTCTCTATGGGAAAACCTTGAAGCCAAGGTAGAAACATCCACAATCTGTTAGAAGAAGAAATCCAAATGAAAATATCCAAGATATCCCACACCTTCTACCACTTCCCTATATTTATTATCCCTAGCCAGCCCCAACAATTATGTGAATTAAAAGGACAATAATACCCTTTGACAACTATTACCCAACCCCCCACTCAGACATAGCCCACTATCCTATCATTCCCGCTTGCCTGAAAAACACCTTTTCCTCAAGGTGAACACATAAGCAAGCGTCCAACATATTGAACCAGGCTGTGTCGCTCCCAACATCATGGTGTTGAGTTCCAGGAGACGTGCGGGCCAACTCTTCTCCTGGAAAGCAGTGTTGGTTTGCTTCTTTAAAGTTGTAATCAACCTACATCGCCTCCCTTCTGGTGTTGGAGGCTTCAAATGAACATGCGAGCTTGCTAAAAATTTGATCCGCTAAATCATGATCACTTCCTCTATAGAAGCCTGCCACTCATGAACTTTTTCCCTGCACTTGTCGGCAGAGAAATGGATCCTGTAACACCCGTACATTTCTTTGAAAAGGTCGGTCCAATTTGTAAGATCACTTCTGGTTCTAGCATGCACAGTTTGTTCAGGTAATAAAAAACATCTAGATCTCCATTCCTACATAGCCACATCAATGAAACAAGTGAGAATAAACCCTGTTCTATGGATCCAGCATTCATTCCATCACGGATAGCATTTTTGAAAAATACTAACAGAAGTATGGGAACAATTGGGCATATAGAAAATTCACTATGGCACTTCAGCGGAGAATAGATGTCAAATTCTAGAAACTACATTGCACTTACTGAAGGAATATTAGTGGGATTAACAACTTTTTTGTGTTCAAGAGCAAGAATAGAACCTTTCCCATCTGAAATATTACCTTGTTGTATGACAATTCAAATAATAATGCATTGGGTAACTGATCCTTTAGTGTAGAGTTGGACCAAAAATCAAGTCCACTATATCAGCAATTGAAAAAACCTCCTACAACAAACCAACAACCTCCAATCTTAGATAATCTTGACCCTCTACTCCCTCTAGAAGTCTATAACAATGTCACATCCGGTTTTTTAATTCCTAACCCCTCTTCAAAACAATATCTAAACTGAAAGCAGCAGCAACTCTAGGATTTGTAACAAAAGGGAAATGTCAGTGTAGATGGTGCAGTTACTATCAATGGTAATGCTGCGAGTAGAGAAGAGAATCCTCAAACATATACCAATACAAATGCAGTCCCTTGTCCTTTAGAGGCTATTAGTTATGAGCATGGCGAGCTGGGTGAAAATTGAATATCTTCTAAAACTTGAAAGTCATTCACCCAAACTTCCAGGAAGCTACTTCCCTTACCAGTGTTATCCATAGTTGGATGAAACCGAAAAGATCTGAACCAACCCCTCCAAAAGGAAGACCAGGGAATGCTCCACCTACAACTGTAATAGCCTCCACTTCTGCATTCCCCAAGTTTGTTGCTGATTGGTCAGCTACCTGAGACGCAAAGCAGGACACCCTATCACTCCTAGTATGCAATTCAATCGGTGGACTCTACAGAGGACTTTCCCATAGCGGTGGTCATAACTTCAACAAATCCCATTCCGCTACAAATGTCTTACCTTTGGACAGACTGAGCGCTCATTATAGATATTAGTTCTCCAAGAACTTCTAATTTCTCCTTTTCCAGACGAACACAACTGAAGTCACTCTGCACAGCTAGTTCACTGTTGTTGTCCCCTCTATGGCCAATCTAGAAACTCCTCAAGCATTATGCTGCCTCTTCCACCCTTGAAATGCAAGGTTCACCTTTGCTAGATTCGTAAGTGTTCCCTACCTCTGTTTCATCTCCACCCCCTAGGGAACAAGCTCCACACTCTTGTGGAACAAGCTCCAAATTATGTACAACCATAAGTCATGATTCCAGAGTAGGTTCATCGCGCTCCGTTCCCTGCCACTCTTGCACAATTAGGGGAATTCTCAAGCTCACAACTTCCTCAGTCAGTGGTTTCGAACACAAACCTGGTACAAGCTCCTCCTCCATGACATACTTTCCCCGCTCGTCCTCACAAGAACACTGATCAAGTAAAACCTCTTTAGGATGCTTCAGTCTGAATCCTTGTTATGCTTCACATTGCTGTCGTAAAAAACTCCATCTGCTCCTCATTGGTGCCATCTCTCTCCTTCAGAGCCAGCTTTAATTGTTTCCAATTCACACCATGATTTCCACTCAATCATGGTAGAAACCATAACAGAATCATGCACTCCATACTAGTCTATGAATGATGCACTTTCATGTCTTCCTTCATTTGAAAATATTGGAAATATGATTCCACCTTAGTGATCCATCCCCAAGGATCATCCCCTGGAAACATCAGCAACTCAACTCTCTATACCATTTTGATTGGCTAACTCCAATGAAATCCTCAAGTGCAAAACAGCGTGGGCGTCTTCCCCCCCAATGTGTGTGATCCCCAACAACGATTACCCATAAGATATTAGGTTAAGAAGAGAGAGAATAACCTGCACAATATATTCTTTTTCTTTTTTTTCCCAATGAACAGCAACTCGTGCCTACTCCAACGACTTCCACATAGTGACCGACTTGCTCGGATCGTCCCCACAACAATCAGCCGGCTCTGATCATCCCCACAGTAGCTCTGATGACTCTCAATCGACAATGTTCCTCATTGAAAAATCAGCTTCCAACGATCAAGAATCTCTTTCTTGAATTCCTCGGTTAAGATCCACCTTTTTGGTTTCCTCTCAACGAACAGGTTTCAACGTTCTTCTTTTTAATCGGCCAACAACAATTGTTTCCTCTATATGTGCATCTCCAGCAGTGAAACATGTGCCCTTCTGCAATCACAACTCTATTGCGATTGTCACTCTCCCTCATTGAGTTCACAATAGACAACACCTCCCAATGAAATCACCAATAGAAAATAATCGTCGGTGCTCGAGGGAGAAAAATGATAGAATTCTACTAACGTACAAGGAATATATCAGGGGCATTATACAAACCAGAAGAAATGGAATGAAAAAGAAGAAGAAGAAAAGATACTCTTTGGGAAACCCTTGGAGCCAAGGTAGAAGTCTCCACAATCTGGCGGAAGCAAAAAGCCAAACGAAAATATCCAAGACCCCCAACACCAACTAATCCTACCTATATTTATTAGCCAGCCCCAACAACTATGTGAATGAAAAGGATAGGATAAAAATACCCTTCGGAAGCTGTTACCCAACCCCCCTCTCACGCACCAAGTTTTTTTAAAATAGGTTTTATTTAAAAAAAAACGGGATAGGATTTTACATATTTTGAAAATAGAGGTTTCCCCTCCTCCTCTATTTACCCTATTCTAGCCTGATATTTTGTAGTGAAGCTTTTTCAAATCTCTTTCTCAACATATTAATCTCCGACTTTCAATAATTTAAAATTTTTATTCAAAACTTTTAGTTGTGTAATTGATTGATTTATTTTGATTATATGATTTATTTATTTAAATTGTATGGTTATATGAATGTATGAATTAATGTTTTTTGTATGATTTAATTTATGTATGAATTATTATTTTTTGTATGATTTAATTTATATTGAATGATTGAGCAAATTTAAATATGGTGTTTGCATAATATAAATTTTATATATAAAATAATAAAATTTATATTTAGTGAAATATTGTTGTTTAGAAAAATGTATATGTATATATTTTATTATATAGTATATTTATAGAAAAATAAATTTAAAATATAATATTCAATACATAGATAAAGTGAATCTGTCTAAATATTTTATAAAAATTATATTATTAATAATTATTTATAAAAAATATTATTAACTTTATTTGAATATAATTATATATGTATGTTATATCATTTATCATATTTAAATTTATTTAAATATATAATATTTTATTCGATATATAGATATAAATAATATTATTTTTGTTAATGAAACTAATTTTTTTACCGTTAATAATAATTTTTTATATATTAATTATAAATCATTATTATTCTGAGTAATTATGTATAAAATATAATTATTTAAATTTTGGAAAGTTTAATTACTTCAATATATATATATATATATATATATATATATATACTTACCTAATTTTATTGTATTGAAAGTAACATAAGTTTGCAATATTTTATTTGTTATTTAAGTGTAAATTATTTTACTTTTGTTAATTAAATTTAACAAAATTTACTATTAATAATATTTTGAGTAATTCTGTATAAAATAATAATATTTTTATTTAGGAAACTATAGTTGCTTGCAAAAATATATATAATTATATTTTAAAATAATAATAAATACAGTTGAATAATAATATTTTTATTTAATGATGACTTTTCTAGTTAATCATTTTAAAAAAATATATTAGTAATAATCATTACATACAAACATGTATATCGTAAATTAAATGTCAAGATGCATATCATTGATGAGATAATATATGTTATATTATTTGAAAATAATATTTGAAAAATAATATTAGGCATATTTAAAAGACATTATTAAATAAATATAAATATATATATATATATATATATATTGATATTTAAAAATAGATAATATAAATAGATGTATATATATAGATATTTATTATTTATTATATATAGTTATAGGTAAAGTTATAATATGTAGAACGTAATAAGTATCTCAAAAAAACTTGTTAAGTGCATTGTACGATGACAAATCTTGAGATGACCAACCAATGTAAGATTGAAATTGCATGTATTTTTTTATGTGGTTATATAATTTGTAATAATTGCATTTTTTACTCATTGATAACCTACATGTCATCCCTCTCTAATAATGTAAGGATCTGCATGTCTGCGTAAAAATGTTATGTATCCCAAACCCCTAGACCCCCTCACTTGCATGTGAGTAACATTATAATAAAAGAGCGTTCGACAAGAGGCGTTGTTGTTCGATGCTGAGATTTTTACACCATGACTGAAATGAGACCGGTGGATGCTGAAAACTGAGATTGTAGAGGCTCCAGAAGTTCGATACTAGATTTTTACACCATGACTGAAAGGAGACCGATGGTTGCTGAAATTTGAGATAATAGAGGCTCCAGAAATTCCATCACTAGGTTTTGGTTGGTTTATCAAATAATGATAAACCAATCCATAGAAAGTCCCAAGATCAAGTCACAATTATTTAACCATAATTAATTAAAACATGTTAAACATTTGATGATGTAGTATATTAGGTGTCTGGGGGTACAATTACATTAAACACACACACCACACACACAGGTTGGAAAGACAGGCCATAGCCCCCCAAAGGATAGCTCATCCATCAAACCTTATTTATTTAGTACATGACTCGAAGGTCTAGTGGGCATGAAGTCCATTAAATGACCCAACAAAATGGCCTGAAGGCTCATTGCAGCGTCATGCTTGAATCATACTGTCTGCGTCACTACCTACCAGTGGAAATTCACTCCCACCCGGATTTAACTATCTACGTCATTAGGACTGTGTCATGTCTGCGTCACCGTCTGCCTGCGTCACTGCCTACCAATGGAAATTCACTCCCACCCGGATTTGAACCCAGGTCTGATGCAGAATTATAAGGAATCTTTACCACTCGGGTAAACCCCCAATTACACATTTGATGATGTAGTATAAATATATATAACATTTTATTAAATTTTCTTTCTAGGTAATCATGCATGCATCAATATATTTCAATGATGAGGTAATTTATATCGATCGGGGTTTTAACTATAGTTTATCACCTGTAATAATGGTAAATCTGCATGGATGTCTGAATATAATTAGATGTGTAAATATATAGATATTTATTATTCCTTCAAAAAAAATACAGATACTTATTATTTATTATATATAGTTATAGGTGAAGTTACAAATATACAGAACATAATAAGTATAAAAAAAACTTGTTAAGAGTATTGTGTGATGACTAGTCTTGAGATGACCGACCAATGTATAATTGAAATTTTATGCTGTATTTTTTTGCATGTGGTTATATAGTTTGTAATAATTGCATTTTCTTTTCTCGTTGATGGTCTGCATTTCATCCCTCTCTATAAGAATGTAAGGACATGCGTGTCTGTGTAAAAATGTTATGTATCAAAAACCCCTAGATCTCGTCACTTGCATGTGAGTAACATTGTAATAAAAGAGAGTTCAAAAAGAGGTGTTGTTCAATGTTGGATTTTTACACCATTATTGAAAGGAAACTAGTGGCCGTTGAAATATGAGATAGTAGAGGATCCAATAACCCCCATAGTTTTTGGTTAGTTTATTAAATAATGACAAACCAATCCATAAAAATGGTCTCAAGACCAAGTCATAGTTATTTAATCATAACTAATTAAAACATGTTAAACATTTGATGATGTAGTATAAATATATATAACATTTTATTAAATTTTCTTTCTAGATAATCATGTCTGCATCAATATATTTCAACGGTGAGGTAATTTATACCAATCGGGGTTTTAGCTATAGTTTGTCACCTGCAAGAGTAGAAAATCTTCGTGGATCTCTGACATTGGATGAAGTTTGTAGGAAGATTCATAGTCGCTTAAAATTGAGGGATGATCAAGTAATTACCTCAATTACATATCAACATCTTTAAAATGTTGATCGTTTATGGAACATTGAGTATCCTTTGCACGATGATAAGGATTGGTTGGAGGCATCATCGTTGTTTGAGGAACAATGTAATACTAGTCTAATGGAATTAAATATGGTTGTTTGTATTATTGATGAGGTGTGACCTACTACTACAAAACCATGTTATGGGAGATTTATTGAAGTCTGTCCTTCACAAAATTCTCATTCATTATCTTCTCATATGAATCCGGTAACAAAAACAAATTATGAAGAAGATGATAAAAATATGGAATGAACCATAGGGGACATCCCCATCGATACTTCCGATTTAATGAACAAGACTTTATATAATGTGGAAGTATCTGATGATGTAACATGAGATAATGTAGGTGAGGATGGTGTGGGGAATGCAACTTCTAAGGTTCCTTTGATATATATGCAACAACCAGTGAGTGTTAATCATTCTACATTATTGACTTCCTTAGTCAATGGAATTTCGTGCGCACAACATTTTGATTGGGGTGTTATTACACAAACTACTAAATTCTATGATATCATAGGTAATACATCTGCATCAACTGATAACACCATGTATGTTAGATAGGTTTTTGAAAATAAAAGTGAATTGAAAAATGTGTTAAAGCAATACCATATAGAGCAACATTTTTTATTTTTAGTTGATGAGCCCAAGAAGGAAAAATACTTCATTCAGTGTTACAAATACAAGACAAAATGTAAATTTTGAATGCAGGCAATATATGATAAATGTTTTTCATGTTAGAAGATAACTAAGTTAAAAGGACTACATACTTGTGTACATCCAAGCTTGTCACATGATCACTCTTCACTTAATGCAGAGTTTATAACAACTATTATTGTTGAGATAATATTATCGTGTCAAAACACTCATGTATCCCTTGTCTAGGAATGAATACAATAGTTTTTCAAATATAATATATCCTATGATAAAGATTGAAATGCAAAAAAAAGGCATTTCTGAAAGTCTATGGTGATTGAGATGAATCATATACAGTTTTTTCAGAGCTAATGAGATTGTTGTCTCTCAACAATCAAGTTATTTATTATCTGGACACTGTTGAGTATGTATCCCAAGATCATCGATTTGTTCAAAAAAAGTGAAATTTCATAATTCGTTTTGGGAATTTAGGCTATGTATTGCTATTTTTTCTTATTGTAAACAATTCATTCAAGTTAATGAAAATTTTCTTTATGGAAAGTATGCAGGTGTTCTTATTTCTGTCACACGGGATGATAATATTGCTCCTCTCCCACTTGCATTTTCGATTGTTGAAAATGAAAATTTTTAATCATGGAGTTGGTTTTTACCCACTACTACAAAAATGGGCAAGGGAAGCACTGCCCTTTTATCGGTGCTAAAAAAAAGTGATGTTAAAGGGGGCCTTTACCAGAGCTAAAAAAAGCGCTGATAAAGGGGGGCCTTTAACAACGCTAAAAAAAGCGCTGTTAAAAGAGATCCTTTATCAGCATTTTTTTAGGGCTGATAAAGCCCCCCTCTTTATCAGCGCTTTTTTTAGCACTGTTAAAGGGGACCCCTTTATCAGCTCTTTTTTTAGTAGCGCTGATAAAAAGGGGATTTATCAACGTTTTTTCCTAGCGCTGAAAAATTTTATGTTTCAAAAAAAATATTTTTTCATGAAAAATAATATATTGTTATATAAGTATATTTATATTGATATAAATATAATATACATTTTTTAAATATACGTATAAATAGACTATTACATTTAATATATAAAAAATTTAGTGAAAATGACTTTAAAATATTTTAAAAAATATAATTAATTAATAATTTGCTAATTATTATCGATTAAAAATCATTTAATAACAATTTGAGGACACAAAAAATCAAAACAATTAATAAAAGATCTAAAATAAGTTGAAAATGTAACTCAAACTTCAAACGACCATAACTTTTGATCCAGATGTCCGTTTGAGCTCTACATCATATCAAATCGAAGCCTGCGACTAGCTCTACACGCCTATGACCCAAGCAAAGCTTTTGTCACATTGTTTGAGCCCAAAAAAGGCCCATAAGGCTTCCAAAACTGAGTTTTTAATCGGGATACCCCGATTTATTAACATTCAAACATGTATAACTTCTGATCCGGATGTCCGTTAGGCCTGTACCACATATCATATCGAATATTGTTTCATTTTCTTCGATTTGACTGGTTGTGGAGTTAAAACGGGATTCTATATTAGAAGTTATGATAGTTTTAATATTATATTGCTTTTCAAAGACACACATATAGATGTATTTATTCGTAAATATATATCTGTGTGTGTGTGTGTCTTTGTGTGTGTGTTGTATATATGTATTTATTTATTTATTTATAAACACGCATAAAAAACATATTTTATAAATGTATTTAAAACTAATCTTATAAATATATATTAAGATACAAATAAATATATGGATAAAAATTTTTAACTACAAATATATATATATATATAAATAGATATAAATATATATTAATATACAAATGAATATATATATACTAATATATGAATAAACATATATGTATTAATATAACTAAATATATTTATATTAATATGAATCTATATTAATATACAAATATATATAACTATATATATATATAAATAAATAGATGTATCATTAAATAGAAAAAAACGAAATGGCTTAGTGGTAAAGGTCCAGGCGCGCAAGGGGGAGGTCGTGGGTTCGAGTTCGGGTGGAAGCAAGTAAGTGCGCGCGCATGTGTGGGAGCGCGGGCAAGGGTAGTGCGCGAGAGTGGGAGGGGCCACCTAGCACTGATAGGGGGTCAAGCGCTGTTAAAAGCTCCCCCCGAATATAAATTATTTTGTATTTTTTTACTTTTATCAGCACTTTTTAAAAGCACTGATAAAACACCCCTTTTATCAGCGCTTTTCTGAGCGCTGATAAAAGGGACCCCCCTTTATCTTCGCCTTGATTAACAACGCTTTTTTTAGCGCTGTTAATGCACTATTCTAGCGCTCATAAAAGCCATATTTGTAGTAGTGACCCTATATATGCATTCATATTACACAAAGCCAAGGAGCATGTCTGATATCTGATTGCCATCGAGTTATTATAATGTTCATTAATAGTGTTGGAGTTTCATGGCAAGAACCAAATTCTTATCATTGATATTACATTAGACATATTTTTAGTAATTCACACATGCATCTCAAATATGAGGCAATAAAGAATGCGATCGTCAAGTTGGGTATGTTTCCTTAAACTTATATGTTTTGTAAAAAAAATTAATATTATTTTAAATACATTGTTGACTTCTGGTTTCAATATATGATCCCCAACAAGGAAAGTTCAATTAGCAACTTGAAGAAATTCGAAGGGCTAATTAAGATGAATATGATTATATGATACAAATTTTGAAAGAGAAATGGTCATTAGCATATGATGGTGGTAGGAGATATGACCATATGACCACTAATATTATGGAGTGCATAAATGGGGTCTTCAAGTGTGTTTATAAACCACACATCATAGGGTTAGTACATGAGACATTTTATAGATGTGTGAAGTACTTAGTTGAATGGTCCCAACATGCCTATTAGAGGGTGTAACATGGAATCCATTTTGGTAAGAACATCCAATGATACATTGATAAGATACTGCAGGATGCAACATTATTTCATGTTTGAGGCTTTGAATGGGTAAGGAGACTCTTTCAGGTAACATGTCACGACCCGCACACATGCAATAATAGTCAAGTGCTAGTGGTATTACTGGAAAGGAGGTACTATGATTACAGTTCTTTCCAAGCATTGAGATATCTCTATGCACATGTCATTGCATCTCATGCATCAGTGAACTTACCATGATAACCCTATGTTAACTCAATATATCACATGAGCACTTTGTTTGACTGTTATAGTTTACATTGGATTCCTGTGGGTGATTTTCATACTTTTACCTTACTAATCATCCAACTGTGGTCCCTAATATTACCAGGTTGCACACTCTGGGAAGACCAAAGTCCAATCATATTAGAAATGAGATGGACTGGACTCAAGAACAGGTAGTGGGATTATGATTCCACATCTGTCACATAGAAGGTTATACTCAAAAAAAATTTCGTTGATCAAGTTTATGTATTTTATCATTACTAGGTACAAAAATCATATTTAGACTTTCATTTATGTATTTTTCATTTCTCACTTGTTTCATTTCTAACTTGTTTTCATTTATGGTTTTTTTTATTTTGAGTTTGAAAAAGAAATAATTTTGTGATATTTCAGCTACTAGTAAATTAAACACATGGAAGAAATGAATAACATGAGCGCCATCCACTAAACTAATTGCCTTTAAATCTATCATTGAAATCACATGATGCGGCCTCACGAAGCTTTTTAGAAGGCTGTGATTTGTGAGAGAAAACAGAGTATCATGGATTATTTGAAATAAAGTGTTAATACAAAGAATATCCACTTCCCTTATAACATGGTTAGTTGAATATATCATACAATCACTTGTACTATATAGGATTTTTAACTTGGTTGATATATCAATCATACGATCACTTAAATATTTACAACATTTTTCATAATTCTATAGAAAATAACTTACTTCCATACATACCTAGAATTATTTAGAAATAAATTAAACATGATTGGATATCATTAAAATAAGAAATTGTTGGACTAAGCCAACAACATCAATCACATCTATTTATTTACCTCATTTCTCATCATAATTAATAATTTTGGATGATAATTTTTTGCCTCACTTTTCTTATAGTTATTTTTAAAAATATTTTACAACTTGTATTAAATTAACAATAAAAAGTATCAATGATATCAAATGTAGAGACGAAATAAATTCCATTTCTCATATTCCAGGACAAACATGTTTCACATCTAGTCATAGAGGGGTGTCAAGTTCCTTTTCTGAGTGTATGGAGGTCACATCATTCTATCATGTTGCAACACCTCCTGCCCTCATTCTCCATCTTCACCATGTAAGGTTCTATGGTGTAGTAATGTGTAACTTTAGTTTCATCGATCATCACCTCATTACCTCCCTATCAGAGATATGGAGCAATAGACACATAAATTTCATTTTATAAAGGGAGAGATGGTTTTTACTCGTGAAGATGTGTCCATTATGTTGGGCCTCCCCATCAAGGGTGTGGCTGTGACATGCTGAGTTGGTGTAGATCAGTTTGAATTAGTTTACAGACTACTAGGCATTGTAGTCCGGGATGATGGAAGGTCTGTCATCGAGATTCAATTATTCATATCATGGATAAACAAACACTTCACCCATCTAGTAGATGATTCTGACAAAATCGCTGTGATGAGATTCTCATGTGCATATATCCTGAGACTTATTAGTGGAAAAATATTCATCAATCATTCCACTACATTTTCCTATTTGATATATTTACCGTTACTTGAGGACTTGGTTTAGAAGGGGAGGTATAGCTGAGGGTCTATATGTCTTGCTTATGCATATAGAAAACTATGCAGTGTATGTCTCATCGATAAGATACAAATTACAAGATTTTTTATTCATATCCTAATGTGGATATGAGAGCACATCCCTCACTTGGCTCTACATTACCACACACCATTATCCACTGATATTTTATAGGATTCCCCTCATGGAGGATGATATGTTTTTCCTTTATTCTTATGTAAAAATCAAATGTATAATTTTTTATTACGAAATTTCAAGTATAAAAATGTTATCTACAAGTGGAGTCAGACCCATCAATATTCAGATACCACCAGACATGATGTCCTCACTTATAGACTTATGCTGGAAAATATTTGACTGAATGACGTATGTGATTATTAATTTTTTCCCCTCGGGTGCAGTCTAGTGTCTACGTCCAATGGAAATGTTTGGAAGGTATCGGTTTCAAGCATCCCCATGCACAATTAGGGTAGATTTTCATTTGTTTCTTCTTGAATCCCTGACCAATGTAATATGAGGCAGTATAGATTCTATCAGCTCATTCTCACACCACCCAGTCAGTTGTATTCACTTCATTCCCTGAAGATTTAAGGAAATAAAGACTTTGACTGGAGGTGATATCATGAATGCTATATTGAGATGTGGGGCAGATGTCACAAGTCTTGGTTATGAGTATGCATGCATCTATTAGATTAGTTGGATAATGGTCCCTAGTACCACATGACCTCATTGATATATCTTAGCAACACGAATGAGGTTATCATCAGTTGGTGATAATTATTCTTTCCACTTTTGAATAGGTTTTTTATTAACTTTAGTTAACTGTATAATTTGTTTTTATAAGATGCGTGTATCGCACACTTCATTTACATCTCCAATCTCATAGAGGGAGGCACATTTGACCAAGACTATTTTCATGGAGTAGTGAAAAAAGATCTTTCTTCCCATGGTTGAGATTTATCATGAGATTTTCTTTGATACGTTAGGTGATGCTGAGGGTGATGAGTCTGATATAGATGTGACAGAGGGCGACATGCCTATTATGGATGCAATACATGATGATGTGGAACAGAATAAGGATATTCATCATGATCAGTCTAATGCTCTTACACTTCTTATTGCAGACGATCCACAATCATGAGCACAGACATAGGCATAACTACAACCACAACCATAACCACAACCACATCTGCAACCATAACCACATGTTATTACTCTAGAGATCCCCAACACATCTTTTATTGATTTTGATACACGATCTATTAGTGTTAGATTTTTCTATAGTGATAGAGGCTGGTTGGTTTGTGTTGCCGTCACTATTTTCCTCCAATCTGCAAATACCCACTCCACAACATCTATCTTCTTCACATGTTGGAGAGAGTTCCCGTCATCATCTATTTTTTTTGCAGCTATGACAAGGTACGGGAGAGAAGATTGTAGATTCACCGCCTATCACACATGATAATGTGGACATAGGTACACAAGATGCTACACAAGAGGTACATACTCCATAGCACAAACATCGACATACATGACATAAATGAATTATCTATACACAGAGTCATGGCACAAAGGAGCACCCGAGATACCGATGCATATTAGACTGATACATGTTATATATTTTTTAAATCATTAGTTGTACATTATTTAAAAACCTACAAATATATTAAATTTTGTTGCATAAAACAACAAAATTCATATAATTAGAAATTAATACAAATGTTTATGAATGATCATGAAACATTAATATTAATAACTATATTACTCACAATAATAAATAATATTTGTTAATTATATTAATACTTCTTATTATAATCATTGATATTATTAATAATTAATATTATATTATTAATTATATAAGTAATTATATAATTAATAATACATACCATAATATATTATAAATAATATAATTATTAACTATTAAATATAATATTCAATACAAATTATTTAATTTATATTATTAATTACTAAATATTAGTTATTATACTATTAATTATATTAATAACATAATAATATATTATATGAATTATTTTATTTATATTATTAATCACTAAATATTAGTTATTAAACTAATAATTACATTAATAAAATAATAATATATTATTAATTAATAATAAATAATATAATTGATAATCAATAAATATATTACCAATTAATAAATTACAAATAATTATATCAACAAAAAATTCACAAAAAATTCTAAATATATTAATTACTCTAATAAATTAATAAGTGGAAATATATTATATTTTATATAAATTATGACAATTTTAATTCAGTAATTAAATTATTAATAAATTATTAATAATTATTCATATTAAATATTTTATTTATATATTAATTATTACTTATTAAAAATAATTAAACTATTAATTCATTATTAATAATCTAATAATATATACAAAATAGAAAATTAAAAAATTTTAAAAAACAGGAGGTGTGAATTGTGTTCATGCTTCCTATATAAATTTTGTATAGGAGTCGTGAACTCAATTCTCACCTATTTTTGGCCCCCCCAAGAAGCATGAATAGCGTTCATACTTCCTATCTAAAGAGGGAAGCATAAAATTTATTCAAGTATGTCCAGACTCCTTTTTAAAAATATATAAAACTCTATCCCCATTTTAATTTTTTTCTTTTTAAAAACCCTAAAAAAATTACTCCTTGAACATCACATAGCCCACTATATATCAATAGAAAATTTAGGAAAAACCAAATGTGAGAAATAACTAAAGAATTACAAATTTAATAATTAACAATCATTCATAATAAAAAAATTGTTTTATTATATATATATATATATATTATGTTTTGTTACAAAAAAAATATAACATGAACTATGATTTGTAAAACATATATTAGAACATGTGTTTTGTTACAAACAAATATACTATGTATTATTTTATATTATAAATTTAATAATAAATATAAAAACACACTATTCTAAAAAAATAATAAAAATCATAACATAATATATTTTTTTTATCATTAATAGTAATATAAAATTTAAAACATGACATGAGTTATGTTATAAAAAATATAGAGAAAAATTTATTTCATTTTTAATAAAAAAAAGAAAAAAAGATAAAATATGATAAAAAAGGATAGAACATAAGTTTTCTATTTTAAATAAAAAATATTAAATATGCAAAAAATTTCATGTATTAAAGTAATTACCAAAACCTTTATAAAACATATATTGAGTCATTAATAAAACAAACTAAAAAATAAAATACATGATGTATAACAAAAAAGGTAAACAATGTTGTGGTTTGAGATTGGGGATCCATAAACCTTTAACACATAATTTCAAATCATTATCATATTATTATGATATCTTTTTGTAAAGTAAAAAACACATGATAAAAAAACAAAATATGTTTGATATAGTATCAAGTATATAATAGAACAAAATGATAAGGAATCAGAAGGGCATAACACATGTATTACCATGTTCTGACCAGGTTTAGGATTACATTCATGTTAGCAACACCATGAAAGACTTTTTAATAATAAAAATTCCATACATCTATAATTATTTATTTTTTATAATTTTTAAAAATAAAAAATCATAATGCCCATTTTTTTATAAAAAATCACATTTACATAATTTTATAATGTTTTGAAAACTAATAACTTGTTTAAAAAACAAAAAAAAACTTAATAATAAAGATAAATAAAAATAGAAAACTATATATGTATGTATGTATCTACATATATGCATCCAAAAAAAATTTTAGTGTAATTTTTACACTAGGAGGTTGCACTTTATATATATAACAGTGTATGTATATACATATATATGCATTCATGCATGCATGCATGTATACACTGATTTTAAAAAGACATGTATATACTGAAAATTTACACTATAAATTTTCAGTAATAAAAAAATACATTGTATATTTATATTAGGAAATGTATGATGTGTAGAAAATATATATAAAAAATTTGTATAGGAAATTTATGTGGAAATTTAAACTAATTTTTTTAGAGGAAATGTATAAAGGGTTTTTAGTGAAAATTTGCAGTGTAAATTTCTGGTGAAAATTTACATTGTTTTTATATATATTAATATACCATGTATACACTGAAAATTTGTATTATAAATCCCCACTGAGAAAATAAGTTGTGTATTTATATTAAGAAATATATGGTGTGGGAAATAAACAATGGAAATTTCCATTATAAAATTTCAATGGAAATTTGCATTATCTATTTATGTATTAATATATTTTCACTTATAATTTATAAAAAAATTCAAACTAAAAATCTGTAATGAAAATTTTTCAGTGTAAATTTGCATTGTTTGTTTATGTATTATTATATTTTCCCTTGTAATTTAAGTGGAAATTTGAATTGAAAATTTGTGGTGAAAATTCTTAATGAAAAATTTCATTAAAAATTTCATTTTTTATTTATGGAAAATTACATAGGAAATTTAAACATCTATTTATTTTAGAATTTTGGTAATTAAATTTCTAGAGAAAATTTTCAGTGTAGAATTCCAATGAAAATTTCCAATGTAAACTTACACTATATGATTATAGATAGATACATTTTTCATATATATGATTATATTTGTATATACTTATATATATGTATGTTTATAAATAATCAAATTAATATGAATGTACTAATATTAATATACCTTTATGCATGTATGTATATACTAATATTAATATATATGTATATAATTGTTTCTAATTTTGAGCATAAATTTCCTCTGTTAATGAGAAATTTTCATTGGAATTATAGGAGTTTCCGCTAGATATTAAATTTTGATTATAAATCCACACCGGTAGTTGGAAAATTTCATTATTAATTTTAATTTTAATTGTTTAATTTTCCACTGGAGATTAAATTTCAAGTAGAGATTCCCATCAGTAATTTTTTAGTGCAAAATTTTAATATATATATCTAATGTAAATTTTTCCTAGAGAAATTTCATTAGAAATTTGTATTGGAAGTTTCTATTGAAAATTTCCAATGTACATTTCAACTATAAATACATACATAAGTTAAACCATAATACTAATCACCTATACACTTGTAGGTTAAAAGAATGAGTTCATCCTAGTTTATCACTTGGGGTGGATTGGATGCATTCCTTTTTCAACTATTTCAATTTCTTATATTTGTGATGAGTTTATTTAGGAAGATCAAACAACATAATCACTCATCGTTTTAATACTTAAAAACCATAATACTAATCACCTATACACTTGTAGGATCAAAGTTTTTATCACTCCAAGGTAAAGGTTCGTATTAGCACTTGAAGTGTGTGGCCTTAAATTCAATAAGGATGAAGGAGTTTAAAGATCATCAAAAAAAAATTCTCAATTAAAAGAATTGATTAGACATTAATGGAGTGAGAAATAACATCCAATACAACCCCTTGATACTCCCTTAGATCAACCCATAGGTGTGTTATACCTCCATTTATTCTATGGTTTCAATGGAAGTGGGAAGTAGACTCATGAGGGAGGAATTGAAGAAGTAAAAAAAAACAATGAAATAACGACCACTCCATCATTGTGTGATAATTTTACAAGGTTTGGTGTGAATAAATTCACACATTTGAAAAAATTATCAATGTGATATGAATAATAAAATAATAATATGATAAAAAGAACTTTTATTAAGAAACTAAGGTGAATTAGAACAACTTACTTGTGAAAGACAAACTCAAGACAACAAAATCGAAACATAACATTATAATGAAACAAAGCACCAAAGATCATCAAATCCTCCACCACCACTGAATTAAATAGTAATTTTAGAAGACTTTTTTATATATTCCAATAGTTTAAGTCATACCACTTTATTATGGTAGTATTAGGGTGGTGGAAGGATTGTGGAATTTGATCTTTTCCACCCTTTAACTGGATTGGGAGCCAGCTTGCATCCACCGAACAGAGGTGCAGAAATGGCCTTCTAGATGATAGAATTGGAGTGGTACATAGAAGAAAAAAATTAAGATAATTATTTCCACTAAGTTTATGTAAAATTTCAGCCTAAAATAGTTCCTTATTTTTGATATATGAATAAATTGGTGGGCTGTTTTTCTGGGCCGCAAAATCTGGCCCAGAATTGCATATTCAACTTGGTCCTACTGGAACTCCATTCAAACATCAGAATTAGCTGTGTAAACTGTTCAATGAAATGTTCCCAATGATGTATTATATCCACAATTAAATTTTTAGTATCATTGGACTTGAAAATTTTCCTATATAGTACTTTTATTGGGCTGTTGTTCAGTTCACTTCGCCCAGAATGTTCTTGGTTCAAGACCCATTTTGGTGGTCTTCCAATGAGAATCTTCAAGTACTCCAAAAGTATGAATTATTCCTTATATCATGGGATAAATGAAAATAAAATTTTAAAATAAAATAAAGACCATTTTTCATTTTATTAGGTGTTAAAAAATGTACCATACAATAGTGAATTTTAAGAAGGAATTACAATCATAATGTGAATTAATGTTCAATTTGCAAAATGCACTAAAAATAGTGTTTTTAAATAATGAAGAACATGAATATTATAATATAATAAATGAATATTATCCTATTTAAGTGGATAATAACACCCCCAAACTTGAGTTTTTCTAGTCCTGAGCAAAATGTATCGTAAAAATATGAAATTTGAATTCCCTTTTCCAAAAACATTTTAATACACAATGCTCACCAAAAGACCTCATACCAAAAAATTATGAAACCCATAAAAATAATTTAAAACAAGATAGGTTTGGAGGCATATCCCAATCCCAATCCCATTCCTTTGTTCAAATTCATCACCACATTTCATCCAATTTCAATTAAGCATGATGAAGTGTTGTGCGTCACAATAGACATGGGGGTTTATTTTTATTCCAAGGAGAAAAGATGGAAGCACTAGGTGGAATCAAATTTTAATATTAAGATGAGTATTCATTTTTTCTATTTTTTAATTTTTTTTTATATTTTTTTGTTGTAATTTTACATGGTAATTGAAATTGAACTCAATTGAGTCAACCCATGTAGCAAGACTTTACCGATGACTCCTAGGCTCAAAATCCTTAGGGAACCAAGTGAAACTCACATGCTCAGGAATCATCTCAAGTTTAATCAATAAAAAAAATTAAAATTACTAAAAATAGAGGTAAAATGCCTAACTATGGGCCATAAAACTATGGATTCATGATCCCCAAGTGATGAAAGCCACACATTAGGTCAATCCATTGCTCTACGCGTAATTTTTTATTTTTATTTTTTTGTCTTGATTTCTTTTGATTTTTTTGAATACTCATATTAAAATTAAAATGATCACAAAACCTATGCCATTTATTATGGGACCCCAAGAACTCAAACTAATACCCCACAATCCAGAGGATGTGCATTGTGTTTTTTTATTAAATATATGAAAATATAAACTGTGAAAAATCACTTCGGACAACCGCACTTTCCAAAGTCTATGCACATGAACTTAAACTTGCATTAAAATCAGAATCAAGGTATAAAAAATTATTTTATATTCAATTTCAAAGTGTGAAATTTGTATTATCATGTTCAAGGTTAAAGAAAATTTTCTTTCCACACATTTTTTATGCACATAAAAGCAATTTTTTTCTTTTTTTTCACCCCCCTAACTTAGAATAACACTACCCCCAGTGTTTAAAGAAAATAAAACTTAGAAGGGGGTAGAGGAGGAGAGTTAAAATAGGACATTGAAAATGAGAATCATGGAATAAAGTCACTTGGTGGTTGAAGTTGACATTCACGATGCTCCAATTTAATCCTTTGATATCCATGTCACTCGTATAATTCCATAGTGGAACAAGGAAAAACAAACAGAAAAACAAAACAAATATATATATATATATATATATATATATAAAATAAAATAAAAGTATATATACAAAAAAATTATAGAATACGGAAGCACTATAATCCGTAGGTCAGTAGAAAGCATGTGCCCCTATCTCCCTTCAGTCCCAAGTTCGAGTCCCCGCAACTTCGCTGGTTGTGATAAGGTTTTCCCCACGACCTACGATGTGACCTTTTAATTTTTTTTAATTTTTTTTATTTTAACCAAAAAACACATAAAAATAAAATAAAATGAAATGATGATACATTTTCTTCATTATAAATTTAAGGGTAAGGTATTACTCAGGGATCACACCACGTGACACAAATAGATACTGCGCTCCCTTTTTATACCCATCCATACTCATAATAGAAGAATATTTCAATAGTCTAAGGTAATTTCATATTCAGAGTTGATTGATTAAGTATTTTTTTTAAATCAAAATGATTCATTAATATTATTTGAAAAAATAAAGATGATTCACAATGATTGGAAACATAAAAACCACGAGTTGCCTCCCATGCAACAATTTTTTTTAACGTCGCTAGCTCAACTTAGACCCTTAATTATTTAATTATTTTCCTCATCTAAGGTTGGTTTACACATGTCTTCATCAACTTCATGTTTTTGGAATGGTTCAAGAATGGTTTGACTCTATGACCAAAGGTTTGACTATTGGTGGGATCTTGAATTTCTACAGCCCCATGGGGGGACACCTTATGCACTATGTATGGACCTAACCATATAGACCTCAAATTTCCAGAGTGTAAATGAAGTTTAGAACTATACAAAAAACTAGGTTTACCTGGTACAATGTGTTTGGTTTTAAGACTTCAATATTGGTAGGCTTGTACTTTAGCTTTATTAACCCTTGAATTTTCATAAGACTCCATCCTAAGTTCCTCAAGTTCATTGAGATCTAGTTTCCTTTTCTTTTTCAGCCAATGAGAGGTCATAATTCATTTTCTTAATTGTCCAGAAGGCCTTATGTTCAATCTCCACTGGAAAATGGAATGATTTATCATAAACCAACCTATATTGGGACATTTCTAAAATGGTTTTAAATGCGGTTTGATAGGCCCAAAGAGTATATACGAGTTTTCTCGACCAATATTTCCTAGATAGATTAATAGTTTTCTCAAGAATTTGTTTGATTTATCGATTGGCTAACTCAGTTTGACCATTGGTCTATGGGTGGTAAGTAGTGGATACTTTGTGAGAAATTCCATACTTGTCCATGAGTGATGATAATGGACGATATCAATAATGAGTTCCATGATCACTAATGATAGCCCTGGGAATTCTAAATCTAGAGAGGATGTTTCCTTGAGAAATCTAATCATAGTTTGATGATCATTGGATTTTTTAGGAATTTCCTCAAACCATATTGAGACATAATCAATAGCTAAAAGAACATATAGATATCCCCTATAGTTTGGGAAGGGACCCATGAAATCAATTCCCCAGTAGTCAAATATTTCAATCACTAATATGGAAGTGAGTGACATTTGATTCTGTTTTGTGATGGACCCTACTTTTTGACACCTAGGAAAAATTTGACAAAATGTATTGGAGTCCCTTGATAGGGTGGTCCATAATAGACCACACTGAAGAACCTTAGAAGAAGTTTTCTTAGAGGAAAAGTGATCTCCACATGCCTCACTATGACAAAATTTAAGGATGGAATCTTATTCAGATTTTGGGACACACCCCCTAATGACTTGGTCAAGGCAGAACTTATAGAGGTATAGATCATCAAAAACATAATTCCTAACATCAAAAAGTAATTTCCTTCTAGATTGAGTGCGTAATAATTTTGGAATGACTCCTGTAACTAAGAAGTTTTCTATGTCGGCATACCAAGGGCAATCACTCACAGAGTATAGGTGTTCATCAGGGAATGAATCATACACATATAGGTGAGATAATTTGTCATTAAATTCTATCATAGAGAGATGATCAACTACAACATTTTCAACACCCTTTTTTCCCTTGATTTTGAGGTAAAATTATTGTAATATAAGGACCCACATAATCAGTCTAGCCTTAGCATATTGTTTATGGAAGAGGTATTTCAGTACAGAATGGTCAGTGAACACAGTGATGGGGGATCCTAAGAGGCAGGACCTAAACTTTTCTAAGTTAAACACAACATCAATTAACTTCTTATCAGTGGTGGTGTAGTTTATTTGGGAATCATTTAAGGATTTGATTGCATAAGCAATTACATAAGGAGTTTTATCACAATGTTGTCCTAACACTACTCCTACAACAAAGTCACTCGCATCACACATGAGCTCGAATGGAAGTTTCCAATTGAGATATTTCATGATAGGTAGAGAGATAAGAGATGACTTGAGTGTAGATAATGATTCCTCACAACTTTATGTCCCTAAAAATGGAGCATATTTCACCAACAGAGCACAAAGTGTTCAATAAATACAGTTGAAATTCCTAATGAACCTTCTATAGAAACCAACATGTCCCAAGAAGGACCCCACTTCCTTGACAGTTTTAGGAGAGGGGAGGTGATGAATAATATTGACCTTATCTTTATCAAATTCAATCCCTCTACCAGAGCCCAAATGGACTAGAACAAGTCCTTCCTTTACCATGAAATGACATTTTTCCCAATTTAGGATGAGATTATTATCCTCACATATTGACAAAACCCTTTCAACATTCAGAATTAATCCCTCAAAAGTATCCCCAAATATTGAGAAGTCATCCATAAAGACCTCTAAACAATCCCCCACCATGTACAAGAATATTTCCATCATGTACCGCTGGAAGGTACCAGGGGAATTACATAACCCAAAGGGCATGTGCTTTAAGGAAAAAGTGCCGAATAGACAAGTGAAGGTTGTTTTTCCTTGATCTTATAAGGATATCTCGATTTGATTATACCCTTAGAATCCATCTAGGAAGTAGTAGAATTGATGACCCACCACTCGCTTGAGGACTTGATAAATAAAGGGAAAAGGGAAATGGTTTTCATTGGTATAAGAGTTGAGATTCCTATAGTCAATGCAAACTCTCCATCCACTACTAACCCTTATGGGGAGAAGGTCACCATCCTCATTAGTGATCACAATAATTCCAGCTTTCTTTGGGACAACTTGAATTGGTCTTACCCAACCATTCTTATCAATGGGGTAGATGATACCCACTTTCAACAACTTAAGAAGTTCTCTCCTTACCACATCCATAAGATTTGGATTGAGCCTCCAATGAGGTTGATGACATGGTTTGGATTGCATCGAGAAGGGGACTGTTCAACTTAACTTGAGAGAATATTTACCTCAAATTTTCATTCATTTATAGTTTAAATTTTCCTCTCATTTATTAAAGGAAGGGAGCATGTTGTTTGAGTGTTTGGTGTGGTTGTGGTTCATTCACATTCTCATTGGGTTTTTCAGAATTTGTGGACGGTTCTTCATCATTTTCATGTGTTTTTGAATCTTTTAATTGTTCTGGAATGATTTTTTTCATGTTTCTCTATTGATTTCCCACTTCTTAAAATATTCACTAATTTTAGTTGTTTATGAGAGGGTTGTGTATAACTGGATTCTCCCCTTAAGGTTGAGGATGGGATCGCCTGAGTAGGCATGGGTGCCTTCCCAATTTTAATGGTTTGTAGTTAATGTTTAAAGGATGAGACTTCTGAGTTCATTTTCTCCATTTTTTACACAACTACTCAAGGACCGGGAGAGGGACAAATTGGGTAGGGGCTTGTGTTGGTTGGTTTATCCCAAGAAGATACTTTGGTTGTTGGACTAGTTATTGAATAGGTTGCTGGATGGGTTATTAGTATTGGACAGAAGGATGTTTGTATTGGACTAGTTATGGTTGGAACTGGTTATGGTTTTGAAAATTTTGTGGATTGTATGGGTTTGGTCCTTTTGGATGACTAGGTTGTTGGTTGAATTGTTGGTTATCTTTCCAACGAAATCCTGGATGGTCATTATACCTTGGATTGAAAGTGTTTTGGTACTATGGCTTATTAAAGTTCAGAGCATTGACCTCTGATGGTGTTCCTCCTAAAAGAACATATTTAATGGAAGGGATAGTTGGGCATTTTTCAGTCTTGTGGTCATGTTTGTCACAAATTGTGAAAACAAGGTCAACAATTTGAATTTTTTGGAACTTCCTAAGATCAATCTCCTTGACCTTCCTAGTGAGTGCAATGAGTTTTTTCCCTTAGGATTTACTCCTCCCTAAGTATGTGAATTCTACCAGATTTGGGTGGCTTCTCATAGTAAGGTGATGTTACCCATGTTTGGTTTTGTTCGGTCAGTCCTTTTAGATACTCGTAAGCATCATTTGGGGCTTTGTTTTTGAAGGTCCCATTACACATCATGTCAATGAATTGTTTGTTTCCCAGACCTAACCCTTCATAGAAAATTCAAACTTGTTCTGGGATTGAAAATACATGATCAGGTACCATGTTGAGTGTGTCTTTGAACCTTTCCCATGGTTCATAAAATGACTCACCTTCATTTTCAAAAAAGTTTTGGATTCTCTTTTTAATTGAAATTTTTTTTGTGATGGGGGAAGTATTTTTTGTAGAATTATCTTTGCAATTGGTCCCAAGAGTAGATTGATGTAGGTACCAGATTTTATAACCAATTATTTGCTCGATCCTTAAGTGATAAAGGAAAGAGCCTCATCTTAGCTGACTCAAGTTGATGTAGCGGGCACATGGTTTCAAAAATATTGTTGAACTCTTTGACATGAAGGTATTGAATTTACAACTCCATCCTATGGGAGGTTGGAAGGTAGTTTAGGATATGAGGTTTGAAGAAATAGCGAGATTATCCTAGGTAATAATTCTTAATGCAAGAGGGTTCATTGGTCTAGGCAGGTGTGAGGTATTCATTCATGGTTTTATCAACTGCATTCCTCAAGTTTGGGGCAGCCTCATTTGGATTTCCATTTTGGTTCCCACCCAAGTTTATGAGTTTATTTGTTTGAAAACCCTCCATTGAAATTGGCTCAATTTTTGAATCTAGAGTATTAGGAATATTTGGATCTAAGGGGAAGAGACCTCTAGGCGTGCTTAACTCCCCAACCTCTGTATTATCCCCCCTAACAAGATGATTTGATTAGCCATGGGTATAGGTGTACATACACCAAGAAAAGTGAAAAAAATAAAGGGGAAAATATAAGAGAAGTTGAGGTGAGAAAAGAGAAATGGGGAGAATAGAATGGGTGTTGAGATAAATTAATTGGATCCCATACAATGGTTCCAAAATTTGGTCTTGCCCAAATTTACCAAAATTTTTAGGGTTAAGCGGCCGCTTGTAGTGTAGCTTGGGTTATCGAATCCTCAAAGACCTAGAAGAAACCTATAGACACGTACATTCTATGAACTATTTTTGGATATGAAATGGATAAATTTGGGTTGATTCTATATGGGTTTAATTGAACACTAATATACTTAAGATAATTTAATTTAAAATAATGAGTTGATCACAGCTTATCACTTGGGGTGGATTGGATGCATTCCTTTTTCAACTATTTCAATTTCTTATATTTGTGATGAGTTTATTTAAGAATATCACACAACATCATAACTTAATGGTTAAATACATAAACATCATAATAATAATCACCTATACACCTAGAGGATCAAAGTTTTGATCACTCCAAGTTAAAGGTTCGTATTAGCACTTGAAGTGTGTGGCCTTAAATTCAACAAGGATAAAGGAGTTTAAAGATCGTCAAACACAATTCTCAATTAAAAGAAATGATTATACATTAATAGAGTGAGAAATAACATCTAATACATCCCCTTTATACTCTATTTTATCAACCCATAAGTGGGTTATCCCTACATTGATTCTATGGTTTCAATGGAAGCTGTAAGTGGACTCATGAGGGAGGAATTGAAGATGTAAAAAAAACAATGAAATAACGATCACTCCACCGTTGTGTGATAATTTCACAGGGTTTGGTGTGAATAAATTCACATATTGAGAAAATGGTATCAAAGTGATATGAAGAAGAAAATAATAATACGAGAAAAATAACTTTTATTAAGAAACTAAGGTGAATTAGAACAACTTACATGTGAAAGAAAAACTCAAGACAACAAAATCACAACATAACATTACAATGAAACAAAGCACCAAAGATCATAAAATAATCCACCAACACTACCTTAAATAGTAATTTTGAAATACTTGGTTCTATCCTCTAATATTTCAAGTCATCCCACTAGATTATGGTAGGCTTAGGGTGATGGAAAGTTTGTGGAATTTGATATTTTCCACCCTTTACCTAGATTGGGAGCCAACTTACATCCACCGAACAGAGGCGCCAAAATGACCTTATAGATGACCAAATTGGAGTGGTTAATATATGGAAAAATGAATATACATATTTCCCCTAACTTTCTATAAAACTTCATCCTAAAAGCGTTTTTGGTTTGCGAGATATGATTAAATTGGTGGGCTGTTTTTTTGGGATGTAGAATCTGGCTCAGAATTGAATCTTCAACTTGGGATACCTGGAACTCCATTAAAACATATGAATTAGCTTGGGAAACTGTTTAATGAAATATTCCCCATGATGTATTTTATATTAAGTTAAATTTTTAGAATCATTGGACTTGAAACTTGTCCTCTATAGTACTTTTATTGGGATATTTTCCATATCACTTCACCCAGAATGTTATTGGTTCAAGGCCCATTTTAGTGGTCTTACAATGAGACTATTTAAGTACTAAAAAAGTATAAATTGTTCATTACATCATGGGAGACCTGAAAATAAAATACTAAAATAAAATCAAGACCATTTGGTGTTTTATGAGGTGTTCAAAAATGTACCATGCAATAGTGAATTTTAAGAAGGAATTACAATCATAATGTGAATTAATGTTAAATTTGAAAAATGCACTAAAAATGGTGTTTATGAATAATTAAGAACGTGAATATTATAATATAATAAATGAATATTATCCTATTTTAGTGGATAATCACTCCCCCAAACTTGAGTTTTTCTAATCCCGATCAAAATGTATCTAAAAAATATGAAATTTGAATTCCTTTTTCCAAAAACATTTTAATACACAATGCTCACCAAAATAACTCATACCAAACAATTATGAAACCCATAAAAATCATTTTAAAAAATCTAGGTCCAAAGGAATATCCCAAGCCTAATCCCATTCCTTTGTTCAAATTCATCGCCACATTTCATCTAATTTCAATTAAGCATGATGAAGTGTTGTGCGTCACAATAGACATGAGGGTTCATTTTTATTGCAGGGAGAAAATATGGAAGCACTAGGTGGAATCACATTTTAATATTAATATTAGTATTCATTTTTTTCTATTTTTTAATTTTTTTAAGTTTTTTTTATTGCAATTTTCCATGGTAATTGAAATTGAACTTAATCGAGTCAACCCATATAGCAAGACTTTGCTGATGACTCCCAGGCTCAAGAACCTTAGGGAACTAAGTGAAGATCACATACTCAGGAATCATCCCAAGTTTAATCAATAAAAAAAATCAAATTACTACAAATAGAGGTAAAATTACCAACTTTGGGCCAGAAAACTATGGAGTCCCGATCCCCAAGTGCATAACACCACACATTAGGTCAATCCATTTCCCTACGCACAATTGATTTTTTTTATTTTTTTGTCTCGATTTTTTTTGATTTTTTTGAATACTCAGGTTAAAATTAAAATGATCACAAAACCTATGCCATTTATTGTGGGACCCCAAGAACTCAAACTAATACCCCACAATATAGAGGACATGCATTGTGTTTTTTTATTAAATTGATGAAAATATAAATGGTGAAAAATCACATCGGACAACCTAACTTTCAAAAATATATGCACATGAACTTAAAATTGCATTAAAATCAGAATCAAGTTATGAAAAATTATTTTATATTCAATTTCAAAGAGTTCAATGTGTATTATCGTGTTCAAGGTTAAAGAAAATTTTCTTTCCACACATTTTTGTATGCACACAAAATCAATTTTTTTTATTTCTTTTCACCCCAAATTAGAATAACACTATCCCCAGTGTTTAAATAAAATAAAACTTAGAATAGGGTAGAGGAGGGAAGTTCAAAGAGGACATTGAAAATGATAATCATGGAATGAATTCACCTGGTTGTTGAAGTTGATGATCGTGATGCTCCAATTTAATCCTTTGATATCCATGTCACTCATAGAGTTCCATAGTAGAACAAGGAAAAACAAACAAACAAACAATATATATATATATATATATAATATAATATAAGTATATATACAAAAAATTATATAAGAATGATTCACTATAATCTATAGGTCAGTAGAAAGTGCGTGTTCTTGTCTCCCTTCAGTCCTTGCTTTGAGTCCCTTCGGCTTCACTGGTTGTGACGGGGTTTGCCCCACGACCTACAACGTGACCTTTTATTTTTTTAATTTTTTTTGTATTTTTCTTTTAACCTATAAACACATAAAAATAAAATAAAATAAATTTATGATACATTGTCTTCTTTTTAAATTTCTAGGTAAGGTATTACTCAAGGATCACACTAAGTGACATAGATGAATATTGCGTTCTCCTTTCATACCCATCCAAAATCATAATAGAAGAACATGTCAACAGTCTAAGGTAATGTCATATTTTGAGTTGATTGATTACATATTTTTAAAAAAAATAAAAATAATTCATTAATATTATTTGAAAAATAAAGATGATTTACAATGATTGGAAACATGAAAACCACGGGTTGCCTCCTGTGCAACGCTTTTGTTTAACGTCGCTAGCTTGAATTAGACCCTTAATTTTTTAAGTATTTTCCTCATCTAAGTTTGGTTTATACAAGTCTTCAGCAACTTAATGCTTTTAGAATGGTTCAATGAATGGTTGACTCTATGAACATTAACTTTAAAGGTTTTACCATTGGTGGGATCTTGAATTTCTATAGCCCCATGAGGGGACACCTTATGCACTATATATAGACCTGACCATCTGGACCTCAACTTTCCCGAGTGTAAATGTAGTTTATAACTATACAAAATAATATGTTTACCTGGTACAATGTTTTTGGTTTTAAGATTTTGAGATTAGTAGGCTTGTACTTTAGCTTTATTGATCCTTTAATTTTCATAAGCCTCCATCCTAAGTTCCTAATGTTCATTGAGATCTAGTTTCCTTTTTTGTTTTGGCCAATGAGAGGTTATAATTCATTTTCTTAATTTCCAAAAAGGCCTTATGTTCAACCTCCATGGGAAAATGGCATGCTTTACTATAAACCAACCTATATAGGGACATTCCTAAAATGGTTTTAAATGCAGTTCGATAGGTCCAAATAGCATCTAAGAGTTTTATCGACCAATTTTTCCTAGATAGATTAATATTTTTCTCAATATTTTTTTTGATTTATAGATTGGATGACTCATCTTGACCATTGGTCTATGGGTGGTAATAAGTATAAACTTTTTGAGAAATTCCATACTTGTCCATGAGTTCTAAGAATGAATAATTTCAAAAATGAGTTCCACAATCACTAATGATATCCCTACTAATTCCAAATCTAGAGAGAAAATTTTCCTTGAAAAATATAATTACAGTTTGATGATCATTGTATTTTGTAGGAATTGAATCAACCTATTTTGAGACATAATCGACAGATAAAATAATTTACAGATATCCCCTAGAGTTTGGGAAGGGAGCCACGAAATCAATTCCCCATCAGTTAAAAATTTCAATCACTAATATGGGAGTGAGAAGAATTTGATTTCTTTTTGTGATGAAACCTACTTTTGACACCTAGGAAAGATTTGAAAAAATGTGTAGGAGTCCCTTGAGAGGGTGGAACAGAAGATACCACACTAAAGAACCATATAAGAAGTTTTCTTATAGGAAAAGTGATCTCTACATGCCTCACTATGACAGAATTTAAGGATGGACTCTTGTTCTGATTCTGGGACACACCTCCCAATGACTTGGTTAGGCCAGAACTTATATAGGTATGGATCATCAAAAAAATAGTGCCTAACATCATAAAGTAATTTCCTTCTAGCTTGAGTCCCTAAGAATTTTGGAATGACTCTTGTAACTAAGAAGTTGTCTATGTCAGCATACCAAGGGAAGTCACTCACAGAGTATAGGTGTTCATCAGGGAATGAATCAGACACATAAAGATGAGATAATTTGTCATTAAATTATATCCTATAGAGATGATCAACTATAAAATTTTCAACACCCTTTTTCCCTTGATTATGAGGTAAAATTATTGTAAGAGAAGGACCCATCTAATCAGTCTATCCTTAACATCTTGTTCCTAGAAGAGGTATTTCAGTACAGAATGGTCAGTGTACACAGTGATGGGGGATCCTAAGAGGTAGGACCTACAATTTTCTAAGGCTAACACAACAACAAGTAACTCCTTCTCAGTGTTGGTGTAGTTTATTTGAGAATCATTTAAGGATTTTATTTCATAAGATATTACATAAGTAGTTTTATCACAACATTGTCTTAACATTGCTCCTAAAACAAATTCACTTGCATCACACATGAGTTCGAAGGGAAGTTTCCAATTAGGAGATTTCATGATAGGTGGAGAGATAAGAGCTTACTTGAGTGTAGAAAATGATTCCTCACAACTTTATATCCATAAAAATGGAGCATCTTTCACCAACAAAGCACAAAGTGGTCAAGAAATAGAGTTGAAATTCCTAATGAACCTTCTATAGAAACTAGCATATCCTAATAAGGACCTCACTTCCTTGAAAATTTTAGGATATGGGAGGTGATGAATGATATCTACCTTAGATTTATCAACTTCAATCCCTCTACTAGAGACCAGATAGACTAGAATAAGTCCTTCCTTTACCATGAAATGAAATTTTTTCCAATTTAGGATGAGATTCGTATCCTCGCATATTGAAAAAACCCTTTAAAAATTCATAAGGAATCCCTCAAAAGTATCCCAAAATATTGATAATTCATCGATAAATACCTCTAAACAATCCCCCACCATGTCTATGAAGATTTCCATCATGCACCGTTGGAAGGTACTAGGGGCATTATATAACCCAAAGGGAATTCACTTGAAGGAAAAAGTGCCGAATAGACAAGTGAAAGTTGTTTTTACTTGATCCTTTAGGGAGAAATCAATTTGATTATACCTTGATAATCCATCTAGGAATTAATAGAATTGATGACCCACCATTCGCTCGAGGACTTGATCAATAAAGGGAAAGTGGAAATGGTTTTTCTTAGTACAAGAGTTGAGCTTCCTATAGTCAATGAAAACTCTCCATCCACTAATGACCCTTATGGGGAGAAGGTAAACATACTCATTGGTGATCACAATAATTCCATATTTCTTTAGGAAAACTTAAATTGGTCTTAACCACTCATTCTCAACAATGAGGTAAATGATACCCACTTTCAACAACTTAAGAAGTTCTATCCTTACCAAATCCATAAGATTTGGATTGAGTCTCTGCTAAGGTTGATGACATGGTTTTGATTGCATCGATAAGGGGAATGTATAACTTAACCTGATAGAATATTTCCCTCAAATTTTCATTCATTTCTGGTTTAGATTTTCCTCTCATGCGTTGAGGGAATGGAGAGGGTTGTTTGAGTGTTTGGTGTGGTTGTGGTTCATTCACATTCTCATTGGGTTTTTTCAGAATTTGTTGGTTTTTATTCATCATTTTCATGTGTTGTTAAAGATTTTAATGGTTTTGGAATGATTTTTTCAGGTTTCTCTATGGATTTACCACTTCTTAAAATAGTCACTGCTTGTAGTTGTTCATGAGAGGGTTTTGTATAACTGGATTCCCCCTTTAAGGTTGAGTATGGGATCGCCTAAGTAGGCATGGGTGCCTTCCTAGTTTTAATGGTTTGTAGTTCATGTTTAAGGGATGATAATTCTGAGTTCATTTTCTCAATTTTTTTACACAACTACTCAAGGATTTGGAGAGGGATAGATTGGGTAGGGGCTTGTGTTGGTTAGTTTATCTGAGGAGGATACTTTGGTTGTTGTACTGGTTGTTGAATGGGTTTCTATATGGGTTGTTGGTATTGGATAGAAGGATGTTGGTATTGGACTGTTTGTGGTTGGAACTGGTTATGGTTTTGAAAATTTTGTGGAGGTTATGGGTTTGGTCCTTGTGGCTAACTAGGTTGTTGGTTATCTTTCCAAAAAAATCCTGTATGGTCATTGTACCTTGTATTGAAAGTGTTTTGGTACTATGGATTCTGAAATTTTAGAGCCTTGAAATTCACTGGTGGTCCTCTTAAAATAAAATCTTTAATGGAAGGTATGGTTGGGAAGTTGTCAGTCTTACGGTCATGTTTGTCACAAATTGTGCATACAGGGTCAACAATTTGAATTTCATGGACCTTCCTAAGATCAATCTCTTTGACCTTCCTAGTGAGTGCAGTAAGTTTTTCCCTAAGGCTTTCCTCCTCCCTAAGTGTGTGAATTCCACCAGATTTTGGTGTCTTATCATAGTAAGGTGATGTTCCCCATGTTTGGTTTTGTTTGGACAGTCCTTCTAGATACTCATAAGTATCATTTGGGGCTTTGTTTTTGAAGGTCCCATTACACATCATGTCAATAAATTGTTTGTTTCCCGGACCTAACCCTTCATTGAAAATTCAAACCTATTCTGGGATTGAAAATCCATGGTGAGGTACAATGTTGAGTGTGTCTTTAATCCTTTCCCATGTTTCATAAAATGAATCCCCTTATTTTTCAAAAAAGTTTTGGATTCTCTTTTTAAGTGATTTTTTTATGGGGGAAGTATTTTTTGTAGAATTATCTTTTCAATTAGTCCCAAGAGTGGATTTATGTGGTTTTCAGATTGTTTAACCAATTATTTGCTCAATCCTTAAGTGAAAAAGGAAATAACCTCATCTTAGCTGAATCAAGTTGATATGGTGGGCACATGGTTTCAACAATGTCATTGAACTCTGTGACATGAAGGTATGACATTTCTAAGTCCATCCCGTGGAAGGTTAGAAGGTGGTTTAGGACATGAGGTTTGAATTCATAGTGGGATTATCCTAGGTAAGCATGCCTAATAAAATATGGTGCATTGGTTCAGGTAGGTGTGAGGTAGTCTTTCATGGTTTGATCGACTGCATTCCTCAAGTTTGGGGTTGCCTCATTTAGAATTTCATTTTGGTTCCCACCCAGGTTTATGACTTAATTTCTTTGAAAACTCTCCATTGAAATTGGATCAATTTTTTAATATGAAGTATTGGTAATATTTGTATCTAATGGGAAGATATCCCTTGGTGTTCTTGACTCCCCAAACTCTGGACTATCTACCCTAACAAGATGATTTGATTGGTCATGGGTATAAGCGGACATGTGCCAAGAAAAGTGAAAAACAAAAGAAAGGGGAAAAGATAAGAGATGTTGAGGTGAGAAAATAGAAATGTGGGATAATAGAATGGGTTTTGAGATTAATTACTTGGTCTCCTTCAATGGTTCCAAAATTTGGTCTTTCCCAAATTTACCCAAGTTTTTAGGGTTAAGCGGTCGCTTGTAGTGTAGCTTGGGTTGTCGAATCCTCAGATACCTAAGAAGAAACCTATAGACACGTACATTCTATGAATTTTTTTTGAATATGGAGTGTCTGAATTTGTATTGATTTTATATGGTTTTAAGTGAACACTAATATACTTAAGTGTATTCAATTTAAAATAATGAGTTTATCCTGGGTTATCACTTGGTCTGGATTGGATGCATTCCTTTTTCAACTATTTCAATTTCTTATGTTTGAGATGAGTTCATTTAAGAAGATAAAAAAATAACAATTACTAGTTTAATACCCACAAAACCAAATACTAATCAACTATACACTTGTAGGATCAAAGTTTTGAGCACTCCAAGGTAAATGTTTGTATTATCACTTGAAGTGTGTGGCCTTAAATTCAAAAAGGACGAAGGAGTTTAAAGATCGCCAAACAAAATTCCCAATTAAAAGAAGTGATTATACATTAATGTAGTGAGAAATGATATCCAATACATACCCTTGGTACTCCCTTGGATCAACCTATAAGAGGGTTATCCCTCCATTGATGCTATGGTTTCAATGGAAGTGAGAAGTAGACTCACGAGGGAGGAATTGAAGAAGTAAAAAAAAAACAATGAAATAACAATCACTCCACAATTGTGTGATAATTTCATAAGGTTTGGTGTGAATAAACTCACAAATTTAGGCAAATATATCAATTTGATATGAATAATAAAAGAATAATAGTATAAATATAAATTTTATTAAGAAACTAAGGTGAATTAGAAAAACTTACATGTGAAAGACAAACTCAAGACAAAAAAATTGCAACATAACATTACAATGAAACAAAGCACCAAAAATCATCAAATACTCCACCACCACAGCCTTAAATAGGAATTTTTTAAGCCTTTTTTATATCCTCTAATAGTTTAAGTCATCCCACTTGAGTATGGTAGGATTAGGGTGGTGGAAAGTTTGTGGAATTTGATCTTTTCCACCCTTTACCTGGATTGGGATCCAGCTTGCATCCACCAAATAGAGGCACCGAAATGACCTTATAAATAACCAAATTGGAGTGGTATATAGAATAAAAAAATTAAGATACGTATTTTACCTAAATTTTTGTAAAATATCATCCTAAAAGAGTTTTTGGTTTGTGAGATATGATTAAATTGGTGGGATGTTTTTCTGGGCCACAGAATCCAACCCAGAATTGCATCTTCAACTTGGACCATCTAGAACTCCATTAAAACATCCGAATTAGCTTAGGAGACTTTTGAATTAAATGTTCCCCATGATGTATTATATCTCCAGTTTAATTTTTAGAATCATTGGACTTGAATATTGTCTTCTATAATACTTTTATTGGGTTGTTGTCGAGTTCACTTTTCCCAGAATGTTCTTGGTTCAAGGCCCATTTTGGTGGTCTTCCAATGAGAATGTTCAAGTACTCCAAAAGTATGAATTGTTCCTTATATCACAGGATACCTGAAAATAAAATATGAAAATAAAATAAAGGCCATTTGGTGTTTTATGAGGTGTTCAAAAATGTACCATGCAATAGTGTATTTTAAGAAGGAATTACAATCATAATGTGAATTAATGTTCAACTTGCAAAATGAACAAAAAATGGTGTTTTTGAATAATGAAGCACATGAATATTATAATATAATAAATTAATATTATCCTATTTGAGAGGATAATCACACCCCCAACATGAGTTTTTCTAGTCTCAAGCAAAATGTATCTAAAAAATATGAAATTTGAATTCCCTTTTCCAAAAACATTTTAATACACAATACTCACCAAAAGACCTCATACCAAAAAATTATAAAACCCATAAAAATAATTTAATAAATCTAGGTACAGAGGCATATCCTAAGACCAATACCATTCCTTTGTTCAAATTCATCGCCATATTTTATCCTATTTTAATTAATCATGATGAAGTGTTGGGCTTCATAATAGACACGAGGGATCTTCTTTATTCCAGGGTGAAAAGATGGAAGCACTAGGTGGAATCAAATTTTAATATTAAGATGAGTATTAATTTTTTCAATTTTTCAATTTTTTTATGTTTTTTTGTTTCAATTTTTCCATGGTAATTGAAATTGAACTCATTCGAGTCAACCCATGTAGTAAGACTTTTCCGATGACTCCCAGGCTCAAAAACCTTAGGGCACCATGTGAAACTCACATACTTGGGAATCATCTTGAGTTTAATAAAAAAAACCACAAATAGAGGTAAAATTCCCAGATCTGGGCCATAAAACTATAGAGTCATGATCCCCAAGTGCTGAAAGCCACACATTGGGTCAATCCATTACTCTACACGCAATTGATTTTGTTTGTCTTTATTTTTTTTTGATTTTTTTGAAGACTCGTGTTAAAATTAAAATTATCACCAAACCTATTCCATTTATTATGGGACCCCAAGAACTCAAACTTATTCTCCACAATCTAGAGGATGTGCATTGTGTTTTTTATTAAACAGATAAAAATATAAACGGTGAAAAATCACATTGGACAATTGCACTTTCCAAAATCTATGCACATGAACTTAAACTTGAATTAAAATCAGAATCAATGCATGAAAAATTATTTGATATTCAATTTCAAAGTATTCAATGTGTATTATCATATTCAAGGTTAAAGAAAATTTTCTTTCCATACATTTTTTATGTACACAAAAGTAATTTTTTTTCTTTCTTTTCACCCCCAACTTAGAATAACATTGTCCCTAGTATTTAAAGAAAAGAAAACCTAGAAGTGGGTAGAGGATAGGAGTTCAAAGAGGACATTGAAAATGAGAATTATGGAATTAATTCACCTGGTGGTTAAAGTTTATTTTCATGATGCTCCAATTTAATCCTTTGATATCCATGTCACTCATAGAGTTCCATAGTGGAATAAGGAAAAAAAAACAAACAGACAAAACAATATATATATATATATATATTTATATAAAATAAAATATAAGTATATATACAAAAATTATAGAATAAGGAAGCACTATAATCTATAGGTCAATGTAAAGCCTGTGCCCTTGCGTCCCTTCAGTCCTGGGTTCGAGTCCCCGCAACTTCATCGGTTGTGACGGGGTTTTTACCACGACCTACGATGTGACCTTTTAATTATTTTTAATTATTTTTTGTATTTTTATTTTAACCTACAAACACATAAAAATAAAATAAAATAAACTGATGATATATTGTCTTCTTTTTAAATTTCTTGGTAAGGTATTACTTAGGGATCACACCACGTGACACAGATAAATACTGCGCTCCCCTTTCATACCCATCCATACTCATAATATAATAATAGGTCAACAGTCTAAGGTACTTTCATATTCAGAGTTGATTGATTAAGTATTTTTTAAATCAAAATGATTCATTAATATTATTTGAAAAATAAATATGGTTCACAATGATTGGAAACATGAAAACCACAGGTTGCCTCCCATGAAACGCTTTTGTTTAACATCACTAGCTCGACTTAGACCCTTAATATTTTAAGTATTTTCCTCATCTAAGGTTGGTTCACACAAGTATTCATCAAATTCATGTTTTTAGAATAATTAAATGAATGGTTTGACTCTATGACCATTAAATTTAATGGTTTGATCATTGGTGGGATCTTGAATTTCTAAAACCCCATGGGGGGACACCTTATGCACTATGTATGGACTTGACCATATGGACCTAAAATTTCCTGACTGTAAATGAAGTTTAGAACTATACAAAATAATAGGTTTACCTGGTATAATGTGTTTGGTTTTAATATTTCTATATTGGTAGGCTTGTACTTTACCTTTATTGACCCTTGATTTTTCATAAGCTTCCATCCTAAGTTCCTCAAGTTTATTGAGATCTAGTTTACTTTTTGTTTCAACCAATGAGAGGTCATAATTCATTTTCTTAATTTCCCAAAAGGCCTTATGTTTAATCTCCCTTATAAAATGGCATGCTTTACCATAAACCAACCTATATGGGGACATTTCTAAAATGGTTTTAAATGCACTTCGATAGGACCAAAGAGCATATAAGAGTTTTCTCAACCAATCTTTCCTAGATAGATTAATAGTTTTGTCAAGATTTTTTTTTGATTTATCGATTGGATAACCCAGCTTGGCCATTGGTCTGTGGGTGGTAAACAGTGGTCACTTTGTGAGAAATTCCATACTTTTCCATGAGTGCTGAGAATATATGATTTAAAAAATGAGTTCCATGATCACTAATGATAGCCTGAGGAATTCAAAATCTATAGAGGATGTTTTCCTTGAGAAATATAATCATAGTTTTATGATCATTGGATTTTGTAGGAATGGACTCAACCCATTTTGAGACATAATCAACAGCTAAAAGAATGTACATACATCCCCTAGATTTTGGGAAGAGACCCATGAAATCGATTCTCTATAAGTCAAAGATTTCAATCATTAATATGGGAGTGAGTGGTATTTGATTCCTTTTTGTGATGGGCCATACTTTTTGACACCTAGGAAAACTTTTGAAAAAATGTGTATGAGTCCCTTGAGAGGGTGAGCTATAAGAGACCACACTGAAGAACCTTAACAGAAGTTTTCTTAGAGGAAAAGTGACCTCCACATGCATCACTATGATAGAATTTAAGGATAGACTCTAGTTTAGATTCTAGGACACACCACCTAATTACTTGGTTAGGAAAGAACTTATAGAGGTATGGATCATAAAAAACATAGTTCCTAACATAAGAAAGGAATTTCATTCTAACTTGAGTCCCAAAGAATTTTGGAATGACTCCTGTAACTAAGAAGTTGGATATGTCGGCATACTAAGGGCGATCACTCAAAAAGTATAGGTGTTCATCAGGAAATGAATCAGACACATAAAGGTGAGATAATTTGTCATTAAATTCTACCCTAGAGAGATGATAAACTACAACATTTTCAACACCCTTTTTGTCCTTGATTGTGAGGTCAAATTATTATAAGATAATGACCCACCTAATCAGTCTATCCTTAGCATCTTGTTTATGGAAGAGGTATTTGAGTACAGAATGGTTAATAAACATAGTAATGGGGGATCCTAAGAGGTAGGAACTAAAGTTTTCTAAGGAAAACATAATAGAAAGTAACTCCTTCTTAGTAGTGGTGTACTTGATTTGGGAATCATTTAAGTATTTTCTTGCATAAGAAATTACATAAGGAGTTTTATCACAACGTTTTCCTAACACTTCTCCTACATCAAAGTCACTCACATCACACATGAGCTCTAATAGAAGTTTCCAATTGAGATATTTCATGATAGGTGGAGAGATAAGAGATGACTTGAGTGTAGATAATGATTTATCATAGCTTTCTATCCATAAAAATGGAGCATCTTTCACTAACAGAGCACAAAGTGGTCATGAAATAGAGTTGAAATTACTAATAAACCTTCTATAGAAACCAGCATGTCCTAAGAAGGACCTCACTTCCTTGACAGTTTTAGGAGAGGGTAAGTTATGAATGATATCTACCTTAGCTTTATCAACTTCAATCCCTCTACCAGAGACCAGATGGACTAGAACAAGTTCTTACTTTACCATGAAATAGATTTTTCATAATTTAGGATGTGATTATTATCCTCACATCTTTAAAAATTACTTTCAACATTCATAAGTAATCCCTAAAAAGTATCCCCAAATATTGTGAAGTCATCCATAAATAACTCTAAACAATACCCCACCATGTCTGAGAAGATTTCCATCATGCAGCCCTGGAAGGTACCATGGGCATTACATAACCCAAAGGGCATGCGCTTGAAGAAAAATGTGATGAATAGACCAGTGAAGGTTGTTTTTTCTTGATTTAATAAGGAGACGTCGATCTGATTATACCATGAGAATCCATCTAGGAAGCAGTATAATTGATGACCCGCCACTCGCTCGAGGACTTGATCAATAAAGGGAAAGGGGAAATGGTCTTTTTTGGCACAAGAGTTGATCTTCCTATAGTTAATTCAGACTCTCCATCCACTATTAATCCTTATAGGGAGAAGGTCACCATCCTCATTGGTGATCATAGTAATTCCATCTTTCTTTGGGACAACTTGAATTGGGCTTACCCACTCACTCTCAGCAATGAGGTAGATGATACCCACTTTCAACAACTTAATAAGTTATCTCCTTACCACATCCATAAGATTTGGATTGATTCTACACTATGGTTGAGGACATGGTTTATATTTCATTGAGAATTTGAATGTTCAACTTAACCTAAGAGAATATTTCCCTCAAAATTTCATTCGTTTCTAGTTTATATTTTCCTCTCATGTATTGAGGTAAGGGAGAAAGTTGTTTGAGTGTTTGGTGTGGTTGTGGTTATTCACATTCTCATTGGGTTTTTCAGAATTTTTGGGTGGTTATTCATCATTTTCATGTGTTTTTTGAATATTTTAATGGTTATTTAATGAATTTTCCATGGATTTCCCACTTCTTAAAATAGTCACTGCTTTTAGTTGTTCATGAGAGGGTTGTGTGTAACTGGATTCTCCCCTTAAGGTTGAGGATGGGATCTCCTGATTAGGCATGGGCGCTTTACAAGTTTTAATGGTTTTTAGTTCATGTTTAAGGTATGAGACTTCTAAGTTCATTTTATCCATTTTTTACACAACTACTCAAGTATTGGGAGAGGGACAAATTGGGTATGGGCTTGTGTTACTTGGTTTATCCCAAGAGGATACTTTGGTTGTTGGAATGGTTATTGATTGGGTTGCTAAATGTGTTGTTGGTGTTAGATAGGAGAATGTTGGTATTGTAATGGTTGTGGTTGGATTTGGTTATGGTTTTGAAAATTTTGTAGAGGGCATGGGTTTGGTCCTTGTGGCTGACTAGGTTGTTGGTTATCTTTTCAACGAAATCCTGGATAGTCATTGTACCTTGGATTGAAAGTGTTTTAGTACCGTGGATTCTGAATTTCATATCATTGACCTCCACTAGTGGTCCTCCTAAAATAACATATTTAATTAAAGGGATGGTTGGGAATTTTTCGGTCTTTTGTTCATATTTTTCACAAATTGTACAAACAGGGTCAACATTTTGAATTTCATAGACCTTCTTAAGATCAATATCCTCGACCTTCTTAGTGAGTGAAGAAATTTTTTTCGTAAGGATTTCCTCCTCACTAAGTGTGTGAATTCCACTAGATTTGGATGGATTCTCATAGTAAGGTGATGTTCCCCACGTTTGGTTTTGTTTGGACAGTCCTTCCAGATACTCGTAATCATCATTTGGGGCTTTGTTTTTGAAGGTCCCATTACACATCATGTCAATGAATTGTTTGTTTACCAGACCTAAACCTTCATATAAAATTTGAACCTATTCTAGGATTAAAAATACATGGTGAGGTACCATGTTGAGTGTGTCTTTGAACCTTTACCATGTTTCATAAAATGTCTCCCCTTCTTTTTCAAAAAAATTCTAGAGACTCTTTTTAAGTGTAATTGTTTTGTGATGGTGGAAGTATTTTTTATAGAATTATATTTTCAATTGGTCCCAAGAGTGGATTGATGTAGGGATCATATTTTTTAACCAATTATTTTCTTGATCCTTAAGTGATAAAGGAAAGAGCCTCATCTTAGCTGACTTAAGTTGATGTGGTGGGAACATGGTTTCAACAATGTTGTTGAACTCTTTGACATGAAGGTATGTCATTTCTGACTCCATCTCATGGAAGGTTGGAATGTGGTTTAGGAAATTAGGTTTTAATACATAGTGTGATTCTCCTAGGGTATCATTCCTAATTCAAGAGGGATCATTGGTCTAGGCAGGTGTGAGGTAGTCATTCATGGTTTGATCGACTGCATTCCTCAAGTTTGGGGCTGCCTCATTTGGATTTCCATTTTGGTTCCCACTTGGGCTTATGAGTTGATTTATTTGAAGACCCTCCATTGAAATTGGATCAATTTTGAATTCGGGGTATTAAGAATATTTTTATCTAATGGGAAAATACCCCTTAGTGTTCTTGACTCCCAACCTCTAGACTATCCACCATAACAAGACAATTTGATTAGTCATGGGTATAGGCGGACCTACGCCAAGAAAAGTGAAAAACAAAAAAAGGGAAAAGATAAGAGAAGTTGAGGTGATAAAAGAGAAATGTGGGAGAATATAATGGGTGTTGAGATGAATTAATTGGGTCCCCAGCAATGGCGCCAAAATTTGGTCTCGCCCAAATTTACCCAAGTTTTTAGGGTTAAGCGGACACTTGTAGTGTTGCTTGGGTTGTCGAATCCTTAGAGACCTAAGAAGAAACCTATAGTCATGTAAATTCTATGAACTATTTTTGGATTTGAAGTGGACAAATTTGGGTTGATTTTAGATGGGTTAAAGTGAACACTAAGAGACTTAAGTTAATTCAATTTAAAAGAATGAGTTGATCCAAGGTTATCACTTGGGGTGGGTTGGATGTATTCTTTTTTTAACTATTTTAATTTCTTATATTTAAGATAAGTTCATTTAAGAAGATCAAATAACATAATAACTTACTAGTTTAATACCTACAAACCCTAATACTAATCACCTATACACTTTGAGGATCAATGTTTTGAGCACTCCAAGGTAAAGGTTTGTATTATCACTTGAAGTATGTGGCCTTAAATTCAATAGGGACGAAGGAGTTTAAAGATCATCAAAAAAAATTATCAATTAAAATAAGTGATTATACATTAATGGAGTGAGAAATAACATCCAATAAAACCCCTTTATACTCACTTGTATCAACCCATAAGTGGGTTAGCCCTCCATTTATGATATGGTTTCAATGGAAGTGGGAAGTAGACTCTTGATGGAGGAATTGAAGAAGTAAAAAAACAATGAAATAAGGATCACTCCACCGTTGTGTGATAATTTCACAAGGTTTGGTGTGAATAAATTCACACATTGAGGAAATGGTATAAATTTTATATGAAGAATAAAATAATAATAGGATAAAAATAACTTTTATTAAGAAACTAAGGTGAATTAGAACAACTTACATGTGAAAGACAAACCCAAGACAAAAAAACCGTAACATAACATTACAATGAAACAAAGCACCAAAGATCATCAAATACTCCACCACCATAGCCTTAAATAGAAATTTTAGAAGAATTGGTTCAATCCTAAAATAGTACAAGTCACCCCACTTGAGTATGGTAGGCTTAGGGTGGTGGAAAGTTTGTGGAATTTGATCTTTTCCACCCATTACCCGGATTGGGATCTATCTTGCATCCACCGAATAGATGTGACTAAATTCCATTCTATATGAAATAATTGGAGTGGATAATAGAAGAAGAAAATAAATATAAGTATGTTACCTAACTATATGTATAATTTCAGCCTAAAATAGTTTCTGGTTTTCGAGATATGATTAAATTTGTGGGCTATTTTTTTATTCCATAGAATCTGGCCCAGAATTGAATCTTCAACTTGGGCTACCTGGAACTCTATTAAAACATCCAAATTAGCTTGGTAAACTATTTAATGAAAATTTCCCCATTATTTATTATATCTCCAGTTTAATTTTTAGAATCATTGGACTTGAAACTTGTCCTCTATAGTTCTTTTATTGGGCTGTTGTCCAGTTCACTTCACCCAGAATGTTCTTAGTTCAAGGCCCATTTTGGTGGTATTCCAATGGGAATCTTCAAGTAATACAAAAGTATGAATTGTTCCTTATATCATGGGAGACATGAAAATAAAATATTAAAATAAAATAAAGACCATTTGGTGTTTTATGAGGTGTTCAAAAATGTATAATGCAATAATAAATTTTAAGAAGGAATTACAATCATAATGTGAATAAATGTTCAATTTGAAAAATGCACTAAAAATGGTGTTTTTGAATAATTAAGCACATGAATATTATAATATAATAAATTAATATTATTTTATTTCAGTGAATAATCAACATAACAATAGGAAACATGGTGATATTGCTTTATGTGATATATAAAGAATGAAGAGAATGCTACTGAACAGGTATATCATGACCAACATTATGGAGATAAAATTTACAATGTTGGCACAATATTAAGGAGTTTCTACACACATTGATATCTGGCACATGCATCACAATGCATGAAAATTTTCATTATTTATTATCCTACCAACTACTGTAGAAGTGGCGAGCAGGGTCAAACCACAGAGAGAATGTGAGTAGACACTAGAAATGTCCTCTTGGAGGAATGTTTAGGTAGATGGGATTTAATTGTGTGATTAACAACTAAGTTCTAAAAACTAAATGACTATTTTAAAAATGACTATTTAAATTGACTAAAGTTATCTAAGTGAACTAAGCTATGAAATAAACTGGCGGAGATGGAAGTGTCAGAGTTGTGACGTCCGTTCAAGTGCATGCAATGTCAATTATTTAATTCCCACATTTGAATATTTATTTATTCAATCATCACCGATTCCAAATTTAATCAAAATACTATCTGGTCTTGTTCTATAATGTTAGACAATATTATAATGTTTACACAAATTATCCGTCATTTCATTCTCTGTCCTGACGAATAGTTTGCGCGTCATTATAGCACTGAATCTTTAAAGACCTATAAATTTCAAGGAAATTTTTTTCTTAATTTATTTGGGATTTTACGAGTACACAATTTCTGATGAACCCTGATTCCGAGGCCCGGTGTGCCCAGAATCAATTTCCAAAGTTTAGCTCAGGTACATTTAGTGAATGAATGAGTGAGTTTTCCTAACTTTTGAACCGGTGCTTGGAATCAAAATCCGAGGGCACCCATGAAACCACAATGCCTGTAATTACTTAGGGAGACTTTTTCTGGAGTTGCGTTTGCTCGGGTGGTGTTGTTAAATAAATGGGTTAACTGAAGATTGAAATAAAATTTGCACTACAATTTTATTTCTATTCTAAGTAATTATAACCTATGTGTAGAAGTTGGGGTGGGACCCACTACATCCTAACTCCACTTGGAAGGATATTAGTGAGGTGGGGCCCACACGAGCCCCACCCCTTCAATTCCCCTAAACCCCCTCTTAAATTTTGGCAACCCCCCTTAAAATTGTAACTCTTCCACATTAATGCATGCCAATTAAACACCTAATTAATTTGACAACACATGTTTAATTAATTAGGTGAATTCAAGTTTTGAATTTTGAAAAATGTTGGGATGAGTAATAAAATAAGGCAAAAGCCTTATTTTATTATTGTTGTATCGTTGTGTGGAGTTCTTGGGAGATAATTCTCTAAGTTTGAAGAACGTGAAGAACGCCAAGGATTCGACGAAGAACGCCATCTCCGCAAGGAGAGATCGACAAGCCGTCTCTTCTTCTCTTCGCAGCTGGTGTGTGACGACGTTCCCTTATTCGACGCACCTTCCTTTATTCTTATTCCCGCATCAAAGAAAGGGAAACACCATTTCTTCCTCGGATGAACTCCGTCATCATATACGGAGCCTTCCCCCGCGACGCCGTCTTCTGCGATGCAAGCTTCCGCGAATTCTTCTTCGAGGTAAGGGTTTGATTTTACGTTTGTGGTTATTTATGGCCTTCATCGTTAAATAGCCTCTTGTTATCAAATTAACGGGAGGAGGTCAGACCGCACAAACACTGCCGACCCACCTCCCCTTTGTTGTTGTACTTTGTTATGTATTGGAACGGAGGCGACGCGGTACCGTCGCACCGCGCAAAAACGAAGGAACCGCGACCGGTGCGGACCGCGACCCCGTCGCGCCGTGCTGTTGAGACCGAAAGGGGCCGCGGCTGGAGTCGGGCCACGGCGCCGCGCCAGAGCTTCATGGAGGGCTGTGGCTGGGGCGGGCCGCGGCGAAGGGGCGCATCACCGTCGTGCCGCGTCGGTCGGAAAAGGGCCGCGGCCTAAGGCCGCGGTGGTGCAGAGGGCGGCGGCCGGAACCGCCGGTGCTACAGGAGGCGGGACTAACAGGTCCCGCGTGGCACAACCATCCGGACGGATCCGGGAAAACCGGGGGTTTGAACCCCCGGTCAACGCAGCAAGGGCGGACCCCCCGCGGGTCCGCCGTTCGGTTCGAAGGGGGCGACGGCCTCCCCCCCCTTTCGCGTCCGCTGAGCACGCGGGCGCCCGCACCGGGCCGAACCGTCCGGGCCAGGCCGCCCATGCCGGGCCGGACCCCCATGTCGGGCCGCACCCAACCGGGCCGGACTCAGACCCGGGTCGGGTCGACCCGGTTCGGGCCAACCCAGGGTTATCGGGCCGGGTCGGACCGGGCCCGAACCCCCTATTTTCGGATAGATCCGTTCAAACGCCCATAACTTGGGATACGAACCTCCGATCGACGCAACGTTAGTTGCGTAGCGATCCTTGGATCGAGATAGTCGTTTCGATATATTAAACTCAAGGTTTTGAAGAACTTTGGGTACATCCGGGTTGGTTCGAACACGAAACCAACCGGGCCCTCGGAGCGGAAGCACTTATAACTTGAGCTCCGGACGTCCGTTTGACATGCCATCGACTTTGTTGGATTCCTCTTAGTGAGACGGTTCTTTTGGATTACTCCGATAAAGTTTTTAATGTAGTTGGAGTACGTTCGGGTTGGTTTTAGCTTAAAAACCAACCGGGCCCCTGGGACGAAAAGACCAATAACTCTCAGACCGGGCGTTCGATTGACGCCCCGTCTGTCACGTTGAGTTCCTTTTGACAAGATGGAACTTTGGGATACATCATATCAGGAATATGTGTCATTTGATGTATCGAACCCCCCTTGGATCATGGAGCGGACCCTCCCGGAATCGAGCTTGCCGTGTGCGGGAACCCTAGAGCTGGCTGCGACTACGACGACGATGATGACTGCACTGGGATCCTCCGTGGGTTCAGCAGCGATGATGACCGTACTGGAATCCTCCGTGGGTTCGATGGAGATGACTACTGTTCTTGTATCCTATGTGGGTCCGACAGTACTTGACTACCGTTCTTTTATCCTACGTGGGTCCGGCAGTATTTGACTCTGTACTTGTATCCTACATGGGTTCGGCAGAGTAGCTGGTCTTGTATCCTTTGTGGGTCCGATAGCTTAGCTGGTCTTGTATCCTATGTGGGTCCGATAGCTTAGATGAATCAATGGCTACATCTGATCATCTCTATCATCTTACGAAGAAGTATACCTGTGTGAGCTGAGTCTTGACTTTCAATCACTATCTTCGATATGATTGTTTTGCTATCCTGTGTGGATTGGGTTGTGTTATCCTATGTGGATTGGATTGTGCTTTCCTATGTGGACTAGATCGAACTAGGGCTCGGATGTTGGAGCCAAACTGGAATTGATGACTTAGGTATATGTATGGGCATATACCTAAGTAGAGTTGGTTGTTACTTTGTGATTGTATCATTCCTTTGTGGTTTATCCTTCATGGATTCTGGGAGACCTTCGGGGGTCTCGGGGTCCCTACTGAGTAGTGTATACTCACCCCTGCACGGCCTATGCCCGTAATACATTGTGTTGGATGCAGACGACAGACAGCGCTGATCGAGGTAGGAGCTCGTGGAGCTGGACGGTACCTGGAGGTGGATCACTGGATGAGACGTACATGAAGCGGACGGCTGGAGCCGAGGAGATGAGGAGACTATCTGCACCCACCATTCAGGTGGTATTTCCAGAGGACGGCTCTATGTTGCTGCTTTACTTTTCTGCTGCTGTACGCTCTTTTCAGTTGTACTTTACTTTCAGTTGTGTTTGTATACTGGCCCATTTACTTTCCAGCACTTACTATTGTACTCAGTTTACTTAGTGTTTACTTATTCTTACATACTCTGTGGTGTTTTGTTTTCTTACATAAAGGCAATGCCTTCCCTTATATCGGGATTTACGCCTTTGGTGCTAGTCGCCAGCCCATGGCCTATGGAAGGCGGGCTTGGGGTAGTCACGACACGGGTCCCGAGGACGGGTCGTGACAAATTGGTATCAGAGGAGTTCGGTTCTACCACAGAACTTGGGACTCTGATCGTTCTTCTATGTGAAGCAATAGTGTTAATGGTATTGAGTGTGGTTATCAGTCCAAGGAGTCCAATGTTGGTGCGGCGGCCGACGTATCCATACACCAGGACCCTGACTTCTGATTTCTGACTCAGTGCACGAAAACATTGATTGCATGTGTGTTTCAAAAGTTTTCTTTGTGATTAATTTGTGTCGGCTCACCAAGTATACTTTATTGACTGTGGCGCACCTGTTTCTTTTCAGGATGGCCCCACGATGGCAGCCATCTAGGGTTCCGAGCTTTGTATGAGACGACAACCCACCGAGCGACGAGGCCTCGGTGCAGGGCCCTATTACAGCGGAGGCACCAGTGGTACCTCTACCCACCGAGCCACCGATGCCACTAGCCCCAGCCACTGAGATTGCACGTCTCCTTAGTGAACTGCACGAGTTTCAGCGTCAGAGACCGCCCAGGTTCCATGGGGAGACGGACCCTCAGGCAGCCGAGGATTGGCTGGAGGCTGTTGTACAAGTTTTCAGGTTAGTGGGGACACTAGCTGACCTCATGGTGATCCTTGCAGTGAGTCTCCTACACGCGGCATCAGGTATATGGTGGAGCCTGATGCTCCAGGTGCACGACGAGGCATCTCTCCTTTGGTCAGACTTTGGGATCCTCTTTCACTCGGAGTTCGTCCCAGCCACCCTCCGTGCAGTGCACATTCAGGAGCTACTACAGCTGCGGTAGGGCAACATGATGGTAGCCCAGTACTCAGTGAGATTTACCGATCACTCGTGTTATTCCACGGACATGGTACAGGACCCATTCTTCCGGGCCTGGACCTTTGAGTAGGGACTGAGGCATGAGATCAGGGCATCGATGATCTCCCTCGGCATTCCGATGCAGGTAGGAGTACTAGAGCGATCCCTTCTCGTAGAGAGATTTCTTGCTGAGCCTACACCAGCAGCGAGACCTACTGCAGGGCGGCTTATAGCTGAGTCTTCTGCATTTGGCAGTCAACGGATGTCATAGGGGTCCAAGTGGACCAGACCTTCTGGCAGATGACCTCAGGACACTGGCTCAGAGGTGTGGGGAACACGGCACAGAGCCAGTCTTACGAGGAGCAGAAAATGCTATGCATGCGGCGGGCAGGGCCACATGGCTCGTGACTGCCCGACCCACCGTGCAGAGAAGCAACAGACGGTTGAGGGACCACCTAGGCAGAGACATAGGTTTGACCGTGGCGGTCCGCAGGGAGCAGGCGGACGAGGTATAGGAGCCGGCCGAGCAGCAGGTGGTGGGTGACGCTTTGAGGCTCTACCACCACCACCACTAGAAGGTCCACCCCAACCACATGGAGCTGGCGGACAGAGGCAGGCTCAGCTTCAGGCAGTGGAGGCCTACGACCACGGTGCACCAGAGATGATTCGAGTTACTATCTGTGTCTAATCCACCCTTGCTGCAGTTCTTATAGACACAGGAGTGAGTCATTCTTTCATTGCTGCTGCCCTTGTTCGGAGCTCGGAGATTCCGACGGAGCCGTTGGCTTGATCCTTATGGCTAGAGACTCCTACGGGATCAGACTTGACGATAACGCACTGGTGCCAGCAGTGTGAGCTTACTCTAGGAGGCGAGAGCTTCGGCTGGGATCTTCTTGTATCGGAGTTGAGGCCTTACGACGTCATCTTGGGCATGGATTGGTTATCTACAGTTCATGCTCAGATAGACTGCATTAGGCGCAAGGTGTAGTGTGTTCGTACTGATGGGAGAAAGTTCAACTTCACCGGTGAGAAGGGAGCCTTTGTAGCACAGGATGGAATCACGCAGAGGAGAGGATATCCGATCACTCATCAGTTATCTAGCCTTATCCTAGGAGCAGTTGACGTGCGGAGTCTGAGTTTTCCTGTAGTGGTGGATCAGTATGCGGACGTTTTTCCTGACGATGTTTCAGGACTACCTCCTCGCAGAGAGGTAGACTTCTATATTGACCTGTACCCCGGGATAGCCCCGATATCCACTCCAGCATATTGGATGTCTCCCGCTGAGCTTCGAGAGCTACAAGTACAGCTGGAGGACTTGCAGGTCAAGGGATTCATCCGACCCAGTGTTTCACCCTAGGCTTCCCCAATTTTTGTTCGCCAAGAAGGCAGATGGGAGCTTGCGACTATGTGCCGATTACCGTCACCTAAACCAGGTGACCGTGAGGAACAAGTATCCGCTTCCGAGAATTGAAGACCTCTTTGATCAGCTCAAGGGAGCACGATGGTTCTCAAAGATAGACCTCAGGTCAGGCTATCATCAGCTCAGAGTTTGAGACGAGGATGTATAGAAGACGACATTCAGATGTCAGTATGGCCACTATGAGTTCTTGGTTATGCCTTTCGGCATAATGAATGCTCCATTAGTGTTCATGAGTCTCATGAACAGGATCTTTCAGCCTTACCTCGATCGATTTTTCGTAGTCTTCATCGATGACATATTGATTTACTCGACTACTGAGGAGGAGCACGCCTACCACTTGCGGGTTGTACTGGATACACTCCGAGAGAACCATCTTTATGGTAAGTGATGCACGCCTGTCGTGGGGCATGGCAAAACAATATTTTATTTACCTAAGTATAGTATAGCAGTTGATCCTAGGTAGTCTCCTGAAGAGGAGTGCACACAAAACAAGGTTGTCACTTTTTGTTGGTTTTCTTAAAAAGATTGGTTTTAACAAATGATAAAGATGATGATCGGATTGGGTTCGGCTAGACCTAGTGTTGTGCCATCATGGTTTCCAAATTTTATCTCTTCTTCTTCCTTAAACTGGTAAGAGAGAGATTCATCTACCGAATCCTCTCTCTCCCTTAGTCAGATAAATGTGATGAGAATTTTCCTTTCTAAAACCATAGATTGGTCTATACTCCTTCCAATGTGTTTAGGGTTGTAGAAGGTCTCTTGATTAATTAGAGAAATTCGAGACCTGGAATTGTTGTTCCCTAATAAACTAAGATTTCGACATACAATCCTACACACGTGCTTGACAACCGTCGAGCAATCACCACCCAACCCTAATCATGTTCCACCGTATACAGATTAGAATTGGGTGGAGGGAGATGTGATCATCAACCAAAGCAATTTATAATTTCATAATAAAAACCTTAACACAACCGCATTTGGAATTTAATACTGAATTAAGAATTGGAACCAGAAGAAGAAATAAGAACAAATTTTATTCATTTCAAGCACAAAAACTCAAACACAACACATAGGTCCAGCCTCCCCTCTTTCCGATCACTCAAATGAAACTACCCCTCCATGGATGGGGTAAGCGAGATAATGCGGGAGAGGAGATAAATTTTAAAATAAAATAAATAAAAAGAAAAATCTGAGAAGTTCTTCTCCTTGGTGTCCCAGAAGGAATGAGATGTAGAATGAGATGTGTTGAGGAGGAGGAGCTCTCCTCCTTTTATAGCCAGATTTCTGTCCTCCGAATGTTGTCACGTTTTGGACCCCATAAATGACCTCACAACGCATTGATCCCTTCTTAAATGTTTTTCATAATTGTCTTGGACGTGTCCCCTCAAAATCGCATCATATTTGGACAGGTATTCCGAGAGTTATGTCACTTTTACTCTGATAATTTATTCTGTCCAGTCAGAATCTCCAAAACGCCAAACCCCGAATTAGGAAGCTTTAATTGACCCTCAAACGGACGAATCCCGCGGTTCTTCCTCAATCAAAGATGCTCCAAAACTCCTTTCGCGTCTACTCACCGAATTTGAAAAGCTTTGGTCCCACAATGTGTGAGTTATGGATCCCACACCAAAACTAGTTAGAACTGGAAACAGTTTTCTTGAGCAAAATTGTGAGCTTCTTTTGAGCTTCCATATGGCTGATTAAGCTTTTAGTATAAAAATAGTAAATGAAGACCTGGATGTTTAGAATCTGGAAAAGAAATAATTTTTCAATTTGGATTAGTGTAGATATATTTATGTCCAAAATACGGAAATAATTTAAAACTGTTAAAAATCCAAAATGGCCAATTTTTACTATTCAGCTCAAAATAACACCAAAATCATAAAAATGAAACAATTAATCTTATAGGAACACTTTGGTGAGTTTAAAAAAATGATATTCAATATAAATTAATTGAAAATATTTTCTCTATCAATTCCCCCACACTTAAACTATTCTTGTCCTCAAGCATAAAATCTCAACATGGAATTCAAAGGGCACCAATGTCACCAATATTTAAATTTCAAATGGAATAAAATAAAATGATTATCAATGTACAATCAAATTTTCAAGTTCCACAAAAAATGACAATTTAATTTCCCATTTTTCAAAGAAACAATCAATTCATGCATCGTACTTTTCCCCTTTGAAAAATAATGAAGCTTCTCCTTTCATTCATTCAAGCTTCTCAATTTATTATTATTAAACATGCCAAATCATGACCTACCTCACTTTTAAATCTTTTCTCTCATCACTCATGATACAATTAATAGTGGAGTTATGCTCATATCATGAGAACATGTTCCTTACCCATAGGCTTGTAAAGTAACTACTTTCTCCACTTTGTAAAGAAAAAACACCCATAAAATCATGAGGACTTGAAATAAAGGTTCAAATGACTCTGTGGCTTAGGGTTGGTGGGTCAATGATTGAAATAATTTAAGGCCAGAAGTAGGAGGTTTGACTCTTATGTACAATGCATGATTAATCAAGTGAAAACACAAGATGAACCTCACTCAAATCCCCTTGAAATGTGAATCACAACACCACTCCCCTTTTAATGACATGGGTCATGAGTCAATAAATGATTACAAAGAATGATATCATCCAAGTTCTCCCTGTATTTTTGTAAAGCTCCAGAAAGGCACATCTTTGTTTTCTTTTTTTTTTTGTAAAGCTCCAGAAAGTCACAACTTTATTTTGAATTTTTTTTCTTTTTTTTTCTTTTTTTCATGGAGTACCGGATGAAATGAAAGAAGCATAATGAAATGATGACTCATGCCTAATTTTCTAATAATACATTGCCCAAAATGATGACGCACACATTACACCACCCAAAAATGATATATATCCCAAGGAACGCACACGAAAGGCCCTTCCCCCACACTAAAACTTGAAATAACCATGCAAAAATACTAAAAGTGCAGGTAGGTAAGGAAAAATTGGATTGTAATGTGGCTTAAACCTATAAGGCAATTCATGGAATCTAAGGGCTTACGAAGGATAAATGTAAAGGTGGGTCTTAGTATAAAATGTGGCTATACAAAGAGATGCCTCAATCATTTTAAATGTGGTTTTGTACAGTCATATCTTTGACAAGTTTCAATACAAGTTCTAGCAGGTGGCACGTCCCAAGATCACTCAAGAAATATGTTCAAGATAAAATAGGAAATATTTGGTCTAGAAATCCTATCAGGAATGAGAAAATTATATTGGACAATCACTGATGGCATGATTAATAATAACAAATTAATTCACAAGAATTTCAGAAATTCAAAGAATGAAAAATTGAAGGGAAATTTAATTTACATGAATCAATTAATTCCCTCAAATCATGAGTCCTTATTTCAATATCCGTGCTTCACTTTAATCATCCAATTATCCATTCTAATCATTCAATCTCATTAACATTGAAATCTAAAACATAGAATCACTGGATTTCTATGAAACTCAGGTCTCCTAGAGAAGTCAAGTAAAACATGAATTCAAGCGTGGGCATGCATTTTTTTTGATTAATTCTTTAAAAGACTAAAAATGTAGGGAATAAAGTTGGATAATATAGAATTGAAACTCATACTCCCCTGTCAAATGGATCCTTTTCTTCACGACGTATAATCCCATGACACCCTCTTCATTAATGGACCTGAAAAAAATGAAAACAATTGATAGTGGAGGCCCGTTCAATCATGCTGGTAAATGACTAAGAAGACAAGTGGAAAATGGGGGAAAATGCGGGTTGCCTCCCAGTAGCGCCTTTGTTTAATGTCGTTGGATTGACAAAACAAAAAAAAAAACAAAACAAAAATCAATTTTTTTTAAAATCTACTGGACTACAAGATTCCCTCCCCCAAACTTAATTGATGCAGTGTACTCAATGCATTCAAATGGATTTAACATGTAAGAAGATTTGAAAATGAATCACATATCAAGAAAGTGTAAAGGAGAGGTATAACCAGATTTATTGGTAGTGCAACATTGAGTTAAGATCCTAAGTGTTGCACACTGATAACCTATGAAAAAGAACAAAATAAAACCTAAGACATTTATTAAATGAAACAACAACAGAAATAGGATGAGAAAAGAAGGACAGATCATGGTTTAATCCCCCAAGTGGGCCTTGGGTTTTGACTGCCTCCAGAGGGGCAGTTCTAATCGGTTATCCCCAATCTGATGGTGGGTGTGGTTTATTTGAGATGAACCACCACATGTGAATTTTCCCAATTTCCATGAGCAAATATTTCATGTAGAGAACCCCAAAGTATATAAGAAACTTCCCAACCCCCAAGAAAGAAAAAAGATAAAATTTGAGTTTAATAGTGAGAGGGAATAGAATAGAGGGGTTCTACCTATTGACTTTCATGGTGTTCTCCTCTATATGGTATGTAAATTGTTGTTGAGGAGGTAGTCGCACGACCATATACTCCATCTCTTCTTCTTCAATTACCACCACTTGAGTTTCCTCTTCTTTAACATCCATTGTCTCTTCCATTTGTGGTGTATCGTAAATTTCTGAGAAAGAGAAATCAGAAAACAATTCATCTTGAATAAGATTAAAACATGAAGAATTAATAAATAAATATTCCCTTTTAGATAATTCATCTTGGTAATTGATCTCTTTATGAAAATAAACCATGATCTTCTCTTGACTCCCTCTAATAAATGATCTACATGTTTGGGGAGATCCAGTTGTTCCTCTTTAGCTTCATCTTCTTTTTCATCGTCGTTCTCCAAGGAAACACATGTATTGGATGAATCTGTAAAATTAAAATAAGGGGAGGTAATACTTAATTCAGTTTCAATAAAATAAAAAGATAACGAGTTAATGGAATGATTATCTCCCTGAGTTTGTACGTCTTCAATCTCTTCTTCATTTGAAATCACCTCTTGGAGTTGAGTAGTAGAAGATATAGGCAGGTAGTCAGGCTCCACTATATCTTGGATCTCTATTGAAAAATCAGGGATGACTAATGGGGGATCTTCTTGGACCTTGGATACTTCATAAAATTCTGGAAAGTAATGGGAGAACTCATCTAGATTTCGTGCCATCGCTTCAAAAACATCTTCGTTCATGTCCTCCCTTATCCCATCTATGAATTCTTTGAATGTTTTCTTATCATTATTTGTTTTCCAAAATAACCTCACCTGTCTGACAATAGAAGAAACACCATCCTCTGTGGAAAAGGTCGATTCAATAATTGGTTCATTTATTGGTGGGTAATTGTTCCATGAATTAAAGAAATAGTCATTTGAAAACAACATGGAAAGTGTGTTTTTTTTAATTTGGAAAAAAAGTAAAATATTTACAATTTGATTGTGGCACTGCCTCCCCGGCAACGGCGCCAAGTTTGACGCATGCCTGTCGTGGGGCGTGGCAAAACAGTCTTTTATTTACCTAAGTATAGTATAGCATTTGATCCTAGGTAGTCTCCCGAAGAGGAGTGCACACAAAACAAGGTTGTCACTTTTTATTGGTTTTCTTAAAAAGATTGGTTTTAAAAAATGATAAAGATGATGATCGGATTGGGTTCGGCTAGACCTAGTGTTGTGCCAACATGGTTTCCAAATTTTATCTCTTCTTCTTCCTTAAACTGGTAAGAGAGAGATTCATCTACTGAGTCCTCTCTCTCCCTTAGTAAGATAAATGTGATGAGAATTTTCCTTTCTAAAACCTTAGATTGGTCTATCCTCCTTCCAATGTGTTTAGGGTTGTAGAAGGTCTCTTGATTAATTAGAGAAATCCCAGAACTAGAATTGTTGTTCCCTAATAAACCAAGATTTCGACATACAATCCTACACACGTTCTTGACAACCGTCGAGCAATCACCACCCAACCCTAATCATGTTCCACCGTATACAGATTAGAATTGGGTGGAGGGAGAAGTGATCATCGACCCAAGAAATTTATAATTTCAGAATAAAAACCTTAACACAACCGCATTTTGAATTTAATACTGAATTAATAATTGGAACCAGAAGAAGAAATAAGAACAAATTTTATTCTTTTCAAGCACAAAAACTCAAACACAACACATAGGTCCAGCCTCCCCTCTTTCCGATCACTCAAATGAAACTACCCCTCCATGGATGGGGTAAGTGAGATAATGCGGGAGAGGAGAGAAATTTTAAAATAAAATAAATAAAAGAAAAATCTGATAAGTTCTTCTCTTTGATGTCCCAGAAAGAATGGGATGGAGAATGAGATGTGTTGAGGAGGAGGAGCTCTCCTCCTTTTATAGCCAGATTTCTGTCCTACGAATGTTGTAGCATTTTGGAACCAATAAATGACCTCTTCATGCGTTGATCCCTTCTTAAATGTTGTTCATAATTTTCTTGTACGTCTCCCTTCAAAATCTCATCGGATTTGGACAGGTATTCCGAGAGTTATGGCCCTTTTACTCTGATCATTTATTCTATCCAGTCAGAATCTCCAAAACGCCAAACCCCGGATTAGGAAGATTTAATGGACCATCAAACGGACGAATCCCGCGGTTCTTCCTTAATCAAAGATGCTCCAAAACTTGTTGTGCGTCCACTCACCGAATTTGACAAGCTTTGGGCCCACAATGTATTAGTTATGGATCCCACACCAAAACTAGGCAGAACTGGAAACAGTTTTCTTGAGCAAACTTGTGAGCTTCTTTTGAGCTTCCATATGGCCGATTCACCTTTTAGTCAAAAAATAGTAAATTAAGACCTGGATGTGTAGAATCTGGAAAAGAAATAATTTTTTAATTTGGATTAGTGTAGATAATGTTATGGCCAAAATATGGAAATAATTTAAAACTGTTAAAAATCCAAAATGGCCAATTTTTACTATTCAGCTCAAAATAACACCAAAATCATAAAAATGAAACAATTAATCTTAGAGGAACACTTTGGTGAGTTTAAAACAATTATATTCAATATAAATTAATTGAAAATATTTTCTCTATCAATTCCCCCACACTTAAACTATTCTTGTCCTCAAGCATAAAATCTCAACATGGAATTCAAAGGGCACCAATGTCACCAATATTTAAATTTCAAATGGAATAAAATAAAATGATTATCAATGTCCAATCAATTTTTCCAGTTCCACAAAAAATAACAATTTAATTTCCCATTTTTCAAAGAAATAATCAATTCATACATCGTACTTTTCCCCTTTGAAAAATAATGAAGCTTCTCCTTTCATTCATTCAAGCTTCTCAATTTATTATTATTAAACATGCCAAATCATGACCTACCTCACTTTTAAATCTTTTCTCTCATCACTCATGATACAATTAATAGTGGAGTTATGCTCATATCATGAGAACATGCTCCTTACCCACAGGCTTGTAAAGTAACTACTTTCTCCACTTTGTAAAGAAAAAACACCCATAAAATCACGAGGACTTGCAATAAAGGTTCAAATGAATCTGTGACTTAGGGTTGGTGGGTCAATGATTGAAATAATTTAAGGCCAGAAGTAGGAGGTTTGACTCTTATGTACAATTCATGATTAATCAAGTGAAAACACAAGATGAACCTCACTCAAATCCCCTTGAAATGTGAATCACAACACCACTCCCCTTTTAATGACATGGATCATGAGTCAATAAATGATTACAAAGAATGATATCATCCAAGTTCTCCCTGTATTTTTGTAAAGCTCCAGAAAGGCACAACTTTGTTTTTTTTTTGTAAAGCTCCAGAAAGGTACAAATTTATTTTGAATTTTTTTTCTTTTTTTTTCTTTTTTTATGGAGAACCAGATGAAATGAAAGAAGCATAATGAAATGATGACTCGTGCCCAATTTTATAATAATACATTGCCCAAAATGATGACGCACACATTACACCACCCAAAAATGATACATATCCCAAGGAACGCACACGAAAGGCCCTTCCCCCACACTCAAACTTGAAATAACCATGCAAAAATACTAAAAGTGCAGGTAGGTAAGGAAAAATTGGATTGTAATGTGGCTTAAACCTATAAGGCAATTCATGGCATCTAAGTGCTTACGAAGGATAAATGTAAAGGTGGGTCTTAGGATAAAATGTGGCTATCCAAAGAGATGCCTCAATCATTTTAAATGTGGTTTTGTACAGTCATAGCTTTGACAAGTTTCAATACAAGTTCTAGCAGGTGGCACGTCCCAAGATCACTCAAGAAATATGCTCAAGATAAAATAGGAAATATTTGGTCTAGAAATCCTATCAGGAATGAGAATATTATATTGGAAAATCACTCATGGCATGATTAATAATAACAAATTAATTCACATGAATTTCAGAAATTCAAATAATGAAAAATGGAAGGGAAATTTCATTTACATGAATCAATTAATTCCCTCAAATCATGAGTCCTTATTTCAATATCCGTGATTCACTTTAATCATCCAATTATCCATTTTAATCATTCAATCTCATTAAAATTAAAATCTAAAACATAGAATCACTGGATTTCTATGAAACTCATGTCTCCTAGAGAAGTCAAGTAAAACATGAATTCAAGTGTGGGCATGCATTTTTTTTGATTAATTCTTTAAAAGACTAAAAATGTAGGGAATAAAGTTGGATAATATAGAATTGAAACTCATACTCCCCTGTCAAATGGATCCTTTTCTTCACGACGTATAATCCCATGACACCCTCTTCATTAATGGACCTAAAAAAAATGAAAACAATTGATAGTGCAAGCCCGTTCAATCATGCTGGTAAATGACTAAGAAGACAAGTGGAAAATGGGGGAAAATGCGGGTTGCCTCCTGGTAGCGCCTTTGTTTAATGTCGTTGGCTCGACAAAACAAAACAAAACAAAACAAAAATTATTTTTTTTTGAAAAATCTACTGGACTACAAGATTCCCTCCCCCACACTTAATTGATGCAGTGTACTCAATGCATTTAAATGGATTTAACATGTAAGAAGATTTGAAAATGAATCACACATCAAGAAAGTGTAAAGGAGAGGTATAACCAGATTTATTGGTAGTGCAACATTGAGTTAAGATCCTAAGTGTTGCACACTGATAACCTATGAAAAAGAACAAAATAAAACCTAAGACATTTATTGAATGAAACAACAATAGAAATAGGATGAGAAAAGAAGGACAGATCTGTCACGACCCGTCCTCGGGGCCCGTGCCGTGACTACCCCAAGCCCGCCTTCCATAGGCCAGGGGCTGGCGACTAGCACCAAGGCGTAAATCCCAGTAAAAAGGGAAGGCATTGCCTTTGAAAAGTAAACAAGCAACACAGAGTAAGCAAGCAGAAAAGTAAACACTAAGTAAAAACTGTACAAGCTGTGCTGAAGGTAAAAGGGGCCGGAAATACAAGCCCAACTGTAAAGTACAACTGAAAGGAAAAACAACAACTGAAAGGAAAAGCCGCAGCGTCAAGCCGTCCTCTGGAAGTCCCACCTGAAGGGTGGGTATAGATAGCCTCCACAGCTCCTCGGGTCCACTTGACCGCTACGAGTACGTCCCGCCCAGTGGTCCACCTCCAGGTACCGTCCTGCTCCGCAAGCCTCCACCACGATCAACGCTGTCCGTCGTCTGCAACCAACACAACGTAGTGCGGGGATAGCCCGTACAGGGGTGAGTATAAGCTACTCAGTAGGGACCCCGAGACCCCCGAAGGTCTCCCGAAATCCACAAAGGATAAGCCACAAAGGAAAGATACAATCATGAAGTAACATATGGCACGACTTAGGTATATGCCCCTACATATACCTAAGTCATCAATTCCCGTTCGGCTCCAACGTCCGAGCCCAAGCACAACCCAGTCCACACAGGAAAGCAAACGTATACCCGCACAGGATAGCTCAACACAATCCACAAAGGAGAGTAAACAGTAAATCCACACAGGATAGCTCAACACAATCCACGAAGGAGAGTAAACAGTAAATCCACACAGGATAGCTCAACACAATCCACAAAGGAGAGTAAACAATAAATCCACACAGGATAGCTCAACACAATCCACAAAGGAGAGTAACACAAGATTCATCTCACACAGGTATACTTCTTCGAATGACGATAAAGATGATCAGATATAGATACTGAATCATCTAATCTGGGACCCACATAGGATACAAGACCAGTTGTCTTCATTGATTCATCTATACTGGGACCCACATAGGATACAAGACCAGTATTGAATCATCTAAGCTGGGACCCACATAGGATACGAGACCAGCACGACTGCTACCCACATAGGATACAAGACCAGCACTCTTCATTGATTCATCTATACTGGGACCAACATAGGATACAAGACCAGTATTGAATCATCTAAGCTGGGACCCACATAGGATACAAGACCAGCACGGCTGGGGCCCACATAGGATACAAGACCAGCACTTTTCATTGATTCATCTATACTGGGACCCACATAGGATACAAGACCAGTATTGAATCATCTAAGCTGGGACCCACATAGGATACAAGACCAGAACGGCTGGGACCCTCATAGGATACAAGACCAGCACACTTCATCGTCGCAGTCCACTGAGGATTTCTGCACAGTCGTCGTCGTCGAAGTAGCAGTCGCAGCCAGCTCTAGGGTTCCCGCACACAGCAAGTTCATTCGGGAGGGTCCGCTCCACGAGCCGAGAGGCCGATACATCAACTGTCACAAAGTCCGAAGTTTATGTTTCCAAAAGTTCCGTATCGTCAACAGGAACTCAACGTCGCAGACGGCGCGTCAATCGGACGCCCGGTCTGAGAGTCATTGGCTTTTTCGTCCGAGGGGCCCGGTTGGTTTTTAAGGCAAAACCAACCCGACCGTACTCCACCTGCGTCCAAACCTCGGGCAGAGTGAGCCAAAAGATCCGTCTCACTTAGAGGAATTCAACAAAGCTGACGGCACGTCAATCGGATGTCCGTAGCTCAAGATATGAGCGTTTCCGCTCCGAGGGCCCGGTTGGTTTCGTGTACGAACCAACCCGGACGAACTCAAAGTATTCCGAAACTTTGAGTGCGATATACCAAAACGACCTTCTCGATCCAAGGATCGCGTTGCCGCTGACGGCGAGTTGTTTGGAGGCCCGTAGCTCAAGTTACGGGCATTTGAACGAAAACCGTCCGAAGACGGGGGGTCCGGGCCCGGGCCGAGCCGGCCCGACCCCCCCTGGGTCGGCCGAACCGGGTCAACCCGGTCCGACCCGGTCAGACCCGGTCCGGCCCGGCCAGGACGCGGCCCGGCCGGTCAGACCGGCCTGGCTCGGCCAGCCCGGCTTGGTTCGGCCGAGCGGCCGAGTGATGCGGGGGGGAGCCGCCACCCCCGCGTGACACCCCCGCGGCACCCGCGGGGTGTCGCCCTGGACAGCCGAGCGATGCGGGGGGGAGCCGCCGCCCCCGCGTGACAACCCTGCGGCACCCGCGGGGTGTCGCTCGGACAACCGGACGCGGCTTCAGCCGCGTCCTGCGCGTGCCGGACCCGCGCGGCCGCGGGTCCACGAGCGCCGCCGCCGCGGCTCAGCCGCGGCGGCCCTGTCCGGTGGCGCGCCGGGGCACCGCCGCTCCCGGCTGCCGGCGACCCGCGCTGCCGGCGGCTTCCGCGGGCCCCCGGAGTCGCTCCGGTGGTCCGATTCTGTTCCCGTCTGCGCCGCTGCTCCTCCCGGGACTCGTTCTTCACTGCGGGATCATCAAACTTCCGTTGCGGCACGTTCCGTCGTCGCCCGCCAAAACCGCATAATAACGAAGAACGACGGAGGGTCGTTGGGCCGTGTTCGTTTGGACCGCACCCTCCGCGTTAGATATAAACAACGGGAGGAATAATATCAACACATGAACGCATATCCGAAACAATTTTTAATGAAATAAAATTGTTTTACAAATCGGGTTCCTCATTTTGAACGGAAACAACATGGGGAAAAAGAGGCATTTCCAAAAATAAAAATCCCTACCTCGTAGTCGCGCGTGAGCTTTCTTCGCGGAATTGTTCGTCGCGGAAGAAGGGGTTCGTCGCGTCGTCGCAGAAGGGCGTCGCGTCGTCGCGGAAACCGGCGTTGAGTCGGCGAACTCAACGGACCATGATACAGCAGATTTAATTTAATTAATTAAATCCGTGTTTTGGTAAAAAAAACCACAAAGGAGATTAAAAGGAAAATCCGAGACTCTTACCTCAAGCAGTTGATCGAAGATCAGGGCGGGGAAGGACGTCTCGGATGAAGCGTCATCAAACTACGAGGGTGACAGCGTTTTTCGCGTTCTTCGCATTTTTCGCGTTTTTCGCGTTCTTCGCGAAGGAGGATGAAGGCTCAAGGATTCTTACAAAACCTCTCAACCAGTAATCCTCCAAAAAGACTGGTTGGTCTTATTTTATTATTATGCCAACCAACGAAAAAGGGTAAGTAACGACCCATCAATTCGTTGTATTAATTCAACAAAAGAAACAACTCATTTAATTTACGAAATAAACCGCCCAATTAAATGGTCTGTTAACAATTTAAGAAAACGCGTCAGTTGACTTTCATAATGACGGGTTTTCGCGGGTGCGTTACTTAGCGGAAAGAAACGGCAGGGCTCGTGCGGGCCCCACCTCACAAATATCCTACCAAGAGGGTAAGATATTTCTGGATAGTACCCTATCCGGTTCAACTCAGTTTAAGCCGCTTTTAAGTGGCTTCAAGTGGCTTCCAAGTGGCTTAAGTGAAATAAAATAAAGTTTTCGTAAAATTATTTTATTTCTTAACCTTAAGCCCGAAAATTAAAAACCACACCCGAGCAAACACAACTCCAGAAGAGGCGTTTCTAAGTGAATACCGGCGCTGCGATCTCATCGGTGCCCTCAGAATTCGATTCCGGGCACCGGTTCAAAAGTTAGATAAACCCGCTCGTCCATTCACTGAACGTACCCGAGCCAAACTTCGGAAAATGATTCCGGGCACACCGAGCCTCAGAATCAGGTGCCGTCAGAAACTGTGCTCTTGTAAAATTCCAAAGAAAATTAAGAAAAAAATTTCCTTGAAATATACGGGTCTTTACATTACTCCCACCTCAGGGCTTTACGTCCCTGTAAAGATACATCATAAACTAGGGAAACAAATGTGGGTACTGAGCACGCATCTGAGCCTCCCACTCCCATGTGCTCTCCTGGAGGTTCCCATGCTACCATCTGATGCGCACAAGAGGAATCGATCGCCCACGTAGGACCCGCTCCTGTCGATCCTCTATCTCCACCGGGACCTCCGTAAAAGTCGCCCCATCATCCACGTCTAGATCCCCATAGTCAATGATGTGCGTCGGGTCGTGCACGTATCTCCTCAGATGAGATACGTGGAAGACGTCGTGCACCCGGTGCAACTGAGGCGGCCGAGCCAAGCGATAAGCCACCTCGCCAACCCTGCTGAGGACCTGGAAGGGTCCGATGAAGTGTGGAGACAACTTGCCGCCTCGGCCAAATCTCCGCAAACCACGTCGAGGTGAGACCCACAAGAAGATGTGGTCGCCATCCTCGAACTCTTGTGGCCTCCGCCTCCTGTCAGCATATGACTTCTGCCGGCTCTGTGCTGTCCTCATCCGCTCCTGGATGACCTGGACCTTCCCTGTCGTGGCCTGGACCATCCCCGGTCCCACAAGAGCTGCTAAGATTTCTTCTTTGCCGATAAGAGAAATCTGGTCCCATCCCCTGGATGAACCACATTCTTTGCCTAATACAGTCAATCCTGACATGGATGATACTAATCCATACCAAGGATGACGTCGTAAGGCCTCGACGCTAATACCAAGAGATCCAACCGTTACTCTCGCCTCCAAGGGTTGAGTCACACTGTCGGCATCAGTGTGTGGTAACTGGGTCTCCTCCAGTAGATGTCTCACAAGTGAGGGTCAAGTCAACAGTCTAACTGGAACCTCTTAGTAACAACACAAAAGAGGACAGGAATGAAAACATCACAAAGGTATGCGTCTTTTATTATTTCAGCTCATAATACAAAGACGCTACACAAAAGAAACAAGGAACTAGAAGTACAAAGGACGTATCCACTAGTTCCACTCCTGTACATCTACTCCCAGAGCTTCATGATCGAAGGCCTCGGCTGCCTGAAGCTGAGCTCTCGCATGTCCACCAACTCCCTGCGGTCGGGGTGGACCTCCTGGTGGTGGTGGTGGCAACACCTCGAAGTGTCTCCCACCATCGGCTACTCGGACAGCTCCTGTGCCTCGTCCGCCTGCACCCTGCGGACCACCGTGGCCGAACCTCTGTCTGGGAGGTCCCTCTACCGCCTGCTGCTCATCTGTAAGACGAGTCAGGCAGTCTCGAGCCATGTGACCTCGCCCACTGCATGCGTAGCAATGTTTTCCCCTCGCGTAGCTGGCTCTCCTTCGGGTTCCCCGCACAACCGAATCTTCATCCTGAGACTGCCCATCTGATGGTCTGGCCCGTTTGAACCTCTACGTCACCTGTCTACTGCCAGCTGCAGAAGACCCTGCTACGGGCCATCCTGCGGAGGGTCCTGTCACTGGAGACTGCTCGGCGAGAAAACTCTCCACTAGAAGGGCCCTCTCCAACACCTCTTCCTGTGTCGGAATGTTGAGGGAGATTATCGAAGCCCTGATCTCGTGCCTCAGTCCCTGCTCGAAGGTCCGGGCTCAGAAGAACGGGTCCCGTACCATATCTGTGGAGTAGCACGAGAGATCAGTAAATCTCGCCGAGTACTGGGCCACTGTCAAGCTGCCCTGCCGCAGCTAAAGAAGCTCCTGTATGCGTACCGCACGGAGGGTGGCTGGGACGAACTCGGAGTGGAAGATGTTCTCAAAGTACGTCCAGAGGAGTGATGCCTCATCGTGCACCTGGAGCATCAAGCTCCACCATCTTCCTGCTGCCGCGTGCAGGAGGCTCGCTGCGAGGATCACCATGAGGTCCGCTGGTGTCCTCACTAACCGAAAAACTCTCACTACTGCCTCCAGCCAGTCCTCAGCTGCCTGGGGGTCTGTCTCCCCACGAAACCTGGGTGGTCGCTGGCGCTGGAACTCATGCAGAGCTCTAAGGTGACGTGCATCGTCAGCGGTCGTGGCGGGAAGCATCGGTGGCTCGGCGGGTATAGGTACCGCCGGTGCCTCTGCTGACAAGGAGCCCTGCACCGAGGCCTCGTCGCTCGGTGGGCTGTCATCACGCTCCACTCTCAGAACCCTAGCTGGCTGCCGTCGTGGGGCCATCCTGAAAAGAAGCAGGTGCGCCACGGTTAGAACTGTATACCTGGTGAGCTGACACAAGTAATCACAAAGAAAACTTGAACACACATGCAATCAATGTTTTCGTGCATTAAGTCGGAAATCAGAAGTCAGGGTCCTGGTGTACGGATACGTCGGCCGTCGCACCAACACTAGACTCCTTGGACTGATAACCACACCCAATACGCTAAACACTATTGCTTCACATAGAAGAAAGATCAGAGTCTGCAGTAGAACCGACCACCTCTGATACCAATTTGTCACGACCCGTCCTCGGGGCCCGTGCCGTGACTACCCCAAGCCCGCCTTCCATAGGTCAGGGGCTAGCGACTAGCACCAAGGCGTAAATCCCAGTAAAAAGGGAAGGCATTGCCTTTGAAAAGTAAATAAGCACCACAGAGTAAGAAAGCGAAAAAGTAAATACTAAGTAAAAACTGTACAAGCTGTGCTGAAGGTAAAAGGGGCCGGAAATACAAGCCCAATTGTAAAGTACAACTGAAAGGAAAAACAACAACTGAAAGGAAAAGCCGCAGCATTGAGCCGTCCTCTGGAATTCCCACCTGAAGGGTGGGTACAGATAGCCTCCACAGCTCCTCGGGTCCACTTGACCGCTCCGAGTACGTCCCGCCCAGTGGTCCACCTCCAGGTACCGTCCTGCTCCGCAAGCCTCCACCACGATCAGCGCTGTCCGTTGTCTGCAACCAACACAACGTAGTGCGGGCATAGCCCGTGCAGGGGTGAGTATAAGCTACTCAGTAGGGACCCCGAGACCCCCGAAGGTCTCCCGAAATCCACAAAGGATAATCCACAAAGGAAAGATACAATCACGAAGTAACATCTGGCACGACTTAGGTATATGTCCATACATATACCTAAGTCATCAATTCCCGTTCGGCTCCAACGTCCGAGCCCAAGCACAACCCAGTCCATGCAGGAAAGCAAACGTATACCCACACAGGATAGCTCAACACAATCCACAAAGGAGAGTAAATAGTAAATCCACACAGGATAGCTCAACACAATCCACAAAGGATAGTAAACAGTAAATCCACACAGGATAGCTCAACACAATCCACAAAGGAGAGTAAACAGTAAATCCACACAGGATATCTCAACACAATCCACAAAGGAGAGTAACACAAGATTCAGCTCACGCAGGTATACTTCTTCGAATGATGATAAAGATGATCAGATATAGATACTGAATCATCTAAGCTGGGACCCACATAGGATACAAGACTAGTTGTCTTCATTGATTCATCTATACTGGGACCCACATAGGATACAAGACCAGTATTGAATCATCTAAGCTGAGACCCACATAGGATACGAGACCAGCACGGCTGGGACCCACATAGGATACAAGACCAACACTCTTCATTGATTCATCTATACTGGGACCCACATAGGATACAAGACTAGTATTGAATCATCTAAGCTGGGACCCACATAGGATACAAGACCAGCACAGCTGGGACCCACATAGGATACAAGACCAGCACTCTTCATTGATTCATCTATACTGGGACCCAAATAGGATACAAGACCAGTATTGAATCATCTAAGCTGGGACCCACATAGGATACAAGACCAGAACGGTTGGGACCCACATAGGATACAAGACCAGCACTCTTCATCGTCGTAGTCCACTGAGGATTTCTGCACAGTCGTCGTCGTCGAAGTAGCAGTCGCAGCTAGCTCTAGGGTTCCCTCACACAGCAAGCTCGTTCGGGAGGGTCTGCTCCACGAGCCGAGAGGCCGATACATCAACTGTCACAAAGTCTGAAGTTGATGTATCCAAAAGTTCCGTATCGTCAACAGGAACTCAACGTCGCAGACGGCGCGTCAATCGGACGCCCGGTCTGAGAGTCATTGGCTTTTTCGTCCCAGGGGCCCGGTTGGTTTTTAAGGCAAAACCAACCCGACCGTACTCCACCTGCATCCAAACCTCGGGCGGAGTGAGCCAAAAGATCTGTCTCACTTAGAGGAATTCAAAAAAGCTGACGGCACGTCAATCGGATGTCCGTAGCTCAAGATATGAGCGTTTCCGCTCCGAGGGCCCGATTGGTTTCGTGTACGAACCAACCCGGACGAACTCAAAGTATTCCAAAACCTTGAGAGCGATATACCGAAACGACCGTCTCGATCCAAGGATCGCGTTTCCGCTGACGGAGAGTCGTTTGGAGGCCCGTAGCTCAAGTTACGGGCATTTGAACGAAAACCGTCCGAAGACGGGGGGTCCGGGCCCGGGCCGAGCCGGCCCGACCCCCCCCCCCCTCCTGGGTCGGCCGAACCGGGTCAACCCGGTCCGACCCGGTCAGACCCAGTCTGGCCTGGCCAGGACGCGGCCCGGCCGGTCGGACCGGCCTGGCTCAGCCAGCCCGGCTCGGCTCGGCCGAGCGGCCGAGCGACGCGGGGGGGAGCCGTCGCCCCCGCGTGACAACCCCGCAGCACCCGCGGGGTGTCTCTCGGATAACCGGACGCGGCATCAGCCATGTCCCGCGCGCGCCGGACCCGCGCGGCCACAGGTCTGCGAGCGCCGCCGCCGCGGCTGAGCCGCGGAGGCCCTGTCCGGTGGCGCGCCGGGGCGCCGCCGCTCCTGGCTGCCGGCGACCTGCGCCGCCGGCGGCTTCCGCGGGCCACCAGAGTCGCTTCGGTGGTCCGATTCTGTTCCCGTCTGCGCCGCTGCTCCTCCTGGGACTCGTTCTTCACTGCGGGATCATCAAACTTCCGTTGTGGCATGTTCCGTCGTCACCCGCCAAAACCGCATAATAACGAAGAACGGCGGAGGGTCGTCGGGCCGTGTTTGTTTGGCCCGCACCCTCCGCGTTAGAGATAAAAAACGGGAGGAATAATATCAACACATGAACACATATCCGAAACAATTTTTAATGAAATAAAATTGTTTTACAAATCGGGTTCCTCATTTTGAAAGGAAACAACATGGGGAAAAAGAGGCATTTCCAAAAATAAAAATCCCTACCTCGTAGTCGCGCGTGAGTGTTCTTCGCGGAATTGTTCATCGCGGAAGAAGGGGTTCGCCGCGTCGTCGCGGAAGGGCGTCGCGTCGTCGCGGAAACCGGCGTTGAGTCGGCAAACTCAACGGACCATGAAACAGCAGATTTAATTTAATTAATTAAATCCGTGTTTTGGTAAAAAAAAACCACAAAGAAGATTAAAAGGAAAATCCGAGACTCTTACCTCAAGCAGTTGATCGAAGATCGGGGTGGGTAAGGATGTCTCGGATGAAGCGTCGTCAAACTCCGAGGGTGACGGCGTTCTTCGCGTTCTTCGCGTTCTTCGCGTTCTTCGCGTTCTTCGCGAAGGAGGATGAAGGCTCAAGGATTCTTACAAAACCTCTCAACCAATAATCCTCCAAAAAGACTGGTTGGTCTTATTTTATTATTATGCCAACCAACGAAAAAGGGTAAGTAACGACCCATCAATTCGTTGTATTAATTAAACGAAAGAAACAAATCATTTAATTTATGAAATAAACCGCCCAATTAAATGGTCTGTTAAGAATTTAAGAAAACGCGTCAGATGACTTTCATAATGACGGGTTTTTGTGGGTGCGTTACTTAGCGGAAAGAAACGGCAGGGCTCGTGTGGGCCCCACCTCACAAATATCCTACCAAGAGGGTAGGATTTTTCTGGATAGTACCCTATCCGGTTCAACTCAGTTTAAGCCGCTTTTAAGTGGCTTCAAGTGGCTTCCAAGTGGCTTAAGTGAAATAAAATAAAGTTTTCGTAAAATTATTTTATTTCTTAACCTTAAGCCCGAAAATTAAAAACCACACCCGAGAAAACGCAACTCTGGAAGAGGCGTTTTTAAGCGAATACCGGTGCTGCGATCTCATCAGTGCCCTCAGAATTCGATTCCGGGCACCGGTTCAAAAGTTAGATAAAGCCGCTCGTCCGTTCACTGAACGTACCCGAGCCAAACTTCGGAAAATGATTCCGGGCACACCGGGCCTCGGAATCAGGTGCCGTCAGAAACTGCGCTCTTATAAAATTCCAAAGAAAATTAAGAAAAAAATTTCCTTGAAATTTACGGGTCTTTACAAGATCATGGTTTAATCCCCCAAGTGGGCCCTGGGTTTTGACTGCCTCCAGAGGGGCAGTTCTAATCGGTTATCCCCAATCTGATGGTGGGTGTGGTTTATTTGAGATGAACCACCACATGTGAATTTTCCCAATTTCCATGAGGAAATATTTCATGTAGAGAACCCCAAAGTATATAAGAAACTTACCAACCCCCAAGAAAGAAAAAAGATAAAATTTGAGTTTAATAGTGAGAGGGAATAGAATAGAGGGGTTCTCCCTATTGACTTTCATGGTGTCCTCCTCTATATGGTATGTAAATTGTTGTTGAGGAGGTAGTCGCATGACCATATACTCCATCTCTTCTTCTTCAATTACCACCACTTGAGTTTCCTCTTCTTTAACATCCATTGTCTCTTCCATTTGTGGTGTATCGTAAATTTCTGAGAAAGAGAAATCAGAAAACAATTCAGCTTGAATAAGATTAAAACATGAAGAATTAATAAATAAATATTCCATTTTAGACAATTCATCTTGGTAATTGATCTCTTTATGAAAATAAACCATGATCTTCTCTTGATCTCCCTCTAATAAATGATCTACATGTTTGGGGAGATCCAGTTGTTCCTCTTTAGGTTCATCTTCTTTTTCATCGTCTTTCTCCAAGGAAACACATGTATTGGATGAATCTGTAAAATTAAAATAAGGGGAGGTAATACTTAATTCAGTTTCAACAAAATCAAAAGATAATGAGTTAATGGAATGATTATCTCCCTGAGTTTGTACGTCTTCAATCTCTTCTTCATTTGAAATCACCTCTTGGAGTTGAGTAGTAGAAGATATAGGCAGGTAGTCAGGCTCCACTATATCTTGGATCTCCATTAAAAAATCAGGGATGAATAATGGGGGATCTTCTTGGACCTTGGATACTTCATAAAATTCTGGAAAGTAATGGGAGAACTCATCTAGCTTTCGTGCCATCGCTTCAAAAACATCTTCGTTCATGTCCTCCCTTAGCCCATGTATGAATTCTTTGAATGTTTTCTCATCATTATTTGTTTTCCAAAATAACCTCACCTGTCTAACAATAGAAGAAACACCATACTCTGTGGAAAAGGTCGATTCAATAATTGGTTCATTTATTGGTGGGTAATTGTTCCATGAATTAAAGAAATAGTCATTTGAAAACAACATGGAAAGTGTGTTTTTTTTAATTTGGAAAAAAAGTCAAATATTTACAATTTGATTGTGGCACTACCTCCCCAGCAATGGTGCCAAGTTTGACGCACGCCTGTCATGGGGCGTGGAAAAACAATATTTTATTTACCTAAGTATAGTATAGCAGTTGATCCTAGGTAGTCTCCCGAAGAGGAGTGCACACAAAACAAGGTTGTCACTTTTTGTTGGTTTTCTTAAAAAGATTGGTTTTAAAAAATAATAAAGATGATGATCGGAATGGGTTCGGCTAGACCTAGTGTTGTGCCAACATGGTTTTCAAATTTTATCTCTTCTTCTTCCTTAAACTGGTAAGAGAGAGATTCATCTACCGAGTCCTCTCTCTCCCTTAGTCAGATAAATGTGATGAGAATTTTCCTTTCTAAAAACTTAGATTGGTCTATCCTCATTCCAATGTGTTTAGGGTTGTATAAGGTCTCTTGATTAATTAGAGAAATCCCAGAACTAGAATTGTTGTTCCCTAATAAACCAAGATTTCGACATACAATCCTACACACGTGCTTGACAACCGTCGAGCAATCACCACCCAACCCTAATCATGTTCCACCGTATACAGATTAGAATTGGGTGGAGGGAGATGTGATCATCGACCAAAGAAATTTATAATTTCAGAATAAAAACCTTAACACAACCACATTTTGAATTTAATACTGAATTAAGAATTGGAACCAGAAGAATAAAGAACAAATTTTATTCTTTTCAAGCACAAAAACTCAAACACAACACATAGGTCCAGCCTCCCCTCTTTCCGATCACTCAAATGAAACTACCCCTCCATGGATGGGGTAAGCGAGATAATGCGGGAGAGGAGAGAAATTTTAAAATAAAAGAAATAAAATAAAAATCTGATAAGTTCTTCTCCTTGGTGTCCCATAAGGAATTGGATGGAGAATGAGATGTGTTGAGGAGGATGAGCTCTCCTCCTTTTATAGCCAGATTTCTGTCCTACGAATGTTGTCGCGTTTTGGACCCAATAAATGAGCTCTTCATGCGTTGATATCTTCTTAAATGTTGTTCATAATTGTCTTGGACGTCTCCCTTAAAAATCTCTTCGGATTTGGACAAGTATTCAGAGAGTTATGACCCTTTTACTCTGATCATTTATTCTGTCCAGTCAGAATCTCCAAAACGCCAAACCCCGGATTAGGAAGCTTTAATGGACCCTCAAACGGACGAATCCCGAGGTTATTCCTTAATCAAAGATGCTCCAAAACTCTTTTCGCGTCCACTCACCGAATGTGACAATATTTGGGCCCACAATGGATGAGTTATGGATCCCACACCAAAACTAGGTAGAACTGGAAACAGTTTTCTTGAGCAAACTTGTGAGCTTCTTTTGAGCTTCCATATGGCCGATTCACCTTTTAGTAAAAAATAGTAAATGAAGACCTGGATGTTTAGAATATGGAAAAGTAATAATTTTTCAATTTGGATTAGTTTAGATAATGTTATGGCAAAAATATGGAAATAATTTAAAACTGTTAAAAATCCAAAATGGCCAATTTTTACTATTCAGCTCAAAATAACACCAAAATCATAAAAATGAAACAATTCATCTTAGAGGAACACTTTTGTGAGTTTAAAACAATGATATTAAATATAAATTAATTGAAAATATTTGCTCTATCAATTCCCCCACACTTAAACTATGCTTGTTCTCAAGCATAAAATCTCAACATGGAATTCAAAGGGCACCAATGTCTCCAATATTTAAATTTCAAATGGAATAAAATCAAATTATTATCAATGTCCAATAAAATTTTCCAGTTCCACAAAAAATAACAATTTAATTTCCCATTTTTCAAAGAAACAATCAATTCATGCATTTTATTTTTCCCCTTTGAAAAATAATGAAGCTTCTCCTTTCATTCATTCAAGCTTCTCAATTTATTATTATTAAACATGCCAAATCATGACCTACCTCACTTTTGAATCTTTTCTCTCATCACTCATGATACAATTAATAGTGGAGTTATGCTCATATCATGAGAACATGCTCCTTACCCATAGTCTTGTAAAGTAACTACTTTCTCCACTTTGTAAAGACAAAACACACATAAAATCATGAGGAATTGCAATAAAGGTTCAAATGAATCTGTGGCTTAGGGTTGGTGGGTCAATGATTGAAATAATTTAAGGCCAAAAGTAGGAGGTTTGACTCTTATGTACAATGCATGATTAATCAAGTGAAATCACAAGATGAACCTCACTCAAATCCCCTTGAAATGTGAATCACAACACCAATCCCCTTTTAATGACATGGGTCATGAGTCAATAAATGATTACAAAGAATGATATCATCCAAGTTCTCCCTGTATTTTTATAAAGATCCCGAAAGGAACATCTTTATTTTGATTTTTTTCTTTTTTTTTCTTTTTTTTATAGAGAACCAGATGAAATGAAAGAAGCATAATGAAATGATGACTCATGCCCAATTTTATAATAATACATTGCCCAAAATGATGAATCACACATTACACCACCCAAAAATGATACATATCCCAATGAACGCACACGAAATGCCCTTCCCCCACACTCAAACTTGAAATAACCATGCAAAAATACTAAAAGTGCAGGTAGGTAAGGAAAAATTGGATTGTAATGTGGCTTAAACCTATAAGGCAATTCATGGCATCTAAGGGCTTACGAAGGATAAATGTAAAGGTGGGTCTTAGGATAAAATGTGGCTAGCCAAAGAGATGCCTTAATCATTTTAAATGTGGTTTTGTACAGTCATATCTTTGACAAGTTTCAATACAAGTTCTAGCAGGTGGCACGTCCCAAGATCACTCAAGAAATATGCTCAAGATAAAATAGGAAATATTTGGTCTAGAAATCCTCTCAATAATGAGAGTATGATATTGGACAATCACTCATGGTATGATTAATAATAACAAATTAATTCACATGAATTTCAGAAATTCAAAGAATGAAAAATGGAAGGGAAATTTCATTTACATGAATCAATTAATTCCCTCAAATCATGAGTCCTTATTTCAATATCCGTGCTTCACTTTAATCATCCAATTATCCATTTTAATCATTCAATCTCATTAACATTGAAATCTAAAACATAGAAGCACTGGATTTCTATGAAACTCATGTCTCCTAGAGAAGTCAAGTAAAACATGAATTCAAGCGTGGACATGCATTTTTTATTATTAATTATTTAAAAGACTAAAAATGTAGGGAATAAAGTTGGATAATATAGAATTGAAACTCATACTCCCCTGTCAAATGGATCCTTTTCTTCACGAAATATAATCCCACGACACCCTCTTCATTAATGGACCTGAAAAAAAATGAAAAAAATTGATAGTGCAGTGCCGTTCAATCATGCTGGTAAATGACTAAGAAGACAAGTGGAAAATGGGGGAAAATGCGGGTTGCCTCCCGGTAGAGCCTTTGTTTAATGTCGTTGGCTCGACAAAACAAAACAAAACAAAACAAAAATTAAATTTTTTTGAAAAATCTCCTGGACTACAAGATTTCCTCCCCCACACTTAATTGATGCAGTGTACTCAATGCATTCAAATGGATTTAACATGTAAGAAGATTTGAAAATGAATCACACATCAAGAAAGTGTAAAGGAGAGGTATAACCAGATTTATTGGTAGTGCAACATTGAGTTAAGATCCTAAGTGTTGCACACTGATAACCTATGAAAAAGAAAGAAATAAAACCTAAGACATTTATTGAATGAAGCAAGAACAGAAATAGTATGAGAAAAGAAGGACAGATCATGGTTTAATCCCCCAAGTGGTCCCTGGGTTTTAAGTGCCTCCAGAGGGGCAGTTCTAATCGGTTATCCCCAATCTGATGGTGGGTGTGGTTTATTTGAGATGAACCACCACATGTGAATTTTCCTAATTTCCATGAGAAAATATTTCATGTAGATAACACCAAAGTATATAAGAAACTTCCCAACCCCCAAGAAAGAAAAAAGATAAAATTTGAGTTCAATAGTGAGAGGGAATAGAATAGAGGGGTGCTCCCTGTTGAATTTCATGGTGTCCTCCTCTATATGGTATGTAAATTGTTGTTGAGGAGGTAGTCGCATGACCATATACTCAATCTCTTCTTCTTCAATTACCACCACTTGAGTTTCCTCTTCTTTAACATCCATTGTCTCTTCCATTTGTGGTGTATCGTAAATTTCTGAGAAAGAGAAATCAGAAAACAATTCAGCTTGAATAAGATTAAAACATGAAGAATTAATAAAGAAATCTTCCCTTTTAGATAATTCATCTTGGTAATTGATCTCTTTATGAAAATAAACCATGATCTTCTCTTGATCTCCCTATAATAAATGATCTACATGTTTGGGGAGATCCAGTTGTTCCTCTTTAGGTTCATCTTCTTTTTCATTGTCTTTCTCCAAGGAAACACATGTGTTGGATGAATCTGTAAAATTAAAATAAGGGTAGGTAATACTCAATTCAGTTTCAACAAAATCAAAAGATAATGAGTTAATGGAATGATTATCTCCCTGAGTTTGTACGTCTTCAATCTCTTCTTCATTTGAAATCACCTCTTGGAGTTGAGTAGTAGAAGATATAGGCAGGTAGTCAGGCTCCACTATATCTTGGATCTCCATTGAAAAATCAGGGATGACTAATGGGGGATCTTCTTGGACGTTGGATACTTCATAAAATTCTGGAAAGTAATGGGAGAACTCATCTAGCTTTCGTTCCATCGCTTCAAAAAAATCTTCGTTCATGTCCTCCCTTAGCACATCTATGAATTCTTTGAATGTTTTCTCATCATTATTTATTTTCCAAAATAACCTCACCTGTCTAACAATGGAAGAACACCATCCTCTGTGGAAAAGGTCGATTCAATAATTGGTTCATTTATTGGTGGGTAATTGTTCCATGAATTAAAGAAATAGTCATTTGAAAACAACATGGAAAGTGTGTTTTTTTTAATTTGGAAAAAAAGTAAAATATTTACAATTTGATTGTGGAACTGCCTCCCTGGAAACGGCACCAAGTTTGAAGCACGCCTGTCATGGGGCGTGGTAAAACAATATTTTATTTACCTAAGTATAGTATAGGAGTTGATCCTAGGTAGTCTCCCGAAGAGGAGTGCACACAAAACAAGGTTGTCACTTTTTGTTGGTTTTCTTAAAAAGATTGGTTTTAACAAATGATAAAGATGATGATCGGATTGGGTTCAGCTAAACCTAGTGTTGTGACATCATGGTTTCCAAATTTTATCTATTCTTCTTCCTTAAACTGGTAAGAGATAGATTCATCTACCGAGTCCGCTCTCTCCCTTAGTCAGATAAATGTGATGAGAATTTTCCTTTCTAAAACCTTAGATTGGTCTATCCTCCTTCCAATATGTTTAGGGTTGTAGAAGGTCTCTTGATTAATTAGAGAAATCCAAAACCTGGAATTGTTGTTCCCTAATAAACCAAGATTTTGACATACAATCCTACACACGTGCTTGACAACCGTCGAGCAATCACCACCCAACCCTAATCATGTTCCACCGTATACAGATTAGAATTGGGTGGAGGGAGATGTGATCATCAACCAAAGAAATTTATAATTTCAGAATAAAAACCTTAACACAACTGCATTTTGAATTTAATACTGAATTAAGAATTGGAACTAGAAGAATAAAGAAGAACAAATTTTATTCTTTTCAAGCACAAAAACTCAAACACAACACATAGGTCCATCCTCCCCTCTTTCCGATCACTCAAATGAAACTACCCCTCCATAGATGGGGTAAGTGAGATAATGCAGGAGAGGAGAGACATTTTAAAATAAAATAAATAAAAGAAAAATCTGATAAGTTCTTCTCCTTGGTGTTCCAGAAGGAATGAGATGGAGAATGAGATGTGTTGAGGAGGAGGAGCTCTCCTCCTTTTATAGCCAGATTTCTATCCTCCGAATGTTGTCGCATTTTGGACCCAATAAATGACCTCTTCACGCATTGATCTATTCTTCAATGTTTTTAATAATTGTCTTGGACGTGTCCCCTCAAAATCTCATCGGATTTGGACAGGTATTCCGAGAGTTATGGCCCTTTTACTCTGATCATTTATTCTGTCGAGTCAGAATCTCCAAAACGCCAAACCCCGGATTAGGAAGCTTTAATAGACCCTCAAACGGACGAATCCCATGGTTCTTCCTTAATCAAAGATGCTCCAAAACTCGTTTCGCGTCCACTCACCGAATATGACAAGATTTGGGCCCACAATGGATGATTTATGGATCCCACACCAAAACTAGGAAGAACTGGAAACAGTTTTCTTGAGCAAACTTGTGAGCTTCTTTTGAGCTTCCATATGGACGATTCAGCTTTTAGTCCAAAAATAGTAAATGAATACCTGGATGTTTAGAATCTGTAAAAGAAAGAATTTTTCAATTTTGATTAGTGTAGATAATTTTATGTCTAAAATACAGAAATAATGTAAAACTGTTAAAAATCAAAATTGGCCAATTTTTACTATTCAGCTCAAAATAACACCAAAGTCATAAAAATGAAACAATTCATCTTAGAGGAACACTTTTGTGAGTTTAAAATAATTATATTCAATATAAATTAATTTAAAATATTTTCTCTATTAGTAAGCTCTCGAAGTGTCAGTTCTGGATAAGTGAGGTCCAGTTCTTGGGACACGTCATCTCTGAGGCGGGAGTTGCAGTGGATCCTGTGAAGATCGAGGCAGTGCTAGCTTGGGAGCCACCAAGGAGCGTGACGGAGGTGCGGAGTTTCTTAGGTCTGGCTGGGTACTACCAGAGATTTGTTCCAGACTTCTCCAGAGTTGTAGAACCACTTTCATCTTTAACAAAGAAGGGGAAACCCTTCGTGTGGTCAGATAGATATCAACAGAGCTTCCAGGAGCTGAGACAGAGATTGAACTGTACACCCATATTGAGGATACCAGAGGAGGGAGTAGGGTATGTAGTCTACTTCGATGCATCAGGGACCAGACTTGGGTGTTTCCTGATGCAGGAGCAGGCAATGATCACCTATGGATCACGATAGTTGAGGCAGAATGAGCAGAACTATGCTACCCATGACCTGGAGTTAGCAGCAGTGGTCTTCGCTATGAAGATGTGGCAGCACTATCTGATGGGCAAGCGCTTTACAGTCTATTCTGACCACTAGAGTCTCAGGTACATCTTCTCGCAGAAGGACCTGAACCTGATACAGCGGCGATGACTCGAGTTCCTCCAGGACTATGACTTTGAGATTGTCTATACTCATGGAAAGGGGAACGTAGTAGCCGATTCTCTCAGTAGGAGGACAGACATTCAACTACTTGGAGAGGAGAAAGAGAAGCTATATGCTTTACATATATCCTTTGTGGATAGGTATGGGGCATCCTTTCTTCAGTCGCTCATAGTCACACCTCCACTTCTTCAGCAGGTCAGAGAGGCACAGCGTGGAGACATTGACTGTGAGATGCGGCGTGCAAAGATTTCCACAAGACAGACACCTGATGGATTCTCTATAGGAGGATAGCACGTCGTCCTTTTCAGAGGACGTACCATGGTACCAGTTTCCTTACAGGAGGAGGTGCTGAGAGAGTTTCACACTTCCCCTTTAGCAGTACATCCAGGAGTGGTGAAGATGTACCAGGATCTCAGACGACAGCACTGGTGGTCGAGTATGAAGAAGGTTGTAGCAGAGTTCGTTTCTCGATGCCTCACCTGTCAGCAGGTGAAGGCGGAGCACCAGGTACCATCAGGCTTGGTACATCCCTTGGAGGTCCCAGAGTGGAAGTGGGATGGGATATCTATGGATTTCTTGACTGGGCTTCCATGTACTTCTAGAGGTCACGACTCCATTTGGGTGATTGTCGACCGACTCACAAAGTCAGCCCACTTCTTACCCATCAGAGTGTAGGGCTCAGTGGAGAGCTTGGGACGTCTCTATATTCAGGAGATCATACGGCTTTATGATGTGCCATCGTCTATTGCCTCCGATCGAGATGCTCACTTTACTTCCCGGCTTTGGAAGGGGTTGGAGGCATTCGGGACGCAGCTATGTCTGAGCACCGCCTTTCACCCTCAGATGGATGGTCAGACGGAGAGGACCATTTAGACTCTCCAGGACATGCTCCGTGTATGTGTCCTCGACTTTGGTCACAGCTGGGAGGATCACCTACACTTGGTGGAGTTTGCATACAACAACAGCTACCACTCCACTATCGGGATGACACCATACGAGGCATTATACATCCGACCTTGCAGATCACCTCTGTGCTAGACAGACCCTGGGGAGTCAGCACTTGTGGGACCATAGATGGTCCAGGCCATGATAGAGAAGGTCTGGGTCATCCAGGAGTGGATGAGGACAGCTCAGAGCCGACAGAAGTCTTATGCTGACAGGAGACGGAGACCACTAGAGTTCGAGGACGACGACCACGTTTTCTTGTGGGTCTCACCTCGACGTGGATTACAGAGATTTGTCCGGGGCGACAAGTTATCTCCGTGCTTCATCGGACCATTACAGGTTCTCAACAGGATAGGCGAGGTGGATTATCGCATGGCTCTACCACCTCAGTTGCACCAGGTGCACGACGTCTTCCACGTATCACAACTGAGGAGATACGTGCACGACCCGACGCATATCATCGACCATGGGGAGCTGGACATTGATGACAGGGCGACTTTTGCGGAGGTCTCGGTGGAGATCAAGGATCGATAGGAGCAGGTCCTATGTGGGCGGTCGATTCCTCTAGTGCACATTAGGTGGCAGCATGAGAACCTCCAGGAGAGCACTTGGGAGCGGGAGGCTCAGATGCGTGCTCAGTACCCTCATTTTCCCCCTAGTTTGTGATGTATCTTTACGGGGACGTAAAGACCTGAGGTGGGAGTAATTTAAAGACTCGTAAATTTCAAGGAATTTTTTTTCTTAATTTCTTTGGGATTTTATGAGTATGCAGTTTCTGACGGCACCTGATTCCGAGGCCCCGTGTGCCCGGAATCAATTTCTGAAGTTTAGCTCGGGTACGTTCAGTGAACGAACGAGCGGGTTTTCCTAACTTTTGAACCGGTGATCGAAATCGAAATATGAGGGCACCGATGAAACCGCAACACCGGTAATTGCTTAGGAAGACCTTTTCTAGAGTTGTGTTTGCTCGGGTGGTGTTGTTAAATAAATGGGTTAACTGAAGAGTGAAATAAAATTTGCACTACAATTTTATTTCTATTCTAAGTAATTATAACCTATGTGTAGAAGTTGGGGTGGGACCCACTACATCCTAACTGCACTTGGAAGGATATTAGTGAGGTGGGTCCCACACGAGCCCCACCCCTTCAATTCCCCTAAACCCCCTCTTAAATTTTGTCAACCCCCCTTAAAATTGTAACTCTTCCACATTAATGCATGCCAATTAAACACCTAATTAATTTGACAACACATGTTTAATTAATCAGGTGAATTCAAATTTTGAATTTTGAAAAATGTTGGGATGAGTAATAAAATAAGGAAAAAGCCTTATTTTATTATTGTTGTATCGTTGTGTGGAGTTCTTGGGAGAGAATTCTCTAAGTTTGAAGAACGGGAAGAACGCCAAGGTTTCGACGAAGAACGCCATCTCCGCAAGGAGAGATTGACGAGCCGTCTCTTGTTCTCTCCGCAGTCGGTATGTGAAGACATTCCCTTCTTCGATGCGCCTTCCTTCATTCTTCTTCCCACATCAAAGAAAGGGAAATGCCATTTCTTCCTTGGACGAACTCCATCATCGTATACAGAGCCTTCCCCTGCGATGCCGTCTTCCGCGATGCAAGCTTCCGTGAATTCTTCTTCGAGGCAGGGGGTTGATTTTACGTTCGTGGTTATTTCTGGTGTTAATCGTTAAATAGCCGCTTGTTATAAAATTAATGGGAGGAGGCCGGACCACAAAAACACGGCCGACCCTCCTCCCCTTTGTTGTTGTACTTCGTTATGGATTGGAACAGAGGCGACGCGGTGCCGTCGCACCGTGCGAAAATGAAGGAACCGCGGCCGGTGCGGACAACAGCGAAGGAGCGCGGCGCCGTCGCGCCGCGCCGTTGAGACCGAAAGAGGCCGCGGCCGGAGTCGGGTCGCAGTAGAGGGGCGCGACGCTGTCGCGCCCCGCTAGAGCTTCATAGAGGGCCGTGGCTGGAGTGGGCTGTGGCGGAGAGGCGCGGCGCCGTCGCGTCGTGCCCGTCGGACAAGGGCCGTGACCTAAGCCCGTGACGGTGCAGAGGGCGGCGGCCGGAACCGCCGGCCGCCAGTGCTACAGGAGGTGGGACCAACAGGTCCCGCGTGGCACAACCGGTCGGCCGTTATGGCCAGCTGAATCCGGGAATACCGGGGGTTTGAACCCCCGGCCAGCGCAGCAAGGGCGGACCCCCCGCGGGTCCGCCTTTCGGTTTGAAGGGGGGGCGGCCTCCCCCCCTTCCGCGTCCGCTCAGCACGCGGGCACCCGTACCGGACCGCTCGTGCCGGGCCGGGCCGCCCGCGCGGGGCCGGACCCCCGTGCCGGGCCGGACCGCACCCAACCGGGCTGGACCCGGACCCGGGTCGGGTCGACTCGGTTCAGGCCGACCCAGGGGTATCGGGTCGGGTCGGACCGGGCTCGAACTCCCTGTTTTCGGACAGATCCGTTCAAACGCCCATAATTTGGGCTACAGACCTCCGATCGACGCACCGTCAGTTGCGTAGTGATACTTGGATTGAGAAGTTCGTTTTGATATATTACACTTAAGGTTTTGGAGAACTTTATGTACGACCGGGTTGGTTCGAACACGAAACCAACCGGGCCCTCGGAACGGAAACACTTTTAACTTGAGCTCCAGATGTCCGTTTGATGTGCTGTCGATTTTGTTGGATTTCTCTTAGTGAGACGGTTATTTTAGCTTACTCCGATCGAGGTTTGGATGTAGTTGGAGTATGGTAGGATTGGTTTTATCTTAAAAACCAACTGGGCCCCTAGGACGAAAAGGCCAATAACTCTCAGACCGAGCGTTCGATTGACACGCCATCTATCACGTTGAGTTCCTTTTGACGAGATAGAACTTTGGGATACATCAAATCCGGACTACGTGTCAGTTGATGTATCGAACCCCCTTGGATCATGAAGCGGACCCTCCCGAAATCAAGCTTGCTGTGTGCGGGAACCCTAGAGCTGGCGGCGACTACGACGACGATGACGACTGCACTAAGATCCTCCGTGGGTTCGGCAGCGACGACGACCGTACTGGATAATCCTTGGGTTCGATGACGATGACTACTGTTCTTGTATCCTATGTGGGTCCAACAGTACTTGACTACTGTTCTTGTATCTTACATGGGTCCGATAGTATTTGACTCTGTACTTGTTTCCTACGTGGGTCCGACATAGTAGCTGGTCTTGTATCCTTTGTGGGTCCGACATCTTAGCTGGTCTTGTATCCTATGTGGGTTCGATAGATTAGATGAATCAGTGGCTACATTTGATCATCTCTATCATCTTACGAAGAAGTATACATGTGGGAGCTGAGTCTTGACTTTCAATCACTATCTTCAATATGATTGTTTTGTTATCCTGTGTGGATTGGGTTGTGTTATCCTATGTGGATTGGATTGTGCTTTCCTGTGTGGACTAGATCGAACTTGGGCTCGGATGTTGGAGCCGAACTGGAATTGATGACTTAGGTATATGTATGGGAATATACCTAAGTAGAGTTCGTTGTTACTTCGTGGTTGTATCATTCCTTTGTGGTTTATCCTTCATGGATTCTGGGAGACCTTTGGGGGTCTCGGGGTCCCTACCGAGTAGCGTATACTCACCCCTGCACGGGATATGCCCGCACTACGTTGTGTTGGATGTAGAATATAGACAACACTGATCGAGGTAGGAACTCATGGAGCTAGATGGTACTTGGAGGTGGATCACTGGACGAGATGTACACGGAGCGGACGGCTGGAGCCGAGGAGCTAAGGAGATTATCTGTACCCACCCTTCAGGTGGGATTTCCAGAGGACGGCTCGGTGTTGCTGCTTTACTTTTCTACTGCTGTAATCTCTTTTCAGTTGTACTTTACTTTCAGTTGGGTTTGTATACTGGCCCATTTACTTTCCAGCAGTTACTTTTGTACTCAGTTTACTTAGTGTTTACTTCTGCTTGCATACTCTATGGTGTTTTTTTCTTACATAAAGGCAATTCCTTCCCTTATATCGGGATTTACGCCTTTGGTGCTAGTCTCCAGCCCCTGGCCTATGGAATGTGGGCTTGGGGTAGTCACGACACGGGTCCCGAGGATGGGTCGTGACAGAATCACTTGGTGAAATATGACGACTCGTTTCTCACAAAGTCGAAGTATCTACCTGCGTCAGGTTCGCTCACATGAGATCACTTATTTAGTATCACTCACACAAGTTTGAAGAAGCGCACACACAAAATATTAATTTTTCAATTAATATATTTATTTATTCAGAATTCACTCGCGCGCTTGATCAAATTATGGATAAATAAATTCTCTGATGAAATCTCGTTCGTGATTACTTATTAGGTATCACATGAACAGGCACCAAGGCATGTGTGCAGAGCCCGAATGACAATTAATTTAAACGCAGATACAATTATTTAAATAAACATCCAAATGAAATTAATTCAAAAGGCCATAAAACATAGGAATAAATTAAATACATGCATTCACCATCACATTTTTCACAAATCCAACACAAATGAAATTACCCACCCATTGCGAAGACACGACACATAAAATAATAAATAGAAGATATCACCGTGCTCGTGTCGTTGATGTGGTCATAGCAAGACGACGTCAATGATCGCAAAATAATAATAATCACTCTGATCTGTGCATTCACTGAAGCCACACCCGAATCAAACCACCACGCCACTGAAAATATGATCTGATTTGAGGTTGCTCTCGCCGTGCGATGTGAATCTTCGGAAGCCAAGCGAACATAGATGATGTGTCTGAACCTCCACTGCGCTCCTGGTGATGGTTTGCTGCTGGTTGATGCATGCTGAAATAGCCGAGAGAGGAGTGGGGTTGAGGTGGTTGGGTTGGGAAGTGAGTGAGGAGAGGGGCGGTGGGGGATAAGGGAAAGGGGGCGTGGCGGCTGGGTAGCAGGGAATAGGGGCGAGGGGGATGGGAGATGAGGGGAAGTGGAATGGTGGGGAGGAGCTAGGTGAGCCGGAGGAGCAGGGTAGGCGGGTGAATAGGGAGAGCGGGGTCGGGGGCTTCAGATTATGGGGGTGAGCGGCGTATATCCAAAGGAGAAAGTTAGAGGGGATGTTAGGTAAATGGGGGGAGGGGAGGAGTGTGAGGTTGGGGAGGGGATTGGAGAGAGGGAGTGTGAGGGAGAGAGGCAGCCGAGTGGGTAAGGTAGAGAGAAAGGGGAGGCGGGTAAATAGGGAGGTGGGGCGTGAGATGAGGGGAGGGGGATGGGTGATTGGGGAGATAAAATGAGAGGGGATAGAGGGGTGATGTGAAAGAGGGGGGAGGTTGAGTGAAAAGTGGGAGAAAAATTCAAAACAAAAGAAAAAATTAAAATCAGAAATTAAATCTAATTTAAAATTTAAAATTTAAAATAATCAATTAGTCTCAAGGTTAAATAATAATAATAATAATAATAATAACAACAACAATTAAATATTAATGCACATGTAATTAAATATAATAGTAATATTAAATATAATAATAAAATAATAACAAATTATATTTTATTAATGCAACAAAATAACGAAATAAAATAAACTATAAAAAGAGAATTAAAATATACATAAAAATTAATAAAATAAAATAAACTAACATTAGAGAAACTAATAATAATATTATAGTGTTAAATATAATATATAAAATTAATATAACTAATATAAATACTAAATTACTAATATAAGTATATAAATTAACTAAAAATTATCAAAATATCTAAACTAATACAAAACTACAAAAATAAACTAAAAATATAAAAATTGGTTAAACTAATGAATTAAAACTAAGTTAGAAAATTATAAAAAATACATGCAAAATCCATGTACATCAATATCCCATATGGTGACATGAGTATGAAGTTTCACATGTTTTGGTATCATGGTAGGCGACACATGATAATGCTGGACATAGATAAGTGACATTGATAGGTGATGTGGTCCATGATAAAGGGAATCATAATCCTTGATATATAATGTGAATGGAGGCATGTTCATATCACTATATATGATATAAAATATAAAAAAATATCTATTACATTGAAAGGAATAACACAAGTGATGATAGGGATTGACATCAAAGGCGATGTGAAAACTTTATTAGGGATAATTCAACGTCCAAGATGATTTGAAGGAGGTTTAACCAAAATTTATCGTGAAAGATATATGGACAACACATATGGAAATTCATGGAGTCATATTAAGTTTTTTATAGGAGTGATAACAGGGAAATCATTATGGATCTGGAAACATAAGAGTGGGTAAGCTATGGTACATCACTAATCAAAATATGAAGAAAATGATCCATTTTTATAAATTGAAGTACAACTTTGGTATATGATCAGGTATCAATACCACTTCTATCTATGTTTTTAATTGAGTTCAGGCTCAATCAAGAGAGAATACAAAAAATCTCATAGTTATCAAATAACCAAATTAATTTTTGGGTAAAAAAAGTCTATAATTTTCTATTTATTTCCATATATATATAAAAACACAACAATTAAATGAAACAATTCCACATAGTAGAGACATGATAGTTATAATGAGAAATTACAAACAACATTTACAATAAAAAAATAACCACCCATTGACAGGACAATGATAGGAAATAACAATTAATAATACCTAAACAATTATAACACACACATACTACACTAAATCCAACTTTTATATTCATATCATTTTCTTCCTTCATGAATAAACTTTCTAAAAAGGATGAATCATAACATTACCTCACCTTTCCAAAGCATGCTTTACCTCAAATATGAATGTCGGGTGTCTTTGTGCAATCATGTTTGCATCATCCCATTTCTCGAAGAGAGATTCCCATATTTTGTTCCTAAGTTTCATATATATCCACTTACTCCCCAATAATAACCCCAATTTCTTCCACACACTCCAACCAAAATATCATTTTACAGCAATGTCCAACAGTAAATGGCTCATTGTAGTTGAAACAAAGTCATTTTCCCCTCCAATATTCTATATCTATTTTACTCAAACATTTGATAAAAGGTGGTTTCATCATTGACATCACAACATTAAACTTACATTTTCCCAAATCAAATTATTCCTTCATAGTAATCACCTTCCTCTAAAAAACCCATGCTAAGTACAGAAATTTAGTTTTCAAGATTCCAACATCTAAAGAAATATACTCCTTCAATCCACTCAAAACAAGGAAAATTATTTATCTAGTGCAAGGGATATTTTTTTTGAAGCAATTTTCATAAAGTTTTTTTGATACTCCTCTATCACACTTTTTTGCCTCATTTTGGAAAACTCCCCTAGGAGATTGTTACGTAGTGGTGGACCAAATCAGGCATGATAAAAATATTTAAATCCACTCTAATATAAACCTGGACCATATTGTTTTAGTATCACAAAACAAATTTGAGTGTCTCTATCCAGATGATATTCAACTATCTTCAATTTTTCACTCTAAGGTGTTTTTTGATGTTTAAAGAAATACTCACATCTATTTACCCATCCAATTGGGTGTTCCATTCCACCGTATCTATGAAAATCCAATAACAACATTTGAGGGAGAATCTCACCTTTCTATCATCTTCCAAACATGTTGGATCTTTTTTCAAATCCATCCACATTGCTTATCCCCTCATACTCTATGGTATTTCTCTTTTGGTAGGAAGGTGGGGGAGATACTGTAAAGGAATATTGGGGCTGGAGAGCTGGATGCCTAAGGGTAGGTCAGGGGGACTAGTTACAATTGTTCGGGGTATATATGTAATTTATGTGTATTCATTGGGGCTATTGGGGGTTATTTTGGAGTACTAAATAATGGAAGTAGGAAGTTAGGGGGATGGGGGGGGGTTACAGATGTTTTTAGGAGTTCATCTTATGTTGAATTAGATGGGTTAGGACACCATCCTCGAGGAGTTGTGCCTTCTAGGGGATTTCATACTCTACTTATTCTCCATTATTTACTCTTCTTTTTTCGTTTTGTTCCACTATAATTATTCATTTATTTTTTTGGAATATCAAAATAATACACAGTTTCACTCACTCTCTCTCTCCCACTTGAATACCTATAAATTGGTGATTTCATTGATAGAAGATTATGGAGAGAGATATTAAAGAAGAGATAGGTTATTGATTCAGAATATTGAAGATAGTGCAACATAGAAAGACTAACATAGTAATGGATAAAAAAATGACTCTCAAAGATACAAGAGTTCCTAGACACTACAGCCTCACCACACAACTTTAAGAGGTTGAACTAAGAACATAGAGAATGGAAACCACAATAGGAGAACTCATTCAAAAGATTTTTGTGACTATAGAGGAGTACCATAGGGAGATACATGAATCTCTAATATTACCAGATAATGTTTCTACATGTAAAGCTGAAATAAGAACTCATAGTGTAACAATGGTAACTAAACAAAATGATTCATATCCAATTCAGATAGAGGAGCTATCCAAGATGGAGAAAATGTTTCTAAACCAAGTTCTATCATATGAGATCGAGTGGAAGCCATAAAAATTGCTTTGATCCAAGTAGAGTGAGGTGAAAATTTTTTATATGATTCCAATAAATTATGTAAGCTTACAAACTCCGAGGAATGCATTGCCTAAAAATGTAAAGGTGTAGGTGGATTCCAGTTAGGAATTTATAATCATAGAGAAAAGTAATTATGTACTATAATATTTTTGGAATGTCATTTATTTTGTAAAGGTGTGGAGGAAATAGGCAATGGTTGCAGTAATTGTAGCACCATTAGATTCATTCATACCCTCACTACTCACATTTGTTCTTCCATATTTAGTAATAGAGGAAGATTTCATGGGAGGTCAGGTGGTTTAGGAGTATGTAGTAGGGGGATATGATGAGCCATGAGTGGGTGTTACTGGTACTGAGGTCTGTTCAGAAACTATAGGGGATTAAAAGACACTATAATGAAAGGTGATTTCTAGGGAAGTTTTACCAATACATTGGTAGTTCAAGAGGATAAATGATCTTTTAGTGGAGACAAGACGCATTAAACCTTTTCTTCATCCAATTACAAGCAATTGAGAACATTTCACTAGATGAAAAGTGAGGAATAAACTTTAACTAAGGATAAAATTGCTTCTATAGAAGCTTCCTAACTGCCAACATCATCAAAAAATCCACTAAACAATTACCTTGAGGATAATGTGATTTTTAAGGGGGAAAAGTGATATGAAGGTGGGGAAGTTGCTACAAAGGAATCCTGGGGCTGGAGAATTGGATGCCTATGGGAAGGTTAGGGGGAGTTGTGATTTTATGGGGTAGATATGTAATTATTGTGTAGTTGTTGGGGCTGTTGGGGGTTAGTTGGGAGTATTAAATAAGGGAAGTAGTGAGCTGGGGGGGGGGGGGTTAGGGTTGTTTTCTTCTACTATTCTACTATAATTATTCACCATTTTTCTAGAATATAAAAATAATATATAGTTTTACTATATTTATCTTTATCACACTTAAAACACCTATTATAAATACAATAATGACATTTGAGGTAAAATCACCCCTTTCTCTCAGATTCTAGACATAATGGAGATTTTTTTAGATCCACACATGTTGTTTTTCCCCTCCTACTCTATAATATTTCCATTTCGGTATATCACCTCCTTTAACAAATAGTCCAAATTTTGGGACATGGTTTCTATTTGTGCTTGATTATCCTTGTACATATCCATGAATGATTCAAACTGATGTTAAAGTTTCTTGATTTATTCTAATTAAATTAGATCTGATACAGACTTGGTATATGATCGAGTATTTCTACCACTTCTACCTATGTTTTTAATTGAGTTTGGGATCAATTTTGAGAGAAATTAATGATATCTTGGTTATCAAATAAATGGAGTAATTTCTATACAAAATCATTCTATCCCTTTCTATTTATTTCCACATATATATAGACAAAAGAATTAAAAAAATATACAACAATTATACACAACAATTACACATAACAGAGACACAACAATTACAAAGAGTAGTTACAAAAAATAGTTACAACACAAAAATAACTACCAATTTCTAGGAAAACTGTAAAAAATAAAAATTAATAAAACATGAACACTTCTAACATGAACATACTACACCAACTCCAACTTTTATACTCATTCCCTTCTTCCTTCATGGATAAACTCATTGAAAAGGAAGAATAGTAAAAAAACTCATGAAGAATTATAAATTACTATAAGTTGTGAGTAAAATGAGGGTGAATACATAAGGATTATCATAAGATGAAATAGTGGGTAACAAGCCTCACATAAAGTTAAGCATGTTTCATGCCTCATATCTCAAGTGGTGATATGGTTAGGATATGTGGGGTGACACAAGAGAAGTGATTTGTTTTATAACATTGTATATATAATGGTGCTATGGTTTGGTTGAATAGTGACAATGGGTTTAGGGTGATATCTTGAGATGGTAATAGTTTTATAACATTGGTTATGATGATAATGAAAAAAATGATATATACACATCACAAGCAATGTATGTGAAGATCCTAAGTCAACTATGGTACCCCTGGGGGGGGGGGGGGTGAATCATTGGTATAAATTTTTAAAATTTCTTTTATAAATCAGCCTATATGACTGTTTAAGGTCATAATATACTCTTCATAAAAAACTCTCTCACCCATATGAAATAGTGATGAAAAGATGCAAACACACAAGGTTTTTTACAAGGTTCGACTCCAATGAGGAAAATAAATCCTTGTTGCGTTTAGATTTTTATAAGACACATATTATATCAATATTTCATGTTTAAAATGATTAAAAGTGTATAAAAATCAAACAAAATGGTTGGGTAGATCATTCACTTCTTGATTGCAAAGGGAATTATTTATATTATTACCACCAATATTCTAGAAGTTCTTCTACTATTTTTTTGCAAACATGATCTTTAGCATATATCAGGATGTCTCTATATCAAAGATAAGATCCTATTCCCTGAGCTAGATATTTGAATGGAATAGATATATCAATAGAATATCATACATGTCATCCTCCTCAATCTTTAAAAATGACCAGAATGTGCATGAGAGTGCACACACACACTGCAGTCTTCTTCCTCCTAAAAAATCTTCTAGATGATCAACAACAGAATTATATTTCATCGACACCAATAATCAACAGTGGTAGAAATAATTATTCAAACTTCTCTTCTCTCTCTTTGATAAAATATTTTTGTAATGATGTGAATCATCGACTTATCAAATTATTCATTCTCGATATATCCTTATTTATTTATTTTCTACTTTTATATTCACATAGAATTATGTGAATAATATTTCCATATTTCAATGTGGAAGCCCCCATGATCTTTTCCAGCATAATATTCTAGTTTAACAGCTCCTAAAAAATCTTCCATTTTGACATCATTCAAATCTTAGTCAAAATCTCTATTTAATTCACCAAGAGACTAAGAATATTTTCTTCTTCAAAAGATCCAAAAAATCTGCTATTATTTTAAAAACTTTCCACACTGCCATGAATTCTTGCATACATAGACCTTCTTCATGGTGTAACAAACTCCTCTCAGTGAAATTTCCACTCACTTCTCAAAATCATCTTCGATTTGATTATTAAATACCATCTTTAATTAAAACTTTCCAATATGGTTGTGATGCTTAAAACATGAATGATACATCAAGCATTGTCTAGTCTAGTTTTCAAATTTTTATTAAAATATCATATTTTGAAAAGTATGAAATCTTACATAGGATGTTTATCATCTCATGTACAGTTAGTATGAAAACCCATCATTTTATGCATTGCATATGATATTTCAATTTTTCAAATCCTCAACGCTTCATAGGAACATATTACTTATTAGTTAAAAATTCTTACACATCCATCAATATTCTTACGCACTAATCGATCATAATATGTATCCACCAAAATTTTTAAATTCTCAGTTTTAGAACACATGACTATCATATGTATAATCATCCCATTTTATACATTCCTTAGCTTTACCATTTTTCTGTCTCTATTCATAAGGACATCATTTGCATCATCTTCCATTACCAATTTTATGTTTCAGCTTGTAGGGACATCGTATGTACCAACATTTCATCTTACTTGTTGATCTATATTTAGACATATTCACTCCAAAAATTCAAGAATTCATCAAATAATATTAGAACCTCTTAAAATCTACTCAGAGAATTCTTAGTCACTTTAAAACAACTCAAAAACTTTCTCAAACATTTTTCCAATAATCTTACCCACGGTTGAAAATAAATACAACCATATTCAATAATTATAATTCTATTAGGTTCTTAATAATGCCCCAACCAAGGTTTCTCAACCTGAGCTGGACTACCACACGACCTCAAGCGTGTCTCCCTATACACTAGAGGTGGTCAACTAGAGATGAGGTCCATGTCCATGTATTTAGGAGAATATGACCCCGATACCATGACCAATAATAATAAAAGAGATATAAATCAGAAAAAATACCACATAATAATATGGAATAATAGCTTTATACTATCCATACAAATAACATCACCATGTAATAAAAAATGATAACCCATGATATTTATACATCTACGATAAAAATAAAGATCACCAGAGGTAATAGATCATATGTATGGTAATAACAAAATAAACAAAACATGCATTTCAATACTTCAAAAATCTCCAAGAAAATGTACCAATACTACCTCCATCACATGATAAACCCCCCCCAACTCAACTACCTAATGGATTTACTCTTTTATTCATCCCAAATAGTGATCTACATGATCACCAAGATACATGTGCAGGGTGTGAGTAAAAAGCCCAATAAGACACCATCGATAGGACCTTAACATAAATACCATACTATATGTGAGTGTATATACTAGAAAATAATCAAATATAAAGAATACACCAAATTTAGGCCGTCATGCACTAATCGGGTCACCATGAACCCTAACCTACCTACTCTGGACAATGGTGATGGAATTAATCATTATACACCAAGGATATATGCCATGGAAAGCACATGACATATAATATTGTACTCCTAATCCCAAGGATAGAATCCAAATAATGAGGAGGGCATAACATAGACAACCTATTTATAAAGAACTATCCACACATATGATCCATCAATTATGTCGTCCCTAGGTATCTGAATGAATGAGAACGTGTATCTGAATCATGAGGGTGTAATAAAGAAAAACTATTAGTAAAGGAACCACAATAAGGGAAACATGAATCTCATACAAATTCCCTAGAATCCAAAAATAACGGGAAGTGAATTCAAGTAATAAGAATTTATTAACACAGAAAACCTACCGGAAACATATAAGCATGTGATCCAAACTCACACAATCATCTCATAGATGTGAGGCACTAAAGGCCCCATTCATACCTAATATAGAACATCAATCCATCCCATGGACCCATGGAGTTCCATACCCACTCAACCTAACATAGGGTTTAACCACCCATGGAATGTTCCATCACATCACCCAATACCTATTTACAGAGTTCATACCCGATGGCTAACTCTTATGTCTGACAACACAAGACAAAAAAGTTGTACCCACAAGATTTTCCACCCTCACACATTAAGGAGGACATTAACCAAGACTAAGTAATATAATAAGCACCTAATTGATCATTCCCACGCTTAAACACCTAACTCGGTGCCCATTTACCCTTAACGATCAACCCATTACCATAACCACAATCTACCTAAAGTGAGTTCCAACAAGGGTAGAACCCACCCAAGCCACATTTTAGAGGTAATTACCAACTCAAAAGGACCATAAAATATCCCTAAAATTCAAAACCCACCACACATACCCACACAATCCTTCATATATGGCAGTTCATGAACACACATATAAATAGTGAAGAATGTTGAGGACCACCAATTTTTTTAATCTAATTATCCACCCATTTAAGGTCATAAAACAATTCATTATTAATCTATAAGAATTTATAAACCTAAAATAAACCCTCTATTTTAGTAATTTGAGATAGATAATGATATAATAGTAAAATAAACCCAATATTGAAGCTTGAATGGGGTTATCCATACCTCGAGGATCACAATTCATTTGATGGAACTCAAATCCAGCTTTAAATTATCTTTATGGAGTTTAGATAAGGAAAGAGATAGAAAGGAGGGGCATTCAGAGTTGGGCTGGAGTGGTTGGGAGAGGGGAAAATGTATTTGAATTATATTTCAAATAAATTAAAAAATTCCATTATGGAATTCTAGTTCATAGGCCACCAGGTACTCGATTTAATTATACCAGGTACCTGGTGGCTCAATGACCACCTAGTACTTAGCCATCAGCTAGTTGATGGATCCCTAAGAGTTTTTTCCTCCAAGGATGACTCACCAGGTATCCAATGATCCTACAACAGGTACCCATTGGTCCTTACTACTGCATTTTAGAAGTGCCCCCTCACCTGACCATTGATTACTTTTAAGAGATATCTAACTCAATTAAAATCAGCCAAAAATGATTAATAAAAAGTTGAAAATAAATCCTAAGTCATACCTTAAAACCTAGGGGTCATTATAAACTCTAAGGGTGATTAATTTTTTAGACCTATGTAGACCAGATCAAATCCTGTATTTTGTGGGTTAAGAAATGAATATCTCATTTAAAACATCATTAAATGTGGGATCAAATAAATAAATTTGGTCTAGCCCGTGGGGCATCCTATATTGTAATAAATTTTTAAAACATTTTATAAGGACCAACTATTTTACGTATCATCCAAAATTTATGTTTAATTTAAAAATTAAATTATTATTACTGGAAGAAAAATATTAACACTACAATAACTAAAACTTAAAACATATAAACCAAATGAATAAAAAATCCACAAAAAATAAAAAAATAAAAAGAATAAATTGAATGATTTTTTTAACATACATTCAAACATAAAACAATTTTATTTCACCAATAAATATAAAAAATAAGTTAAAAATGGTGATTTTTGGGAATGAAAAAGTAATTGACTCACAAGCACTACCATTGCTGGAAGTAAGGAATCACCACACTATATCCATCTAAAAAAGATAAAAAATTAAATGAATTAATATTTAATAATCATAATAGACTAAAAAATGGAGAGTCAAAAATTATTTATAACCTAGAGATGTGAAAAAAGGAGAGATATCATCAATGAATATTAGGGTTTATCCCTCACTTTATTTCAGGTCATTTAAGTTGCAGTGGAGAAAGAGGGATCATGATGGTTTGGTAAGGGTTTGTTGGTCTACAGTTAAGATTAAAATATAGCCAATAGGGGGTGAATTAACATTTTTAAAATTAGTTAAATAATTTAAATTTATGTTATAGTTTTAATGTAAATGAAGTGGAAAATAAAAAAGAAAATGAAGAGAGAATGTTTTTATAGTAGTTTAGATCTAAATGATCCCACTCCACTCTTCACCCCTCTCATGAACCTAGAGAGATGAAACCCAATATGGTATATCAATTTTTAAGGAGGGGGATAACTCTTTACATCTTCCCTTTTCACATATGTAGGCTTAACCCAATTTCCTTTTATTTTATAGGTTTAGAAAAAAACCTAGCCTTTTATAGGAGAAGACCCAACCTAAAATTTTACTGGCTCAATCCTAATCTCTTACCTTTTTAAAGTTTATACAAAACCCAATATTTTATGGGGGGAAACCTAACCTAGTATTTTATAGGTGTAGAACCAACCTAGACTTTCACATGCTTAGTTCTAACCTCTTCTTTGTTACGAGTTAAGAGGAACCCGATCTTCTAAGGGGAGAGACTATCCCATACTCTTACAAGAGTGGTATTTTCCTCTTATATTTTATGGGTTAAGGGGAACCCAATATTCTAAGGGGATATACTAAAACTATTATTCTAAGGTGATAAACCAAACCCAAATTTACCTTTTATTAGGGTAATATAACCCTATTAAAGACACACTAAGTGAGACAATACAGCTCAGACCGTTACAATATAATGAAAGAATAAAACTATTTAACCCATTGAATGATTGTCGATGAAGATACTAGAGAATGAATCAGGTAGTTCTTAGGCCCTTCAATATGTTTAAATAGTGGAGCTTAGGCAACCAATAGTTTACTTCAGTAATCATTTGAATAAAAATCTCTAGGACTTAGTTTTTAACTATGTATCATGAAAGAGTAAATGAAGATTCACATCTATTATATTTTAATCACATTATTTGGTCTTTTTATTTACCAAAATATCAATTGATGTTTTCTCCACTAAGAATTACATGAATCTTCTTCATAAATTACAATGATAAAAAATTAACATGGAGGAAACTTTTAATTATTTTGTGATAATGAAAATCATTCTATACATAAATAAAAAACAATTAAAAAATTAAAAAATTAATATAGTAGTAAATATATCCATAAATGTTAATAATAAATTCCTTAGAATACTCCCATAAATAATGTGAGACTAACTCTTTATATTCTAAATTCAAATTTGAACTTCACTCATGCTTATTTTCCATATAAAGAGAGATAATTAATATCCATGTGATCTTTCTCTAGATATAAAGTTTTGATTAATTAAAATATTAGTTAATAAAAATCATCAATATGCTTGGAAAATTCCTTGATAATAATCGTGGTTGACTATTCATATACCAGTAGATTTAAATTTGAATATTTCATGTTCTAGAATTTTCAGCATGAATATCAATACACGCTTAATCCTATGAGAATCATATTTAATTAATCATAAAACAATTTAAAACATGTTTTTATTTATTATAAATATTTAATAATTAATTATAGAAAAATAAAACACTAATTATATCTAAAATAAACTTTCAGAAAATTGAAATGTCAAGTATTACGCAAAATAGAGAAAATTTTCAGGTTTTATAATATCCTATATAAAATCACAGAACCACATAGGAAAATCTGCATAAAGTATTTTTACATAGCTGTTTCTTAATATATATCCAAATATTACCAAATTAGTGAATCGATATAGCATAATCTACATAAGAGATTTATGTAGATGAATTGCCCACATATGTGATTTTGGAAATTTGAAAACAGATTGACTTAACAAATTTAAGACCTAAAATGGACCTTCAAAATAATAGAATCAGTTTTAGCTCCTATTTACTTATATTTATATAATTTTATTATATTTACATATAATTAAGAATCACTTTAATAAAACTTATGTATCTCAATTTATCATCAAAATAAAGTAGAAAATTTGTTCTGGGAAACTGTAGAAAATAGTGAATTCAATCTAATTTATGTAATTATAGAGATCAATTTAGAGTTTTATTTATTATAATTAAATGTAGATAATTTTTTACATTTAAAAATCAACAATAATCACTTAATTTTGATTTATATATCCTACTTTATAGTCAAAATACTAAAGATAACTTCACTCATGATCAGTTCTCACAGTTGGTACCCATGGTCAGTACTCACGGTTGGTACTCACAACCAGTTGTCACGATCAATAATCACAGTCAAATTTCACAGTTAGTACTCATGGTCTATTGTCATGGTTAGTTCTCATAGTCAGTTCCATACTTTTACAAATTTTCAATTTCCATACTTTTCCAAATTTTAGTACCATAATATGTAAAATGATATTTTAAGGTCTCAAATGAATTATTTATACTAGGAAAGCTTTATGAAACCTGTAGTACATGTTATTAACTATAAAAAAACAAAAACTAAAGAAAATTTAAGAAAATAAATATTATTATATGATCATCAATAAGAATACTTTAATTAATATATAATTCAAATTATTAATACTTTTAAAGGAAATAAAACAAATAAAGATTTGTAATTATCAAAGAATAAAGTGGTTAAAGTATCCAATCAACATTATCACCCATTTTTATAATTACAAAATAAATTATAGTTTCAAAAAACATATCCCCCATTTTGAAATTGTCAAAAAGTTTCAATATAAGAATTCTATCTTTGAAATTAATACTTTAAAAAAATAATTCCCTTTAAATAAAAACACACTTTAAAAAAACATTGTATTACATAAATTTATTAAAAATTAATATTTCAAAACCTATATCTAGTAACAAAAAAAATCCAATAATTTTTAAAAAATATATCAAGAATCCACTTATTCAATGAGCGGAATTTTAAAAATAGTTTGTAAAAATTAATGAGTAATCATTTATAAAATAATCTTTTATGAAAACTAAAATTTTAGAAAGTAAGTTAACATTATCTAGTATGTATTATAATTCTAAACATAGTAATATAATAAAAAATAGATTCTATATTTTATATATTTCATGTAAATTTGAAAATTTCAGCACATAAACACACCCCAAATACCTCTAAATTAACACCATAAAAATTCAAATCTCCATCACACCAGGTTTAGACTTTATTTTCTCAAAATTAGTAAATTCTATGGGCTTAGTAAAGATATCATCAAGTCAATTTTTTATATAAATAAATTCTAGATTTATATTTCCTTAACATGATCTCTAAGAAAATGAATTTTGACATCAATGTTCTTAGTTCTAGAGTGTTTTAAGAGATTTTTGTTAATAAAAATAGTAGAATTATTTTCCTAAAATATATAAATCTTATAAAAAAACCAAAATTAAAAAGTGTTTTCTTAAGCCATAAATATTGAGCACAACATGATTCAAAAACTATATATTCATATTCAGTATTTGAAAGACCATTTTTTTTCTTTATTTGATGCCCATAAAACTAAATATTTACCAAGTAAATGGCACGTAACTGAAATTATCTTTCTATATATCTTGTATCCTCCAAAATTAGAATCTGAATAACTTGTCAAATCAAAGTTACTTTTTTTAGGATAAAATAAACCAAGATTCAAAGATCCTTTAACATATCTAATGATCCTTTTAACATATTTAACATGGATTTATCCATTTATTGAATTATTCTATTTTTCCTATATACTACACCATTTTTTGTGGTGTTCTAGGTTCATAAAAATTATAAAAATACACATTTTATCAAAAAATTGGATAAATTCCAGATTTTGGTTTTCACCACCATGATCACTTCTTATTGATTTAATTAAGTGACATTTACCATTTTTAACTAATTTACAAAAAGTAATAAACTTAGATAAAGTTTCTGATTTAAGAGAAAGAAATTAAGCCCATGTGTATCTTGTAAAATCATATATAATAACAAAATAATATCTTTTACCTCCCAAACTAATATGTTTAATATGAACAAATAAATCTAAATGAATGAGATCAAGAGTCCTTATAGTTTTTACTTTATTTACTGACTTGAAACTGATTTTGTTTTATTTAACTTTCAAGAAAGAGTCGCAAACAAAGGTGTTATCCTCTTTCAGTTATGCTAGTTATAGAATAGTTTGGTTCTTGGATAGCTTGTGCATTAACCTTTATCACATTGATTTAATGATAGAAAGTTGGAAATATCACCATTAATGTTTCTTGAGCATCCACTGTCCATATAATAAACATCTATTTTGATGCTTCCAAGATATATTTCCTATAAAAATAAATTTAAGAAAGCTTTGGTACCCATGAAAATTTAGGTCCAATGGGATTAGCATATGAATTTTTAAGAATTAAAAAATATTTCAAATTTTTTTTATAGGAAATCTAGAAGATAATGATTTAGAAATAAAATCCTTATTAGGTCCAAGATATTGTGGAAATCTCAAAGAACACTCATTGACATAATTACCTTTCATATGACATCTAACACAAGTAGTTTTAGTAGATAAAATTATATTAGATATTTTAACAAATAAAGTATTATAAATTTTATGTAAATTACTATCATAAATAAGACTGGTTCTCCTTTTGTTCATTTTATTAAAACTCACCATTTTATCAAATTTTTATCATTATTGAATAAAAATGGATAGATTTGACTTTAAAATTTCAACTTCATTTTGAGCTATTCATTATTCTTAATAATAGCCTAAAAATTCCTTATTTCAACTTCATGAAACTTAGATATGAAATCAAACTCTCTTGTTAATTTATCATTTTTAGTAAGTGTATTTTTTAGATTTTATTTTTCAATTTCTAGATCTGTATAAGCATAATTTTTCTCATCCGGAATAGATTTCTTTATATTTTCACTCTCCTTATGAACATACTTATGTTGTCTCTTAAGGATATTTCATAAACTAATTGTTTTTCAAATTTATGTCCAAGTTTATCAACGTCTTTAAGAAATTACTCAATAATGGGTTTTTTGATTCAGATTTAGAAGATGAATAATAAGTAGAATCACTTACTTGATTTGAAGAAGCCATTAAATGTAATGTCCCAAAAATTTCTTATTTTTTTTATTATATGAGATTATTTAGAGACCGCAAAATTTGACGGCACGTGATTCTGAGGCCCGGAGTGCCCGAAATGATCCATCGAAAAATGTTCATCTTTAAATAGAGTTTGTGAGTAGTTTTCCTGAAAAAGTGGAATAACTCTTAAAAGGGTGTTTGGATCCAAAATATGAGGGCATCGTTGCGTTCAGGATGACAGGTTTACCCTAGGTGTGACTTAAGTTTAGTCAACACAGGCCTCTAGTGAGAAAACCCAAAAATGGCATAAACATAAAATAAAATAATTAAATAAAATTATTTTATTTTTCAAATGATTATAACTCACGAATGGTGACTCGGATTAAAAATTTGAGACCACCGCTAAACTCTGGAGGGTATTCTTTCCTTAGAAAGATCCTAACATTGGTCGGTGTGGGCCAATAGTGGAAGTTAGTTTTTGTCTGTAAATAAAATAATTAAGTAACAAATATTTTATTTTCAAATCCTTATAACTCATAATCGGTAACTTTAATTGGAAATACAAGAGTACCATTGAGCTCGTGTGGGAATTTTTCCTTTAGGCAGAGTCTATCCTTGACCGGCACGGGTCGAGGGTGACTGTTAATAGTTTTTGAACTTTTTTTAAGGTACATTCAATAAATGCGCAAGCATGGATTTCTATCTTTTGAAACGGTGCTTGGATTAAAAATACGAGGATACCGTTGGACTCACAGCACCGAGATTTGCTTAAGGGAAGCTTAACTTCAACCAGCAAAATTCAGAAGGAAAAGTTAATTTTTCAGAATTTCAGAGAAAAATAATAAAATAACTAAATTTGTTATTTTATTCTTTTTGCAGTAGTTGAGCGGCGAATTGTGGGACCGTAGTGTAACTTCGGACAATAAATGTGGGTCATTTAATGACTTGAACCTCTTGTTGTGTAACCACAATGTTTGTGGTTTATTAGGTTCATTAATTATGATTCATTAATGAATCATAATAATGAACCAATATGGGAGGTTATTTCTTTTATTTAATCAAATCATTAGCGTGTGTTTTGGAAACTCACAGGAGAACTCTTGACGAGGTTCTGGCAATGTCTTCCTCCAATGAATAATGGAGATTCGACGGTGCTATGGAATATTGGATCCGAAGATCGACGAATGCCGACGAACACCTTCAAACATGGACTCTTCTTCCACATCCACAACATCTTCTAACGAGTTCAAAGTATGGGGTTTAAATTGTTTATGCGTTTAAATGTTTTCCTCTCTCCATTATTGATTAATACGAAGAACGTGGATCAACCAACTAATGGGTTGATCTGCGACTCATTCGTTTTTTGCGGAAGGTTCTCGTGGGGGATTCATTTTGAGGTTTTATTAAATATTATGATGATTATTGTTTCACCCTCATGTTATAACGCTAACGCGGAGGGCACGGGACAAACCCAAAAAGGCTCAAAACCTTTTCTAAGCTTGTTCTTGATGAGTTCATAATGGAGGATCAACGAACGTAATGAAATGGAAAAACCAAGAGCCACACAGTGTAGGCGACATCCTAGGAGGCCCGTAGGTGCTGACGGGAAGGAGAACGGACCACCGGAGCATCTCCGGTGGCCCGAGGAAGATTTAGTCGGTGCTACAACCAGTTGAACTGACCATGTGTGGAATGACGGTGCCCAAAGGCACTGTGGTGGATCAAGTCGTGGTTAGCTAGGCCGTAGTAGTGGAAGACGTGACATGCTGGAGGTGAGCGGCCCGTTCGGGCTGCTCGGCTGGAACGAAACGGCCGGCTGATCCAGATGTTTCGGAAGACTAGGCGGGGCCCATTGAAACCACCACCCAGAAGAACCGGCCTGCACCACGGGATGGACCCACCATTTGGGTTAGACCCGTGGGCCCAACAGGCTGGCCGAGCCTGACCCCTACCGGACCCGACCGGACCCGTTTCACTAAAACTTGTGTAACTCCTAAACCAAACGTCCGTTTGACGAACCATCTGTAGTGCTTGAATCATTAGGATGAGGTGGTCCTTTTGAGATACTCCACTCGGGTTTTGGAGAAAGTTGGAGTATGGCTAGGTTGGATCAGACTCGAATCCAACAGGGCCCTCAGCACTAAAATGCCTATAACTTACAGACATGGCGCCCGATTGATGCGCCGTATATCGCGTTGGAACCCTTATAACATGGCGGTTCTTTAGGTTACTTATTCCTGGGACTTAGTGGTAGTTGATGTGTGACTAATGTCTTGAGGATCGGATCCTCCCATAATCAAGTGTGCTTAGTGCGGAAATCCCATGGCTGACTGTGACGTGATGAATCACTTAGTGATACTCTATGGGTCATCAGTTAGTGATCCTCTGTGGGTCAATATTCAACGACCCTATGTGAGTTAGTAGTTAGTGATCCTTTTTGGGTCATCACCTAGTGACCTTCTGTGGGTCAGCACTTAGTGATCCTCCATGGGTCAGCACTTAGTGATCCTCTGTGGGTCAGCACCTAGTGATCCTCTGTGGGTTAGAACCTAGAGATCCTATGTGGGTCATCACCTAGCGACCTTGTGAAATCTAGCAGAAAAATCCTCTTGAAAGAATAAGATAATTTATCTTTATGACTAATCATCTTTATTCATGTTCTTTAAGTTATATACTTGGTTTGAGTTGAGTCTTTTACTTTGTGCTTTGTGATTGAGATCATGCTTTTTTGTTTTTAATTTTTAGAATTCTGGGAGACCTTCAAGGGTCTCGGGGTCCCTACTGGGTATTGTTATACTCACCCATGCACAGGCATTTCCCTCACCTTGTCGTGTCTTGTGTAGACGATGGAAATCTTTGACCGAGTTTTGGGATCTAGGACTAGATGGTGCACGGAGGTGTCTAGTTGACTCAAAGAGATGAAATGATGAGCTGTACCTACCCTTCAGGTAGGATCCTTGGAAGATGACCTTAGGAGCTATTTTTCCCTTTTTGTTTCACTTTCTTTTAGTCGGGTCTGTATACTGGACCATTTAGCTTCAGTTCACACTTTTACTTTCAACAGTTATACTATGTGGTTTGTTCTTGTTGTGTACCTGGTCTGTGAGTTTACAGGTTTAAAGTAAATGCCTTCCTATTTTTAGGGATATACCTTTTTGGTGCTAGTATCCAACCCCTAACATATGGAAGGCGGGCTTGGAGTAGTCATGGAACGGGACCCTGGGGATGGGTCGTGACAAAGTGGTATCAAAGGGGCCGGTTCTACCAGAAGAACTAAGAGTCTGTGTTTTCAATGGACCAATAGTGTTAAGTGTCTTGAGTTTGGATTACCGTCTAGGGAGTCCAATGTTGGTGCAGCGGTCGATGTATCAATACAATAGGACCCTGAATTTTGTTCTTTGACTCGGTACATGAAAACATTAGTTGGATGTGTTTTGAAAATGTTTTTCTATTGATCTCTTTTAAGTCATCTCACCAGGTATAACTTATTGACTGCGGTTTATCTTTATTCTCTTTCAAGATGCCTCCACAAAGACAGCCAACCAGGATTCCAATGCATGACCATGAGGATGGTCCTCAAAGTGATGAAGCTTCAGTACAAGGAATGTTGCCCGAGATGGTACCTTCAGGAGGTGTCCCAGCGATACCACTGCTCATTGGTCAGTAGTTACTATCGGCTCTACTGGTAGAGGACACATGTAGGCTTAGTGCCTTACACGAGTTTTAGTGACAGATACCCCTTAGGTTCTGAGGTGAGCCTGACTCACAGGTGGCTAAGGACTGGCTTGAGTTGGTGACTGAGTTTCCATCTAGCTAGGGCACCATTAGATCAGATGGCAGTCCTGGTAGTGATCATTATACATGGCTCAACAGGGCGATGACAGGGTGTAGATTACTTCTATCTTACGATGAGGTGAATTTTCTGTGGATAGATCTTAAGAACCTTTCTCAGAGAAGAGGTCTCTTGCCATAAAAATCTAAGGGTTATATGTTCCCAAGATCTTCTATAGCTTCGACAGGACGACATGTTAGTAGCTAAGTATTCATAGAGGCGTACCGAGCATTCCAGGTACTCGATGAAAATGATACGACCAGTGATTCAGGGCTCAGACCTCTGAGTGAGATGTGTTTAGGGACATCTGAGCCAGTACTATTACTCTATGAATTCCTACTTATATTATGATTCTAGAGAGAACCTTAGTGGTTGAAAGTTATTTGGATGAGCAGATACATCTAGTGAATGTTAGCAGTGAGAAAGCAGGAAACCAATGTCATTCTCAGAGACTTGAACATGTAAAATGTTTCGGAAAGAGGAAGTGATAAGGACAGATGAATTTGTAGGGTAACAGACGTGGAAGAGGAGTTAGGAGAGCAGTAATAGGTGGTATACATTTCAACATGTTACAACCACCACCCCAATGTGGTCCCCACCAGGCTCAGGGAGATGGAGGAAAAGGGAAGGGAGTAATTGTATGTGGTCAAGGAGTGTGACTCAAGATCTTCAGGAATGATTCGAGGTACGGTCTGTGTCTACTACTAGCTTTTATATTAATAAACATAGGTACTAATCATTCCTTCTTGTCACAAATCTTGTTCAAGACCTATAGTTTCCAGTTAAACCATTGACTTGACCCTTACGTTTGGAGATACCTATGGGAGGATACTTAATAAAACACCTATTCCAACGGTGTGATCTAATCCTTGAGGCGAGAGTTTCGGTTGGAACCTCTGGGTGGTAGTGTTGAGGTCTTACGATGTTAGTTTGGGTATGAACTGGTCATCCACATATCATTCTCAGATTGACTATTTTAGTCACAAAGGATGTGGTATGTCCATAGCGTTGGAATGGGAATTTCCTTGGTTGGAGAAAAAGAAAACCCAAGCAGCATGGGATAAACTCATGCATAGAAGGGTGCAACCGATCACTCTTGAGTTAAAAAACCTTACCCTTGTGGCAGTGGATGTTTTGAGTTTTTAGTTCCCAACGGTAGTGGCAAAGTGTGGGAACATCCTTTCAAAAGATATTTTTAGGATTAACTCCCTGTAGGGGGAGGAAATTCTGTATCTTTCTACACCCCGAGATGGCACTGATATCAGCATCATCATATTAGAGGGCTTTCGTAGAGCTTCGCAAGCGGGGGGTATAGGTGGAGGACTTGAAGAGGAAGGGCTTAGTAAGACCCAATGTTCGAGGTTATGTGTGGACTACTGACACCTTAACCAAGTTGTAGTGGAGAGAGAGTACCAACTACCAAAGGATCAATGGACACATCAATCAGTTAAATGGTTGGCCTTTTAGGTAGATGGAAAGGTTCCCATAGGATTTTCAGCAGTTCAGACAACGGTGATGGTTGGATTTCCTCTAGGACTATGACCTTGAGGTAGTATATACTCCTGGTAAGGGGGATGTGGTAGCAGACATGCTTAGCAGGAGGTCTGGTTTAGAGCTGCTGAGTAAGGCAATGAAACAGTTAGCCACGATGTCGATATACTTCATGGATGATGATGAAGCAGCTTACCTCCAGTCTATGACTGTCACTCCCCCACTCCTTCAGTGAGTTAGGGAGGCCCAGCTTGTGGATGTTGACTGTGAGTCTCGATGTGCTTAGATATCCTCAGGACACGATCCTGATGAATTTTCAATAGGTAGGGAGCACGTCAGCCTTTTTAGAGGACACACCATGGTACCAGTGACGTTACGAGAGGCGGTGTTGATATAATTCCATACATCCCATTTAGCGTTACATCATGGTGTGGCAAAGATGTACTAGGACCTCCGACGTTAGTACTGGTTTCCAAGGATGAAGAAAGTGGTGGCAGAGTTCGTTTCACGATGCCTCACTTTTATGCAAGTGAGAGTTGAGCAACAGGTTCCAGCAGGCTTGAGCATAGCTTTTACCCACAGAAAGATGTCTAGACAGAGCAGACCATACAGACCTTAGAGGACATGCTTCGTACTTGTGTCCTGGATTTTGGTCACAGTTGGAAGGACCACCTACCACTGGTAGAGTTTGTGTACAACAATATTTATCACTCCACTGTTGGCATGCCACCATTTGAGGCCTTGTACGGGCGGACATGCAGATCACCTCTATGCTGGACAGACCCTGGGGAGTCAGCACTCATGGGTCCAGAGTTGGTACGGGTTACCACTGAGAAGGTACAGATCATCCAGGAGTGGATGAAGACTACACAGATCAGGCATAATACTTATACCGATAGGATACGTAGACCCTTTAAGTTCGAGTAAGGAGACCATATTTTTATTTGGGTCTCACCCCAATGGGGATTGCAGAGGTTTGGCTGGAGAGACAAGCTATCTTTGAGGTTTATGGGACCTTTTTAGTTTCTGAGTGGATTTGGTGAGATGGCGTACCACCAAGCACTTTGCCTACATATGCACCAGGTGCATGATGTTTTTCACATGTCGCAGCTGAGGAGGTATGTGCATGATCCATTACACGTCATCGACTATGAAAAACTAGGCATTGATGATGGGGTGACATTTGCGGAGTTCTCGATGGAGATAGGGGATCTACAAGAACAAGTCCTTTATGGATGGTCGATTCCTCTGGTGTGTGTTTGGGCAGCACGAGAATCTCCAGGAGTGAACGAGGGAGCGGGAGACTCAAATTCATGCTTAGTACCCCCACTTGTTTGATTTGCCTTGATTTTGGATTTCGGGGATGTAAATCCCTAAGGTGGGGAGAATGTAATGTATATGAATTTCTGTTTTTTTATTATATGGAATTATTTTGAGACCGCGAAATTTGATAGCACATGATTTCGAGGCTTGGAGTGCCCAGAATGATCTGTCGAAAAAGGTTAAGCTTTAAATAGTGTTTGTGAGCAGTTTTCCTGAAAAAGTGGAATAAATCTTAAATGGGTGTCTGGATCAGAAATATGAGGGTACCGTTGCATTCAGGATGGTGGGTTTACCCTAGGCGCGACTTAATTTTAGTCGGCGCAGACCTCTAGTGAGAAAACCCGAAAATAGAATAACCATAAATAAAATAATAAAATAAAAGTATTTTATTTTTCAAATGCTTATAACTCACAAACAGTGAATCAAATTAAAAATACGAGACCACCGTTGAACTCATGAGGGAATGCTTTCCATAGGAAGATCCTAATATTGGCCGGCTTGGGCCAACAGTGAAAGTTAGTTTTTGGCCGTAAATAAAATAATTAAGTAACAATCATTTTATTGTCAAATCCTTATAACTCCTAAACGGTAAATTATATTGAAAATCTGAGAGTACCGTTGAGCTCGTGAGGGCGTGTTTTCCTCCGGCGGAGCCTAACATTGATCGGCATGGGTCGAGGGTGACTGTTAATAATTTTTAAACTTTTTTTAAGGTACGTTCAGTAAATGTGCAAGCGTGAATTTCTATCTTGTGAACTGGTGCTCTGATTGAAAATATGAGGACACCGTTCAACTCGCAGCGTCGAGATTCTTTTAAGGGAAGCTTAAATTCAACCAGAAAAGTTGGATGGAAAAGTTAATTTTTCAGACTTTCAGAAAAAAATAATAAAATAACTAAAGATGTTATTTTATTCTTTTTGCAGCAGTTGAGCAGCGAATGGTGGGACCACAGTGTAACGTCAGACAATAAACTTGGGTCATTTAATGACTTGAACTTCTCATTGTGTAACCACAATGCTTGTAGTTTATTAGGTTCATTAATTATGACTCATTAATGAATCATAATAATGAACCAACGTGGGATGTTATTTCTTTTATTAAATAAAATCATTGGCATGGGTATTGGGAACCCATGGGAGGACTCTTGATGAAGTGCTGACGACGTATTCCTCTAACGAAGAACGAAGATTCGACGATGCCATTGAGGATTCTATATGAAGATTGACGAATGCCGATGAACACCTTCGAACGTGGACCCTTCTTCCTCATTCGCAACGTCTTCCAATGAGTTCAAGGTAGGGGTTTTAAAATGTTTATGCATTTAAATGTTTTCCTCTCTCTGTTATTGATTAATACGAAGAACGCGAATCAACCAACTAATGGGTTGATACGTGATGCATTTGTTTTTGCAGAAGGTTGTCATGGGAGATTCATTTTGGAGTTTTATTAAATCTTATGATGAATATTGTTTCACCCTCATGTTATAACGCTAATGCAGAGGGTGCGTTCCAAACCCAACAAGGCCCAAACCCTCCACTGAGCTTGTTCTTGGTGCGTTCATCATGGAAGATCAACAAACATGACGACAAGGAAAAACTGAGAGCCACGCAGTATAGACAGCATCCTGGGAGGTCTGTAGGCGTAGAGAGGAAGGAGAATGGACCACTGGAGAATCTCCGATGGCCCGTGGAAGCTTTCGTCGGTGTGGTGACAACCGGTCGAGCTGGGCACGTGGGGAACAATGGCACCTGCAGGTGCTATGTCAATGGAAGAAGCGGTGTACTAGCGCCGCGTGCGGGAGGGGAGCGGCCCGCTCGGGCCGCTCGGCTAGAGAAAAACGGCCAGCTGAGCCGACCGTTTCGGAAGACCAGGGGGCGCCCGCTGGAACCACCACTTGGGATAACCGGCCCGCACTGCAGGATGGGGTTTCCAGGCGGGCCGGACCCGCAGGCCCAACGGCCCAGACCCCTACCGGACTCGACCGACCCCGTTTCACTAAAAATTTTGTAACTCATAAACCAAATGTTCATTTGAAGAATCATCTATGGTGATGGAATCCTTAGGATGAGGTAGTCCTTTTGAGATACCCCACTTGGGTTTTAGAGAAAGTTGGAGTATGTCCGGGTTGGATCGGACTCAAATCCAATCGGGCCCTCAGCACTAAAAGGCCTATAACTTACAGACCGGGCGTCCAATTGATGCGTCGTCTATTGCATTGGAACCCTTATGACATGGTGGCTCTTCAGGTTTCTTTTTCATGGGAATTCATGGTGGTTGAGGTAAGACCGATGGATTAAGGTGCAGATCCTCTCGAAATCAAGTGTGCTAAGTGTGGGAATCTAGTGGTTGTCTGTGATGTGATGAAGCACCTAGAGATCCTCTGTGGGTCAGCAGTTAGCGATCCTCTGTGGGTTAGCACTTAGAGACCCTCTATGGATCAACAGTTAGCAATCCTCCATGGGTCAGCACCCAATGATCCTCTGTGGTTCAGCACCTAGCGACCCTCTCTGGGTCGGCACGTAGCGACCTTGTACGGTTTAGTAGAAAAATCCTCTCGATGGAATAAGATGATCTAGCTTTATGAATAATCATCTTTATTCATGTTCTTTGAGTTATATACCTAGTTTGAGCTGAGTCTTTTACTTTTTTTCTTTGTGATTGAGATCATGATTTTTGGTTTTTCCTTTATGGAATTCTGGGAGACCTTCTGGGGTCTCGGGGTCCCTAATGGGTATTGTTATACTCACTCCTACATGGACTTCACCTGCACCTTATTGTGTCTTGTGCAGACGACAGAAAACTTTGACCGAGTTTTGGGAGATAGGACTAGATGGTGCACGGAGGTGACTGGTTGATGTGGAGAGCTGCAGTGACGAGTTGTACCTACCCTTCAGGTAGGATCCTTGGTAGAGGACCTCATGAGCTGTTTTCCCTTTTTGTTGTACTTTCTTTTAGTTAGGTTTTTATACTGGCCCATTCAGCTTTAGTTCACACTTTTACATTCAAAAGTTATACTACGTGGTTTGTTCTTGTTGTGTACCTGGTCCTTGAGTTTGCAGGTTTAAAGGCAATGCCTTCCCATTTTTAGGGATATGCCTTTCTAGTGCTAGTCGCCAACCCCTAGCCTATGGAAGGCGGGATTGGGGTAGTCACGACATGGGCCTCGAGGGACGGGTCGTGACATTAAATACAAGTTTGTAATATCTTATTCAGAAATATATTCTTAAATTGTACTTGAATAATCTATGCAAATCCATATGGCATCCATTACCATATTTTTTTATTGAATTGCTTCCTTTTTATTCTTGTCATTATTTAGTCTTGGGTAGTTGGGCTTGATGTGTCCCCTTTTCCTACACTCATAACAAATTACATCTCGAGTATCATTAAAATTAAAATTACCTTTCTTCTTTTCCTTATGATCATCCTTAGGATAGTATTTCTGGGATATCCTTGAGTAACCATTCTTCCTTCTATATCCATCTTTTGAAACATAGGTTGTATCATTCCTATCACTACTCTGTAACTCATAATTAGAAGAGTAAGTAGATATATTTGATTTAAAATAAATTAAATTCTTCTTTGAATTATATTTTTTAGAAATATTTTTAAGCTCTAACTCATATTGTAATAATGGTCTAATAAGCTCATCAAGAGTGTATTCATTGAAATTCTTACTCTCACATATAACTACCTTTTTAGGATGACACTTCTTAGGAAGTTCTCTAAGAACTCTTTCAACAAGAAAATGATTATCCAGAGTCTCTCCTAAAGAACTCATACCATTTACAATACTAGTAAATCTATGGAACATTTGTTTTATAATTTTATCATCTCCTATTTTAAATTCTTGATATTCTGCTCTTAACATACCCATCTTAGTTCTAATAAGTTTATCCAAGCCAAGATGTGTAAATTGTATAATTTTCAAGATTCCATGAGTAGTTTTACTTGTTGAAACATGACTATACACACTCCTATTTATTACATAGTATAAAATATTAATCACCTTATAATTTAGAACATACTTTACCGAATCATTTCCAACTCTAGATTCAGGTTCACTTTCAGGCAGCTTGTATGGTTTAGCCCATAATTATCCAATGATCAATGATAATTTGCTTCAAGAAAGCTTCCATATGAGATTATCAATATCCAAACTCAGTACCATCAAAATGAGGTGGTTTTTGAGGTATCCATTCCATCTTAAATATATATTTCCCATTGATGGTTAAGTTAGGAAATGGTTAGCATAAATAAAGAAAATATAGATTAAGATTGAGGTCTAGATCTGATACCAATTGTTGGCCCACAGTTAAGATGACAATATATCCAAGAGGGTGGGGGAGAATTGGCATTTTTAAAGCGAGTTAAAGAATTTAAATTTATGTCATAGTTTTAATGTAAATTTAGTAGGAAATAAAAAAAATTAACAAAGAATATTTTTATACTGGTTTGGATCAAAATGATCTTATTATACTCTTCACCCCTCTCATGAACTGAGAGAGATGAAACCCACTATGGTATATCAATTTTGAAGGAGAGTTGAAACTCCTTACATCCCCCTTTTTTACACCTAGAGGATTAACCCAATTCCCTTGTCTTTTATGGGTTCAGACAAAAACCCCACCTTTTGTAGGAGAATATCCAACTTAGACTTTCACAGGCTCAGTTTTAACCTCTTTCTTTTTTTGGGTTTAGACGGAACCTAGTATTTTATGGGGGAAAACCTTACCCAATCTTTTATAGGTACAGAACCAACCTAGACTTTCACAGGCTTAGTCCTAACCTCTTCTATGTTACAGGCCAAGAGGAACCTAGTCTTCTAAGGAGATAGTCTAAACCTAGACTCTTATAGGAGTGGTCCTTTCCTATACTATTTTATGGGTCAAAAGGAAACTCGTATTCTAAGGGGCATTATGGAAAAAATTGATATTTGCGACGGGGTATTTGTGACGGGGAAGGGTCCCGTCGCAAATAGTCCATCGGGAGTGATTATTTGTGATGGGAACCTCTTCCCGTCGTAATAGGTTTGGCGCGAGTTGCGAGCCAAATCGTGGGAAGGGTATTTGCGACGGGTATATAAGCTCACCGCAAATACCCGACGACATTTTTTAGTATTTGCGACGATAATTATCTCCCGTCATAAATAGTATGTTGACATGTTTTTATTTGTGGCGGGACCCGTCACAAATATCTTTTTAACCACTGTTGCTAATTAATAGGGGGGTTAGCATTTGCGATGGGAACCCCATCACAAATAGTACCGTCATAGATAATCTAACCTATATATACCCCCATTCGTTTTTCCCATTCCACTCCCTTTTCTACCCCTCTCTCCCTCTCTACTTATATTTTTTTCTTTCAAAATTTTTCAAAGTTTAAAATTCTAAATCGGAGTAAAATTCACTGCTTATATCTTCCGAAAGATTCAGTTTTAAAGTATTTATCTATTTCTTTTATTTTTTAGTTAATTCATTTTATTTTATATTAGTTATAATTATTGTTAATTAGATGCAGTTAAATTAAATTTGAATTAGATAGTTTTATTTATCATTATTGTTTTTACAAATAATTACGTGTGATTAGTATTAATTAGTATTAATTAATAATTATTATATTAATTATTATTAATTAGTATTAATTAGAAAATTATTAATAAGTAGTTATAAGTAGCGATAATTAGTAATAAATTGAAATAAATATTTATAAATAGTAATAAATAGTGATAATTGGAAATAATTAGCTGTAACTAGTAGAAATTAGTAATAATTAGTAATAATTAGCGGGAATAAGTAATAATTAGCGGTAATTAATAAAAAATTGTAATAATTAATAATAACTTTTAATAATTAGTAATACTTAGTAATAAATTGTAATAAATTTTAATAATTAGTAATAAATAGTAATAGTTATTAATAAATTGTAATAATTAGTAATAATTAACAATAAATTGTAAAAATTACTAATAATTAGTAATAAATTGTAATAATTAGAAAGAAATTGTAATAATTTGTAATACATTGTAATAATTAGTAATAAATTGTAATAATTAGTAATAAATTGTAATAAATTTTAATAATTAGTAATAATTAGTGGGAATAAGAAATAATTAGCAAGAATAAGAAATAATTAGCGGGAATAAGTAATAATTAGTGGTAATTAGTAATAAATTGTAATAATTAAAAATAAATTTTAATAATTATTAATAAATTTTAACAAATTTTAATAATTAGTAATAATTAGTAATAATTAGCAATAAATTGTAATAATTGGTAATAAATTGTAATAATTAGTAATAAATTGTAATAATTAGATATAATTAGTAATAATTAGTAATAAATTGTAATAATTAGTAATAAATTGTAATAATTAGTAATAGTTAGTAATAAATTATAATAATTAGTAATAAATTGTAATAATTAGTAATAATTAGTAATAAATGTAATAATTAGTAATAAAATGTAATAATTAGTAATAAATTGTAATAATTAGTAATAAATTGTAATAATTAGTAATAATTAGTAATAGATTGTAATAAATTGTAATAATTAGTAATAATTTGTGAGAATAAGTAATAATTGGCGGTAATTATTAATAAATTATAATAATTAGTAATAATTAGTTGGAATAAGTAATAATTAGTGGTAATTATTAATTAATAATTAGTAATAATTAGTGAGAATTAGTAATAAATTGTAATAGTTGGTAATAAATTGTAATAATTAGCAATATTTTGTAATAATTAGTAATAAATTGTAATAATTAGTAATAAATTGTAATAATTAGTAATAAACTTTAATAATTAGTAATACTTAGTAATAATTAGTAATAAATTTTAATAAATTTTAATAATTAGTAATAATTAGTAATAATTAGTAATAATTAGTAGTAATTAGTAATAATTAGTAATAAATTGTAATAATTAGTAACAATTGGTAATAATTAGTAATAAATTGTAATAATTAGTAATAAATTTTAATAATTAGTAAAAATTGCAATAATTAGTAAGAATTAGTAATAAATTGTAACAATTAGTAATAATTAGTAATAATTAGTAATAATTAGTAATAATTAGTAATAATTAGTAATAAATAGCGGTAATTAGTAATAAATAGTAATAAATAGAAATAAATATGAATAAATAATAACAAATATGAATAAATAGTAATAATTGGAAATAATTAGTAATAATTGGAAATAAATTGTAATAATTAGGAATAAATAGTAATAATTAGTAATAAATAGGAATAAATAGTAAGAATTAGTAATAATTAGTAATAAATAGAAATAATTAGCTATAAATAGAAATAGTTAGGAATAAATAGAAATAATTAAGAATAAATAGTAATAATTAGAATAATTAGAAATAATTATAAATAATTAAAATAATTATCACTACTTAGAATAATTAGAATAAATTGACACAATTTCTAGTAGAGTAATAATCAGTAATAAATTGGCACAATTTTCAGTGGATTGGCGACATCTCTTTTTCCTAAAATCTCATCTTCTTGTAACTTTCTTCCATTGCAATCAATATGAAAAATATGCTCTGATATATGTATATCCATTTTTGTATGCATGAGAATAGAGAGCAGTGCAACAAGGCCTCCCTGCTCTCTATTCTTGTGTATATAAAAATGGATATGCGTATGTCGGAACAGATTTTTGATACTGATTTTAGTATGAGAAAGTTGTAAGGAGATGAGCCGTCAGACAAAATAGGGTCTTTTGCCCGACACCTCATCTCCTTGCAACTTTTTCACACTGAAATTACTATGAAAAATCTGCTATGATGTATGGATATCCATTTTCGTATGCACAAGAATGGATAACGGCACGACGAGGCCCCCCTTCTCTCCATTCTTGTGCATACAAAAAATGAATATTTGTACGTTGGAGCAAAATTTTCATAGTGATTTCAGTTGGAGAAAGTTATAAGGAGATGAGTCATCGGGAAAAAGAGCTACCTCCAATCCATAGGAAATTGCACTGCTCATAATTAACAAAAATTAGTATAAATTAGTAATAATTACTAATAATTAGTGGTAATTAGTATAAATTATTATAAATTAGTATAGACCAGTATAAATTTTCAAAAAAATGCTATAAATAACTATGAAATAATATGAATTATTATAAATTTCCAGAAAAGTGAATTTAATTTTATTATCTTTTTTGGATAGTATTTTTCTTATATCAAATTATTCAAAAAAACTAATTATTTTATATTTTTTAGAGAAATATGGAATGAGGAATTCGATAATAGTCATTATTAGATGATTGAAATTTGAAAAATCAGTATAAGAATCCAAACGGTTCTGGTTTAAATCCTGTATATATTGAGGGTGTTGAAGCTTTCTTATCATTTGAATCATCAAAAATGAAATTTGTTTCAAAAGGGACAATTAAGTGTCCTTGTAAAAAATGTACTCTGAGGATGTTTGACACATTTGACAATGTTGGGGGTCATCTATTTCATTTTGGTTTTCAACCAGATTATATTTTTTGGTATTAACATGGTGAACATAGTTCCAGAGAAGATACTAATAATCTGGTTCAAGATCCATAATAGTTTCAAAATTTAGTACATGATGTGGCATGTCCATCTTTTCAAAAAACTAAAACTCAGGATGATATTAATTTAACTCCTGAGTTGGAACTATATCACTTTTATGAGTTGTTGAGATCCACTGAGGATGTATTATATCCTGGTTGCAAGATAAGAAAATTTGAAGTAGTTAAAAAATTCATGGCTATTAAATCAGATAATGGAATGTCAAATAGCTGTTTTGATCAGATATTATCTTTGGTTAAAACACTATTACTTGAAGGAAATGTGTTGCCTACAAAATTCTATGAGAGCTAGAGGTTGGTTTGTAATCTGAGTCTTAGTTATTAAAAGATTCATGCACATTTAAATGATTGCATCTTATATTATGGTGAAAATGAGTCATTGGATAGTTGTCCCACATGTGGAACATCGAGGTATAAAAGGGCTCAACAAGGTAAGTTTGGATTTATTATTATAAAATAGTTGACGTATTTCCCACTTACACCCAGATTGCAATATTTATTTATGTCTCAGAACACAACGACATTGATTTCATGGCACAAAATAATTTTTCCTACTAGTTTCAAAAACTGGTAACATAAATTATTTATGGATTAACATATAAAATCAAATTATTACTTGTTATATTGATAATTTTTTTAAAAAATTTTAGGTATCTCAATATACTGATAAAATTTATAATCGATTATGTGTATTGAGTAACCCACTATCCAAAATAGTTAAATATTATAATTCATATGTGGTGAATGGTTTTTGATTTCATACACATTCATATAGGGAATAAAAAAACAAGGAATAATGGTGTTTGTTTCAGAGGATATCATTATAGAGAAACTGAAGTTGACTTTTATGGTATGCTGAAAGAAATTATTGAACTGTGTTATCTAGGACAGAATTATATAACGATGCTTAAATGTTAGTGGTTAGATACTGACAGAATCTTGCATGTTCATATGACTCATGGAATCGTTGATATTAAATATAAAAGTATTCTTACAGTAAATGAAGCATTTTTATTGGCTCATTAGGCACATCAAATTTATTATGAAAATTATAGTGCTACTTCAAGAGAGTTGGGTGATTGGTAGAGCATAATAAAAATTAAATCTTGGGAAAATCAGTTTACTCAAAGTGAATGTGGTTCTGCTAAAGTGAGGAATTGCAATTTTTCAAGAGACTGTTCTAAATACATTTTTTTTCACAAAGAGACATGAATATCGATGATGAAACCCCACAGTTAAGGGTCGATGGTGATGATGATGTTAATGATGTTACAAATGAATTTGAAATGATAAGAGATGATAAAACTAAAACTCATATGAAAATTGATGATGCTGAGGAGGAATACAAAGACACTGGCATTGTTAGATATGAAGATGAGGATGAAGACGAACATTGACATAGTTAAATGCTGATTATAATCATATATAATATATATCTATATATAATAATCATTTTCAACTGTTTTCTAAAAATAGTCATTTTGTGTTTTAGATGGACGAGGATCTATTTCATCAGTTGTAGGAGGCTGATCTACCTTTGGACGAGCATGTTGTTCAATCATCTGACCCTCAGACTACTAACAGTTTAGGGAGTACTCATAGGGGGCATGGTCTGGCATGCTTGATGGTTCCTAAACCTATCCATGAGTGACGTCCAAGTCTTGGATTCAATCTACATATGTGGAGGTATGTTTACCTATGTATTTTAGTTAGATTTAATTAATTAATTTATATACTAACTGTTTGATTATTTTTTCTTTTTTCAAATCTTATCACATATAGCTGTTGGACAAGGGAGAGCTATATTATGAAATTATTTTTCTGAAGCATGGGTCACATGGGATCAGATTCCCATTGATGTTCAACACCACATGTTCGATCATTGGCCGGTACGTAAATAAAAATATTTATTTTGAAATTTATTTAATTAATAACTTGATATTATAAATTATTTGTAGGGTTTATGGTATACCATTGATGAGAACATGCATAACGCTATCTAGAAGGCATGGTAGGGGTTTATGCGTGAGCGTTACCATTAGTTTTTGCATAATTTGAGAAGGAAAACAATGATCAAAGCATGAGTGATAGAGTTTGATGAGTCTTGTCACACCTACCAAATTGATTACATTTCATCTTAGATTTGGGATGAATTATGTTCACATTGGTTGAGTGGTAGTTTTTAGAGGATATCATTAGTAGGTTGACAAAACTGGGGGAGATAGGAGGTGACACATCGAGTTGGTAGTCATACATTCAGTATGCATAGGGAATATATGATATGTACTTTTTTTAAATATTTTATTTAACTTTAAATGTAAATGGTTTATTTTATATTCATATAGGTAGTCGAACAACCCGATATTATAGAGTTTGACGTTTATAGGAGAATGTACTGTGATCCGGTCACTTGAGAGATTAAAGGTGATCGCTAACATCAAATTGCGGCCAGTATAATTTCTTTTTGAGTTTTAAAATTAACTTCAAATAATATTTTAAGTATTTAAATTTTAAATTGAAATTGAAGGAGTCATATGAGGTCGTGACATCTTAGACACAGACTCAGAGTCAGACCAAGACCAATGACCAGACCAGTGCCCACTGATTTGATGAGGCATCATGGTTGTAGCCGACCAGAATACATTCGAGAAAGGTCAAATTATTGGTATCGGCTCTCAATTGATGCCTGTGAGTTATTATGGCACCGCTATGATGTCGACGTCCAACTTGAGAGAAGATCATAGAGATTCATCATCATCTGCTGCACAGTATCAAGAGCAGCTGCAAGCTTAGGGTGAGCTTATAGAGAGTATGCATAGGGAGCAGGAGGAGACGCATCAATGACAACAATAATAGCAGAAAGAGCTCTGACGACAACAAGAACAACAACATGAGTAGATGCGTCGATGGAATCAACATCACCATGATCAGATGAAGTATATGTGACGTCTAAATCATGGTTTAGGGATGGATTTACCTCCACCATCTCCTTCAGCTTCTCCAGAAGACCCTCCCTCTCAGTGATGTATTTATTTTTTATGATAAAACATTTGAATGTAATTTTTTGTGTAATATTAACTATTTACATTTCTATATAGGGCATTTTTTATATTCTTGCAAATATTTTATTTTTTATTATTTATTTAATTATTTTTTATTTTTTATTTAATTTTATATTATTTTATATTATTATATTATTTATTATTTATTTGTTTTTTATATTTTTCGGAATATTGAGGTTTTTATTATTTTATAATTTTTTATTATTTTACTAATATTAATATTATTATTTCATTAATAATAATAATAATATATTATTATTAATATTATTTTATTATTATTATTATATTAATATTATTATTAATATATATATTTTTTTAATTTTACTAATATTAATATTATTATTTCGTTAATATTAATATTTTATTATCATTATCATTATTATATTATTATTATTTATATTATTAATATCAGTATTATTATTATTATTTTCTAATATTTTTTTTATTAATATTATTTTATTCAATTTTATTTTTTATGCTATTTGCGATGGGCCCTTTTACGACAGGCCATCTCCCTGTCACAATAGGATTTTTTTAAAAAACCTCAGGAAAACTATTTGCGATGGGATGTGGACCTGTTGAAAAAAATTATAATTACGACGCCCCTTTGGATTTGTTTACAACCCTTGTTAATAACTTTTCAACTCTCAGAAATTTTCAAAATCAACTTTTGTAAACAACTCAAGTTTTTGACTTTTATCAAAACATAGTCGATCTCAAAAGAGAGTTTCCTAACACCACACTACTGGATAAAATAATGTTTTTTAATGAATTCCATTCCTCGGTGGAAAGAAATTTTTTCGACCATGTAAATATAAACTCTAATCACTTTTCTTTTCACACTTTCCTTATCTCTCCTCAATTATTTCTTTTCAAACTTTCCTTTTTTTCTCCCCCATTCATTATTTTCTTATTTTCTTTCTCTCCCCTATTTTATGATAACCACAACTTCATATTCATAAAAGAAAGATAAGTAAAACTTATTACAAAGTAAAAAGTTGTTAGTTTATCTCCCCCTTTGTCAACATCCAAATCACAGTGGGGGAACTTCCTTATGAGATTTAGAAATACAAGGGAGGAGGATGAACATGAAGTTGCAGCCTCAATTCTAAAAACTTTTCTTTTAACAATACTTTTGTAAAGATATCAGTAATTTGATACTTTGTTGAAATGTATTCCAGAAAAACATCTATAATAGAAACTTTATCTTTTATAAAGTGAAACTTTATATCAATGTGTTTTGATCTTGAATATTGGACATAATTCTTAGAAATATTAATTGCACTCTGATTATCACAAAGTATCAAAAATGGTTTAGAAACTTTTACTTTCAAATATTCCAGCTAAAATTTCATCCACAAAATTTGAGTACAAGATTGAGTAGACACAACATATTTAGATTCATCTATACTTAAAGTTACTAATTTTTTTTTCTTACTATGCCAACTCACACAACATTCACCCAAGAAAAATGTTCCTCCTGAGGTTGTTTTTCTATCATTACAATCTCTTTCCCAATTGACATCAGTATAACCATGAAATTTTATCTCACTATTTCTTTTGTATAACAACCCATGTGAAGTTGTTCCTTTGAAATATCTTATAATACTCTTTGTTTCCAACATATGTGATTCTTTCATATTACTTTGATACCTGGCACACAAAGTCACAACATAAACAATATCATGCCTTGAGGTTGTAAGGTAAAGAAGGGTTCCTATCAGCTCCCTAAAGTCTTTCTTATTCACACGTGTTCTAGATTCATCTTTAATCAAATTCATGCTCACTGAAATAGGATTTGAAACTTCTTTGAATTATTCCATCCCAAACTCTTTTAACAATTCCCTGGCACACGTTTCTTGAGATAATAAAATGTATTTTTCCTTTTGTTAAACTTATAATACAAGGAAGAAAATTAATTCTCCCAACATTGGAATTTCAAAATTCTTCTTTATTTCTTCAAAAAAATCTTTAAAAACCTTTTCTTCATCCCCATAAAAAATTATATCATCCACATAAACAATTACAATTAGAGTTCCAGAGTCAACATATTTCACATACAAGTTGCTGTCAACTTTTCCTTTAGAAAAGTTAAACATTCTCAAATAATTTAAATCTTAGAATACCATGCATGTGGAGCTTATTTTATCTCATACCAAGATTTCTCCAATTTAAAAACTCTTTTTTTTTCATCCTTATCAAGTAGAAACCCACAAGGTTGTTCAATGTAAACTTCTTCCTCAATCTCACTATTTAAGAAATATGAATTTACATCCATCTGATAAAATTTGTAATTCCAATGAAAACCACTGCAAGAAACATTCAAATAATTTCTAGCCTTTCAATAGGGGAAAATGTTTCCTCAATATCCACACCTTCCACCTGTTCATATCCTTTACAAACAATTCTTTCTTTGTTTTTTAAAACTTCTCCATGCTCATTCAATTTGTTTCTATAAACCCATTTTGTACTGATAAATTTTTTATTTTATGGCCTTGAAACAAGTTCCCATGTTTCATTCATTATAATCTGACCAACTCTTCATTCATAGCATCTACCCATTCTTTATGTTTAATAGCCTCTGAAACTGATTCTAGTTCAACTTTTGAGATAAGTGAGGTCTGATTTTCTAATCTAAACTTCCTTCTTGTCTGGACTGGATCCTTCCAATTCCCAATAATATTTTTTGGATTCAACATGTTTTTGTAAGGTATAAAATTTCAAAGTTTCTTTCCCAGCTAAAATTTCCTCATCACATGATTCTTCTGAATCTTGATAAGGATGTTTTGAATTACTTTTACTATTGTTATAATTCTCCAGTTTATCCACCTCAGCATTCTTAACAAATTTTGTCAAGGAAATTTGATTTTAAATTAACTTCACATCATATGAGTCCACCAACTTATGTAAATGTTTGTTCCAACATTTGTAACTTCTTCCATTTGTTGAATAACCCATAAACGTTTCTTCCACAACTTTCTCATCAAACTTTCCTAAATCTGGATTTTTGATTTTGAGAAAACAAGGACTTCCAAAAACATCAAAGTATTTCAATGAAGGGTTTTTGTTATAATACATTTCATAAGAAGTTATGTTAGTTTATGGTCTAAAAAATCATATATTTTGAACATGTACAACAGTACTAACAACTTCTCTCTAAAAGAATTTTGAAATTTTGTATTCAGGTAATATACTTCTTCCCATTTATACCAAGATTCTATTATTTCTTTATGATAATCAATTTTGTTTTGGAGTATATGGATCACTATAATAATGTTTGATACCATGATTTCTTAGAGATAAGTTTCAAAATTATTGTTTGTGAATTCGGTACCATTATCCGTTCTCAAATTCTTTATGGAAACCCCCATTTTTTTCTCAACATCCTTTCTATAGAACTTTAACATTTCAATAGCCTCTGACTTGTGTTTTATAAACATGATGTTTTTCCATCCGAGTGAGATCATCAATAAAAGTGATAAAGTATAAATCTTATTTTTTTCGATTGATGTCTCATCAGCCCACATAAATCGGAATGAATAAGCTCAAGTGGTCTCATAGATTGAATCTCAACTCTTTTATGAATTTTGTTAGTCATCTTCCATTTTTGATAAGTTACACAAACATCTTCTTCTCTTATTTTAAATTCTGGAAAGTTTTTAATGACATCAATTTTAGAAAGTTTGTTCTTAATTTTTTCCCAAGTTTCCCAAGTCTTCGGTTCCATATTTTTTTTTCATCTTCTACACTCAAATAACAGGACTTATTAAATTCTTCTATTTGGAAGAGATTCCCACGGGTTCTTTCTCCTTTTGTAATGAATTTTCCATCTTTCACACTATTGATTATATACAAGTCTTTTCTAAAAAAAATCTTTTCCATCATCAAAAAGTTTACTTACACTAAGTAATTTATGTTTTATCCCATCAACAAATAAAAATTCCTTGTATTTTATTTTTTTAAATTCAATCTCAGCCACTCCAGTTGCTTTGATTTTTAAGAAAATATCATTTCCAAAGGTAAATGATCCTCCATCATGACTTTCAACATGTTTCAAGATTTTTATATCACCTGTCATGTTTGAAGAAAATCCACTATAATTTATCTATGGTTTTTTCCTTTTACTTTTTTCAAAGCTGTTTCAACAACAAAAGCTCTTTTCTAAACTTTCTTCTTTTCAGCTTCCTTTTCTTTTCTATTATATGAAACTTATTCTGGAAGGATTGTCATAAATTTTTTGGTATGATGACCAGATTGATCACATATCCCAAAAACTTCTTCTAGACATTCAAATTGTTTTCTTGTTAGATAGTTTTTCAACATCTTGAGAATTCACTTTTTTAACTTTCTATAAGTTAGAAAAGTTTCTCATGATTATTTCACTATTTCTTCTACTTTTCTCAAACCTACTCTCAAGTAAGGATAAGTTGTGTAAAAAATTATAATCCCTATTCCCATATATTCCACAACACCAACAATAACTATAAAATATTCATTTTACATTGAAATAAGATATTTCTCTATTGAATTTTTTTTTGAGGTTGGTAACTTCTTTTAGCTCTAACATACTTAGAACGTGGACCATCTTTTATTTTGAGTGAGTTATATAATTTTGTATATTTGATATGATTATCAAATCCTTTATCTACCTAATCTTTCCCAAAATTTTTTATAGAACCTGAAATGTTAAAATAATAAGATGAAACATTATTTTTGGTAAGAGAAGATTTCACCCGATTCTCGTATTAAGCCTTCTCAGCAACTTTAGAAGTCTCATATTTTACTTGTGAATATTTGTTGAAGTTTTCATTAATATTTCTCAAGGTAATTTGGAATCAAGAAGTTTTTATTGAAACTTATTAAATTATTCTTCCTTAGATTCTAGCTTGTTACTAAGATCTTCAATCATCTTTCCCTGTTCAGCAATTCTAAGTTTGTGACTTATAATCTCCTTGATGTATTCTTTCTCCTGATTGATAACATTTTTTCTTCCATCATCAACTTATTTATAATCTTTATTCATATATAAAATTTCTTTATTGAGAGTTTTTTTCTCAAGACATTTAACAAGCTCTATTCTAGGTTGATACTCTCTGTAAGATTCTTCACCACATTCTTCACTCTCTGAGGAATCTTTTGTTTTTTAGGATTTTTCAATGATGATTATAAATTTTTCTAAAATTTTATATTTAGAAGAATTTTTTTCAGTTTAATCTAATTAAACTTTATTACTCAACATGATTATTTTGTTTCCAGTAAACTTATTCTTGTATTTTTTGTAAGACTTTTCTTCTTTATCATTTTTTCCACTTATTCCATAGAGGTTTTTCATTGGAATCATCTGGATATTATCTAATTATCTTCTTGGGTAAATACATATAAAAGTGTCTAATTCCACTACACTCAAAAAATTTGAGACTAAGTTTACCTCCATACATTCCTCTTCCTCTTCAATAGTTTTTAGAGATAAGAGACATAATCTTATCATTCAATTCATCATCCTCTTTATCTTCTAACTCAAAAGGATCATCTTATTCAACATCTTAGATTTTCATCTTTCTCATAATTTCAAAAGAAATTTCATATTTCATCTTCTTTTTAAACATTGGAGCTTTCCTTATTTCACAAGAAACAAGAAAGTTATGCAATTCATCAAGAGATAAATCATCCTTATATTCTAAAGAAGAAATTTTAGAATCAAATATGTCTGGATATTTTCTCATAAGTTTCTTCACAATTGTGGAATCTTCCAAGAAATATATGAATCCTATGATGTTTCAAAAAATTTTATTTACTCTAGTGAAGTATTCATAAATTATTTCTTTATCTCTCATTATGATGTATTCATACTTACTACGCCAAATTTGTAGCTTTTCTTCCTTAACATTTTTTATTCCCTTTAAAAACACTTTCCATATTGTCCCACATACTTTTTGAAGTTTTGAGACCCATCACCTTCTAATAATTTTTTTTAATAAGGACATGAGAATAAAATTTATAGCCTTTACATAAACTTACATATTTCTCTTATCAGTAAATTTCATAGGAGCATATTTCTTAATAGGTGGAAAACCAATAGTAGAAACATCAAAAACTTCTAGGCCAAGAGATAGTAGATAAAGAATCATTATATTTTTCCATCCATAATATTTTTTCCATAAAACATAGAAATTAATCTACTATTTACATAATTGATATTATCTATGATAAAGATTCAATAAAGAAACCTCACTCTAATACCAATTGAAGTTCCAAAGGATAGAATAACAATTGAGAATTGGGGTTGAATTAGTTGTTAAATTTTTATAAGTTTTAATTATTTTCAAAACCTAACCCCTGAAACCTATTAATATTTATTTCCTTATCAACTTTTAGTAAATACTCATTCATGAAAAATTAGAAAAGCAAGTAAAGCGCATGATATTTACAAGGTTCAGCCTTAGTGTGAGAACCTGTATCCTTTCCATAGCCACTCCTATAGATCTATGGAAATCCACTATTACGAAGAAGTGAATAAAACTTGTACCAACTTCTGTTAGACACCTTTTATCTCATGATAGGAATGATTATACTGACTCTCATCAGTTTACAATTTTTTCTTATAAAAAAATTAAGAAAAAAAATACTTTGTTAAAAATGATCCACAATTTCTCAATTTGAATCCTTAGTCTGATTTTGATGGATTTTATTTTCTCAATATGATAATACTAGATCTGATTTTCCCAATACAATGATGATGGATCCAATTCTCTCAAAACAATGATGTTGGATTCAATTATATCAAAACAATAATGATGGATTCGATTCTCTCAAAACAATGATGTTGGATCTGATTCTCCTGAAAACAATAAACTCAATATGATGAACTCATTCTCAATATTCAAAACTCAGACTCTGATAGAATTCTCAATATAATTCTTCCTCAATCAAATAGTAACTTTCACTTCAAATTATCCAGCGCTCCACCTTTTGAACATGTGTAAAGGTTTAAAATGGATGAATGATTTGAGAAAGTATTTATAGGCAACTTGGAAAAACAAAAGCGGGAAACTTGAAAACTTTCCCTACTTCCTCAAATTTCAAAACTCCTCAAATCTCTCGCATTTAAACTTTAGATTTGACTTATTTAATTCTCCTTATATTTCTATGATATTTACACAAAATTTAATTTCAAGTTTGAATTCTTAAAATATTTATATATCTTTCATATCATTATGATATGTTTCTTTCTTAGCTCATTACGATCTATTTCTTTCTTAGTACGCACTATTTATTATGAATACTTTAGTAAAATTTCCTCTGTACAAAAATCCGAGTACAAAAATCTGAGTATTAAAATATGAGTATGATTTTCCTATTATGAAAATCCTAGTACAAAAAATCTCAATACAAAAATACTAATATGAAAATCTCAATATGATAATTCCAGTAAAAAAATCCCAGTATGAAAAATCTCAGTACAAAAATCCCAGTATGAGAATCCCAATACAAAAATCTCAGTACGATTTGTTTCTTCCTCAGGCTCAGCAACATCTTTTTCCTTATCATATCATTATGATGTAATTCCAATTATGATGGAAATATCATTTTGCAACTCTAAAACTATTCAAAACACTCCACCATTTCTTCAAAATCTTTTATCATGATCCTGAATGGCCCAAAGGTATTCATTTTTATTGATTTATGATAACCCCTATCATGAGAGTTTTCATGATTTGTGAGAACTTCTTGATCAGAAAATAATCATCTAATTTTATATAGAAAGTATGAATAATTTATAACTCCTAACTTCACATTATTATTTTAAAACTCTTCAGTAAAAATACGAATTCTTCAACCAAAAACTTATATATTAATAATTTCTTTTTTTTTCTAATTTAGAAACTTCAGTATTTTTTTAATTATGGAAAAGACAAACTTCTAGAAAAAAATTAAATTTGCATTAGATTCTTTTGTATATGATGTTTTTCAAAGTTATTCCGATGGGACTAAATATTGTAAAATTCTTAATCAACAACTTCATCTTCCTGACTTCTTCTATGTTCAGTGTAGCTCAATACAAAAACCTGGGTCTGAAAACTTGTGTCCGGAAAACAACCTCATTATGGGGGACTGGGTCCTATTACTGAATAACAAAAACATTATCCAACAAAAAGGTTAGTTGTAAACAAATAAAAAAACTTTGTTAAATTTTTTTATCATAAATGTTTTTCATAAATCTAGTCTATTATGGGGATAGATAAAACCCAAATGCACCTTTTTTTGGGTAGTATAACCCTGTGGAAGATGAAATAGGTGAGACAATATATCCTAGATAGTTACAACACAATGAAAGAATAAAATATTTTAACTCAATGAATGATTTTCAATGAAGATGCTGGTGAATAAATTAGGTAGTTCTCAGGCCCTTCAAGATTTTGAAACAGTGAAGCTCAAGCAACCAGCAGTTTACTTTAGTAAGTAGTTAAACAATAAAGCTCCAAGACTAAGTTTTGAATTATGAAACATAAAATAGTAAAATCAGAGTCATATATATTATATCTTCATTGCATACTTTGGTATTTTTATCCACAAAAATATAATTGTCTATTTTTTCCACTAAAAATACCATTAATATCCTTCATAAATTCTAATTATAAAAATATCATGTGGAGGTAGCTTTTAATTATGATATGAGAACGCAAATCATGATATAAAAAAAATAATTAGAACAAAAAACAATTAATATAGAGGTAAATATATCTATAAATGTTGAATATAAATTCCTATGAATTTTCCCATAAATCATGTGTGATTAACTCTTCATATTTCAAATTCAAATTTGAACTTTGCTCGTGTTTATTTTCCAAATAAAGAGGGATGATTAATATCCATGTGATATTTCTCTTGATATCAAGTTTTAAAAAACTAAAATACTAGTTAATAAAAAACATTTATATCCTTAGAAATTTCATTGATAATATTATATTTCATCTCTTTATATACCATTTTATTTAAATTTGAATATTTCATGTTTCATAATTTTCAGCATGAATATAAATACACACTTAATCCTAAGATCATATTTAATTCATTATAAAACATATTTTTATGGATTATAAATAATTAATAAGTAATTATAAAACAAATAAAACACTAATTATATCAATAATAAACTTATAACAAATTGAAATGTCAATTATTATTTAAAATAGATCAAATTTTCTGGTTTTATAATATCAGGTAGAAAATCATAGAACCATGTAGGAAAATACACATAAGGGATTTTCATGTATATATTTGTTACTATATATCCAAATATCACCACATAAGGGAATAAACATATCTGAATCTACACAAGTGATTTATGTAGGCGAATTTTTCATGTATGTGATTCTAAAAATTTAAAAACAAATTGACTTAACAAAATCCGGACCTAAAAAATACCTTCAAAATAATAGAATAAATTTTATCTCTGGTTTAATTATATTTATATAATTTAATTATATTTCCATAGAATCAAGAATCACCTTTATCATACTTCTTTAGCTCAATTTATCATCAAAATACAATAGAAAATTATTTCTGGAAAACTACATAATGCAGTGAATTCAATCTATTTTTTATAATTATAGAGACCAATTAAGAGTTTTATTTCTTTTAAATAAATTTATATAATTTTGTTATCTTTCCAATAAATCAATAATAAATTAATTTGGAGTTCTCTAACCCTATTTATATTTAAAATATAGAAGACAATTTCACTCACAGTCAGTTCTCACGGTCGGTACTCATGGTCAATACTCACAATCGATACTCACAAACAATACTCACAATTAGTTGACACAATTTGTACTCATGGTTAGTTTTAAAGGTCCGTACTCACTCTTAGTTTTCATAGTTAGTTCTTATAGTCAGTTTTCATGATTAGTTCAAGAATTTTCAAAATTTCCAATTTCAATACTTTTCCAAAATAGTATCAGAATATGTAAAATGATATTTTAAGGTCTCAAATGAATTATTTAGCCCACGAACACTTCATGAAACTTTTAGTACATGTTATGAACTATGAAAAAATAAAAAATAAAATCATTTTAAGAAAATAAATATTATTATATGATCATTATTAATCATAATTTAATTAATTAAAAATTCAAATTATTAATACTTTTAAAGGAAATAAAACAAATACAGCTTTGTAATTATCAAAACATAAATTGGTTCAAGGAGCCACTCAATAGGGTTCTAGTTTGATAGATTTAGAAAAATAGGATCCAGTGTTGAGTGAATTTGTCTATAAAACCTCAAGATTTTTGTGAAATATATATATATATATATATATATATATTCAAATGAATTTAATCTTTTTGATATTTCACGTTACACGCAATACTAAGTGTAGCTTTCATTATACTCAATACTAAGTATAAATGAAATGTGACCTACTATTAAAATATTATTATATGATAGTTATAACCTGGACATTGGAATGATGGGTATGAATAGGATTAACTAATATATAAAAATATATGGTTTACACATGTATATGAAATTAATTATTTAGTGACAAATTAATTATAAATGAAAATAAAAACTATTTTAAAATAAAGGATATCTTTTATAAAAACTTATTTTTATAAAGACAAACACCTTTTAGCTTAATAAATTTAAAAAAACTTTTTTTGAATTATTTTAATAAAATTTATATATTATTTATTCAATAACTTTTTTTAAATTCATATTATGTTCTTTCTAGATAAGAGATAAGAATAAATCCAATTTTATGGTTAAAAAATATATTTTTCTAAAAAGCAATTTTTTCGCCTTTTGCGCACTTATTTTAAAACTAATTTTTGACACTTTAAAAAAAATATTTGAAATAATAAATTTAATTTTTGAAATTATAATTTAAAAAATATATTAGGGTGAATTTTTGATAATTTTCTAAGATGATAATTTTTTTGATGAATAGTGAAAAATACCGATTTTTATTTTGAATTGTTATTTCTTTTAAAGGTTTTAAAAACTTAAAAAATTGTTTTAGGATGGATTTAAAATAAAAATTAGTTCAATTATATATCTATTAATCCAATTTAGGTCATTTTAATCATTTTAATATTTAATTTTAATATAAAAACGTTTTAAACCTTTGAACATTTTCTCTTTGAAAACCCGCTTTCTCGTCACGTCTGCGTGATTAATTTTAAATTAAATTTGGACACTTATACAAATAAAATTTGAAAAAATGGATTATATATTTTTATTCAGAATAATTTATATTATATAATAATGTCACCTTAATTTTTTTATCATAATTAATAGTAAAAATAGTAAATTTGTTTTACCACAACTAAGATAAAAATGAGTTTACCGGGGGTTAAACTAAAAAGATAATGGTTAAAAATTACCCAAAACTTATAAAACACTCATTTATGACCATATTTAGACCTTATCTCTTTTTTTATAATGGCTAATTTTGGATCCTTTTTTTCATATGAAAAATGTGGGTACACTGCTTTTAAAAAATTACAAGTGTGCCACTCACCTCACTTTTAAAAGGCCACCCTATATCCTCTCCTCTTAACACTTAAAAAACCATTTTTTTAAGAAAAAACCTACCAAATAACTTCCTTAATTTACTAATATCATCCTATAAGCTTTATTTTGGTTATAAATCCAACCTAAGAATCATTTTGGTACAAAATAAAAGAAGTTTTCTAAAGAAGAGGTAACATCCCTAATCAACCATTTTATTTTATTTCTTCCTCCACATCCTTAAATTATTATTAAAACATGTTGATATAATAAAATAATTATCTTACATATACTTATATGTTATTATGTTAATTCAATAACCTAAATCCTTCTCCTCTTCTATCAAATGGGTTACAAAATCATCATTTGTGTGTACGGAGGACTACCTCCCCACGAAACGATGTTATTCATTTTCTATAATTGCCTATAAAAACTAGATATAATGATGTATTATATATATATATATATTATATTTATAATATTATTATGATTATTTAATTGTAACATCACATGTTACTTTTTTTACTTTCCATTCTGTGGGAATATGATAATGTCGTTCGTGTTTACGACAGACTACCGCCTCACGAAGCGATGTGATCTGTTCACGCTTTACATGGAAGATAATAAGGATGATTTTAATTAAAATATATTATATATATATATAATAGAAAAATGATTCTATAATGGTAGAATATTATTTAAATTTCTTTCTTTATATCCTTTAGGAAAATGGAAACAACGTTCATGTGTACATACGACCCACTGTCTCCATGAATGATGTATTTAATTATATATATATAAATTTTATGGATCACTCTAAATAAACATATAATGAATATATATTATATTTATATCATGGTTAAAATTATGGATATTATGGAACCATGATCAAAGCAATATGAATAAAAAAAAAATCAAAACATAGATGAAAAATAAAGAAGTTATTGACCGAAACGTGACTTTAATATGGAATTGTTAATAAATAGGTAATAAAAGGTCATAAGTAAATAATATATGGTATTATATATATATGTATGGTTATGTAATATATGTGTTATAAAATTATATTTATTATATATTATGTTCAAATTTTTATAAAGGAAGTTGAGACTTATGATAAGGGATTTTTGTCCCACTTTTATTTTTTGTCAGACACATACCTTATTCCCCACATATTTATTTGATGTAGTGTATATAATACCCATAAATTTATTTTATTATTCTTATACTTAAAATTATGAGGATTAAATATCCATTTTAGGATCTATATTTCATGGGGATTATGTTTCAAATGTTACTAAAATGTTAATGGTTTTATGTTACAATCTCATCGTTTATCAGAATTGTTTATGATTAAGACTCCAATGTTGAAAAATTATGATCTAAATCTCAATAATTCTCAATAATTTTCTTATACTATGGTTATTAATGATATTTTAAATTAATAGTACCATTTTACACTCTTTAGTACTTAAAATAATTGAGAAAATATTTTTAATAAAGTCTGACTTTATTTCTCTCTTCTGTCAGAAATCTGTTTTCTTCTAAAACCATGTTTATTAAAAATGTTTTAAAAAATATTTTAATATTATCATATTATTTTTAAAATAATTTTTTGAATTTTTTACAAATTTTTTTAAAAATTAATCTTCTTTTCACTTTCCAAACAATTCCTATTTGGCTTTTATCGAAAATGTGAAAAGAATCTTTATTTTTAACATGCATGACATGAATAGTATTTCCCACTATCATGACCGCTCAATGATTTCAAGATTACCTTAAATGATTTCAAAGTGTTTTTCAAAGAAATTTTTTCTTTAATATTTATGAAATTTTTATATTTTAAATAAATGATTTCAAAGTGGAAAGTATTTTGAAAATGTTTTATCTTTTGAAAAGTGTTTTTCTAAGTAGAAAGGCAATTTTACTCAAGAAATGTTCCAAGTGATCTTTTAAAATAATTTTCCATCTAATATGATATCCTTTTATATTAATTATGATTTAATAGGTATAACATTGAATGATACCATCCTTATTCTTTCTCTGGATGGTTAATGTTTATATTGGTGAAATTTTTAAGAAACCCATTTATTTTTCATGGGTTATGCTATAGTGAATAGTTGAAATGTTTATTAAACCCATTTTGTTTACACGGGTTATGATGTGATGATATGATGAATGTTTTATGATATTGTAGTACACATAAGTATGGTTTTCATTATGATAATGGTGGGACATATATCTCACTCCAATGCATTGGGTAAAGCTTTATATTTCATGAGATAATAATGAGAAATAAGTAAATGGTATATATCCACTCTGAGAAATAGGTTCATCCTAATCCTCTATGGGAAACAGGTGTGTCCTAATCCACTATGGGAAATAGGCGAGTCTTGATACACTATAGGAAACAGGTGCATCCCGATCCATAATAGGAAACATGTGATAAGTCTTGATCCACTATGTTGATGGTCTTGGTAGTTAACCTTGACACATGAAATGGTTTTATATATTTATGATGGTGACAAAATTTTATGAAATTATATTATGGTTAGTGATTTATTTATGATGATTTATCACTCTTATGGGACATGTTTTCTGAAATGATAACATTTTATTCCATGAATCATGTTTATGATATACGACAGGTGAACTTCCTAAGTTATGTTTATGATCACATACCCTTATGCTTATCTTATGATTTCATATAATCATAGATCGATATCTACTATTTTTACCCTTACTGAGTATCTATGATCACCCTTTCTTATATTTCCTTTCCCAGACTATTAAGAAAGGTTTAGGTAGGGTATGCCTAAGAGGAGTTCTATATGAGAAGATCTTTGTGGAAGATATTTAATATCTTTCATGAAATAAGAAGATTGAATTTCTAATATCCAAAGAAAATAAAATATTATGGTCCTCAGGCATGTGTTTATGAAATGTATTGAATATTCATTTAAAAAGATATTATATTTATATATGAAATCCTGGGTCTCTATAGTTGTAATCAGAGGAAAGTGTTAGTTAACATTTGGAAACTAGTATGAGAAAACTTTAGTGAAATCCCTAGGGATATTTATAAGGATATTTCAAGGTATGTATGTAAGGATAAGTCTAAGGATGAATCAAAGTATAGGAAAATGTCCTAAAATTTTGGAAAAGGATAGAGAAAATTGTTTCCAAGAAATTACATCCCTATCTGGATACTACAAGTGGATGTTTCTCTAGAACATAGGTATAAAGGGGTAATAACTCCGAAACGGGAACATTGAGCTAACACGATCATAACCTGGTGCACAACAATGATCCTTGCTACACACCTAGTTTGAAACTCTTAGGGGATATTCTTTTTAAATTCAAAAACTCTTTACAAACCATTATGAAGGATTTAAATATTGACCATGAATAACCTAGGTTAAGCCTAAGGTGTTATATATTGAAAATAAAATGTCATATATTGAGAAGTAGGTGTCATTATTTAAACATTATATAATTTATTTTTCATAACCATTTGGTTTCACATTATGAATATTGTTACTCACACTATGTGTTTTGGTTTTAGTCAATGGCAGGAACCAGAAGAAACTAGATCAATGTTGAATGTGATAGAAAATGTGAAGATGAGAAAAAATGGTATGAAAACTAGAGTGAAGTATATTATTATTATTCCCAATCACTTATCATAATATATTATTAACAAATTTCACCTCAAAAAACTATTAGACTCACCAAAGAAGATAAGGATATAGTTCATTGAGAGTTTGGGTGGTGGATACCATATATGAAAGAAGATTTAGTTTTCTATATGTTGAGAATGTGGTAAGAATCACCCAAGTGGATGTCTTAGAGGAACACGAATATGTTTTGAGTGTGTAAATGAAATACACAAAGAAAGTGATTATAGAGAAAAAATTAAAAGTTTGGTTAACACAATGGATGAGAATAATGGTCTCTATAAGATATCATCAATAGTTGAATGATTCAAATGTGGAAAGTATGAGAATTATGAAAATCTATGTCCTAAGGGTAAATATCATGAAGATAATTAGAAAGGTGGTATGATTAATGGTTATACTACTGATGATGAGGAGACTAAAAATGACATATTAAAGGTATGTGATGTTATAATAGAATTTTTTATGTTAAACATGATAATCATGATTAAATCAAGGTTGATGAATGTTAAGACATGATTCATATTTAATATTATATTAAAGTGGTATTAACGAATAAGATGATGAATCCTAGTTAATAGTTTGATAAGGAAGTGGTATGATTGAATTGTTTCTGTATTGGAATTCAATAATTATGTTATATGAATCATGAAATATATAAGGATTGTTCAGTATAAGTTTTTTGTTAAGGATTTTAAAAAATATGTTGAATGGTGCTGATGACCTATAAAAGTGATATAATGGAAAGGTTATATTTTTATTAAGGGAAGATAATCCTTAATATGTTCCTAATTTTGATAAAAAATTTTTTAGTTTGGATAAAAAGATTATTTACATGAATAAAGTAAATTGGATAGTATTAATAGACATGAAACCAATTAATGCTTTTTGGGAAAATTGGTTTGTGTTATCATTTATATAGCTTAAAAAATTATTTTATTTATGGAATATATTCAATAATATATGGTTTTATTAAATTAATTATGAAGTATTTATATTTTCATTAATGTTTTATGGTAATTCTGGTTATTACCATGATTCAATAAAATATATGATTAAGGTATTCACATATTTGGTATGCAATAATCAAGATATACTTTTTGATATTTTTGAGATTAATATTATGTTTATTTTGATAAATTTAGTGAAATTATTTATAAATATTTAATTTTGGAAGTTTTATAAGGATAACTATTTTGAGAAGATAATTTTTTTGGTGAATAGTGAAAAATACTGTTTTTTATTAAGAATTTTCATTTCTTTTAAAGATTTTAAAAACTCAAAAATTATTTTAAGATGGTTTTAAAAGTAAAATTAGTTAAATTATATATATATTAATATAATTTATGTAATTTTAATCGTTTTAATATTTAAATTTGATATGAATACTTTTTAAACTTTTGAACATTTCTCTTTGAAAACTCGCTTCCTCATAGCGTCAGTGGAAATAATTTTAAATTAAAATTTTCCAATTATATGAATATAATTTTAAAAAATGGATAAAATAGTTTTAATCAGAATAATTTAAATTATATAATAATGTAAAATTAATTTTTTACCATAATAATAGTAAAAACAGTAAAAATTATTTACCGCGGTTAAGGTAAAAATGGGTTTACCAAGGTGTTAAACTAAAAATATAATGGTTAAAAATGGATTTTTTTTCCAAAACCCATTGGATAGAAATATTTAGACCTCATATCTTATAGGTTATATAATGGTACATTTTATATCCTTTAACATGTGGAAAATATGGGTATACCTTTTTCTATTCAAAAATTTTAAGTGTTCCACTCACCAAACTTATAAAAGGCCACCCCTACTCATCTCCTATTCACAAATAAAAAACCCTTTGTTTAATCCAATAAATGACAAAATGAATTCCTTAATTCAGTAATATCATCCTAGAATCATTATTTTGGTCATAGATCCAACCTAAAAATCTTTTTTTGTGCAAACCAAAAGAAGTTTTCCGAAGAAGAGGTAACATCCATAATCAAACGTTTTATTTTATTTCTTCCTCCACACCCTTAATTTGTTATTAAAACATCATTATATAATTAAATAAGTATATTAAATATAATTTGGTGATATTATGTTAATTTAACAACTTAAATCCTTTTCCTCTTCCATCAAATGGGTTACGAAATCATCTTTTGCGTGTATTGCAAACTACTGCCTCGCGAAGCGATGTTATTTGTTTTCCATCACCAAATCTCATGAATGGATATAATGATGGATTTATTGTTTATATATTATATTTATGATATTATTATTCTTATATAATCATTTTATCACATGTTTCTTATTTCTTTCCATTATGTGGGAATACAATAACGTTGTTCATGTGTACGGTGGACTACCGCCTCACGAAGCGATGTGATTCATTCACACTTTACATGGAAGGTAATAAGGATGATTTTAATGAAAATATGTGATATATATGAATTAAAAAGTATTCTATAATGTTAAAATATTATTTACCATTCTTTCTTTCTTTCAGGAAAATGGAAACAACATTCATGCGTACGTACGACCTACCGTCTCTATAAATAATGTATTTCATTTTATATACCTAACTTTTATGGATCACTCTAAATACATGTATAATTAATATATATGATATTTATATAACATTTAAAATTCTATAAATTATGAAACCATGATCAAATGAAGAGTACCATAAATAAAAAATTAAAACATACATGAAAAACAAAGGAGTTATTACCCAAAACATGACTTTAACATGAATTTGTTAATAAAAGGGTAATAAAAGATCATAAGTAAATCATATATGATATTATATATATATGTATGGTTATATAATATATTTATAAAAAACTTATATTTATTATATAGTAGTTTTTAATGTGTATGAATGAAGTTGAGACTTTTGGTAAGGGATTTCCGTCTCACTTTTATTTTCTACGAAACACATGCCATATTAATCAGGTATTTATTTGATGTGGTGTATATAATTCCCATGAATTTATTTTATGATACTTATAAAACTTATGTGGATTATATATCCATTTTATTATCTCTGCTTCATGGGTATTATGTTTCAAATGTTACCAAAGTGGTAATGGTTTTATGTTACAATCTCATCATTTATCAGGATTGTTTACGATTAAGTCTCTAATGTTAAAATATTATGATCTAACTCTCAAGAATTATCATGAATTTTATTATCATATAGTTATTAATGATATTTTTAAGTAATATTACCATTTTTACATACTATATTACTTAAAATAATTGACAAATGTTTTTTAAGAAAATATACCTTTATTTCTCTCTTTGGCCATAAATCCATTTTCTTCTAAAACCATGTTTTCTAAAAATGTTTTAAAAAATGTTTTACTATTATCCTATTATTATTAAAATATTTTTTTAATTTTTTTACAAATTTTTTAAAAATTAATCTTCAGTTATCTTTCCAAACAATTTCTTTTTTGGATTTTACTAAAAATTTGGAAAGAATATTTGTTTTAACATGCATGAAATGAAAAAAATTTCTTGTTTTCATGGTCACTCAATTATTTCAGGATTCCCTTACGATTTTTTGAAATTAATTTTAAAATAAAGTTTTTTTCTTAATATTTATGAATTTTTTATATTTTAAATAAATTATTTCATGGTGAAAAGTTTTTTTAAAATATTTTATGTTATTAAAAGTTTTTTTCAAAGTAGAAATGATATTTTCATCAGGAAATATTCCAAGTGACCTTTTAAAATATTTTTCCATCTAAGATGACATACTTTGATGTTAAAAATTCTTTAATAGGGATAATATTTAATGACACCATCGTTATTCTTTATTTTTATGGTTAATGTTTATATTGATGAAATATTTATGAAACCCATTTATTTTTCATGGGTTATGCTATGGTAAATTGATGAAATGTTTATGAAACCCATTTTCTTCACACAAGGTATGATGTGATGATACGATGAATGTTTTATGATATTATGGAACACATAAATATGGTTTTAATTATAAGACATGTGGGACCTATATCTCCCTCCAATGCATTGGGTAAAGATTTATATCACATGAGATAATAATGGGAAATAAGTCAATGGGATTGATCCATGGGAAACAGGTGCACGCTGATCCACTATAGGAAACAGGTGAGTCCAAATCCACTATGAGAAATAAGAAATTCCTTATCCACTATGGGGAATTGGTTCATCCTGATCCACAATGGGAAACATGCGTTAAGTCTCGATCCACTATATCGATGGTCTTAGTAGTTAACCTTGATATATGAAATGGGTTTCCATATTTATGATGGTTCCACACTTTTATGAAATGAGATTATGGTTAATGATTGATTTATGATGATTTCTCACTCTAATGGGCCATGTTTTATGAGATGATAAAGTTCTATTCCATGACTCATGTTTTTGATCTATGACACATTGGTTATGAATTTCCTAAGTTATGTTCATGATCACATACCCTTATACTTATCTTATTTTTTCACATAAATATAGATTGATATCTCCTATGTTTACCCTAATAGAGCATCTGAGCTCACCCTTTCTTATGTTTCCTTCCTCAGGTTATAAATAAAGGTTTTAGGTATGGTATACCTAAGAGGAGTACTATGCGAGAAGATATTTGTGGGTGATGTTGAAGATCTTTTATGAAATAATATTATTGTGTTTCTAGTTTCCAAATACACAAAACTATTACGGTCCTCAGGAATGTGTTTATGAAATGTATTGAATATTCATATAAAAATATGTGATATTTATGTAAAAAATCCTAGGTTTATATATTTTTGGGAGAGAAAGTGGCATGAATCTGTTCCAACATCTGGTTTTAGTGGGAGAGGGAGCATCCGACGTGACATATAGAGGGGAGGGAGCGAAGAGAGTCAGGGGAGATGCAAGCATTTTTTGACATGGTATGAAGTCACCCAGGAGAAGAAAAGGAATGATGAAGGAGTAAATGAGAATAATTGAGGGTGAGAGAATCACTTGGCATGGTCTGAAGTCACCTTGGAGAGGGGATGTAATGATGAAGGAATAAATGGGAATGAGTGAGGGTGATGGAAAAGGAAAGGAAGGATGAGAGCATGGGATGCCCCACAATGTATAGGGTTATCTCGTTAATCCCAAGATCATTTTAAGCTCAATATATTTAAACATGTATAAGAATAGTTGGTTTTTTTTAAAACTTGGTCTTCTCCAACAATTCAGGCTAGCCCACAAATCCCATAGACCAAAAATATCTTAATCACCTATAATAAACTCTCCATCAAGAGATTACCATCCCTTAGAAGCATCACCTAGAATCCTTAGTGAAAAGAACCAACCAATAGAATCTCATATCTAACTTTAACTATCACATATAATATTGAATGAATTTTTTCTTCTAATACACCTGTAATGAAGGAATCATCTTTCCATGAAGACTTTTCTCATTCCAATTCACTTCTTGCACTGGTCACTCCTCAAATGAATCATCTTCCTCTGACTCAATATATTTTTCATCAATCACATGTAAGGGATATGGTTCATACTTCCAGATTTAAGATAAGTGAAACATGTCATACATAGACTAAAATCTCATAGGCAGTGACATCCAGTATGACATAGTTTCAATTCATTCCACAGTATCAAATGGTCCCACAAACCATGCCATGAGCTTCCCCTACTTCCTTAACTAACAATGATCAAACTGAGGTGACACCCACAATAATACTAATTCACCCATGGATAAATATAATGATCATCTCTTCTAGTTATCATATGATCATGACATACTCCACTTGATTCCAAATAGGTTACACCCTCTCTGAGGTCTCTCGTACAAGGCTCGATATGATGATATTCAACTCCCCTAGCTTTAGACAACATAGAGGAGAATGACACGTCAGACCATATAAAGCCTCAGAGGGATTTATCTATATTAAATTATAGTAGTTTTTATTAAATTAAAACTCTGCTAGAGTAATATGGTACTTTCAAGTCATACCTAAACACAACACACAAGCCTAAAGCATACCCTTGAGTATCATAATCATCATCTTCAACTATCCATATGTTTGAGGGGTGGTAAGTTGTACTCATATTCAATAGATTTTTCATTGAATAGACCACTTTGTGTATGATTTGTATTTATTATAGATGGTTTTTATTGGTTTTAAATGGTGGTCAATGAAATAGAAATATTTCATTGATGTCAATATGTTGAAGAAGTTAAAAAGTAATTTTTTTTTGAAGTATCCAAGATATCTAAGCTTGAAAACAAAGTGAATTTTTCTTGGATAAATGGATGAAGAATAAAGTACTCAAGTATTATTATCTTAATGAAGTTATTTTAAAGACTTTGGGTTTATAATTATTATGATTGATGAATTGATCAACATTTTTAGAGAACATGTGCTAGTGGGTAGAACATTTTTTACAACAATGAAGATGATGCGAAGAGATAAGATGATTTAATGTTAAAGATATGTTTGGAATTTATATTTGAAAATGAAAATAAGAGGATAAATTTTAAGACCATGAAAAATATTATTTTCATGAAGTATATTTGATGAATAGAATTGATGAGTAAGTTAGTTTGACATTTTATGTTGAGAATTAATATGACACTTATGTTAAAGGTTTGGATAACTCTTTTTATAGGAGTTTACTAAAAAATATGGTCAACCATAATCCAACCAAGGACCACCTCAACCATATATGTGGGAACCTAGGGTTAACCATGTGTGAGGAAGTAGACCTGGGAAACCAATGGTAGTAGGAGGAAGCATAACACCCACACATTGTAACGACCCAAAGTTTCATTAATGGAAAATCCATCTTGATCTAGTTAAATGTCTCTTTATGAAAAATGTTTTTATAAGATTTAAACTTCTTTGGTTTTATGTTAAGAATTTTGACCATTGTTAATATAGCTGTTGAACAGTGACCACATGATTAGTATAAATATAGGACCTTAACAAATCCAATTTACTCAGACAAAAGAAGCGATGGCCTCATCCAGTAGAATTGCTCCATACGAAGCCCATTTGTCGGAGCTCGGAAAAGAGGTGGAATCCTTGGGATTCTCCCTTGACCAAGCCCAAGCTGAGCTTCACCATGTCAATCTCGAATGGGACAGTCTACGGGAAAAGTGGAAGTTGATAGAGATTACCACTCGAGCGATGTTATCCGAACCACCCCAAGAGTCTGTCACCATCGCACACCTTACCCTTAGGTCTTATGTGGCTATTTTAAGGGGTTATGTAACAAATAAGTAGTACTATGTTCATGTACTATGTTCATGTACATTATTTTTGTATATAATATAATTTCTAGTCATTTTTTATACATTGTAAATAGTTTTTAAAGTAAAAATGGTGTTTTTAGTTATTATTTAATTAAGAAATATGTTTTATTAAATTAATGGATTTTTGAATTAAATAATATTTTAATAAAATAATAATAATAATATTAAATTAATTTTTTATTAAATATAAATGATCTTATAATTTTATGAATGCAATTAAAATTTTATATTAAGGTTTGAAAGCCATTTCTGTCAAAACCCGTGAATTTTCGATAAATGTTGGTTTTTATTTTAAAAGTGAAAATTAACATATTTAGAATTTTTTTAGATAAAATAAACGTTATTTCTGGAATCAGGACATTGAAATTATCCAACGGTGAATTTTTCATAATTTTCTGAGACAGTCAAATTTTTGGGTAAAAATTAAATACTGTTTAAATATATAATGTGTTTTATGACATCATAATGACCCAATGGTGATGTAATAAAATACCATAATACTTATGTTTGGCCAATATATGTTTTATAATTAAAATAATGTGATTTTGGGTTTGTTTGACTTACTTTTCAAAGCATTAATGGACCCATCAAGACATATTCAACACTTTGCCTTTTTAAATTAATTTCCATGGGAGTGTGACTCACCTCCACATAAGCAACCTTATTATTTTAAGAAGTTAGGACTTTGGCCTTATAAAATATTGTTTTACTCTTCCCTTTTCCAAAAACCATGGGCAAAAACCATGGGATGGTTTGTGGTTTGGATTAATTTAATGTAAGGGGACCCAAACCTAAATAATAAAGAATTCCATCACCTTTCCTATATAAACCCACCCAAGCTCACACTTCCTCCACACTAAAATCCCTTGGAGTTCGTCCAAACTCTTCCCAACTCTATCTAGAATCCTCCCAAGGTGCCCCAAGCTCCCAAGAAGCCTCTCACAAGCCTCTCTCTAGCCTTTGGAAGCACACTTCCAAGTAAGGGTTTTTTCTTCCTCTCTCATTTTTTGTCAATTTTATTTAAGTTGTATTACCCTTTTAATTTCAATTATGAATGTTGGGTTATGGTTTCACACCTCCCCCATACTGCCCTCTTATTTTTTGAATGATGGGATACCCCTTTCTCTCCCATTAAATGCCTCCCATGTACACCTGTTACTATGCCGAAATTACGAAAGGAACTTCTCTCTCTTCTTTTACATTCAAGCAAATAATTTTGTATCATGAATCTAAATTCCATTACAATTGTTTGGACATGTATCTATATGACCTCCTTACTTTCCATTACATGTAAATATGATTAGGAACCCCTTTCTCTCTTATCAAACCTTTTTATGAATTCTTATGTCACCCCGTTACGCTGCCGAAATCACACCGATTTTCTAAGCTAATGTCATTGTGTAGTGAATACCATGCCCATTTCTCCATCAAGGGTATTCACCTTTATGCACATTTACTTATTGATTGTAAATTTCCATGTATTAATTCCAAATTCCTTTATCATGGAATAAATGATTATGTTTTATGAATCCATGTTTTATGATCCATGTGGCACACTTATGCATGAAATGAAATGTTTAAGAAGGGTGCGCCCTTATAGCGCTCCAATGCATTGGGTAAAGTATAGTATCATGATACGTCATGTGCAATGAGTGTAGACTCATTCTAATTCAATTGCAATGAGGGTTTACTCGTGCTTCATGTGCAATGAGGATTTACTCATGCTTTATATGCAATGAGCCTTGGCTCATGCTAATTCCATGATAAGTGTTGTTGCCACATTTCCATGTTATGATTATCATGCTTTATCATGCCTTTATGTTCATGTTTCTTTTATGCTCTATTGATATGCCTATTGTCTAACATGTATTGTACTCCTCATGTTATTCCATGTGTACTCCCTTATTGGGCTTTATATCTCACCCTTTTCTTATGCATGTACTCAGGTTATCCCATGCAATGCTAAGTACGAGGGAATGTATTAATCATGTAAAGGAAGTTTTCAATAAAGATGTTGTATTTCATGTTTTAAGTTTTTATGTAATGATCCTAAGCCCCAAAGACACTAAACCTCTCGATCTTCTTTGTTGTATCAAGTGAAGTTTTATGTAATGAATCATGTTTAAGTTGTAATAAAAAGCAGGGTTGTCATAGTTGGTATCAGAGGATAGGTTTAGTTATTTTTGGGATTAGGAAACCCTAGTAAAGACTTAGATACAAGACTAAGTATAATAAAAACATCCCTAAGTTTTGGTAAATACTAAGTAAGTGGTTTATCAAACAAATACATCCCTGTCTGGATATGAGCAGGTAGAGGCGGCTCTGGCACAGATGTATCCTAGGGGTAAAACCCGAAAACACCGCTTTGAGCTAGACTCGAATAAGAACTGGTGCCTGACAACGGGCCTTGATGCACTCTTGGTTACGACACTCCCGTGGGATATGTTTTGATAAATACACAAGATTAGTATGAACCCTTATTAAGGGAATTAAAAAAAATGCCCCTACGAATATATGTTAGAAAGTAGATCATGAAAATCCAAGATTGAAGCCTATAGACTCATGAGTTAAGGAATGAAAGTTTATTTATAAGTCATCAACTTTTGTCTTTGGATTACCCTTTATGTGTTACCCCTAACTTTACTTTTATTCTAGCCAATGTTCGATAATAGGAGGACTCGGGCTAACAACCATTATGAAGATCATTGTGAGGACTGTACTAATGAGATGCCCAATCCAATGGGAGTGAGAATCGTGAACTTTGTCACGCTTCTCTCTCAGCTAACTCAAGTTTTGAATAGAAACACAGGTGAAGAGGAACGTTCAACCCCCCTAATAAAGAAAAAGTCGCTATCGAGAGCTTCATGAGACAAAGGCCTCCTACTTTTAGTGGATCATCTGATCCCATGATCGCTGAACAATGGATCAAATCCATTGAAAAGATATTTTCCATCCTACAATGTTATAAACAAGAGAAGGTTCTCCTGGCGGCTTATCGTATGGAGGGTGAAGCTGATCAATAGTGGACGTTGATCAAAAATACGAAGCCTGAGGAGGAGATCGAGGCATTGGAATGGAAGGATTTCTGGAAGACGTTTTTTGATAAATATTTTCCACGCACCCTCCGACTTAAGATGGAAAGGGACTTCCTTTCCCTCAAGAAAAAAGATGAAGAATCTTTTGGAGCGTACGAGGCAAACTTCACAAAGTTTTCACGATACGCTTCCGGCTTTGTCGTTACCCCCGAATGCAAGGTCGACCGCTTCTTTGGTGGGATGAAGCCTAGCTTGCGGAAAGCATTAGTGATCCATGACTTTGATAGCTATGAGGAAATTGTCCGATGTGCCCTCAAGGTCGAAATGGAGATCGGGGAATCAAAGGGGTATCATGTGGACAAGAAGCGTAAGGTGGAATTCAATGTTGATGGTCCAATGGATAAATCCAACGGTGCTAAGAAGATCCAGCACCCCACTTTCCAAAAGTGTGGAAAGAAACACCATGAAAATTGTCTTAAGGGGATGAGAAAATGCTTCAGGTGTGGAAGAGAAGGGCACCTAGCTGTTAACTGTCGGCAAGAAAGACTTGTGGCTGCGAAAGAGGATAGGAACACTCCGTTCGAACCTCAACACATTGTTCAATGCTACAAATGAAAATAACTGGGTCATTTTGCAAATCATTGCCCTAATCCAAGGGTTATCGGAGGCAACCAACAACCTCCAAGACAACAAGGAAGAGCTTTTGCCATCACTTCTGCCGAAGTGAACCCCGACAACGAAGTGGTGACATGTACGCTAGTTATTCATTCAAGAATAGAGAATGTACCTTTTGATTTAGGTTATAATCATTCTTTTATAACTCGAAAGTTTAGTAGAACAATCCCAACACCACCACAAATCATGGACGTAAAGATGTCGGTGAGTATGAAAAATGGGGCAATCATTGCATCCCATGAATATAAGTCCTCCCCTGTTATAATCTGTGGATTTAATTTCTCGGTGAACCTCATCATACTCCCTTTCGTGGAATTTTATGTAATTCTTGGCATGGATTGGCTTTTCTTATATAGAGCCAACATAAATTGTCGGGAGAGGGAAATCACACTCCATATGGAGAATTGACCCCCGATTCTTTATAAGTGTCAGGTGGAAGATGAATCTCCTTTAGCTCCATCATCTCAAGCATGTATATTACTAAATTATGAGCACGCATATCTGGCTCAGATGATTGATTCCAAGGAAGAAACCATCCTTGAAGAAATGCCTATTGTGAGGGAATTTGCTGAAGTGTTTCCCGAGGAACTGCCTGGTCTTCCTCCAAGAAGAGATGTTGAGTTCTCAATTGAACTTATACCTGGGGAGCTACCAATATCCAAGAATCCATATAGAATGGCTGTTGTAGAGCTTGAAGAGCTGAAGAAACAACTACAGGAGAATCTGGATAAAGGGTTTATACGCCCAAGTGCTTCACCATGGGGTGCACCAGTCCTCTTCGTCAAGAAGAAGGATGGGTCAATGCGGCTTTGCATCGATTATCATGAACTTAAAAAAATCACGATAAAGAACAAGTATCCTCTCCCAAGAATCAATGACTTGTTTGATCAGATGCGTGGAGCACAATACTTCTCCAAGGTGGATTTGCGGTCGGGATATTATCAAGTAAGGGTGAAGAAGGAAGATGTCCCCAAGACTGCTTTTCGTACAAGGTACGGGCACTATAAATTCATAGTGATGCCTTTCTGACTCACCAATGCTCTAGAAATATTCATGGACTTGAAGAATAGAGTCTTTAGATATTACCTTGAAAAATTTGTGGTAGCATTTATAGATGATATTCTAATATACTCCAAAACCAAGGAGGATCATGAGGAGAATTTAAAAACTGTACTAGAGACTTTGCGCAAGGAGAAGCTCTATGCAAAGTACATCAAGTGTGAGTTATGGTTGAAGGAGGTCTCATTCTTGGGCCATATCATCACAAGTAATGGAATATCTATGGACCCCTCCAAAACAGATGCAATTGAGGGATGGACGGGGCCAACATCGGTAACAGATATCCGTAGCTTCTTGGGGTTAGCTGGATATTATTGACGATTTGTGAGAAATTTCTCATGATTTTCCAACCCTCTTACCAAGCTAACTCAAAAGGGAGTAAATTTTTCTTGGAGTGATGAATTTGAATACATATTCAAGGAGTTGAAAAGGAGTCTTATCACTTCACCCGTGCTCACTTTACCCACAAGTGGGGAACTTTTTGTGATATTCAGTGATGCTTCAAAGAAGGGATTAGGTTGTGTGCTGATGCAGAATGATAAAGTGATATCCTATGCCTCAAGGTAGTTGGAAATCCATGAGAGAAACTATCCAACGCATGATCTGGAGTTGGTGGTTGTGATCTTTGCCTTGAAAATCTGGAGGCATTATCTCTATGGAGAGAAATGTGAGATATATACTGACCACAAGAGTCTTAAATATATATTCACATAGAAAGAGCTTAATATGCTCCAGATAATATGGATAGAACTCATCAAGGATTATGACTATTCAATACATTACCACCTTGGGAAAGCGAACAAGGTGGCAGATGCCCTAAGTAGAAAGGATCCAGTGATTCTATCAATGATGAGAATTGAGAAGGATCCAATATTCTTAGACTTGATGAAGATGGACGTGAGAATCATAAAGAAGGGAACATCATCAATCCTTTCACAAATGATTTCTCAACCATATCTTTTGGAAAGGTTAAAGGATGCTCAAAAGGATGATGTGGGAATTCAAGAAAAAGTGGAAGCTATCAAAAAGGGGAAATCCTCGGAGTTTAATGTTAATGAAGAAGGAATTGTGTGGTTTGGGAAAAGACTATGTGTTCTATCAAGTCCAGAGCTGAAGAAGGAACTTTTGGATGATGCACATAGTTCAAATTTCTCTATTCACCCATGGAGCACAAAGATGTATCGAGATCTCTGAGAAAACTTTTTGTGGGATAATATAAAGAAGGAGATCACCGAATATACATCAAAGTGCCTGGTGTGTCAGCAAGTGAAGGCAGAGAGGCAGAAGTCTAAGGAGATGATGCAACCATTGCCCATACCAGAATGGAAATGGGAGAACATCACCTTGGACTTTGTCACCGGACTTCCGAAGACATCCAAAGGCAACAATGCAATCTGGGTTGTTGTGGATCGTCTTACAAAGACTGCACACTTCATTGCTATTTGGGAGGATTTTTCATTAGATCAACTGGCATAGATATATATCAGGGAAGTGGTAAGGTTGCATGGAGTACCACTATCTATTGTGTCTGACCGAGATCCAAGATTCACCTCTAAGTTTTGGAAGAGTCTTCAACATGCTCTGAATACTGAACTGAAATTCAGTATGACCTATCATCCTCAAACTGATGGCCAATCTGATCGGACTATCCAAACACTTGAGGATATGTTGAGAGCGTGCTCAATGGACTTTAAAGGAGGATGGGATCAACATCTTCCTCTGGTTGAGTTCTCTTATAATAATAGTTTCCACTCGAGCATCCAAATGGCACCATATGAAGTCCTATATGGGAAAAGGTGCAGAACACCGACATGTTGGGATGAGGTCGGTGAACGTAAGCTGCTTGGACCAAAAATGGTCGAAGAATTGGTGGAGAAGGTGAAAACCATTCAGCAGCATATCAAGGCAGCCCATAGTCGACAGAAGAGTTATGTAGATAATCGTCAACGAGACCTTGATTTTAAAGTTGGAGATATGGTATTTCTACGCATATCTCCATGGAAAAAGGTCATGCGGTTTGGAAAGAAAGGGAAGTTAAGTCCAAGGTACATCGACCCCTTCGAGGTTGTTGATCGTGTTGGGGATGTGTCCTATCGACTAGCACTTACACCTACTATGGCCAAAGTACATGATTTCTTTCATGTATCCCTCTTAATGAAGTACATAACGGACCCTTCACATGTACTCTCTTCCGAGGTGGTACAATTGGAAGATGATATTTCTTATGAGGAGTAACCAGTGAAGATCTTAGATCGTAGAGAAAAAGTTCTACAAAATAAGACAATGCCCCTCATCAAGGTGTTGTGGAGAAACCACAAGTTTGAAGAAGAGACTTGGTAATTGGAGGATATGATGAAGCTGAGTTACCCACATTTGTTTTAGTGTGGGAAAAGGAAAATTTCGAGGGCAAAATTTCTTAAGGGGGTAATATTGTAACGACCCAAAGTTTCATTAATGGAAAATCCCTCTTAATCCAGTTAAATGTCTCTTTATGAAAAATGTTTTTATAAGATGTCAACTTCTTTGGTTTTATGTTAAGAATTTTGACCGTTGTTAATATAGCCGTTGAACAGTGACCACATGATTAGTATAAATATAGGACCTTAAAAAATCTAATTTACTTAGACAAAAGAAGAGATGGCCTCATCCAGTAGAATTGCTCCATACGAAGCCCATTTGTCGGTGCTCGGAAAAGAGGTGGCATCCTTGGGATTCTCCCTTGACCAAGCCCAAGTTGAGCTTCACCATGTCAAGCTCGAACGAGACCATCTACGGGAAAAGTGGAAGTTGATAGAGATTACCACTCGAGCGATGTTATTCGAGCCACCCCAAGAGTCTGTCACCATCGCACACCTTACCCTTAGGTCTTATGCGGCTGTTTTAAGGGGTTATGTAAAAAATAAGTAGTACTATGTTCATATACATTATTTTTGTATATAATATAATTTCTAGTCATTTTTGATACATTGTAAATAGTTTTTAAAGTATGAATGGTGTTTTTAGTTATTATTTAATTAAGAAATCTATTTTATTAAATTAAGGGATTTTTTAATTAAATAATTTTTTAATAAAATAATAATATTATTATTAAATTATTTTTTTATTAAATATAAATGATCTTATAATTTTATGAATGCAATTAAAATTTTATATTAAGGTTTGAAAGCCATTTCTGTCAAAACCCATGAATTTTTGATAAATGTTGGTTTTTATTTTAAAAGTGAAAATTAACATATTTAGAATTTTTTTTAGATAAAATAAATGTCATTTCTGGAATTAGGACTTCGAAATTATCCAACGCTGAATTTTTCATAATTTTCTGAGACAGTCAAATTTTTGGGTAAAAATTAAATACTGTTTAAATATATAATGTGTTTTATGACATCATAATCACCCAATGGTGATGTAATAAAATACCATAATCCTTATTTTCGGCCAATATATGTTTTATCATTAAAATAATGTGATTTTGGGTTTGTTTGACTTACTTTTCAAAGCATTAATGGACCCCTCAAGACATATTCAACACTTTGCCTTTTTAAATTAATTTCCATGGGAGTGTGACTCACCTCCACATAAGCAACCTTATTATTTTAAGAATTTAGGACTTGGGCCTTATAAAATATTTTTTTCTATTCCCTTTTCCAAAAAACATGGGCAAAAACCATGGGATGGTTTGTGGTTTGGATTAATTTAATGTAAGGGGACCCAAACCTAAATAATAAATAATTCCCTCCCCTTTCCTATATAAACCCACCCAATCTCCCACTTCCTCCTCACTAAAATACCTTTGAGTTTGTCCAAACTCTGTATAACTCTCTCTAGAATCCTACAAATGTTCCCCAAGCTCCCAAGAAGCCTCTCACAAGCCTCTCTCTAGCCTTTGGAAGCACACTTCCAAGTAAGGGTTTTTCCTTCCTTTCTCATTTTTTGTCAATTTTCATTAAGTTGTATTTCCCTTTTAATTTAAATTATGAATGTTGGGGTATGGTTTTGAACCTCCCCCATACTTCCCTCTTATTGTTTTAAGGATGGGAGACCCCTTTCTCTCCCATTAAATGCCTCCCATGTACACCCGTTACTATGCCGAAATTCCGAAAGGAACTTCTCTCTCTTCTTTTACATTCAAGCAAATAATTTTATATCATGAATCTAAATTCCATTACAATTGTTGGGACATGTATCTATATGACCTCCTTACTGTAAATTACATTTAAATATGATGAGGAACCCCTTTCTCTCTTATCAACCCTTTTTATGAATTCTTATGTCACGCCGTTACGCTGCCGAAATCGCACCGATTTTCTAAGCCAATGTCATTGTGTAGTGAATACCATGCCCATTTCTCCATAAAGGGTATTCACCTTTATGCACATTTACTTATTGATTGTAAATTTCCATGTATGAATTCCACATTCCTTTATCTTGGAATAAATGATTATGTTTTATGAATCCATGTTTTATGATCCATGTGGCACACTTATGCATGAAATGAAATGTTTAAGAAGGGTGCGCCATTATAGCGCTCCAATGCATTGGGTAAAGTATAGTATCATGATACGTCATGTGCAATGAGTGTTGACTCATGATAATTCAAGTGTAACTAGGGTTTACTCGTGCTTCATGTGCAATGAGGATTTACTCATGCTTTATGTGCAATGAGCCTTGGCTCATGCTAATTCCATGATAAGTGTTGTTGCCACATTTCCATGTTATGATTATTATGATTTATCACACCTTTATGTTCATGTTTATTTTATGCTCTATTGATATGCCTACTATCTAACATGTATTTTACTCCTCATGTTATTCCATGTGTACTCCCTTACTGGGCTTTATAGCTCACCCTTTTCTTATGCATGTCCTCAGGTTATCCCATGCAATGCTAAGTACGAGGGAATGTAGTGGTCATGTAAAGGAAGTTTTCAATAAAGATGTTGTATTTCATGTTTTAAGTTTTTATGTAATGATCCTAATCCCAAAATACACTAAAACACTCGATATTCTTTGTTGTATCAAGTGAAGTTTTATGTAATGAATCATGTTTAAGTTGTAATAAAAAGCAGGGTTGTCATACACATAGTGAAGAGAGTAATAACAAGCAGGTGGATGCATAGTGCTTGCAAAGGTGCATGTATGGTGCATAGAAGGGTGCCCTGGTGGACTATACAAGTGTGTGGCATAGCCCATGTAAGGCATGTGTGGTGTGTTTTGGGGTGGATCCTCAGTGTCGGTTTGAGCAAGTAGCGGGGAAAAGATCATTAATATAACAATGCTCAACCATGTGGGAGATTGATGTGGGATGGGTGAAGTATAGTGGGTATTGTTCCTACATTAAAAACATAAACATATAAGCATATTCATCCTATCCAATTAATGAGAGTTGTATGATCAATATAGGATGAAATCTTTAACCTTGGCCTTCGCCTAAGGGTTTCTGTTCACCAGAGTTCATGGATAAACCTCCCATGATAAATCCCGAGGTTTCCATGATCATTCTGAGGTTGTGATTGTGAGATTATGAGGTGAAAAAAATCAATACACATGCATGATACACTTTGAATACAATCAGTAGTACAAGCAACATGTCACTGCTGAATGGAAACAAATTTGTAAAGGCTATTATTGCATCTATAGATCATGTATGTGTTTGATATATAAAAGAGAATGTGGTCATCATCACATGAATGTGAGATACACATCATGAAGAGAAGATTCCAATATAACAAAGATGCCACTTTTATCGGCACCACATGACAAGGAAACCACATTTGAAGAATAAAAATCCAAGATCTTTAGTGATTTAAAGTATGATTGACACAATATATTTTTTAGGAGATAATATCAATCCTTGACACAACTTAAAGCTTGGAGTAGATTTGGTGATCATCTATCTATAAATACCAAGGTACTCAAGATGATAGCTATTAATGAAATACAAGAGATATCTATAAAAAATAGAGACTTCATAAGGGTTATTTGTTTATATGTTTCACAAAGTAAGAGAGTTTCACGAACCTCCTAGGTTATGTAAATAACCATGGATCCCATGGCCTTTGAAAATAACAGATCCCGCAAGCCTTACCTGGATTTTGTGGAAGAAGAAGAAATATGAAATTTAAGTTACATAAAGATGTATATATATATATATGCTAATTTAGTATATATACATTAAACTAGTATTATGTTGAGATATTCCTTGAATCACACCAAATTTCATGATAAATAAAAACTTTCACATTTAATATCATCTATTGTATGAAGAAGAGTTCCCATGAGCTTCCTTTTCACATAAAGGAAAGATCTATGATACTTTGTTGAGTTCATGAGGATAAAACCACATAATTACTGTTGAGTATGAGAATAATAATAGGTTCCATAGGCTAACATAGTCACATGAAAGAAAATGATGAGATCCCTATTTGCATAATCAAACCCATTCAGGTTAGTACTGGGAAGATAGTGCATGCATGCTGCCATTAAGTATATGAATGAATATGTACATTTGAAGATAATAATAATAGAAAAGAACTTGATAAATATCACATAAAATAATAAGAAGAATACTTATAATGTTCTAGGGTTTTCATGAGAGTTCCATGGAACAATTTCATGAAGTTAAACATCACATGAAATATTGATTTCATGTTAATTAAGTAAGGATATGATTTCATTAGAATAAAGAAGAAAAACTTGTTTGAGCACTTAATTGTCTGAGAATATAATACTAAACACTATTACATATATCTTGTATAAAATATCAGAGATAGAAGAAGAGTTTCTGACCAAGTTGATATCTGTTAATTATTATTTGGGTCGAAGAGGAATTTTGATATTTTACAGTACATAACATATTTATATTATTGTGACTGGATAAATATGGAGAAAGAAGTTCATATTTTAGTTTGTTTCTATAATGAATAAGGAGAGTTTCTTTACCTCTAATGTGAAAGTAAAAACTTAAGAAGATATAATAGAAGAAAAAAAGAATCATTGTGAAATCCATCAAAAGTCTCAATAGGCAGAATACTTTCTTGGTGTTATAAAGTTTCTGTTGAAGAATTTTAAAACTATCTACACAGGTAGTATAAAGAACTGGTGAGGAGTTTCATGTTGGATTAGGTCATCTCTAGTATAGGGATTTAATAATGCTCTCTTACCCCCCCTCTTAAAGTACAAGGACTCACACTTTGGATAAGGATTATTTTCTAGCCACACCATTGTATTTGGTATCTCATTATAGTGGAGAATCCATGTACCGGTCATCATCATACATAATAAGTACTAACAACTATTATTTAGTAGCAAACCTTGAAAAAATATCATGTACCATATTTACCTACTTTTATATAATTTCATATGATAAGGAAAGAATAATAATAGAATCAAGATCCCAATAGTTCTAAGAGGTAGAAGGAATAAAATTTATAAAAGGTGAAAAAGTTCCTAACACCGATTCACCCTCCTCTTAGTTTTGAGTATATCCTGAAATGGTCATCTCACTCATCATTTTTTATAATCCATATTAGAATTTAGATGTTAAGTGCACATCACTACCTAACACAATACCCATAGGGGCCTCATGAAGGTAAAAAACCTACCACACATATAGCTTACCCAACTTATCCATAGACCAAATCTCTCAAATGGGTAATAAGTATGAGACCTTCATCAAAATATCTGACACAACCCAAAAAACATCAAAACCTTTGGGAGACCTCAAAAACCCCAGGATAAATTATATGGAAACATTATGCTACTTCCAAGTGAACATTAGTGGTGAGGTATCAAGTCATGTAACCTACAATATCCCTCTTCATGGTGGGTAACCATAATTGAAACCAAATATCATTATACATCTTCATTAATCTTGGATTCACTATTTAACAAGAGGTGTGGGAGTCCCTTATCATCTCTCATCTCATTCATGTTAGGACTAAAACCCTATTATGAATATAGAGAACCATATCTCTATCTTGATTTAATCCTAAAACTAGATCCCCACCATAGAGTCATTATTGCATAAAAAATAAATTTGAATCAGATTCTTGTCCAACATTTATCGAATCCAACAAAGAGGAAATGATCAAAAGAGGAGCTAAAACCACTATTCATAGATCTTAAATTATCTGTAGTTTCAACTCTAAGAAGAGTCTTATTAATCTCCACTCCTCACTTGATTCCCTAACTACTTTATCCTAGGGTTTCCAACTAAGGACATCAACCATAACATTTTGTGACACCCCCATGTCACTGTTGTGTAATATTTCATATAATTATGAGTTATTTTGAATTATTGGGAGTTTTTAGATTTTAAACTTTGTATTTTTAAATAATTTATCTATTTTACAAATGTCTCATGGTTAGGAGTAACCATTATAAAACCCTTACACAAAGGGGAAACTGTGTGGATGAATTTTATACAAAGGGGAAACCATGAGAAAACTATTATGTATGGACATTTTCAGTTTATTTTAGAGTGTACGATTTAGAGAAATTATATATATTATCTTTATATGTGGGAATGGCTCTTATTTTTGAGGTGAATGGGTTTATCATGGTCAGTATGAACCGTTCAAGTGACTCCTATGTTTGTGTTTCCCCTATAGTGCACAATTAGCACACAACTGTGCAATTTATAGTAGCAATCATGTGGAAATACTTACATATTGTTCATTTCTTATGAACGGTTCAGATAGTCATGAAAGATAAACATGTGAGGGGTGAAACTTAATTACATTGGAGGCTAAATAGTTGGTGCATAGTTTGGTAAACTGTGCAGTCCAACCATGCTAGATATTTAGAACTGGAATTTTTTGAAATACCTTATATACCCTTGTTTGAATTTAAACACCTTTGGATTATTTTCCTCTCCATTTGGGTGGTCATTCAAGATAGAGAGATTAATTGATCTTCTACTCTTCTACTACCCTCCATCCACGCCTCTTTCTCATGTATTTCAAGAGGATTTGGAATGTAAGACTCATATTTTATCTTCCTACTTTAATTTAATCTTTTTTCCTTCTCCTCTCTTGAACCCTAATAGACATGGAGATTGATCCTAGGGTTATAGATGGTTTAATTTGGGGAATTTATCTATCTGGGTCTTGTATGGGACATTTCCTTCCATGGATGTGCTTTCTCCATTGAAGGTGAGTTGTTTTTGGCGACTGAGGTAAGTGTTTTTGTGCAATTCCTTCGATTTTTCATGTCATAAGACGATTGAATTTACAAAATTATTTTTCTTATAAAGATATATATATATATATGTGATATCCATGACGGGTTTTGTGAAATGTTCTAAATATTTTCTATATTTGTCATAGAGGATTCTAGTGAATTTCTAGTATTATTTTTTCACTAAAATGTTATGCATTCCAAGTATTTATAAAAATTATTATGAGGATATTTTCAATTAATTTAAGGATCTAAGAAGGGTTTGTTACATGTTTTATTAAACAGGAATATAATCCCTATTTTAAGGGTTTTTTAATTAAAGATATGTTTTTATTTTCAATCAACTCCTAAGGTAGAAAAATATTTTTTAAAAGTGTTGAACTATGATTATTTTTCAAATGATGTTTATAACAAGGTTTTCTAAGTTGGGATGAAAAGATTACTTGACACTTTATAGAAGACTTAATTGGTGTGTGTGTCAAGGATGGTATTATAACTTTTCATTCTAAGTTGGTTTTAAATGACCAATTAGGACTTTATAAAATGAGTTCAACAATAATTAAAAAGTATATGATCCAATTTTATTCTTTTCAAATTCAAATTCAAAAATTCAAATTACTTCAACCAAATAAACTAATACTATTTTATTTTGATCCATTGGATCTTGTTAGATCTATTATAAATTATTGATACTTACAAAATGACATCATATATTAAGTTAGTGAGCCATTCAGCCATTAAAGAAGACATGTTATTATATCCACTTGAAACAAAAGTAAATAATCGACCATGGATTGTACCATGATGTGTTGGACCCTGTATTGGTCCAACTATTCTAAACCTCTCAGAAACCATCACACATAGACATGACTTGAACCGAATTATGGTGCAAAATATTTAGTCATTTTTCCATCAAAACTCAGAGCACCACAGACGTGGTCTTCTACCACTAGTCGTTTTAGTGTACAACTTCACCTGTCAACTAAAACCTCTCCTACCATGGGTGTGGTCTCTTAACTTTTTATGTTATGGCATTAAAACTAACCTATCTACCATGGATTTTCAAACCAAGAACATGACCCTCTTTTTTTCATTTTTAAAAGTTTCTTCTCCTATCAACCATGACCACTAATAGACACCACATATGCATAGTGGTTTTCTTTTTTCACAGAGGAACACTAGAATTCCACTATGGGGACTACCACAGTCATGGTACCTTTTTAGTTGCTCATTTTATGAATAATCCTCTTCATCACACCCTATGATATGGGAATGGAAACATTTGGACTCCTTCTCCATCTTCACCATGACCACCTCTAGGTTGTGTACTTGTCCATGTTGGAAAATCTTTGCATCAACACACCCTCCACCATGGGCATGGTCTCCCTGGCTTGGACCTCCTTTATACATCCTTTTTTAATCTTCATAAATATCTTGAATTAAGATAATAAAATCATCATATTTACTTCAATGAGGAACATCTTACTTGGAACCATATGATTTAATCTAGAATGCAATTTATGTATTGAAAAAAAATACAACACACTCAATAATATCATATTCACTAATTATTAAACCTCACTTATCACAAAAACCATATAAAAACCTCTTGGTAGCAATATAAATTGGAATGGTGAGGATAATTTTGACACCACAATGTCACTTTTATGTGTATATACTTATTATATTACATACTTCCTTGAGTTTTAAGGGTTTTGGGAAGAAAAATCTGAATATTTTGAAACTTTTCATAGAAACATGATTTTCACATAGTTTTGTAAACCATGTAAGTAAACCATACGAGTTGGAGTAGTTTGAATCTAGTGTTATATGCACATTTTATACATGATTTGGTAAACCATGCATCCAAACCATGCATTTTTCTAGAAAATGGATATTTGTTTTGTCTTTTTAGGTGATATTTATTAGTGATTTACCCCATTCCTCTTCCCCATTTGAATGGGATGTTTTATAGGACCCAAAGAATAAATCTCCCTCCTTTATCCATGATCCATGGTTGATTTATTCCAGGTTATTTAAATTAAAACTCTCTTTATCATCCCCTTTCTCCCCTTCCACCTCCCCCTTCTTATATTTATTCTACTTCCCTTCTATTCCTCTATCCCTAATGGCCATGGTGGATGAATATGAGGTTAGGTCTGGTCAAATATTTGAGGTTTGGCTATTTAGGGCATGCGAAGACCATTTACTTTCATGATGTTCATTCCTCCATTGAAGGATATTGATTCCCTCAACCTAAGGTAGGTGTTTTTGTACAATTCCATTTATATGACATGTCATGCGATGCTTAAAATTTCTGAACACATTATTTATCAAATGTATATCTATATATTTTATCTTATAAAATATTATATATTTTTACAAGTTTTATATGTTTTTAATGTGTTATAAAATGGGTATTTTCTTGGGTTCTTGATTATTTATTCCAATAACCATTTTTTGTGTACTCAAGGTGTTTGAAAAAAATTATTAAGCAGCCTTTGAAGATAAATAGATAACAAAAAGGGTGTTTTAATTTAATTTTTTTTTCTAATAAAATTTTTAAGGTTTTTAAGAAATTATCTTCAACATAGGGGTGTGTTTTTAATTTACTAAATTGTCCTATAGTTTTATTTATTATTTATTATGTTTTGTGATTATATGTTGGTTAGATTTTACATGGATTTAAATGAAGTTTCAATGTAAGTGTTGATTTTTAAATAGTTTGTAAATGATAATTTCATGGTTTTATTTTCACATGTGCTTCAAATTCCCATTTGGAATCTTATGAAAAGAATTTTAAGGTATGTTTACTACCCTTTTAACTAAGCCCCATTATTTTATGCTTCATGTAATCTTATAGTCTATGTGAAATGAATTTTATTATTAATTTATATGCGTGTAAATATATAAGGGGATACTTTTTTAGAGGGTGTTTGGAGGTGATATAATGGATTACATGATATATTATATTATTTTTATACATTGATTTCATGATTTCTTATTTCCTCATTTATATTTAATTTATGTCATGAGAACCTTGGTTAAAAAAATAGGAGATCAGAGATCAATACTACACTAGTTTAGATTAAAGTTTGGCTAGTATCCCCTAATTAGGATTTTACTTTGTCCATGGGATTTCCCTTGATATGTCTAGTTAAGAGTGTTCTTAAAGGTATTTTTTTTCTTGGAAAGAAAAATATTCCAACTATTAGTTTTAGCTAAGTATGTCTAGGATCATACCATTAGGACCAAGTGAATTTCTTATTATTATTATTATTTTATTATATTAAATTATCTTCTTGATATTTTTTTATTCACTTTTTTATATTTTTTTATTTCCATATTTATTCCATGGTGTTACTTGTTTCTATTTTGATGGTTTTGATGAATATAAACCATTTTTTTCTCATGTTGTTTTCATTTTTTAACACTGTTCTAAATTTATGAAGCTCCACTCATACTATGTTTATATGGAGTTTATTATTCTATCCTTCACCTGGTTTTCCTTCCTTATATGGTTTAATTTCCATTTCAAATTGTTTTTAAATAGTTTTTAAAGAAAGTTATAAAAGGGGGAATATAACCTTTATTTTATTTTTCAAAAATTAAAAAACATCTCTTTTCTAGATTTTTAATGTATTTTTATTTTACAAATGGAATGATCACTTTTGGTTTACATAAAAAGGGTGATACTTTCTTCAAAGGATATGGGGATGCTATTTGTTTTTGTTACACTAACTCACAGAGAAAATTTTATTTTCTAATTTTAGTTTAATCGAACATTTATGAAATGTTTTATACATGGAATTTCATGAACTCTTTGATGAAATACTATTGGGAACATTTAGATAACCCTATATATACATGAATTGGTGTGTATTCATGTAGGTAATTAGGGTATTATTCTATGTTGGTAGTATAAGTTGTTATTTTGGTTGATGGATATTTTGGTATATGGAAGGTGAACTCAGTTCACATAGAGATGTTAAAATGGTGGTTTTTGCTTTTGTGATTAATCATAGAATGTCTGTATTAGAAACTTAAACCAACCTTTTATTTTGGGTTTTTTCTTCTTATTTTTTATGTATTCTTCATCAAATTTATATTTAAAAGTGGATTGAATTTTTATCTTAGTTATTCCATGTTTGTTTGAATTTCTATTTGAAATTTCTATTTCATAATCATGGAATTCCAACATATAGATGCACTATTCTGGATTCTAGTTAGGGGTCTATGGTTTATTAATTGTTATTTGATGAAGAAATCCTTAAAATTTGGTTAGATTTGATTCCCTAGCACTAGTTTCTAGATCATAGTAACCAAGAATGTTCCTTGGGCCTTATGGAGAGATGAATTGAGTGATACGACACTGAGGGTATCAAAACTATGCCTTTGGAAATCTTTTACCCTAAAAAAATCAATAAATAGGCAGTGAACTATTATTGAAAATCCATATGTTGGACCTAAATTCATATAAAATAAATAGTTTCAAATAGAATAGAAGGATAAAAAAATCATAACTAATATCACTATCCAAACCCACTATGAAATACAAAACATAAAGTGAGATACATAACAAGTATTAGTATAAGAGGAACCAAAAATAAAAAGTAAGGTCGAAGTGGCCGATGCAAATATCCCAAGATTAATGATAACACAGAACCACCATATGATCATCACCATGAAACCCAAATTTACCCCCACATCCCAAAAAAATCCACTAATTAGTGTAAACTTTATTCCTATAAACACGATAAAAAAATATATACACCTTCATAAGACATGAGATCTATATACACACCAAGGATTGTATATAGAGTATAGGCTACATGTACCTGGTAAAATTTCACCCAAGAGTTTATGTAATTACTTTTATAATAAATTTCATAAATGATAGATTTTAAATATATATAAAAAATATTATTTACCAAAAAAGGAGTGTAATAACACAAATAACATTTCTTTGTCTATTGAAGAATTTTTTACCCCTTTTTATGTAAATAAAAAGTGATAAGTTCATTTTAAAAAGAGCATACTTTGAATTGATGAAAAGAGATATCTCTAAGTTTATGAAAATAAAACAAAATTTATTTATCCCTTTAAATATATTTCTTCCAAAACCATTTTTAAAAACTAGTAAGATATAAATCTAAACCAAAATAAGAGAAAACATCAAGTAAGATTCACAACCAAAAATCCAAGTAAACAAGGTAGGATTAAAAAAATACTATCAAGGAACCATAATAAATACAATATAACCAATATATGAATAAAGAGTTATAGTAATGTTATCAAATGAGGGTCATCATATAAAAACATAATATAATATAAATAGTATCATGAGTAACTCATTAGGTCCTAATGGGATGATCCTAGACATATTTGGGTGGAACCAACTATTGGCCTATGTTGCATCCCTAGAAAAATTACCTCCTGAATTACTATTGGCCTATTTTGAATATTTTATTGATAATAAATGATATAATTTCCTAAAATTGTGTTAAATATGTTTATTTATAAAATATTTGGGATTAGATCATTCATTTGAAAATATGGTGAAAATTCTAGTTTTATCCTTTAAAATTCACTGTAGAATTTCGAACATAAATATTTTAATATGAATTATTTACACTTAAAATTTTGTAAATACATTCCTTAATTAATGGGATACAACTTTCATTCATGAAATTTGAGTTAAATCATGCATTTTATGGGTGCAAATGGGCCATGAAGTCAAAGTCGGGCTGGACTCGCCAGATTGGACATTGGTTCTGTATTTGGGACATAACCACTACATCCGTTCATGTATTGAGCCCAAATTTGGAGAGGATATATAAAACTAATTTTATCAAAAATAATAATTCTGTAAGGACAGATTATTCACGTGTTTTGGTGGTCAAATAGGCGGTGAAACTTGAATTAATTTATTTGGCAGAATTTCCCCATTCACACTTGAAACCTCTTTAAACCTAGCCTCTACTCAACTCTATAAATTAGTGTTTTCCCCATTTTAGGTGTTTTAACATGAATTAGAAGATTTTTAGAATAGTTTAAGTGGTTATTTTAAATTTAAATTAACCATTTTAGGAGGTAATCTTTCAAGTTAGGATCTCCTCCAAAATGCTCTTCTCTTCCTCTTCTTTGTTGTAATGTTTTTGTTATTTCAATAAACTTCTTATCTTATCTTATATTTCTTTTATTTTTATCAATTTTATTATTCCTTTATATTAATAATTTTTCTGTAATTATTTAATAGAATATTTATTTGGTTATATCCATTATAAACCGTTGCAAATACAATTCGCTTCTATGATGATTACGCCACCCATGGAAGAGTAGTGTTTTTAGTAATCGATCTATCTCTTACCTTATTCATTAATTTATTTAGAATCAATGAGATAATATAATTCACTTAATATTATCTATTAATTGAGTTTTAAATTTAAATGAAACTTATCATGAAATTTAACTATTGACACAAAAACACACGAGGTCAAGATTTTGTGTAAATTTTGAGAGCGCGAACTTAATCGGTAATACAAGACCATAAGGGATAAATTTGTAGAGTTAAAATATAATACCTAAACTCAATTAATCCACATTTATATAGTGTATATGTTATATAATTAACCACTGACCATAATCTAACCTAATAACACCAATCAAAGCAGGGTGATATGATTGCATGTTCTGAAGCTAGCCTAGGGTTTAAATAATTTCATCTTTGTGGTTACGTTAAATCTCCTAGTGTTCAGGGGTTAAAAAATTAGAGGATTATAATTAAGTTAATGTTAATTTAAATTATAATGATAAATAATTGATTAAATAGTTAGAGTTATATTGATTAATTCTTTTAAAATATTTTCTAAAAAAAATATCTTCTCGTTGTGCTTTGTTAATCAACTTTCATTTCAAAATTAAAAAAATGAAATCTTATTCTAGCAAAATTCTTCTAGTTTTATAAATGATAAACAACCCCCATAAATTCAAGTAGTGTTTTTATTATATTTTATTTTATTTTTATAATACCTTTAATAAGTTGTTTTAATTTACTTCCTCCTTTGAGAGACGACCTTGGTCAACCACTCTACTGCACCCAAGTACCCCAAAAAATCACACTTCATTTGAGAGCACCCATGACAGCACCTTTCAGGGTCATCATATAAAAACATAATATAATATAAATAGTATCATGAGTAACTCATTATGTCCTAATGGTACGATCCTAGACATATTTGGGTGGAACCAACTATTATCCTATGTTTCATCCCTAAAAAAATTACCTCCTCACTTACTCTCAACTAGACTCATTAGGGGTGCTCCCCTAGATAGAGAGATACAATATTCAATTCATAATCTAAACTATTTTAGCATAAATATTTATATCCCACTTAGTTAACCTAGGTTACCATTATATAAATTAGTTTGAGGTGATAAAATAAGAAACTGTAGTTTCAACTCATAACAATAACATAACACATCAAATAATCCCTCATATCACCTTAAAAAACCATTCAAAGAAAAAATACCTTTCACTTTTATAAATTTGTCAAATAAAAATCTAATTCATATCATAAATATTACAAACTTATACAAATGATAAAAAAAATTAGGCTTAAACTAAGGGTGTAACATGATAAATAAAAACATTTTAAGAAGTTTCAAATGGACATGGAAAACCAACTATAAAAAAAATTTAGAAATCATTTCATAAATATAACCTTATTTGAAACATCATTAAATCAAAATGAAATAAAAATAAACATATAGTTCTAATGAGAAATATAATATATAATCAATGAATCTATAAAACAATATAATAAATTCCTAACACACGCTTAGATTGAAAAAAATTATTTTAAAACATGGGTTACCCCCTTTAGAAATCAATTAAGATTCAAAATACCTTTTTTGAAATAAAATCTATTGAAAAGGTACTCATAATAATTTTTACAAACACTTAATATGCATAATATATTGTTTTAGAAACCAAGAACAAGGAATCCATAGAAACCCCTTTATTCTAAGTGTGAAAAACTTTAGAAAACATTGATAAAACCATAAATGATATTACATATAGGCATAATATTATTATAAAATAAGTTTAGAAAATCCAAGCACCACATGAAATGAAAAATAAAATAAATTACACAAAAAAACTACTTTAAAGTAATAAAATCTATACACCTTTGATGGAGGAAGAAATACCATGGAAGAGGGCTCCATTTACAAGATCTAAATAATAAAATCTCTAATATTAGACAAAATCTAGGCAAGAAATTTACCACCATATCCATTATGGTTTTTGGGAAAGAAAAAATAGATTGAGAAATAAAAGGAGGGAGAATGAAAGAGTAATAATAAATAAGTAATAAGAGGTTTACCCTGATATCCCACCTTAATATCAAGAGTGGAGGTGGTTGGAGACTTAAATAAGAATAAAGGAATTCACCCTTGACTCCCCTAGGGTTGATTAAAAACAATTATAGGGTAAAGAGGAAAAAAATGAGGTCAATACAACCAATTATATAATTTGAATTTCACAACTTCAATTACTGGGAAACTCACATTGTTTAGTAAAATGCACACAAATAGTACAAAACTCATGTGGTTAGGCCACATGGTTCTCTTAACCATTTTCTAGCCATGTAGTTTACAATGGAATGGGAACTCATATGGTGCATGTTTTGGACACATAGTTTCTCAAAACTATGAACCTCTGTAAATTTCTCATTTTTTTCAAAATATAAAATCTAAACTCTTAAATTTTTTGAATAACTGGTAATTAAATAAAATACTACAAAAAAGTAACATGAGTGTAATGTGGACCAAGACATATAAATATATACATGTGAACCGAGACATATACATATATAATGTGTGGATCATTTGGAAAGAAAAGTGTTCCCTAACATGTCAGAGTTATAATATGAATAGTGTGATATAAATAAAGAATATTCTTATCAGGGAAGCTACAGGAAGAACATGAGGCAACCATCCATAGATACCAATCGAGGAATCTATATATGGACTACGTGGAAGATAACTTATAGATCATCACATCCATGTCAATAAATCATGTGGACCAGCTGGAGGTGGATACTCATGACAACATTAGAGTGTGGACCATGCTTGGAATCTACTTAATATCAAGGAGTTCTTTGTACCGGTTATTATCATGTCTTGTGTTGTAATATTTGATAAAGTAACTTTAATAAAGTTTCTTTATTAATGTTATGGTTGTAGTCATCCTTTTAAAAGTAGGTGTCACTGTTAGGTTAGGTATGTGGTTCAATTTTATGTGATCTTTGATAAAGTATATTTTGATAAATTGGATTTACTAGAATCAGTGGCCATCATCGTACCCTTAGCGATGAATTAATGTAGGTATGTTCCATGTCAATGGATAATCTAGGTATATAGGAGACTTTACCATTTTACATTAGGATTGTAAATTTATTGTCTCATCTATAAGAGTAATCCCTACATGACTATAAATATTGTATACTAGGAAGAGGAGGAAATTAACCTTTGGGAGAGGAATCCTTCTTCCCTTCTATAATAATTATATTATCTATTTTCATAATCTCTGAGTGTTCTTCATGTTATTAATTCCATTTTCCTTATGATATCCTTCCCTTTGTGAATATAAAATTTGATGTGATTGTACCTCTTACTTAGTTGTAATATTGGTTTTAGATCCTTTGTTATAGCATAAAATTAATGACTTCCCATTGAAGGCATAAACTGCTTGATAACCCTTTGATATTTCTATACTTAGTCAATAGAGATTATAATCTATGGTTTCCACTATTTATGCATCATCAATATCAGAAATCTTGAGACAGGAAGTCCTTACGATGGGGTTTATATTGTGGTATCTTTTTAAGTGGTGTTAAGAGTGTTTATGAGGTGTAAATTAGGGGTTAAATCAATTATTTCCATCCTTGAGGTTACTAGGAGAGCTATGAGTGCTAAATATATATCCCTTATCTAAGTTAAAATTCATATGTCAAAAAAATTTGTTATTATTGTAGATGTTTCAGTAATTTTGTTATACATTACCTAAAATTACAGAGGGTTGTTTCAATTAAAGGTTAGGCTAGTATGTACAAAGGCTCTTGAAAAGTCCTTAAAAGATCCTTTACTCTCTCAGTTCATTTTATACCACTCCTCCTTTAGTTTTCCTTTGTGAATATCTTTCTATCATTCCTGATGAATAGATATTAGATATTTTCAAATTTATTGTTGTTACCAAGGGTGGAAGGTACCTTTTACCCATGGAATATCATTACTTATCAACTATCTATTCCTCTATATTTTCTCCCTAAAGACATTCACCTCTAAATTCCTATCCAAAATACTTGTCTAAATATATTTCCCATGTTCTTACTAAATATTGGGACTATGATAAGAAAGGATAAAGGAAAAGAGTAATGAGTATTAAGTATACTCATCCGCCTCAACAATCTCATTCATATCCTCTTTCTACATAATAAAATACTCCATATTCTTATACAAAACTTCTATCTCTATATCATCTTTATTGTAGATATTTCTCATAAAAGGCATGCATAATAAGTACACCCTGATTCAATAGCTTTTTATTATGAATCTAATTCTTCAAATATTGATTAACCCTCAACTATTTTATGTTCATCAAATCCAAAAATGAATGTGTAAGAAAATATTATTGGAGTAAGAACTCCAATCATCCAAATAATATCTAAATAAATAACGTCATCATCACCATACTGATGGTAAGAATAAAAAAGTAATGTAGATACCATATTCATAGATAAACCAAAAGGTGTTAATATTAAATAGTATTTAAAGAAATATTAAAATCTAGGAATCCTATGGAATCCGTGGAGATAAATTTTTTCCATCTAATTGATTTTCTAGAGAAATAATTTGAAATGGAAAACTATAGTCACTAATGAAAGACAAATAAACTTACTTCAAACCAATATTATGGGATAAATCATTCTATCACACTAGTCAAAGCTATACTAAATTGGAAAAATAAAAATTCTCTTGCATAAAACAAGATCTTACAATAGATTATGGATGGTCAAGAAAAAATCCTTAGAGGTATGAAATATTTCTCAACCGATTCCAACCTCCTAAAATAATAATTGATGCTTAAGATATATTAATTACATTACAAACTCATCCATCTCAATTTTTAAACAAGTTTCAAAAATATAAGCCTATCTAATACAGAATCATAACTCAAGAATCTTAAATCCTAACTACACTCTATCCAAAATCAACCCTAGAAAAACCCTTATCCAAATCATTTTCCATTATAACTGATGATTTTTCCTAGAAATTCACCACCATAAACTTACTTCTCTTGAAATGAACCAAAACATGTTAATAGTATATTAATTTTACCATAACCATACCCACATCCAAAATCATCTATATATACTTTAAATGGGAAATTACAATGTATGAGATACCTCTGTCACCTCCACCAAGCGATTATACTAGGTCAACATCACCTCCTCCACCTCCATGTATGAGTAATTCTCCAACCCAATATATAATGATGAAACCAATTAGTGAATTCCTTATTCATCAATCCCAAAAATTTCTTAAAAAGGATTTTTAATGAGTCATGATTTTGGATCCTTTAAATTAATACTATATTAAATAGTTATTTTCATACACAACTCTACACTAATGCAACACTCAACTAAAACAAACCATGAAATAAGAAAAATACATGAATAATATAACCATTAGAATAAAAAAGGATAATAATTAATTAAAATAATTATATATATTATGAGTTATTTGATTAATGTTTTAAAAAGTATGCCTTTTAAAGAACCACTAAAAAAGTGTACAATATATTACCTTAATAAATTAAATTGATCACATATAAAAGTTTATTATAATAGGTAATATTTATATTTTTAAAACTATTATTTAAATATTTAATTATTTATAAATTTATATTAAATAAGGTATAATACACTTGAATTTTAAGAATTCATTTTTTAGTAAAATCCATTTTTCTTCATATTTTGTATTTTTATTTAAATAATAAAATATATATACATTTTATAATTTTAATTTGATAAAAATGACATCATTTTTGAATTTAGAATTTCAAAATTAGATTAGGGTTAATTTTGGTCATTTTTATAAAATATTTAATTTTTAGGTGTATAGTGAAGAATACCATTTTTGAAAATACTGTGTCTTTTATGAAATCAATTGGATATAATTATAACCTAATAATTATGTAACTTTCATTTAATATTTTCTCAATATTTTTTTTAATATACTATACATTAGTATTTTAAAATTAATTTTTATCACTTTTATAAATTAATTAAAATGAAATCAATTCAAATTTAGAATTAGTGGGTCCAAATTATCTAACAAGGTTCACTTTATTTTTGTTCATAAAGGATAAAGTACCTTGGTAAAAACTAGTTACTACGGTAAAAGCTAAAATGGTAAAAGTAAATAACCCATGAGTAAGAGATCTCAAACATGTTTAAAACATGTCTAGGAATGTGTGGATGAGATGAGTCTTGAACTTATCTCTTTCCCACTCCATTATTTCCAAAATTTGGAGCAAATTTACAGGTTTATCATGTGCTCCCTTTATATAAAGTTGAAAAATTTACAAAAATTTTATTCTCACCACTTATAAAAGGAGACCCTCACCACCCCTTTAGGACACTCATAAAAATTAAGTTTCCTCCTAAAAACCTTCCCATTTTCCTTTTAATACAATACTCTTTCACTATATTGAGATTATTGTCATAATATATTATCCTATGGAATCTATTTCCAAAGTATATTGTAAGGAAGTCTCAAAGTGCACAACATGAGTAATTATTTTTACTTAACTTTTTATTTTTATTTTTTGATCATAATTTTTGAATCCATATTTAATGAAATTATTATTGGTTATATACATAATGTTATTATTCTATGGGAATAATCATTAATAACATTTTCTATTTTCTATTAAGAAAAACTAAACCATAATTCATATGTTGTGTGGACTACCGACTTCACGACGCAATGTGTTTTGTTTTACTTCACCACCTTACAAGGTTGGTATAAAGAGGGAATTTAATAAATAATTATGATATTTATATTATTTTTATTACTATGAAACAATAAACCATATTACTTCTTTATCACATTATATAGAAAATGAAATCATCTACCATGCGTAGGTGTAGACAACCGCCTACTATCCCTTTATGGTCGGGCTTCCCGAGACTCCCTTTGCATTTTTTCAAGTATAAATATCTCTTATTAATAGATATTTTATTTGGTAATCCTATTAAACTTGACTCTACCACTACCAACCTATACCAATATTTAGTAGTGTGTGTATGCACTGAAATAGACATTTCACAAGATCTTCCCTCTCGATTTTGGCTTCAAAATGGTTCTAGTGGCTTTATCCAGGAGGTTTTTTTTTGAGAATGTGCCTGCCTACTGTAAAAAAATATCTTTAATTGGACACCTTATTGGTGATTCTAAGGATCAAAGGACAATTTCGCACCCTCTTCCCCATTTTAAATCTGTTTGGGTTGAAAAGGAGGCCTCAAAAAAAATTTAGGCACAAAAACCTTTGGATAAAATTGACAATATTAATCCTTTAAGTGATTTCACTTCTTAACTTCCCTCATATAGGGATAAGAAAAATGAATGGAACTCTAAGGAAGTTAAATTCTTGACTCATATAACTGAACCTCCTATTGATTCCAATAATAGTGATCATAGAGAGCAAGAGGAGGTTCAACCTGACTTGGAAGAGCCTAATCAAGATGAACTAGAAAAATCTTGTCAACTTGAGGAAGAATACTTGAAATCAAGGGCTAGAAAAGGAATTAAACCAATGGTTGACTCAGATGGTTTTATTTCTCCGAGTACGAGACAAAATTGTAAAAGAAAGGAGCAGTCTAAAATTGAGAGAACAATTGTCACAAGATCCCTAGTTTCCAATAAGAATGAAGAAAATTTTATACCACCATAGCCCATGCCTTCCAAAAAGTTATATGAATATTCTAATTCATCTGAATCATCTAAATTAGAAACTTCCTCTAGTGAGGATGATGAGAATGATCCTGCATATAGAGATTCTTTCCAAATAGAAGAGAAGTTGGACTTTTCAAAAGAGCTCGATTCTTGGATGGAAGTGAATGAAACAACTGCTTTCTGACAGTACAAAAATGGTGACATGACTTCTGATACTTATCTTGACCTATGAAAGAGAATGTTTATCAAGGTTTTAGAGTAGTTTAAGAAAGATCCAAATTTCAATTTCAATGATATTCCTTGGAAATGAGCTTGTTTTTCCTCTTGACCTGACTGGTGAATGAAGCTTATTTCTTTGGGTGGAATCTGTTGTTTCTGTTTAGTATCATGATTCGTTCATTTTTTTAGTTTACATCACATGGTGAATCACTTGATCTAAATAGACGCTCTTTCTCTGTTTTGAATAGTTTATGTTATGTTTGAGGTGATTTCTAGTTTAGGGTGATGTATTTCCCTCATGAGGCCTCCACTTGTAGTTTGGAATACAAGACTTCTTTACTGCCTTTGATGATTCTGGTCTGGTTTGTCTGTAACCTCATCCTAGTTTCTCCAATAGTTTGTTTATGGTCTGTTAGTTTTAGTTCTTGCTTGTGTTGGTGGATTTGTGAGGAACAACTCATTCTATCAAGTGGTTCATGTTTCTTTGGGGACGTCTGGTCGTGTTATCCATATTGGCAGGCTGATCTCAAGGTTTTCATTTGGCATCAAATGACCTGCTCATTCCTTTTTGTCTCCCATTGTCTGTATAGTTGGGTTTCTTCCAGTTTGTGGGATATTTTTGCAGGCATGTTTGTTTTATTTCAATGGTTTTTATGTCTCTCAAGTTTTTATTTCCTTCAATTACATGATAATGTGATCTTTTCACACCTATCATTTGTACTGGTCCTTTTTATTTTTAATAAATTTATTCAAACATGAATTGGGTAACCAATTCATGTCTTAGTTTTCTTTAAAAAAATTATGTTTAAAATATCATTAATGTGCTGTTATGAAAAATAGGAGAACTTATTAATGGTATTATTATCAAATGATTATCATTAATTCAATCGTTTAAAACGAGTGAACTATGAGGAAAATGATCACTTCATTATAAGTAATGAATTTATATAAATTATCTTCTACTTATAATTATTTATAATTATTATATAAAATAATATTAAAAACTAACACTATGTTTGGTGAGATTTTAGTAAAATAAAATAAATGATTTGATAGTTTATAAAATAAAATAAATTAAAATAAATGATTGTGATTTATTTCTTTGTATTTGGATCAATAATTTAGTAAAAGAAAATGAATGATTTGGATTTATCTCAATTTGTTTAGTGAATATTTTAAAAGAAAATAAAAGAAATTATTTTGTGATACATGTAGAAAATATGGATAAAATTGGAATTTTAAAATATTAATAACCCTCCACCATCATTTCCTTCTAAATAATCCCAATTTTGGGATGATTTAAAAACAATAATAGGAGAGAAATCTATTTCTCTCCATTTCTCCCCTTATCATTTATCCCCTCTTAACATTACCTCACCAAACATATGAAATATATTTATCCCCTCAATATCATTTATTTTATCTCCATATAAACTATTCCAAACTAGCTATAAATAAGATCATTATTCTTTTGGTATAATGATATTATAATTAAAAAATCTCATAATCATCCATTAATCATGGTAGGTTCATTTTTAGATCGGTTTAACCACCTACTTGAACAATACTGTACATTTATATCATGGATGACTATGATAACTTATTTAATATTAAAATATGATATAAATATGTAAATATTTTTTGTTTTGGTTCCTGAATTTATACATCAAAATTTAAATTATTAATTAAGAAAACAACCTTCGTAGGTTGAAAATCATCAAAAAATTTTTGTTGTCGATTTCATCTACTAGGATAGAGATTAAAGTACCCATTAAAGAAAATATGAAATTTATAGATCATTATAAGTTATCCATTATACTAACTATAATTAAATTTTAATAATGAAATTCTAGAGATTAATTAATTACAACACCACTATTACAAAACTAGTTCAAAATAATCAAGATTACCCACACCCGATTGAACCATCTAGCATAGGGCCCTTGGCATTATACTGACCTGAAACCATAGAGTCTTCTTGGGTACCCAACAACGGCCCAAGCAGGGTGTGAGTACAAATCAGTAGGTCACCACCAATGGTGTTTATAAAATATACAGTCTAAAAAGATAGTGTATATAGGTACAAAATGAATAACAAGATAAATAGAAGATAATTTGAGTTCCATGAACTAACAAAGTTCACTTTAATGATTCCCACCATTAGTTCCATGGGTTATCCATTTTAATCAATTACCCTTCAACCTATGATGATAACATAAACTATGCATAATGGAAAAGAATCAAGTTCCCTACATAACTAGAGAAAACATTTCACAAAACAAATCATAACACTTACCTTGGATCCTCATTCCAGTTATTCATAGAACTTACCTTGGAGAATTATTCTAGATACATTACCTCACCTTGGAGCCTCAGTCTAGGTGCATACCACTTGCATCTGTTAGGGTCCTAGAGCATTAGTACATAACCCTAAACCATGCAATACATCAGTGTGCCAAGAGCATCGGCCTGGCCGACCCATGGGAGGAGCCTCAGTCCAATACCCCACACTACCATTAATCCATGTGCACATGATTCTTTAACCAAAAAGTGTTTACCATTCACAAAAATATCTCATTTAACACATATACCATTGAAATTTCATAACTCATTAACAAATATTCCATTTTCAATTCATAACTCATTTATCACATATCCCATTTACATGCCTTATACAACTACCACATATATCATTACAACCCATAACTCATTTAACACATGTTCCACTTATATGTCTTAACCATTTATCACATTCAAATTTTACTGAAAAACCCCTTATACTATGTAAACTACTAGAAAAAATCATCACTAATCCCATTTCATAGTTCATGTCAACATGAAAACACAATCATTATGGGATCTATCTTATTAACTCATCAATTATTTATTTAACACCCCAATTTCCATGTTCAAAGGAGTGACACACCCCATGGGTGGTCCTAAGATCGGTCTATTCAACCTCCATGCATCCCAAGGGGGTCATGAGGGGTTTAATTAATCATTTAAACAATCAATTTAACATTTATACCATGGAAAACTAAATTTAAAGCACAAAGACACAAGGAATAACCACATACGCACAATAATAGGGCTTCAAGACTATGGGATAAACTTGTAGACCACCTACATCAATTTCACAGATGAATGCTCACTCAACCTTGGCCATTGATTTGAACTCAAACCCCCCTAAAATACTCAACCTAGAACCTGATGAAAAAATAGGGTTTTAGAGATTCAAAATAAGAAGAGAAACTACACAAGTCCTAATCCATAAAATGGAAGGAAGAGGAGTTTTAGACTCACTCAGAGCTTTGATTTGAACCCTATAAAACTTAAAACAACTTAAAAATGGGGGATATCAATCCTTGGTATGTTTACAAGGGATTGGATCATCACTTATGCTATTGGAAGAATAATGGAGGAGAAACCCAAGTTAGAACACTGAAAGCCTGAGGGGGAAAATGGGAATTTTCAACCTTTTTAATGGCCGCACAGTTTTTCTGCATAGTTGGCCAGACCATGTGCTAACCATGCGAATATAGCTGTAAGAGAGGATCCATGCCCCATGATCTGGCTGGGCACTCTATATGGTTTGAAAAACTATATGGAGCCTGCACTCCAAGCTCTATCCAAGGGGAGGGATAGGCTGCACAACTTGGATGGACACCTCGCATGGTTTGAAAAAATGTGTGAAGCTCATGTACCTGCCTCTTTCAAAGGGGAGTTGTCCATATGATTTTCTGGGACTGGATGCATGGTTATCACTAACTATGTACCAACCATGAACAAGGTACCATATGACCTCTTTTCTTCCCCTTTTCATTCCCTGAACCCCAGGGACACTCCTGAGACATATCATATCCTCAGTAAACATTATACTAACCAATTTAAATGGATTTAAATGAAAATTTAAACAAGTAAATACCTCATTAGAAGTATGGGATCTTACAACCTCCTCACCTTATAATGAATCATCCTCAAGATTCACTTCTAATCATCACCAAGCTTCCAAAGTAAAGAGATCGGTCCACTGGGCCTTCATATCTATCTCCCCCTTCCAAGTTCCCCCCTAAACATTACCATGCTGCTACAACACTCAAACCAAAAACATTGTCTTGATCCGAAACCATTTCTCACTATGATCCACAATAAAAACTAGATGATCCTTGAAGGATGCATCAACCCCAAGCTAAACATCATTAACATCGATCACATGAGAAGTTTCGGGGTGATACTGATAAATCCATGATAGATTAAAAACATCATTCATGCCAGTATACCAATATGGAATATTCAATATGTATTCCATTGGTCTGATCCTCTCCATAATCTCAAAAAATTCCACATATTGGGGTGCCAACTTAACCTATTTCCAAATATAATGGTGAACCAACCTTAGAGACACCCTAAAGAACACACAATCAACCACTATAAACTCATGGGGTTGATGATGTTGATCATCATGAAATTTTTCCCTACTCTGAGCCATATAAATTCATTTCCAAATCAACTGAACCTCCTCTGATGTATTGTGCATGAGACTCAGTCCCAAAAACTCTAATTCCCCATCCTCCATCCAATATAACAAAGATCTACATGGCTTACTACAGAGTGCCTCATATTATGCCATCTAAATAGTATCCTGGTAACTAATGCTGTAGGTGAACTAAAAAAATTCCATTTATTTATCCCAAGATCCACCAAAGTCTAAAAAACATGACCTCAACATATCCTCTAGAACATAAATAGTATGATCTAACTACTTGTCTATATGCAGGTGGAAATCCATACTCAAAAAACATGAATACCAATCACTTTATTCAAACCCTTCTAGAAGTGCGAAGTAAAATATAGATCATGCTATGAAAATATAGATTGAGGAACCCCATGAAACCATACTATCTCTTGAACATATAAATCACCCAACTGGTCCACAGTGAAGTTCTCTCGTAACAGCAAGAAATGTTCCACCTTGGTCAATCGGTCTACAACTACCCATATTTCATCATTCTTCCTAGGATTCCTCAAATATCCTACCACAAAATCCATCATAAATTCATTCCAATTACATTTCGAAATGGGAAATGAATTAAATAGACCTCCCAGTCAATAATTCTCAACCTTCATCTACTAACAGGTGTATCCTCATGTCATGAAACCTACAAATTCCTTCTTTATACCTAGCCACCAATACTATCTATGAAGATCTTGATACATTCTGGTCAAACCAGGATGCACCACCCACTTAGAAGCATGGAACTAACACATCAACTCATCACACATACATGCAGGTACAATCACATAACTATTCACATAAATGATCTCATCATCTTTAAAGGTCCAATCATAAGGTGACTCCCCACCTTCAAGGTTTTCCCTCAAGGCCAAACACTCTGGATCCTCATACTTCCTCTCTTTGATCTAGCTCAAAAGCATGGGCTCAACTACTAAATATGTGAGGATCATGTGTCCCTATCCCTCTTGAACCTATATATGCATTTCAACAATAAAATCCATCATCTTCCACTTAGAACTGGATTCCTAAATCACATGATTTTGAGTCTTCTGACTCAAAGAATATGCAACACTATTTCCGTTCGTTTATATATAAACCATCTCAAAATCAAAAGTCTTCATGTTCTCAAACCATCTTTACTTATAAAGATTCAAATCATGTTGGGTGAAGATTTACTTAATTATTTTATTATTGGTATACACAATAAACCTTTTTTCTAAAAAGTAATTCCATAAATACTTTAAAACATAAACCACCCCAGCCAATTTGAGATCATGCACCCATTCATGAGGCCTCAACTACCATGACCCATACTTCACAACTTTCTCTCTCTACACCTTCACTACACTAATCCCATCACATGATGCATCACAAAAAAGTAATAATATTTACCTATCTTAGGTAGTATTATAATTAGTGAAACATTAAATTGCTTCTTTAACTCTTGAAAAGCATTATCACATGCCCTATACCATTCAAACTTGATTCCCTTATTGGTCAAGACCAAAAGTGGTTCTACCAAATGGGAAAAATATTTTATGAACCTCCAGTAATATCCCATAAAAACCAGAAAGATTTGAATATAAAAAACATTATTGAGATGCTCATAAGATACAACTGCTTTCACTTTCTTTGGATCCACTGACATACCTTCCTCAGAGATGACGTGACCTAAGATATGTACTAAGTCGATCCAGAATCGAGAACTTGATTTCTTGGAGTATATCCTATAATCTCTTAGTATACTCAAGATTATTTCAAGGTGTTTGTTATGATCATAATGAGTTTGGGAGTACACCATAATATTATCCACAAACAACTACAAAATAGTCTAGGTACGGGTGAAAGATTCAGTTCATCAAGGACATAAACACTGTAAGTGCGTTCTTCAACCCGAACGACATTACAATGAACTCATAAAAACCATACTTGCTTCTAAAAGTAGTACTCAGTATATCAGAAGGTCAAATCCTCAGTTGATGATACCTTACCTCAGATCAATCTTGGAAAATATAGAAACATCCCTCAACTACTCAAAAATATCATTTATTCACAGGAGAGGATATCAGTTCTTAATTTTAATTCGATTCAACTTCTGATAATCACCATACAACTGTAACATCCCATCAGCTTTCTTAGAAAATAAAACTAGAGATCCCCAAGGTGACATACTTGGGAAAATAAAAAATTTATTTTCCAATTCCCCCAACTGAGTCTTAAGTTCCTGAAGTTCTAATGGTTCCATCCTATATGGAGGAATAGACACCGACTCAGCTATGGAATCAGATCAATTGTGAACTCAAACTATCCATTAAGAAGAAACCCTAATAAGTCCTCAAGAAACACATCTTGAAATAGATCCATCACAGGAGGGAAAAATATTATCTACTCCCTCATCATCAAGCACAAGACATGCCACTTGGGCTGTGAACTCACACAACTACTGAGGAACTGGCCCTGTATGCCCTACCTAGAAATCCCATTCCCCAAGGTGCACATAAGATTCACCCTCATGGGATGTGAAAATTACCCTATGATGGTAACATTTAATATGGTCTTGATAAAACACCAGCCAATCAATGCTAAAAATCAAATCAAAATCAGACATCTCAATCACAAAAAAGTATCATAGGAAACAACACCCACAAACCTCAAGAGAACACTCCTAACACTTCCAGATATTTTCTTCTCATAATCCCAATTATGTATCAATTGATATAACCCTAAAAATATGTTCCACCACTAGACCTAAAACATTAAAAAACTGAGTAAATATAAAATAATGCGAGGAAACTATATCAAAAGAATCAATAACAAGCGTGGAATCTATAAGAATCGTACCTTAAACTATCGACGACCTAGCCTCACCCCCGACTGGTATAGGCTGAACTGTATTAAGATTGCCTGCCCCTCTACCCTAGGCTTTGGCCTATGTACTGGGTGTTGTAATACCCTACTGATAAGGATGCTCCTATACTAAAGCACCACGTCTACCCCCCCATCCGGTATGGCTATTAGAACTCCAACTGCTAGCCTGGTATGGGGTAGTAGACCCCCTTCCCATACTTTTCATATGTCTTAACCCTCCATCACTTCCTAGTTGGATCAAGGTCAATGTGGATGGCGTTTCTAAAGGAAATCCGAGTCTAGAAGGCTTTGGAGTTGTTTTTAGAGATTTTATGGGTCACTTCCATGGATGTTTCTATGGAAGCTGTGGTAACGCATATTCGCTAGAAGCTGAAATGATGGATGTGATCCAGGATATTGAATTTGTCAAAATCAAAGGCTGGAATGACATCTGGATTGAAAGTGACTCAACCACCATTATTCAAGCCATTTGGATTGGAGTCGTACACCTTGTCTAGCCGCTTACTTCCCGATGGATGAACTGTCTAGACTCGCTCCGTGAGATCAGATTCATTACCACTCATGCTTATCGTGAAGAGAATATGGTAGCTGATGGGCTTTCCAATAAGGGAATCAACCAAAGTGTTACTTGGTGTGAGGACCTCCCAGCTGAGCTTCTTACTCTCTATGATAGAGATTGTAATAAAATCCCTTCTTTCAGACTCTTGTAGTTTCCCTCTTTTTTATAATAAATTGCACCTTGGTCTTTGACCAAGGCATCACCTTTAAAAAAAACACTGGCAGTGCATGTGTCCTAGCCTTCCACACTAATAGCAGAACACCCAATCACTGCCCTAAGAGACCGACCATATTCCTTGGAAACCTTTTCCACCAACATCTGGTTAGAACCATCAGAATGAAAATTATTTCTATCATAATCTACACCACTGAACCGCCCAATAAAAACCACATGTCCACAACCTGTATCCTACTTCAAGTTCCATTCAGAAATAAGGGCCCGATCCACCACCTTAATAAACCTTCTTAAAAAGAATATATTTACCTGGTAATATATTTCATGATTAAGTACATCCCAAAAACATCTCACCATAGCTTTACCATCCCCTTACAACATTGGAGTAAAGAACTGAAAATCAGTGAAGCAGATAACATAATCCATCACTAACATAGTCCCTTGAGTCAACCTTATAAACTCTTCCACCCTATCCTACTTCAACATATCTAGATAGAAATGTCCTAAAAAATTTTCCTAGATATATTTCAATAACATACCTTCTTCCTATTCAGTCTAAACCAAGATATCCCACCATCACTTTGTCAGTCCTCGCAATATATAAGCTGTCAACTTGACTCTCTTTTCAGGAGGAGTCTTTAATGGTCTAAAATCATTTGGATGGAATCTATCTAGAACATATCCACCTCACATCCACCCTCTTTAGTAAATATTAAAGGGTGATACAACTGAAACTCTTGAGTTAGATTGAACATGCTTGGAGAAGCCTGTTCTAGGTATTGCTCCTTCATCTACATAAAACAGGAAAAGTTTTCATAGAACTATTCTTCCCCTCTATCACCTTGGGACAACAGGGTTTCTTTCTCTACTACTATAGGAGAATTCTTGGAAATATCATCATATATCTCAATTTGAACACATCTTCATGGTGGAATTTCTTTATAATTCCAAACACATGTCTCAAAACACATAACATAAAGCTTCCACAGTTTACACAAAAGAAGGCCCTCCACCAACCATAAACTATCCATCATGTATAAATGATCCAAATAGATATGATAAAATAACCATAAATACCCTAAAAGATCCCTAACATGGTTCATGATTAACATGGGGTTACCAACTTACATAAACACAAACCTTTCATTAAACACCCTTTTTAACCATTTCATTTCCAATAACATAAATCTTTCTCATTTTGGGCTCTATTTTCATCTTTTAAACTCAACATAACACAATTTTTTTTAAACCATTTATAAATTTTCATTAGGAACTAATTCAACCATTAAATCCATTTCTTCAATTTACCCAATTTCATCATCTTCATTAGGTACGATTTCTTATAATCATAAAGAATATGAAAATCATTTTTACTTTTCCACATGATATTCCCACATGCATGCCTATCGTGATGCATTTCACCTAAACCATTATATTCCTAAAACGATGCATGCATATAAAAACCTTATTCCATGCTGGTAGATGACTTAAATATTAGGAAACCATTACATCAAACTATAAGGGAATCTAACAAGGTAAAATAACATCTAATTGTAACAACAAAACACATCAAGAACAACAATCCCACCTAGGGTACTTAGGTTTTCCCTTATACATAGGTTAGATACTCCCATGAATGAGATAATTGAAAATTCCTGACACATCCTAATATCCCATCTACTATTCCCAAATAATAAGACAAAAGAAAATAAAAACTCCTTAGATACCATTTTTAACTTCCCTGACCTGAGATCCATGAAACCGATGCCATGAGCCGGGTTAGCACATGACCTCAGGCATGCCTCCTTATACACGAGAGGTTGTAGACTAGAAACAAGGGTCTAATAGAAAAAGTGGAGAAACTATAACCTCTTTATCAAAGTGATATAAAATAGATAAAATATAAAATAAAGGAAACAAATGAATAATAAACAAGCATCATGATTTCATTTCAAAAAAATGGGTACAAGAAAACAACCAAACAATAAATATGATATGTTAGGTTATACAATTCCAAGTTTAAGGAAAACCCAAAATAAAGATAAACTAAAGAATCCCCAAAACAAGTCCTGACTCTAGGTTTGGATCCCTCATCCATGCACATCCCATACCCAAATCAACCATCTAGAATAGGTTCCTTTCTTTTATCCTGACCTATAACCATTAAGTCCTCTTGAGTACCCAATGATAGATCGAGTAGGGTGTGAGTAAAACTCTACAGTCCACCACCAATGGTGTCTAAAAAATATCCATCTAAATAGATAGTTTATTTAGGTAAAAAATGAATAAGAAGATAAACAAAAGCTAATCTATGATCCATTAATTATAAAAGTTCACTTTAACCATTCCCACCATTAGTTCCATGGGTTATCCATTTTTATCAATTACCCTTCGACCTATTCTAGTCATATAAACTATGCTTAAGGGAAAAAGATAAAGTTCCCCACATAACTAGGGAAGACATTTAATAAAACAAATCAGAACACTTACCTTGGATCCTTAGTCCAAGTATTCATATAACTTACCTTGGAGCACCTGTCTAGGTACATTACCTCACCTTGGAGCCTCAGTTTAGGTGAATACCACTTGCATCCATTAGGAGGCTAGAGCCTTAGTTTGGCACCCTAACCCATGAAATACATCAGTGGGACTAGGGAATTAGTCTGGAAGACCCATGGGAGGAGCCTCAATCCAATAACCCACACTACCATTAAGCCATGTGCACATTCTTCTTTAACAATAACACATTTACCATTCACAAACATATCTCATTTAACACACATTCCATTGACATGTCATAACTCTTGAACACATATGGAATTTTAAATTCATTACCCATTTATCACATATCCTATTTACATGCCTTATCCCACTACCACATATATCATTATAACCCATAACTCATTTAACACATGTTCCAATTATATGTATTAACCATTTATCACATTCACATTTTACCAGATTCCCCCTTATACCATGTAAATTACTATCCAAATCATCACTAATCCCATTTCATAGTTCATATAAACATGCCAACACAATCATTATGGGATCTATCTTATTAACTGATCAATTCCTTATTTGACACCCCAATTTCTATGTTCAAAGGAGTGACACACCCCATGGGTGGTACTTATTCCAGTCTATTCAACCTCAATTCATTCCATGAGGATCATTAGGGGTTCAATTCATCATTTAAACAATAAATTTTATATTTCTAGCATGAAAAATCAAACTAAAATCATAACAACACAATGAAAAACCACATACATACAATAATATTTCATCAAGACTATGGGATAAACTTATAGACCACCTACCTCAATTATGTAGAAGAATGCTCACTCAACCGTGGCCTTTGATTCAAACTCAAAAAACATTTAAAGATTCAACCTAGAACCCGTTGGAAAAATAGGGTTTTACAGATTCATAATAAGAAGAGAAACTACACAAGCCCTAATCCAGAAAAGGAAGGAAGATGAGTGTTAGACTCACCCAGAGCTTTGATCTACACCCTATAGTACTCCAAACAGCTTAGAAATAAGGGAGATTTATCCTTGAGAAGTTTAGGAGGGATTGGATTGTGACTTATGATTCTTGAGGAATAATGGAGGAGAAACCTAAGTTAGAACAATTAAGGCCTAGCGGGATGTGATTTCCACCATTTTAATGTCCATATGGTTTGGCCACACGGTTGGCCGAACTATGTTCCAACTAGGTAGCTCCCTATATAAGAGAGTAGCCAGGATGCACGGTCTGGCTGGGCACCCCATATAGTTTGACAAACCATGCAGAGCCTGTGCTCCAGGATTTATCCAAGGGGAGGGCCAGGTCGTAGACAACTTGGCTGGGAACCCTGCATGGTTTAACAAACTGTGCAGAGCCTATGTGCCAACCTCTCTTCCAAGGGGAGTTGGCCACATAGTTTCCTAGGACTAGATGAATGGTTATAACTTACCATGAACCAACCATGTATAGGGTACTAGATGACCTCTTTTCTTCCCCTTTTCATACCCTAAATCCCCAGGACACCCCTGAGGCATCTCATATACTCATTAAACATTCCACTGAACAATTTAAAGGTATTTAAACCAAAAATTAAATAAGAACGTACCTCATTAGAATTCTAGGATCTTATAACATATTACCTTAATTATAAGGGTCTATTCCCTCTCGGTCCATTACATTTCTGGTTTTGAGTGTTGGAGGTGTTTGGGGGAGGTTCTGGGAGTTTTTGGAGGAAGCTAAAGGTACAATAGAATTGATGCAGGAAATACACATAGTTTAAGTGTATTACATGATGTGAAAGTTGTTTTCATGTCTTTTCCAGGGCCAATTCACAATGTGTAAGTTTTCAAGGTTAAATAATAAAAAGGTGATGTGTTTTTCAGTGGAACCTAGAATCCTGGGATTACATGACGTGAAAGGGGGTTACACGTCATGTAATTTCCTGATGTTGTATAGTTTTAAAGGTTTCAACCATTCGTAATTTCAAAAAACCCTACGGACTATAGATCTTCTCTGGTTCCATGAATCCGACTACCTTCTCCTTACATGTTTGGAGGTTAATTTTTATGGGGATCAATCCTTGGGCTTCTATATTCAATCTATGGAAAGTTATCCTCTCATTATTATATGTTCCCTTCCATTATTCTTTGGGGTTTCACTACGGTGGAACATTTTGGTTTAGGTTGTATGTTTGGGATATGTTTTGATGGTCCTTGGGTGTGGTGTATGTTGATCCATGGTTCTCGTGGTGTGGTTGTGGTTTATGGGCATTCTTCTTCACCCTGAGGTGTGCAGTAAGTCAACAAGCTTCTTTGAGGTAGGGATTCCCTCATTTATCCTTATTGTGTATCATGTATGAGGGGTTTACTTTTTTTTATCTATGTGTTATGGTTGTTTCAGATTAATCAGAGATAAATAATTGGTTAATTGAATTGAAAAGGGAAATGAGGATTTATTTGTATATTTTTATAGCTTTTATATTATTTGTGATGTTGTGATTGTTCGAGCTTTATTACCTGCTAAAAACTGTGGCCATTAGGGGCTTTGTTTGTGATGGATATACATGATTTTATTGATCCTTTGGTTGTGATTTTTGTTATATCACCCTAAAATGTAAATGTATTAACCACTTATATTTGGCTAATAAAATGGATTCCCTAGGATTTTGGCTTGTTTGATAATATCCCTAAAATAATGTGGAATGTGATACAAGACCCCTTTTATAAATCTGTAAATGGCTCTTGATGTGTTGTGATGTGTGGCCGTGCTTGTGGGATGATGATTTGTGATTTTTATGGGGTGTGGGGAAAAATTTGGTTGTTTGGCCATGATTTTGGGGGTGGTAAGGTGTGATTGATGGGGATGATAGGTTTCTTGTGATATATGGTTGCTTCTTGCTAGATTCCTGAGTACTGATGGAATAAATGAATGTTTAATAATGTTTGAAATGGAATGGGTTGGTTTGGTTAATGATATGGAAATTTTTTCAGGGGTAATTAAATGATGGGTTGTGTGATTAAATGTGGTTGATACTAAATAATGGAATGAATAGATCTTCACCATCTGAAATTAATGTTTCATATACTAATAAATGAATTTAGAGGTGGAAGTAAAAGTGATGGTTTTGTGATTTGGTTGGTTTGTTTGTAAACCCATAAGTTGGGCTTGTATGATTTTTTCTATATATATCTATACACTGTATATTCTTTTTATTTCTATATGCACCTCACCCATGTTGAGCACTATGTACCAAACAACCACATAGTCATGTGGGGGGCCTCTTTCCCAACATTCTGATGGGAGGATGGATGGCTGACCACCCGCTCTTCTATGCTTCCTCTTCCAGGTGATGATTACCCAAGCTTCTTCGGGTAGGATTTGATGAGATGTGGCATCCCAGGAATTTTTGGGATGAGTTGTGATGTGGTGTCCCAAGTGTTTTTAGGATGAGTTGTGATTTTTTTTTTCTAGGTGTCTTTGAGATGAGTTGTGATGTAATTTCCTAGGTTTATTTGGGATGAGATGTGATGTATTGTCATACCTAGGTGTGTACGGGTGGGATGTGTTGTAAGGACCAGGTGTGTGCAGGTGGGATGTGTTGTGAGGCCTAGGTGTGTGTGGGAGGGATGTGTTGTGAGGCCTAGGTGCGTGCTGGTGGGATGTGTTTTGAGGCCCAGGTGTGTGAGGGTGGGATGTATTGTGAGGCCTAGGTGTGTGTGAGTAGGATGTGATTTGGTATATTCATAAGATGTGGGAGCTCTATGACATTTCTATTGGGGTGGGAGAGTGGCTAATCAGTGGAAAAGTGGTACAGGGCACCCTTTCATTGATGTGATTTACTTTATATTAAATTACTTGTCTTGTGTTATTTGGTGAGAATGCCTTGGTGAGGTTGGGATGGTTAGTATAACTTCATAGGTGATGGTTGGTTTTTCTATTTTCTCATAGGTGCATTAGTTTACTTTCTTCACATGTTCATGGGAGACTTTGGTTTTCTTACCGAGTATACTTGTATGATCACCCTACATATATAAAACTACTTTTAGGTTTCTAGGAGGATTATGTGGTTCATGTCGATAATTACTGGCTCGGATCTTGGATAACTTCTGTGTCGCTACTTTAGATTTAATTTTGGGTATTTACTTTGGAGAATTTATTGTATTTGTATCAATTTTATTTTATATATGCATGTGGGGTGGTTTTTGGATTTATTTTTTATGTTATGTCTGGGAGTTTTTTGTGGATTATTCATCATATCTTGTGATCCTATTTATATTATAGATGTTAATTCCTCCCATAAAATAGTTTTTTTATACCCTCAGTGCTAGTCACCAACCTAGGGACTATTGGAAGTGGGAATCGATGGTCATTATCTCTCTCCCCTCATTGTGGTATCTCTGGAGGGAGGGGATCATGACAGAGTGGTATCAAAGGGAGGTTGATATATAGGATAGAGTTTGTAGTTAGGCATAATGAGGTTTTCATGGGTTGGTATGTAAACAGTTAAAGTTGACCTTGGTGCATGACATACGCTAGAGATACCAGCTAGGACACAAGATTTTAGGGCCCTTTGTGGCCCAGTGCATGGACTTTGATCTTATTGAACATCCAAGTGAGATGGACCCTCTTGAAGGGTAGAGACCTAGGAGAGGTACATGAATCATAATGAATTGTGTTCTTGTTTTAATTAGGTTTTTTTGGAAGGTTAAAATGGAAAACAAAATGAATTAAATGAATTAAAATGAATCTTAATAAAATTCCACACTACCAGGCTTAGGAAGTTCTTTATTTACCTTTCAGGTATGGATCATGTTCATAACATGCATGTGGATCAGGTAGTTGAGGTTCAACATGCTGATTCGGTTGATCGTCGTAGGGTTGATCTGGTTTATTGGGATAATTATTAGTAGAGGATGCTACGTTTTTTCCAGTGGAAGGTTTTAGGGAAGTAGGAGGGCGGTGTTTCATACATGAAGATAAAGATATGGCTAGAGGAGCTTGATATAGATTTTAGTCTGATCTGGGCCTCAACGGATTACCAGGTCCCTTTGGCAGTTAGTCAGATGCAGGGAGCTATGCGTTAGTGGTGGATGTTGTATCTGGGAGAGCGGAAGGAGGCAAATGTTTTGTGGGTCAACTTCCAAAAGGAGTTCCAGGTATAATTCCTTTCATCCACCATGAAGGAAGTAAATAGGTGGGAGATTATTTCTCTTCAGTAGAGGATCATGTCAATGCAAGAGTTGGGAATCAAGTTCAAGGATCTTCTTTGTTTTGCACCATATCTTTTTCTAGATGAGGAGTTTCATGCGTGACATCTTGAGGAGGAACTCTGTCCTTCTATCCAGTATCCAGTTACAACTTTTTCATTTTCAACGTACCTAGAGGTTCATAAGAAGGTAGAGGCGATCGAGAAGATACACTCACATGGATGTTTTCCAAAGGAAGGGAACTAGTAGGGTTCCTTAAGGGGTAGAATTTTTAGTGGCAAGTCTCAGGTGTTAGGACCTTTAAGGTTTTGACCAGCCGGGAGTTTACCTCGATAGCTTCCATTTTCAACCTTTTGGTTTTTGTGCCTTTCCTATATGGTTAGGGATGATGTGTTTCTTCTATGGGTTTCAAAACCATCTTCATAACCAGTTCCCAGTGGCTTCTTGAGCTCAATTTGGTGGAGGTGGAAAGGTTCAGCGCCATCCTCAACGATAATTTCCAGTGAGGCCATTTCAACAGCAGGGGTAGCAGGCTTATGCTCCAACAAAGGGATATAAAGTAGGTATAGGCCGACCTCAGGATGTTCCTTGAGTTTAGGGACTGTGACCCAAGCTTTTTTGTAGAGGTGGTCATCAACAGAGAGGTAGAGAAGCTGGGCATGGTCAGTTGTACACTGTGGAGGCAGTAGTTCTAGAGGGTCTAGAGATCGTTAGAGGTATGATCAGTTTTTTTTCATACCATTGTTTGTGACTTATTTGATTCAGGATATTCACAATCCTTTGTTTTAATCAATCTATACCATTCTTTGAGACTAGACATAGATAGGATTCCCATACCCCTTGTGTTGACTACGCCAATCAGAGGCTAGGCCATCTTGTTTGATGTGTGCTGGGGGTGTAAACTAATGATGAGGCCTCATCAGTCCCATGGGAATATTATTTTATATAGATGCATCCAGATGATGTCATCCTCAACATCGATTGGTTGTATTATATACATGATGTTATCGATTGCTTCTAGGGGAGAGTTTTGTTTTCAGATGTGTATGGACAACATATAGTTTTCATTGGCAAGAAGGGTTTTCAAGTGGGTAGTCAGTGTGTGAATCACATTATTTCCTTTTTGATTGAGTTTTTTGTGCAATCATTGGATGCTGCGATAGTGGAGGTTCCTAGGGTTGTTATGGAGTTCCTAGATGTTTTTCCCGATGTGGTTGTGATGCTACCCCTTCAATGTGATGTTGAGCTCAGAATAGACCTATAGCCTAATGCTTCTCGATTTTGATGGATCTTTATCGAATGGAACCTTCTAATTTGCCAGAGTTGAGGATTTAGATAGATGATCTGATGCAGAAGGGTTTTATCTGTCCCAATGTGTCATTATGGGGTGCTCCAGTGTTGTTCACCAAGAAGGTGGATGGTATTCTGAGGACATGTATAGACTACTAGAGTTTGAATCAGGTGATAGTCAAAAACTGTTACCCTCTTCCAAGGATATATGATCTTTTTGACCAAATGAGAGGGGTGAATTAGTTTTCTAAGATTGATATATGGTCTAGATATCACCAATTGAGGGTGAAGGAGGGAAATATCCCAAATACTACCTTCAGATGCAGGTATGGGCACTTCGATTTTATAGTCATGCCATTCAATATTATGAACGCACCATCCATGTTCATGGGTCTTATTAACTCCATGATTCTTGAGTCCTGAATTAGTTCTTCAACATATTCATTGTTGACATCTTAAGTCCTTGCATGTTTCATGGGACTCTATGTTTCTTGAGTCCTTGTATATTCTTCGATGCCATTAAATCTATGGAAATTTGTCTAAGTGGATGTTCTAGACAAGAGAGGTGAATTTACTTAGACATGTGGTGTCTGATTAGGGTGTGGTAGTAGAACTATTGAAGGTTGAAGTAGTTTTTTCTTGGGAAGAACCTAAGAATGTGGTAGAGGTTCGTAGTTTTCCTGGTCTCATAGGTTATTATCGGAGGTGTATGCTCGATTTATCTCTATTTTCAACCCCACTTATAGATTTGATAAGGAAAGACCAAGATTTTCCGTGGAGTGATCAGTGCCAACCAATATTCAGTTACTTTAAGGGGAAGTTGGTTAGTGCTCCAGTGCTACGGTTTCCTGAGGAAGGGGTGATGTTTGAGGTGTTTTGTGATGATTTATGTTTGGGATTAGGATGTATGTTGATTTAGTAGAGGGAAGTGATCTCTTATGGGTATAGGTAGTTATTGACTCATGATTGTAACTACTTCACACATGATCTAGATTTGGCAGCAATGCTCTTTGTACTGAAGTTTTGGCGATATTACCTCATTAGGGAACACTTTGTGGTCTTCACAGACCACAAGAGTTTGATGTATATATTTTCTCTGCGTGATATGAACTTGTGGAAGTGGAGGTGGATGGATTTTCTTCTATATTATGATTTTGAGATCTCCTACACCTCAGGAAATGGAAATTTCATGGATGAAATTTTGAGAAAGAATTTGTGGAAGGGTGTTGTTTAGGAGTCTGGGGATTCTTAGAGAGCAATGGAGGATTTGGAATCCTTGCACTTGGATGCAAGGGTTGGTGATGGTAGAGGATATTTTTTTATATGAGGGTTCTGTCTTCTATGTTGTAATAAGTGGAGGATTCTCAGTGGGGACACTCAAAGGTAGAGGTGATGCATGATCATGTTGGCCATGGTGATGCTCCAAAGGGATGGTCAGAGGATGGTCAGAAACAAATATTGTTTCATGTGAGGTTATTTTTTCTGGTAGTAATGCATGATAGAATCTTTTGTGAGTTTCCTAGATCACCTTTTGAGGTACACATAGGAGTTTACAAGATGTACCATGGCTTGAGGATATAGTTTTGGTGGCTTGGGATTAAGTGGGAATTGGAGGAGTTTGTGGCAATGTGCTTAGTTTTCTACCAGGTAAAGGTAGAGAATCATGTTACTGGTGATTTTTTGAAAATTTGTATGTTATTGAGTGGAAATGGGATGAAATATTGATATATTTAATCATAGGGTTACCCAGATCTTAGGTAGGTTATCATATCATCTGGGTGATAGTGGACCAGTTGATGAAATCATCCCACTTATTAGCGATCAAGGAGTTGGGTTCACTGGATGCTTTGGTTAAGAGGTATGTGGATGAGTTGGTGCAGTTGCACAGAGTTATGAGTTCCATTATCTTGGATTGGGATTCATGTTTTACCTCACAAGTATAGAGGGTATTGCAGCATTCTTTTAGCACTCAGTTTCACCTTAGCACTGCTTTCCACCCCTAGACAGATGGGAAGATGGAACAGATGTTCCAGACATTGGAGGATATGTTTTGGTTGTGAATCTTAGACTTTGGTGGATCTTGGGTACTACACATTCCCTTGGTAGAGTTTTCTTATAATAATAGTTATCACTCTTCTATTGGCATGGCTTCGATTGAGGATTTTTATAGAAGACCATGTCATTCTCCATTATGCTAGATAGAGGTTAGGGAGACAACCATTCTTAGTCCTAATGTGGTGCAGAGCACGACAAAGAAATTTCATCTTGTTCATGAGAGGATGAAAACAACATAGGATCAATATAATTCTTATGATTATTATAGAATGAGACCCTTGTATTTTGAGGTTGGGGACCTTGTTTTCTTTAAGGTTTCCCCTCGATGTTGGTAGTTAAGGTTTGGTAGAGGGATCAAGATTTCTCCTAGGTTTTTTGGGCCCTTTTGAGGTGTTGGGGTGAGTTGGAGAGGTGGTGCATTGGTTGGAGTTTCCACCATGGTTGGAGATAATCCCTTATTTCTTTTACATATTTTAGATTCATTGGTATCTTCACTATGACTCCCATTTCATTGAATGGGGAGAGTTGGATATCAAGGATGACACGACGTTTGTGGAGTATCCAGTAGATATCTAATACTATCAAGAAAAGGTGTTGTGAAGGTGGACCATTACCTTGATTCATGTGTTGTAGAGGCATGGTGTCATGAAGGAGAGTACTTGGGAGTGATAGATACATATGAGTTCCTAATACCTAGAGTTGTTTTGAGTTGTTCTTTACTAAATTTTACTTGTGATGTGATGTTTGAACCTTGTTTTATGAGATGAGTTGTTTTCCTTGGTTTTTGATGTGTGTGGTGTGATGTGTGATAAAGTAATGACATATGAATAGGGGAGGACCTAATTCCTAATCTATAAACATTAACTATGATGTTATTAAACCCATGTGGGTGAGTCCGTGCCACCCATAGTGGATAGTATCTTGACATGGGGTATGGAATTCCCTGATTCGTGTGTTTGGGATGGTGCGGTTTGTTGGTTGTAGTGGTTGTTTTTTGGGTGATTTGGAGGTTGATATAGTTGTGAAATGGTTGTGTGGAAGTGTGGTTGTGTGAGAGGAGATGGTTTATAGTTGTTTTTATTTATGATTAGGTTTTTTAAGATGCTTGTGGTCATTTGGTTTGGCGTGTTTGACTGGTGGTAGTGTTTGAGGTTTGATGATATCCTTGAGAGGTATCTCATGGGGTGGTTATTCAGACCCCTTTTACCTCTAGTTTTTTTGGATTATAGAGGATGATAATAGTTTGATAGGTATCTTATTTAATGGTTTGTGCCCTCCCGATTTACTACTTTTCCGGTTTTGAGTGTTGGAGGTGTTCGGGGGAGGTTCTGGGAGTTTTCGATGGAAGCTGGAGGTGTAGCAAAATTGATACAGGAAATACACATTGTGTACGTATATTATATGATGTGAAAGTTGGTTTCATGAATTTTCTAGGGCCATTTCATGATGTGTAAGTTTTTTTTGTCTTAAATAATAAAAAGGTGATTCATTTTTCAGCTAAACCTAGAATACTAGGATTATACGATGTGAAAGGGGGTTACACATCATGTAATTCCCCGATGCTATACAGTTTTAAAGGTTTCAGCCACTTGGGTTTTCTACAAACCCTATGACCAATGAATCTTCTCTCGTTCCAGGCATCTGAAAACTTTCTCCTTTTCTTTTTGGAGATTCCTTTCAACGCAGATCAATCCTTAGGATTCCATCTTCGATATGTGGTGAGTACTTCTCTCGTTCTCATATGTTCCCTTCCATTCTTCTTCAAGGTTTCACTAAAGTGGTGTAGTTTGGTTTAGGATATGTGTTTGGGATGTGTTTTAATAGTCCTTGGATATGGTGTAGGATGATCCATGGTTCTCGTGGTACTGTTGTGGTTTGCGTGTGTTCTTCTTCGCCCTGTGGTGTGCAGCGAGTCGACAAGCTTCTTTGAGGTATAGATTCCCTCATTTATCCTTATTGTGTATCATGCAAGAGGGGTTTAGTTTTTTTTATCTATGGGTTATGGTTATGTTAGATTAATCAAAGATAAATAATTGGTTAATTTATTTGAAAGGGGAAAATGAGGTTTTATTCTCATGATTTTACAGTTTTGATATTATTTGTGATATTGTGATTGTTCGTGCTTAATGCCCTACTAAAAAACGTGTCCATTGGGGGATTTTTTGTGCTAGATATATGTGCTGTGATTTCTTCTTTGGTTGTGATTGTTGTGATATCACCCAAAAATGGAAATTTATTAACCACATATATTTGGATAATGAAATGGTTTCCCCAAGATTTAGTCTTGTGTGATAATACTATTAAAATAAAGTGGAATGTGATAAAATCCCCCTTAAAAAATATGTAAATGGCTCTTGATGGGTTGTGATGTGTGGCCATGCTTTTGGGACAAAGATGTGTGATTTTTATGGGGTGTGGGGGTGAAATGTGGTTGTTTGGCCATGATTTTGGGGTGGAGAGATATGATTGTTGGGGATGATAGGTTACTTGTGATATATGGATGCTTCTTGCTAGATGTATAAGTGGTGATAGAATAAATTAATGTTTAATAATTTTCGAAATGGCATGGGTTGGTTTGGTTAATGGGATAGAATATTTTTAATGGGAAATTAAGTTATGGGTTGTATGATTAAATGTGGTTGATGCTAAATAATGAAATGAAGGGATCTTCACCATATGAAATGACTATTTTATATACTAATAAATGAATTTATAGGTGTAACAAAAAGTGATGATGTTGTGAGTTGGTTGGTTTGTTTGTAAACCCATAGGTTGGGCTTATGTGTTTTTCTCTATATATATGTATACACCGTATATTCTTGTGATTTCTGTATGCACCCCACCCACGTTGAGCACTATGTGCTGAACACCCACATAGTCATGTGAGGGGGTGTCTTTCCCAACATCACAGCGGGAGGATGGATGGCTAGACACCTTCTCTTACCTACTCCTTCTTCCAGGTGATGACGACCAAAGCTTCTTCAGGCAGGATGTGATGAGATGTGGTATCCCGGGTGTATTTGGGATGAGTTGTGATGTGGTGCCCCAATTGTCTTCAGGATGAGTTGTGATGTGATTTCCCAGGAATCTTTATGATGAGTTGTGATATGCTTTCCAAGGTATCTTCAGGATGATTTGTGATGTGTTGTGAGGACTAGGTGTGTGCGGGCGTGATGTGTTGTGAGGCCGAGGTGTGTGTAGGCTAGATGTGTTGTGAGACCCAGGTGTGTGTGGGTGGGATGTATTGCGAGGACCAGGTGTGTGTGGGAGGGATGTGTTGTGAGGCCTAGGTGTGTGAAGACAAGATATGATGTGGTATATTTGTAAGAGGTGGGAGTGATAGTATATTTTCCATTGGGGTGTGAGAGTGGATAATTAGTGGGAAAGTAGTGAGGGGTACCCTATCATCGATGCGATTTACCTTATATTACATCACTTGGATTACATTATTTGGTGAGTGTGCCTTAGTGTGGTTGGAATGGTTAGTATACCTTCATAGGTGCTTATTTGGTTCTACTGTTTTCTCACAGGTGTATTAGTATGCTTCCTTCACATGTATACGAGAGACTTTGGTTTTTCTACTGAGTATAATTGTATGCTCACCCTACGTATATAAAAATTATTTTAGGTTTCTAGGAGGATTACATAGACCATGCTGAGAATTACTAGCTCAAATCTTGGATAGATGCTATGTAGCTTCTTTAAATTTACTTTTGGGTATTTACTTTGGGGAATTTATTGTATTTGCATCAATTTTATTTTATACATTCATGAGGGATGGTTTTTGGATTCCTTTTTTATATTATGTATTGGATTTATTTGTGGATGATTCATCTCATCTCCTGATCCTATTTATATTATAGAGGGTAAATCCCCCCATACAAGATATTTTTTTATACCCTCGATTCTAGTTGCCATCCTAAGGCCTACTAGAGGTGGGACTCGGGGGTCATTATCTCTCTCCCCTCATTCTGGTATCTTTGGAGGGAGGGGGTCATGACATTAATAAATTAAATTAATCACATATAAATGATTATTATAATAAGTAATATTTTTATTTATAAAACTAAAATTTCAATATTCAATGATTTATAAATTTATATGAAATAAGATTAAAGTCACCTGAAGTTTAAGAAGTCATTTTTCAATAAAAATATTTTTTTCCATATTTTTTGTATTTATTTAAATAATTAAATATATATTCATTTTATAATTTTAATTTTTTAAAAATGAATTCATTTTAGAATTTATAATTTCAAAATTATATTAGGGTTAGTTTTTTATATTTTAATAAAATAATTGATTTTTAGGTGAATAGTAAAAAAATAATATTCTTGAAAATACCATGGATTTTATAACATCACTTGGGTATATAAATAACCTAAAACTTATAAAACCCTTTTATTCATAAAATATATGTTTTATAAGTAACATTATATATTTTATAATATTATATTTTAATTACAAAACTATATTTGATATTTTAGAACTTAAGTAATATTTTCTCTAAAGTTGTTTTTAATAAATTATATATTAGTATTTTAATGTTAAGTTTTATCACTTTTATATATTGAATAAAATGAAATGGGTTTAAAATTTATAATTAGTGGGTTAAAATTATCTAATATGTTCCACTTTGTTTTTTATAATAAAGTATAATCACTGTGGTAAAAACTAGTTACCACTGTAAAAGCTGAAATGGTAAAAGTAAATAATCTAAGAGTAAAAGACCTCAAACATGTTTGAAAATTATTTTTGAGATGTGTATCAACCTTATATATTCCAAAATCCATTATTTCCAAATTTTGGAGCCACTTTACTTGTTTAACACGTGCTTCCTTTATATAAAATTCAAATATTTACAAAAACACCATTCTCACCACTTATAAAAGGGGCTTATCAGCACCCCTTGAAAAAAATCATATTTTTTTCCTCATTAAACCTTCCCTTTTTTAATTATCATAGAATATTATTTCACTCTATTTATTTTCTATTCACAAGTGATTAGCCTATTCCATCCATTTCCATGGGATCTTCCAAAGAAACCTCAAAGTGCTAAATGTGAGTAATTATTTTTACTTAACTTATTTATTTTCTATTTTTATTTTACAATTATAATTTTCAAATCCCTATTTAATGAAATAAATATTTCTTTTAATTTTTCTTTTAATTTTTTTGGTAATAATCATTAATCATCTTTTTCCATTTCTATTAATAAAAACAAAATCATAATTAATGTGTTGTGCGGACTACCACCTCCATGACGCAACATGTTTCATTTTACTTAAACAAATAAAAAGTGTGATATAAAAATTAATTTAATAAATAATTTTTATATTTATATAATTTTTATGATTCTAAAATAATAAACAATATTACTCATTTTTCTTGTTCTTTGGAAAATTGAATCGTCATTTATGCGTACATGTGGACTACCGCCTCCATGGAATGATTGATTTCTATTTTTTTCTTCAAAACCATACATGGATTATCATGAGTATGGGATTAAAGGATAAATATGATGTTTAATATATCATTATTTCTATTTTATGACAATTTGGATAATCTATTAATGGTATGATCAACAAATGATTATCATTAATTCAATCGTTTAAAATGATAAAACTAAGAGGGAAATGATCGCTTATTTATATGTGATGAATTTAAATAAATTATATTATATTAATAAATCTTTAAAATTATGATATATCACAATACTAAACACTAAATAATATCATTATTCTTTTTTTAATTATATTACAACTAAACCATCTCATAATCATCCATCAATCATGGTAGGTTCTTGTTTGGTTTGGTTTTACCACCTACTTGAACAATACTTTGAAATATATCATGTATTACTATGAGAAATTAATTAATATTATAATATTATATAAATATTGAAATTATATATTTTTTGGTTCTAGAAAGTACACATCATATTTTACTCATTAATTAATAAAATAAACTTCGTAGGTTGAAAATCACAAAAAATGTTCATTATTGATTTCATCTTCCATGATAAACTAATTTAATCATGAAGTGAAATATAAAATTCATAAATAATTAAATTTAATATATTATAGTAACTATAATTAACTTTTAATGATGTAATTTTGGAGAATAATTAATAACAACACAACTATTACAAAACTAGTTCAAAATGATCAAGATTACTCACACCCGATATAAAAAATAAATAATAACTAAGTAATAAAAATGTATAGAATAATTATAAAGAAATTTTATACAAGTTTATGTATATGAAAAATTTAATTAAATAGGTGATTAAGTTATTTATGTTTTTTATACAAGATATTAGAGTGCATTCGACTAAGTAGGGAATCAAGGTAAGTGTTTTCGTCTCAAATTCTTCTCTTTGAGACATGTTTGGTATTATGCACCTATATTAATTTATGTGGTGAATATAATACCTATTTGAGATATAATATCATGAATTATATATTAATATTTTCATTTAAAGTTCAATTATAATCCCACTCTTTCAAGGGGTTTTGATTAAATTGTTAATCAAGCCATAAGAGTTTTCTCAGCCTCAATTCTTATTTTTTGAGGCATGTTACATGTTATGAACCATGTTTCCTTTGTGTGGTGTTATATTGATTTAATATCATATTAATTTTTTATAAAGTATTTAATTATAATTATTGGGATATACTAATCCAAATCAAGTTCTTTTCTTTAAACATATTTTGAATCAAGTGTTACCCTATTCGTAAGAGTTTTTGGTAACTCAATTTTCATTCATTGAGTTATGATGATTACCTTGAAATTATTGCATATATATTGGTAAAATTACACCATTTTATTGTATCATGTGGAATTTTCTCATTGTTTACATTTTTTCTACATAAACCTCTTTTCAAATATTTCATGCTACATGGAGTATGTTGCCCGTATGGGATATTAATAACTCAAATATACTTTCTTGGAGTTATAATGTTTTATCTTGAACTTAATTATTACATATTTGGGTTATACCACCATAATATTATATTTTATTGTATTCTATAATTCACTTTATTAAAATTTAGTTTTAATTAAAAGAAGGTTTTATTACTTGTTTTACAATGCAGGTTTTCAACAAAGGTATTTTCAAAGTATTAAAAAGGTCCCCTTCCTTTAATTATAAAGTGTTTTATATTTAGATACAAATTTCCTATAGTGAAATTTATTTCATTTTCAAGGATCAATTATTGTAGATTCACTTTTTAAAAGTAATTTTTTTCAAAAATATTTCACTTCCCCTTTTGAAAATTTACATTTAAAAGTTACATATAAGTTTTCATTTTTCATAAATATTAAAAATGTTTTCTAAAATATCTTTTATGTTTTAAAATACATTATATATTTCATATTCAAAATATTTTACACTCTTGGTATTTATATTACATGAATTATTATCATATAAATATATATATTGATAATTTTAGGGATTTAACTTGGGGTATCAGACAATTCGACTCTTGATCCCTTCTTTTGTGATGCCATTTGAAGAATTATTTTGTATGAATGATTTTCATCTATATCAACATCCTTCTAAGTTTACATTGTTATATTGGGGATATGTTATTCTAAATCATCCACCTTATTTATTTGGATATCTTATATAATGATATTTTCAATCAAAGATATGATCCATCACTACACTTGTCTTGCCTAACCATCATGAATAGGCACAACTTTCCTTCCAATGCCTTTTCTTTGTGAACACTTTATGATCCTTAATTTGATTAAAGGGGGTTTACCTAGACTAAATTCATCAATTTATTGGGAAATTTTTGTCTTATCCACATACTCTTTATCCATATGGTTTATATACCGTATTATTTATTATCTTGATTTAATGATATTTTCCTAGAAAGTTACTTGATTTCATTGGATACCCAATTATTTTCCATGGGTTTATCATGTTATTATTATTTAAGAAATTATGAATTTTTTCCTTATGTGGTTCCATTTTAAAAGGATATGAAACCCATTTTTTCTATGGGTTCTTTATGATATGATGATTGTTTGAATTCTTATGACATAGGTAAGTATGGATGATAATGGATGGGGTCCCATATCACCATCTATTGCATTGGTTAAGAGTTTATATCTCATGAGATAGGTATTCATGAGTATGTTTTAGTTTCTCAGAAGTGTGGGCATTGATTATGTGAATCATGAAATTTATGTTCCCTATACTAATATATGTACCATATTTGAAATATGTTTCATAGTTTTATGCTTATTTTTAGGACTATGTTATGATCTCATGGCTCATGTTTGTTGAATCACTCTTTTGATTGATATATTATTTTTATTTCAATATTTATGTCAGGATTTATGAACTAATATTTATTGGTTATGATTTTTTTGTATCTTGATTATACCCATATTTACATATTATGTTCACTAATTATATTTGATTTTTATTGCTTATGTTTACCCATACCATGTATCTGAACTCACCACTTTATTATGGTTCTATTTCCCCAAGTTATAATGAAAAGTAATATGTAAAATGAGTCTAGAAGGTTATCTTGTGATAATAATTTTTGGAAGATGTTGAATAATTTGTGTGGATCAAGAAGTCATTTATATAGTGGGAAAACGTTAGTTAAAAAATGCATGAGTTTTAAGACAAAATTTTCCATAATTCTCTAAAAATTTAAACCAAAAAGATCTTGGGAATTTTTTTAATGAAATATTTTATTTAAGTCACGTGATTACTAGAATATTGGGCCTAGGGAACTATGGGATTCACCTCTAAATCCCAATACATCTTTATGGGTACACATTTATAATTTTGAAGATGAGGATTTGTCTATTCTTGGTCTCATAATGGAAGAATCTAAAGAAAAAAATCTTATGTAGTCCTTATAAAATATTAAATAGATGATCTTAATATGGATAATCCAGATGAAATTCCACTTAAGTGGTTCATCATCAGTAAAAAAAGAAGTAACTCTCATATAATTTTTTTACCACATTAGAACATATAAAATGAGATAAAAAATATTTAAGATGCACTAATGGTGTATTAATAAGTTACTCCAGCATAAGGAATCTATCTCCTTGGTTATCAATTTTTTTTTCTAGACTCCTTAATCAACTGTGATTATGGTGGATCTCCCTTGGATAATATTGATAGTTCTAAATAAAATATCTACCTATGATTTATTAACTAATCATAAACATCCATTAAGAGTTTCTTTGAAATTAGGGACATTACATCTACCAGATTCATGAATAATATCTTGCAATAAAATGTTGCTTGTTCGAGTGAAAAGATCATCAAAAAATTATGGATAAATTTCCAAAAGGTACTATGATTTTTGGTTAAACAGATGTATTTAAGAGATGTGTTTCTTAGTGAATTATGAAAACCCTCTCTCATAGATTTGGATGAAATTTTTAATGAATATAGATACCTATAACAAATTAAGGAGGAAAAAACTTCTTTATCAATCCTATGATCTTCTAGAGCTAAAAATTAAATGTGGGAAAATAGCCTCATGTACTGGTTATTCTAAAGCCGACCTACCATCAAAAAAAGACTACATCCTATCTTCCTAAAGTATAAAAGAACCAAAGAATTTTTTTTTCAGAATAAATCTTTTCTAGCCACAAAGAAGTCAACTAGATGTTATACTTGTGGTCATAATTTACACTTTTACAATAAGAGTCTAAATCAAGAGGTTAGTATTAATCTCATCAATTGACTCTAAAAAATTATAGATCTAGAGGTTGATTATGTTGAGATTTTTTTCTCTATTGATGGTGAGTTGATTGAATAAATAGTGTTATCTTTAGCTAAAGATGAGAAAGTTGAGGAAGATATTGAGATAGTGGATCCTCTTTTTCAAGAAATAAATATGTTCACTATCCCATCCCATATAAAGGATTTGATAGAGAAGATCAATGAAATTTCTATAAAGAATCAAATACTATAAAAACATGCGGCTAGAATCATCAATAAAATTTTATATAACAACAACTTAGTTATAAAAAAGATATGGTATTAACCAAGGAACAATATGGGGGTTACCAATTCACCTCTTGCATCATAATCCCTAGGTTTGATGAGTGGATGAGGAACTTTACCAATTACTTCAAGAATAATCCTCTGACATCCTCAACATTCTCATAATATGATGTTTCTTTGGAATAGTTTTGAACTTAAGACTCTTTTGTCAATATCTATGTACAAAATTTCATCACAGAGATCATTCAAACCTCTTACACTAGTTTTTCATTTATAGGAATAAATATTCTTGATATAACACCCTCTAGATAAATAGATTTATAAAACAATCCCTCATAGTTATTGAAAATGATTTTATCCTTGTTAATATTGATACCTTGGTCATTAACTTAGAAGATAACCTCAACATCGTCAATAAATATAAAAAAACCATTGTAATTAATATAAATTTATATCTATACATAGGTTTAATTTGTTGAAAGTGGGTTCCCTAGACCTAACTTGTGATGTACTTCGATTACCACTACATGTATATAGTTTGTTATATATATGTGTTTATCTTACCAAAATAGTGTTGATACTTATGCATCCACTATATTTATGGTAATTTCCTTAGATTACATATAATATCAAAGGGTTATAGCAGATCCCAGGATATAATGAGAACCTAAAGATACTATAACAGTAATCTTAAATTAATTCCCTATAGTCCAAATATATCACACTAATAGGACACAGATGATGTGAAAATATCAGGTGATGGGGGATCAAAATCATTTATATTTCTTCTCATGTAGTTCAAACATGGTGATCTCTATTAGTTGAGATCATGAGAAAAAACCCGCCAATAGGAACACCACATGTTTCAGGTGTCATTGGTTGTTCCTATCTACAGACATGTGTATTGGTATCCTGACTTAAGATCATTATCAATGTGTTCCATTTGATTGCATAATTTTATGTAAGGAAAAAACCATGAAAATGAAGTTGTGGTGAGGTAGTTCGTGTTAGGTTCATCATTGATGGCATGATATTGGTTGAATGATCAAGATAAAATTTGTCACTTCTGATTTGAGGAAGAGATATATCATGCCTATTTGATCATGATGGCAGTACCTTTATAAATATATATCCATGGTAGTTGAAGGTAATTATTTTCAATTAGATCAAAAAATAATAAAGCAAGAAAAGGATGATGACACAAGTGTGCATCCTACTTTATGAGATATCATATGATAAAGGGATTATATTACACATTGCGTGTTCATAATTTGGTTTTCATTACTATGAATTTTCTTTATATCTTTAGTGATCTTGATGGGTTGCTAGAATACACTCTTGGTTTGTGAATATTATTCACTAATATTGAGATAAGGACCTAGTTGGTCACACAAAATAGAGCTTTCAAGAATTTTCTCTATTATATTGGATAGAAATATAAGAAATTGTTGGCCCCACCACAAGGCCGAGTTGAAAAAGTTCTATAAATCAAAAATAAATAAATAAATTCATTATTATTCAATTAATAAATAATTAGGGTGAATTTATTTATTATATGTATTTATAATTGATCAAGAAACTACAAGGATTGAATATTATACAGACGAATATTATTTTAATATTCTAGGTTCGTTTAATATTATCAATAGTTACAAGGTGAGTTAAAGGCACAAGTTTATCACATAATATATTTAATATATATATTACATGTATGTGATAAATTATAAATAATATTATGGTGCATTTGGTTTTCTATAACTAATTATTTATATCACTTATTTAGTGTACGTTCAATACACGGGTGTCGGGGAACCCTAACTGGGTATTATGAATATCCACTATATAAGTGGAGAGAATCTCATACCATAACATGAATTTTACTTTTCTAGAATATAGAGGTTCTCTCTCCTCCTAATTCCTATATAGAGAATTGGTCAATCCAAGAGTACGATCCAAGTTTGTCTTCTAGCATCGAAGGTAGAAGATCGTAGTGATCGTCGCTGTGTCAAAGTGATCATCAAAGATCCATGGTAGCATCCAAAATTTGGTGAATGATGTTCATGAAGATTAAAGAAGAATGTGTGGAAAATATAGATGGGTTTGATATCAGATCCTTTGAGCAAAAAATGCTGATAACTTACGAAAAACAAGCGTTCCTCAAATCAAAATGAGGTAATTGTCTGATTTTATTTATTATGAAATGATTAAACCATGCGGGATTCTCAAACCATTCCTGGGATAGATTTCTGGAGATAATGAAGTTTCATCACTCAAGTTATTGAAAATTTTAAAACCACATCCCACAGGCTTCCGTTGTGTTCTCCGATACCTTTTATTGGTATCATAGGGATCATGTAGTTTTTATGTTCCAAGAATTTTTTTTTCTTTAAATTTTAAGTAGAGGGTATTAAAATGGTTCCAAAAAATCTAACCATGCATAAATCTTATTTTGGATGGTCAATTTATGGTCATATGATTTTTTATGGATTAAAATGGTGTTTTTAGGATTCAGGGTTTTCAGATATTTGAAGAACATGTTAACCAATATGAATCTTTTCTATATTTTTTCCACTAGTTTTTGTGTAAATTATAAAATATAAATAATTATAATTATTTTATTATCATAATAATTTTTCTTATTATATTAAGAAGATATTTAAAAAATATGTTTGATCTTTAATAACTCTGTTGAAATGTTTTAAAACCAACTTGAATTTTTGAACCATAAAATTGAAGGCAAATCTCCCTATGGATATTTTGATCCCCACTTGAGATTGATCTTTGTAAAATAAAACAAATAATTTTATATCCTTTTCACCCTTGTGCATGGTTTTAATACGACCCAGAGTGACCCCACATCCCCTTCTTGCAACCTTTCCCTCCCTCAGTCAAGTAAGAAAAACCCCACTCCCCTAGTCGACCCCACAGACCTCCCTACCTCCCTCTCCTCTTTGGTTGAGCACCATCATCAACTCCTATCCCGAGTTATCATCCATGCCATCATCCTAAGATACAGTCGCCTAGGGTGCTGCCGACCTATGAGCTCTCCCACCACCTGGATCCATCCGCACTCCACCACAATAGGCCATTTCCTCCCTCATCCCATGACACCCCACCGTTCTTAATGTTTCCCAGTGTCGCTGCTGACCTGTGCCCTGAACTGCCCTGCCGTCACACTTGAAGATCCCACCTAGAGCTGGCTGGACACCATCGCCTTCTTTCATGAGCCCTGCCAACCTGGATCAGGAGCACATGGGTCTTCCTCCAACTCTAGTGGTCTCACCTTCATAACTATCCCTTTTGCAGTTCGTAGTCCAGTCAAACACCTCCTTCGAGTGAGGTAGCCCTGAAATGGATCCTTTCAGACCTAATTTTCCCTGATATAGGGTAGGGGTAGGTATTCCTAACTCAGAATAGGTTTGGGAAAGCCTTTCAGGCCCCGAATACCCCTTCATGGGGTTTTCTAGGTCCAAATGGGTCAGCGAGGCTATGTCCCAGTCACCAAAGGGCCTTTGTGGGGTTTTCGGGCCCAATTGATAATTTAATAATCAAAATTAAATTAATTTTATTAATTTTATTTTATTTTTTAAATTAAATTATTTCAAATTAATTTTGGTTTTAAAATTTTAATAATGTAAATCATTAATTCAATTTGAGACATAAATTAAATTAATGGTTTTTAATTTAATTTTTATATTTAAAATTAAATTAAAATTAAATTAAAAAAAATAGAGATGATAAAATATTTTTTTTGAATTTATTTAAATTCATTTAATTTATTGAAATACCCTTGTACTGTTAAATTTATTTGAATTTAATTTTTATTACACATTAATTTTATACCGACTGGTCTTGAGCTAGTGCTCGACCTATGTATGTATGGATTTTAGTTATTTATTTATTTATTACATACAATGATTATAATAATTAAGTAGTTAAATAACATTCTACACATCGTCTTATTTTAATTCAAATATGTATAAGGTCCTGGGTGTCAAATGCACCTATTCTGGATTGTACCCCTATACCCCCGCCTACACACAAGTATATTTTTATTTAGACGACGATGTTCATTGATGCAGACCTCGCCAAGTTGAGGCAGTAATCTAGATGAGAAGTAGGTATATTGCATTGGGTGCGAGATGAAAAATGAGTCTAGAGTCGACTCAGGTATGGAACCCCCTAGTTCAAGATTGATCTGTTATGGATCAGTCATAATTAGATGCTCAAGATTAGTCAGATTGAATGTTTTTCCTTTATGCATCATTGTTATTTTATGAAAGTGAATGATTATTAATTTATCACATAAAATAATAAACAAGATAAAATTCATAAATATGCAATGAATATTTTTCTATTGCATGTTCATGTGTGAGCGCGACAACCTAGTTTGAAAATATTTAATATAAATGGATTACATTCATCAAGAAACAATAAAAATCCCTCAATAAATTTTAAGTCGTAATGCCTTCCATTTATCACATTTGAACAAAACCAGGTGTTTAGGGTGCTCTTCAACCATAGTTGAGAGTGAATCTTACTATCGAGGAGTTCTCATGAGAGTATTGGGTTGGATTAACTAAAACGGGTATTCAAGGATTAACCATAGATAACTTACTATTAGTTTAGTGAAAAAGAGTTTAGGGAATCAAGTTATGATTCCAATAAGCTGGGAATTTACTCAACAGATCAAAGAACCGTCAGTTAAAGTGTTTTGCTATCCTATACCCTACCTTGAAACCCTATGAGTAGTGACGTATCCTTATATTGTAAACTATGAGGGAGGTTTCAAGGATATTTATCACTAAAATACTCAAGAGACAGAGTATTTCGAGTCTAATAGTGAGGGATATTAAGGTTCGATAAAATAGTGGGAGAAATTTAAATGTCATAATAATTAATTAATCACAAATATCTAAAAGGTAATCAAGATAAAATATTTATTTCTAAAAATAATTTATTGTAGATCTAAAATGGAAATAACTAACACCATAAGTACATTATCACTATGACCAATTTTGGATAAATAAAATATCCTGACATTTCATAACTTCCAAGAGTAGTACAAGAGCTTGCACATAGTACTACGCCAAGAAAGGAAGTTTTATGTGATGAAATCCAGACTTCCTGTTGATCCTCCTCAGTGAATAAGAAAAGTGGATAAAGAAAAATGGAAAAAGCATTTAGATGATGCAATAGATGTTCAGTGCATCATGTTTCCATCTATGTCTAGTCAATTGCAGAAAATGCACGAGGACGGGGATGCCTACAAGTTGCTAACCCATCTCCAAGAGTTATATCAGGAGAGAGAAAGGTAAGAAATGTATGATATTTATAGTGCCCTCTATAAGTGAAGGATAGTATAATGGAATCAAGTAGGGCCTCATGTACTCAATATTATAGGCTACATTGAGAGGCTTGAATCCCTTGGGTTCAAACTGAATCAATAACTAGAAAAAGATCTCATTATTTCCTATTTACTACATAGATTTTTTACTTTAATTATTAATTATAATATGAATAACATGACAAAGTCACTCTTAGATATACTGGATTTAGTTCACCAAGATGATAAGGATATGAAGAACACCAATTCTTCAGTATTTATGGTAAACACAAGAAAAAGGGGTAAGGGTAAGGGGTAAAAGTCCAAGTCTATGTCAAAGACACCTAGGAACCATCCTTCCAAGAAGCTGAAGATATAGATTTAGGGAAATGAGAAAGAGGTTGTCTACTTTTTTTGTGTCAAGAAAGGCCACTGGAAGAAAAATTGTAGAGATAAGAATAAGTAAGGAAATGTTTCTACTTTAGGTATTTTTTTCATTGAATGCAATATTTCATTGTCTATAAGTTGGGTACTGGATATGGTATGTGGTTCACATATATGTATTTATATATAAGAACTAAGTAGATTTAAGAATATTGAAAAGGGTTAAGTTGATCTCTGAACTTCAAATGGTACGAGTCTAGCTGGCATGGTGGTTGGATATTATCACCTTACTTTGCCTAGTGGTTTGGTTCTTGTATTAAACAATTGTTATTATGTACCCTCTGTTACTAGAAACATAATTTCAGTATCAATTTTAGACACCATGGGATTTTATTTCAAGTTCATGAATAATTTTTTTCTCTTTTATAAGGATAACATGTGTTATGGTATGGAAAATCTCAACAATGTCTTATATATACTTGATAATGAAAACCTAGTAGTGATAGTCAATGATAAAACCAGTGAACATGACTCATATATCACCCACCTATGGCACTTCAGGCTTGGTCATGTAAACAAGAAGAATTTACAAAAATTACATCAAACATGGTATTTAGACTTGGTTCAGTTAAAACCCTTGGTTGTATGTCACACTTGTTTACAAGAGAAAATGACCAAATCAACCTTCTCTAGGAAGAGAGAAAGAGACAATTCATTACTAGAATTAATACATATCGATGTACGTGGTCCATTTATAGTAGAGGCAAGGGGTAGGTTTTCCTAATTCATTACTTTTACCAATGAATTTATTCAGTATAGATATATCTACTTAATGTGATATAAGTAAAATTAATTTTATATGTTTAAGGAATACCAACATGAAGTAAGAAACCATCTTGGTAATAATATTAAGGCAATCCACTTAGACCGAGATAGATAATATCTTAACCAAGCCTTCATTGATCACTTAAAATAGTGTGGGATAGTTTTTCAAATCACTCCTCCTTATACACTATAGTGGAATGGTGTTAATGAAAGGAGTAATAGGTTCTTTCTCAACATGGTCCAATCAATGATGAGTTATAAATCTCTTCCATTATCCTTTTGGGGATTAACCTTCCAAACATCGAAATATACCCTTAACTGAGTACCAACTAAAGATAAACATGGGATTCCATATTAGTTATGGTATGGAAAGAAACCCTTTATGTCACACATATGTGTGTGGGGATGTGAGGATTTTTTCAAGACTATACCTAGTGACAAATTGGAATCCCAAATAATTAAGTGCATCTTTATAGGTTATCCTAAAGAAATAAAATGATATTACCTATATAACCCTTCAAATAGAAAAATGATTGTGTAAAAAAAATCCACATTTCCAGAAAGGGAATACATTTCCAATGGAAGTAGTGGGAGAAAGATTTACTTTGGTGAAGTTAATGATCTAGATACATAGGATTTGGTACAAGAACTATCCACATAAGACATAGTGGGAGAAAAAGAGGTTCCCAAGACACAAATATTGTATAGGTCTATTCGAGAGGTTAGAGAGATAGAACATTATGGATTTCTGGTCACTGAGTTAGGTGACACATAACTCCTTAAGGATGATGAACCTCTAACCTATAACAAAGAAATAGAAGGCAAAGATGCTAAATGGAAGTAATCCATGCATTATGAGATGGAGTCCATGTACCAAAATCATGTTTGGATTTTATTATACCCTCCACTTGATGTAAATCCCATTAGGTGCAAATGGGTATTCAATAAAAATATTTACATGGATAGTAAGGTTAATAACTATAAAGAAATACTGATTAAAAAGGGTTTCATGAAACGTCAAGGCATCAACTATGATGAAATTTTTTCATAAGTAGCAATGTTGAAATCCATCAGAATATTGCTTGTAATAGCAGCCTTCAATGATTATGAGATTTTTAAAATGGATGTAAAAAAATATTTTATAAATGAGAATTTGGTTGAAGACATCTATATGACTCAACCCGAAGGGTTTTTTAGGTCAAAGAATTACAATAAGGTATGCAAGATGTAGATATCCATTTGTGGTTTAAAGAAGGCATCAAGATCATGGAATGTTTGTTTTGATGAGGCCATCAGAGAATTTGGTTTCTTTAAAAATGAAAGTGATCCTTGTATCTATAAGAAGGTTAATGGTTATTCTATCATTTTCCAAGTATTATATGTTGATCACATATTAATTATGGGAAATGAAGTGCAAGTCTTACAGTCAGTTAAGACATGGTTAAATGAATGCTTCTCCATGAAAGACTTAGGTGAATCAGTCTACATTATAGGGATCAAGATCTATTAAGATATATCTCATAAATCACTTAGGCTCTGTCAAAGTACATATAGTGAGAAGGTACTAAAAATTTACAATATGGAACAATCCAATAGAGGTTTTTTCCTGTGTCACATGGTGTCAATATCTCCAAGAAAAAGTATCCACAAACATAAGAGGATATTGATTGAATGAGTCAAGTCCCTTATGCCTCAACAGTGGTACCTATCATGTATTCCATGCTATGTACTAGGTTTGATGTTGCCTTTTCTTTAAGCATGGTGGGAATATATCAAGCTAATCCAGGAGAGCTGCACTAGGTAGCCGTTAAAACTATCCTGAAGTACTTGATGCATACAAAGGATATGTTCCTGGTGTATGGAGGAGATGAGGAACTAGTAGTGACAGGATACAATGATTCAGTTTCTAGATAGATCATGATGATCTAAAATCAAAATCATCCAACATATTTTTCCTGAATGATGATACAGTGATTTGGTGAAGCTTGAAGTAATCTATCTTCACTGATTCTATAGTAGAATCCGAGTATATTGTATCTTTTTATGCAAAAAATAAGCAGTATAGATACACATATTTTTCTCATACATTGGTGTTGTTCTTAGCAGTGAAGACTCTATTCCAATTTATTGTGATAATATTATTGTAGTGGTTCTTTCCAAGGATCCCAAGTCACACTAGAGGAAAAATCATATAATTTGGAAGTTTCATCTCTTGAGGGGTTTTAATCGGAGAGGTGAAGTCACAGTTAGAAGGGTAGCCACAGAGGACAATGTGGCAGACCCCCTGACTAAAGTCATATCTCAATAGAATCATGATTCTCATGTGACAGCTAGTGGATTGAGACTTGTTAGCAGTTGGTTCTAGTGAATGTGGGAGTGTTTAAAGTGGGTACCCTAGACCCAACTTGTGATGCACTTTTATTACCACTAAATGTATATAGTTATATATATATATGTGTGTGTGTTTATCTTACCATAATAGTGTTGATACTTATGCATCCACTATATTTATGGTAATTTCCTTAGATTACATGTCAAATAAAAGGGTTATAGCAGATCCTAGGCTATAATGATAACCTAGAGATACTATGATAGTAATATTAAAGTAATGAACTATATTATAGATACATCATACCAATAGGGCATAGATGATGTGAGACTATTATGTGATGGGTACTAATAAGCATTGAGACTTCTTCTCATAAAGTTCTCACTTGGTGATCTATAGTAGTTGAGATCATGAGGAAAAGCCTACCAATAGGAACACCACATGTTTTAGGTGTCATTGGTTTTTCATATCTATGGACATGTGTATTGGTCTCCTGAATTGAGATCATTATCAATGTGTGACATTTGATCATGTACTTTTATGCAAGGAGAAAACCATGACAAGTAAGTCATGGTGAGGTAGTTTGTGTTGGGTGCGTCATTGGTGGCATGACATTGGTTGAATGATCAAGATAGAATTTTCCATTTCTGAGTTGAGGAAGAGATATATCGGGTCTGGTTGATCAGGATGGTAGCACCTTCATAAATCCATGGCCATGGTAGTTGAAGGTAAGTCTTTTTGGTTAGATAAAAAAATAATAAAGAAAGAAAATGATGATGACAAAAGTGTGTACCCTAATTTATGAGATATCATATGACAAAGTGATTATATTTCACAGTGTGTGTTCGAGGGTTGATTTTTGTTACTATGGATTTTCTTTATCTCTGTAGGGACCTTGATGGGTTGTTGGACTTCGCTCTTGGTCTGTGAATATTATTCACTACTATTGAGATAAGAACCTAGAGGGTCACACACAATAATGCTTTCAAGAATTTTCCCTATTCTATTGAATAGTAATCCACCATAGGTCCAATTTGACCAAGTTATATCAATCAATAATAACTAAATAAATTCATTATTATTCAAGTAAATAATAATTAGGGTGAATTTATTTATTACATGTATTTATAATTGATTAAGTAAATACAAGGATTGAATATTATATAGACAAATATTATTTTAATATTCTAGGTTCGTTTAATATTATTAGAATTTATGAGTCGAGTTAAAGGATTGGGTTTATGACGTAATATATTTAATATATATTACATACATGTGATAAATTATAAATAATATTATGGTGTAGTTGGTTCATCATAATTAATTATTTATATCACTTATTTAGCAGACTTTCAATACATAGGGGTTGGGGAACCCTAACCAAGTATTATGAATATCCACTATATAAGTGGATAGAAGCTCATCCCATAACATGAATTTAACAATATTGGAATTGAGAGTCTATCTCTCCTCCTGATTCTTAAAGAGAGAATTTATCAATCAAAGAGTACAATCTACGTTCGTTTTTTAGCATCGAAGGCAAAGGATCATGGTGATCACTGCTGAATCGAAGTGATATTCGGAGGTCCACACCCAGAATCTGATTAATGACATACATGAAGATTCAAGAAGCATGTGTGGATGATATATTGGGTTTATACATTGGATCATTTGAGAAACGAACACTGACAATGTGTGATGGATGAGCACACATAAAATTAGAATGAGGTAATCATCTGGTTTTATTTATTATGATCTACTTAAACCTCATAGGATCCTTAGACCATACCGGGGCTGGATCACTGTAGACGATGAAGTTTCATCACTACAGTGACTTAGAATTTTAAATCCCCAAACCATCGGCTTCCGCTGTGTTCCCTAGTACCTTCATGATCCACAATGTCCTCTAACTTTGTGATGAATCCAAAACAGATCCTCATTCCATTCGAGTATGGATTTTTGTTAAGGATCATATTATATAGAAGATAAAACATAAAAATGTGCATTTCTTGATATCATATTGAGGTAAGATTTAGGGATATCTTAATTATTTCTTGGACTAGTAACAGTGGGTACTTAATCATCCTGATCACCCTACTCAACATCTCATCCCTTTAGATTCTCCATATACCTAATTATTTTATGATCTTAACCCTGATTATGGTTTTAATGGTTAATAAGCTAACCCTTTTTGGATAGGGTAAAAGAACATATGTGAAACGTATACACAATACCTTTTTGGTTTGGGGGAGGATCACATTGATGTGCTTCACCTTATGATAAAGAGTAATATAAAATATGCATGTTCTTTGCCTTTTTGGTTAGGGGGAGGAGTTTTTTGGACTAAGACATGTATATATATTATGTGTGTACCCTTGGAGAAGATAAGTGTTCCCTTTCATGCTAGTGTTATAATATTAATAGTGTGAATAGAAACCAAGAAGATGATTTTTAGGGAATATGTAGGAGTAAAATGTGGAAACCATCTGGATATACTTATTGAAGAATATGTACATGAACTATGTTCTATCCAACTTGTGTAGAATCATGTTTGTGTCAATAAAGCACGTGGACCAGCTAGTGGAGGAGCATCATGTCAGCATTGGAGCATGGACCATGCAGGAATCTAATTTATGTAAAGGAGTGATTTGTACCGTGCATTTTCATGTCTTATTTAGTAATATTTAATAAAGTATACTTACTAAAGTTCTTTTAGTATTTTTGTGGTCATAATAGTCTTTTTAAAAGAAGTTTACATGATAGCTGCATAGTGGTGTGTCATGTAAGCTTTGATAAAGTAGTTTTTGATAAATATTTTTTATTAAAATTAGTGTCCATTATTGCACACTTAGGGATGAAGTAAATTAGATAGTTTCCATGTTCATAGGTAAGGTAGGGACACATGGAACTATTCCATTAACCCTTAGTATTTAAACCTTATCACTTCTTCTATAAGAGTAATCCCTATGCGACTAGAAATATCGTAACCCCATAATAGGAGGAATTCAACATTTGGGAGATGAATCATTTTACCCATATATAATAATAATATTATCTATTTTCCTAATCACTGAGTGTTCTAAATTTTCTCTATTAGATTGCAACCATGCAATATATATAATCACACAAAAGGTTATTTTCACAAACAGAAGGAAAATAGAATGAAGAACCTGAAGAACACTTAGAGATTATGGAAACATAGAATATTATTATCATAGAAGGGTAAAAGGATTTTTGTTCCAAATTTTGAGTTTCTCCTCTATTTGGGTTATAATATTTATAACCATATGGGTCCGATTATTATAGATGTGGAAATAAGGCTACAATCCTAAGGGTCGATGGCATAGTACCATGTGTCCATACCTCATCCCTTAAAATATTAACTAATTAATTTTCTTCAAAATCATATATACAATGATGACCACTAATTTTGGTAAAGTATATTTATCAACAAATACTATATCAAATCTTATATGACACAATACCACACACCTTTCCTAACAGTGTAACTTTCTTTTACAAAGATGACCATGAGAAAAAATTTAGTAAAGTTACTTTATCAAATAGTACAAAAAAATAAATGAAATAAAGAAGTAAAAATCACTCCTTAACATGATCTTACACTAACATGATGCTCCACCTTCAGCTGGTCCACATGATTTATTAACACAGACATGATGCTCCATAAATTTGTTTTCATGTATTCCATGTGAAACTTCCTTGATATGTATCTCCAAATGGCTTCCATGTGTTCCACCTATAGTTTATGTGATAAACATCTTCTTTATTTATGTCACACCATTAATATTATAATTTCGAAATAACATACCATAATTTCTTATCACAGGGTTCACACATTATATATGTACATGTCATGGTCCACATGACTCCTACCCCTAATAAAAAAAATTCATTGCACATGCATATTTTATCTTCCTGACCAAAAAGGGTTAACTTTATAACCATAATTAGAGTTGTAACCTGGAAAATATTTTGAGACATAACAATAACCAAGAAATAACTCATACAGTGATGATGGTGGGGATCAAATATGGTTGATCCATCAAACAGGATAATCTGGATTATCGAAATCCTATTCATACTATAGGATAAAGTGATCAAGATACTTCTGTATGGATATATAATAAGATATAGGAGGCTTTTACTTCTAAAATAGATTTTATGGATGCATTATTGAATACCAAATATATAATCTTAAGGATAAGTAACTATATTATGTCATGCTACTCTACTAGGGTCAAGTAGTTAGTGTGGAACCTCATTTGGGTCAAGATGATTAAGAGACCACATGTTCCTTCATTATGCAAAAAAATCCCAAGTTCCTTTATGGTCACCTATTCAAAAATAATGAACTGAGGAATGATATATTTTTGTGTTATAAATACTACCATAATCATCAAACTTTTAATAATGATTTTTTTTTTAAGTTAATCATGGAAAATTAAATTTTGTTTCCTTTAAATGTTATGGAATATAGGCACAACTCCTACTTACTCGATTTAATGGGTTTTAAAAGGTTTATAAATTTTAATAGTTGCAGATATTTTTGATATACTGGGTAGATTTGGAAGAGGGAAAGATAACAAAGAAATGGGCCTTTCTCAAAGACGACTCAAATCTTATGGAGCTCTTCTATATACTATATAATAAGAATTGTTTCCCTTGTGAAGTTAAATAAGTATCCTAAATGATTCTTTATAACTATGAGAAAGGGATACACATGATGAAATGTCAGTCCATGAAGTGTTCCATCATCATGGAAAAACCTATTGATGTATATTTTTTAAAAAACAATACATATTGGTGAAATTTAGTGATATATACATCATATATGATATTTCATGGAGAATAATGTGGTAAAAAGTGGTTTGAAAGTATAGGCTACAAGAAAATAAATGAAGATGATCCTCTGAGTTCTTGATAGGAATTTAGGAAAGAAATTATTTTTCCATTTTGATATACCAAGTATCAAATTTTATTGATAGGACCAATTTGACCATGTAATGAGTTGTTGTTGGGGAACCTATTTTTTCCTTAAAATAAATCATTCTTACGAAAGTACACATGTCAGTTTCAATTAATAAATCTTATCCAATCTATAAAATTTTTATACATTTTTTCATTGATAAAATTTATTTGTATGTTGAATTATAATGAAGTGATACAAATTTAAAATCTCCACTTTTATAGACAAAAATATTTATTTTCCCCATATCATCTTCTTTGAAAAGGATAGACCCCAAATAAAGATCACTTGCATATGTTTGGAGGACCCTTCAACCAAATTTTAGTATATTTAAAAGAAAATGAGACATTAAAATTATTTTCAATTCATGCACAACCTTCATATACCTTAGGATGAAAATGGAATGATTTTTTCATTGCTATAATGTCCTTGTTTTTTTTAATTATAAGACTTTGGAATATATTAATGAATATTTTTAGAGCCATACACTGAGGCGATGTGAGATTTTGAGGCTCAATGAGGCTCAGTACTGATATAATAAAAATATTATATATAATATATCACTCGCATAAAAAGTTTCATAAATAATGGAATAAATCCTAAATGGAGACTTGAATGGGAAATTTGGGACTGCTGTTGAGTCTGAAGCATGAGTTTTACCTGAGGTGTGACATAACATTTATCAGAGTTAGGTGGGTTTTCAAAGTTTTGTGGTAGGTGAAAATAATAAAATTAATTAATTAATTAATTTTTTATTTTAATACAGAAACCCAATCCTCTCATTATAAATTCCATGTTATTACAAATACCTAGGGTTAGTTTCATAACCCTATATATTGAGAAAGGATCCATGGAAGAGTTTTTGGAGGAATAATGACAAATCATGGATTGGAAATCAATGCACTAATCGGATCTTATGGATCTCACCAGTGACATCGATGTGTGACCAATATTCATCAGTGATTGATCCAAACCTAAGAAATATAATTGTTTTCTATTGGTTTATTTCCTCATTTTTATCCTATAGAGAAAAAAAATCACATCCACCAACAGATTGATTCATGGGCTGCTCATTCTTGTTTGTTCAGGTCTATCTTCTTAGGATTTTAGGGAACTAATATTATTTATTTATTTTTTATTTATTTTTTGTTCTAATAATAATAAATCGAGGCCAACCAAAAAAATTCACTAGGTTCATTATTCTTGGGTGTTTTTTGCATTTCTTCCCCCATTCATCACTAGTATCTCCTTGGATGATGGTTCAACCAATACTCTATAATTGATTGTTGTGTTACCATTATTTAGTGAAACAGATCGATATCATGGGTTTGGGTTCACAATCAATAGAGTGATCAAGGTTTAATGATGACAATGGATTATTGGAGGTAGATTGAGATCTGATTAGTGTTCCTTGGTTGCGATTTAATATGTGGAATGGTGCGATGAGTGTTGGTCCTTGATCAAATTGGATGGAAAAAATTCATCCACTGGTGACAACAAGGCCAGTCAACCCTAGATCCATGATTTATGGGCATGATCGACAATGGAGATAATGGAAATAGTGTTGTGGGAAAACATGTGAAAAATATATAATTTTAATAAAATTCCGGACTAAATGGTGTGTAGTCCCATGAACACACATTGTGTATTCCCCCATCTACAACACTAGGGTATCCACACATAGAAACTTATAAAACATTGTGCGAAAAATGGAATACATCATGTGACGCAGTGCTGGAGTCTTGGTGTGTACCCTAGGGGTACATGGTAATAGACACGAACAGATATATGGTCATGAACAGAGTACATGGGCATGGATCTGTACTTTGAAAAAACCAAATACACAGTCATGACCACAATACACAAGCATGGCCTGAATTACACATGAATGACCAGATGTACACAGACTCAGGAAGGCAACATTCAGAGTGATATATAAATCTCTACACATTGTGTATCTAGTAGAACATTCTATTTATTTGGATAATTACATGTTGTGTGGTATATAAATACATGGGTATTTCCAAAATTATAAAGGCACACCATGGATACCTAGTACACACCATGTACTCCCTTTAAGGAAGTTTGAGGCCCTCTATCTCTTTAGCATGTACCAGTATCAGTTGTATGTTTTCCCTTGGTCCATCCTTATAAGGGTACAATGTGTAATTACATCCTCAACATTGAATTTTGATCCCTCTACTGGTTAGTATGGGATATATTTTTGATGAATCCCTCCACAGGGCTCGATGTGGGATCCTCTATCATATAATTTTCCCTAGGGGGTTTTAGAGGAATTTTCATGACCAAAATACATAGGAAAATGATCCCCCTAATTAGTAAGTTATTAAGAATGGGGTTTGCAGTTCCCATGTGATCCTTAGGTGTACTCCTCTATCTTTGTATCAATATCTTTGGAGTTTCAGTGAGTACTTCTTTGGAAAGTCCTAATGAGCACAACCTCTTGGGTGAGCACCATTAGGTATAGCATGGCACATAGAGTGAGATATCCTAGATGAGGGTTACCTTGAATCCTTGAGTAGAATCCTATGGATGGTAGTATAGTTGAGACCTTTGAGACTTAGAGTCTATCATGAGTATATCTGGGTTATCATTCTTATTATTATGTTTCATTTCCTAATTTATATACCTTTGTGATGAGTTTTCTAGGCTCTTGATTCTTTATGTTTTGTGATTTCAGGGTGTCCTGCTGGGTATTGTTATACTCACTATTGAATGGGATATGCCCACACATACTGTGTCTTATACAAAATCCATGCCTTTTATTATTTTTATAGGAGGAGAAAGAGAAGGTGAATTACAGTGAGCTAGACTGAGCATGGATGGACTAGGTGTTACATTTGACAATGGTCCCCTCCTTTTGAGCAAGTTGAACTTATTATAGTTTTGGTGGGATTGTATTTGGACCTTTTAATTTTTGTAGTTATATCATACTCTGGTGATGAGTTAGACATATGCACGTATTTTGGTATCAGTTGTATTTACCTTTCAACATTGTATGATCTTTGGGGATGTGTGTATGTATACAGGTACCATAGGCTAAGGCCTCACATGTGTGTGTTGAACTTACTCAATATTGATCGATATCCCCTATAATTTTGGTGGTAGGATTGTGGTGTCACACTTGGAATGTCAATTCTTAGGTGGGTCTCAATAGGCCATGTTATGATAGAGTGGTATCAAAACATGTTCATCTCAGGACCCGAGTTTGGATATTATCTGGCCATGAGTTTGGTTTTTGAACTAGGTAAATCATGTTAAAGTGTTTTGAGTTCAGATCTTAGGAAAAGGACCATGGTGTTAGTGCAACGACCAATATATCCATTCACGAGGACTCTAATAACCTACTTGTTGACTTGGTAAATGTATCCAATGGTTACAAGAAAAAAATTGGTACATGAATCATATTGGAATGGGTCATGGTTTCCATATCCTTCTTGAGTTAGCCCCTAGATCTAATATTTGAATGTGGTATGTCTTGTCTCCTTTTAGGATGTTTTCATGATGATAGAAAATGAGTTTTCCATAGTAGAGTTGAGAGTATGACCCGATGGATGAGGAGTCCTCCATGAAGGGGCCTAGTCATGAGGTGGATTTTATTGTAAGAGGAAATCAGTTGGTGGTTCCTCTCATTGATTAGGACATAGAACCAACTCTAGTGGTTCAGGTGTATGCATCATGTCAGACTAAGCCATGGATAGATCTATTTATATTGGATGATGATGCATAGGGGATGAATGCACATCATGAGCTTTAATGTGAGAAATTTCTTAGAATCTAGGGTAAGAAGGGCCTATTAGTAGCAAGAGTATAATACAGGTCATGGAATAGGATGCTATGTCATTCATGATGACCTCAAAGACATCACAATTTCCAGAAATGAGGTATTTCTATACTTGTGATCAATGTGGACATATCATGCGGGATTATCCTACCAATCATTCTACAGTAAGAGAGATGGTTTGTGGACTGCCCAGACATAGATAGTGGTTGGATCAGGGAGGTCTATGGAGTGGAAGACATGATAGAGGATCTATCAGAGCAACATGTGGTGGTTAGTGCTTTGGTCTATTGCCACCACCACCACCCCTAGGTGGTATATGCCAGGATTGGGGAGATGGTGGTCAATAATATGGGAACCTGTAGACTATAGATTTATGACTTAGAGAATCTAGGATTTATTAGAGGTACACTATTTGTCATTTTTTTACATTATCTATAGTGTCGATAGAAATGGGTGCGATATACTCTATCCTTGCTACATCTCTTGTTCAAAACCTAGAGCTTCCTGGTGGAGTTGTCAACTCAAACTTTATGGTTGTAGAATCTTACTTGGAGATATTCAATGATCACAATTTTTTAATGATAGTGTGACCTAACTCTTGTAAGAGATAGCTTCTTGTGGGAACTTTTCATAACCATGAGGATAACTTACGATGTTATCCTTAGTATGAACTACCTCTCCACAATTTATGTATGGGTTGGATATCTTAGATAGAGGATGCAGTGTATCCAAATTGATGGTACATGGATTTACTTCATCAGAGAGAAGGAATTATATGTAGAGTAGGATGTTCTTTCATGCATGGGTATATAACCGATTACTCACTAGTTGGATAGTATCACCCTTGGTGTAGTGGATATTGTGATATTTTAGTTCCCAACAGTGGGTGGTGAAGTATGAGTATGTCTTTCTTGAGGATGTACTGGGTTTACCTCCCCACTAGGATATATAATTCTACATTGAATTTTACTCAATAACTACCCAACATTTTTGATAGCATATCAGATGTCTCCTAAAGAGCTTCATGAGATGAAAGTGTAGTTATGGGAATTGTAGAGGAAAGGCTTTATTAGACCCATTGTGTCACCCTAGGAAACCCTAGTGTTGTTCTCCAAGAAGGTGGATGAGAGCTTGATATTTTTCATGGATTATCATCACCAAAACTAGGTGAACATGAAGAATAAGTATCCACTTTTGTGGTTCGAATATTTTTTTCAACTAACTGAGAGGGGAATGATGGTTCTCGAAGTTTGACCCTAGATTAGGCTATCACCAACTCCAATTATGAGACATGGATATACCAAAGATGGTGTTTTGATGTTTCTACAGTCATTATGAGTACTTGGTGATTTATTTTGGCATGATGAATTCCATAGCCGTGTTCCTGGTACTCATGAACTAGATCTTTTAGCTTTTATTAGACTATTTTGTGGTGGTATTCATCGATGGCATCCTATTGTACTAAACGTCCAGGGAGGATCACACGGGACACTTGAGGATGGTTCTAGACATACTTTGAGAGTGCCATATTTATAGGAAGTCCTCAAAGTGTCAGTTCTAGAATAGAGAGGTCCACTTCTTGGGACATGTCATCTCATAAGAGGGAGTGGTAGTGGACCCAGCCAAGGTTAAGGTAGTACTAGCTTTGGATCCACCCAAGATCATGATAGAAGTGTGGATATTCCGTAGGTTGTTAGGATACTATTGGAAATTCCTTCCTAATTTCTCTAGGATATCAGTACCTTTGATTTTTTTATCTAGAACGGGTAGCCTTTCATATGTATGGATAGGTTCTAGAAGGATTTTTAGGAGTTGAGGTAGAGGTTGATGAGTGCTATCATCTTGAGTTTTTTTAGAGGAGGGTGTTGAGTACATAGTGTTCCATGATGCCTTTAGAACCAGTTTTGGTTTTGTTTTGATGAAGAGGCAGGAACTGATCACCTATGAGTCCCATAAGTTGAGACCATATAAGAAGAACTATGTGAACCAAAATATAGAGCAGACAATGGTTGTTTTCACCCTGAAGATGTAGTGAAACTAACTTATGGGTGATTAGTTTATCATCTATTCTAACCATAAGAGTCTCAATAATATATTCTTATAAAAGGTTCTTAACATGAGACATAGTAAATGTCTAGAGTTACTCTAGGATTATGAATTTTATATATTCTATACTCTTGGCAAGGGGAACATGGTGGTAGACGCTCTCAATAGAAGATCTTGTTTATAGTTTTTGATTGTGGCATTAGAGTATTTAGCCACATTGGATTTTTCCCTTATGGATGAGGATGCTGAAACTTATTTCAAGTCGATAGTTTTTACCCCAATAATTATATAGTGAGTTAGAGAGGTTTATCTTGGAGATACCTACTATGAGAACTTATGTATTTAGATATCTACCGAATATCCTCCTAATGTATTTTATAAAGGTGGGGAGCACATCATTATTTTTAGTGGATAGATGATGGTACTGGTGAAATTGTGTGAGTATATCCTGAGGGAGTTAATACACCCCCTTGGAGGTACATCCATGTTCTGTGATGATGTACCAAGACCTTTGATTCCAGTTCTAGTGGCCATGTATGAAGAAGTGTGTAGAGAAGTTTGTCTCTCAATGACATACTTGTCAACAGGTGAAGGTTGAGAAATAGGATCCAATGGGTTTAGATCAACCCCTTGTGGTTATAGAGTGAAATTGGGATGGTATATCTTTGGAATTCTTGATTGGGATACCATAAATTTATAGATGAAATGACTCCATCTGGGTGATTTTAGAACAACTAACCAAGTTGTCCCACTTCCTAGATATCTGAGAGAAAAGTTCAATAGAGATATTGAGATGAATTTACATAAAATTGATTGTCCAAATTCATAGAGTTACCTCAATGATTATTTCAGAACATGAAGTTCACTTAAAATCATGATTATCAAGAGTGTTTAAGGAGATATTTGGGACCCATTTGCATTTGAACATAGCATTTCACCCCCAGAATGACGGCCAAATTGAGCAGGCCATTCAGGCTATGGAGGACATGTTGTGATATTTCATGTTTTACTTTATCTATAGTTTGTAGGATCACCTACCCTTTTGGAGTTTTCATATAATAATAGCTACCATTCCACCATCGGTATGACATAATTCAAGTATTTTCATGGGAGAACCTGTATGTCACCATTGTGTTGGACTGATCTAGGTGAGTCGGTACTTATGGGCCTAGAGATGGTGCCTGAAATGATAAAGATGGTACATATCATACAAGAGTATATAAAGACTTCCCATGTCAATCATAATTCATATTAGGACAAAAAATAGAGGTATTTGGAGTTCAGGGAGGGAGACCATGTGTCTTGAAGGTCTCACCTCAATGCAGTTTATGGAGATTTAGCCAGGGTGGCAAGTTATCTCTGAGATTCATGGGACCTTTCTAAATACTGCATAGGGTTAGTGAGGTGGCATACTTCTTGGACCTATTTCCATAGTTAGACCAGGTACATGATGTATTCCATGTGTCACTGTGGAGGAGGTATGTGCATGACTTGTCACATGTTATCGAATGGGGAAAGCTAGACATCGAGGATATAACTACCTTTACAGAGTACCAAGTAGAAATTTAGGATTAGAAGGAGAATATCCTTCATAGATAAATGTTTTACTTGTTTTGTTTTCAGTGATAGGAATCTTCAGGAAAGGACTTGGGAGTGGGAGACCCAAATGATATCCCAATACCCTCACCTTTTTGTGTAGACTTTTTCTTTTTTGGGATGAAAATTCCTGAGGTGGGGAGAATTTAACATCTCTATTTTTTCCTTGTAAAACTTTAGAATTTATTAAGGAATATTTTTAGAGTCAAGTAATGAGACAAAGAGAAATTTTGAGGCTAGGTGAGGCTTGATATTGATATAATAAAAATATTAATTATATTATACTGCGCATGCATATTTTTTCAAAAATAATCTAATGACTCCTGAATGGGGACTTAGAAATGAAATTTGTAACTTTCTATAATGTCTCATATTTTCCATGTATTATTTTTATATATTATATAGATTACTTTAGAGGCCAGGCCCTGAGACGACGTGTGATTTTGAGACCCAGTGTACCTGAAACAATTGTTTGAAAAATTTTAAACTTTTTAGTTGCACGTGTGCAAGGTTTTCTTAAAAAAGTAGAATAAATCTTAAACGAGTACCCAAATAAGACATCCAAGGACACCATTGATTCAAAATAAATGGTTTTACCTTAAGCATTAATAAAACTTGGTTTTCGTGGGCCTTCAATGAAAAATCCTGAAAAGGACGTAATCGTTATTAAATAATTTAAATAAAAATTATTTGTTGATGTAGAAATTTCCTTTTTATTAAGGCTTGTTAGGAATCCAGGGTTATCACCATAATACTGAAATTACTCTAATAAATGTATAAGGATCTCTAGAGGGAACATTTGTGAATGATTATGGATTGACACAACCTTAGATTTGGTGTATCAAGAATCAACGAGTGACGACGACACAACTTCACTCTTCGTCAACAATTGTTCCAACTCAAGGTAGGGTGGTTGTTTCACTGTTTCTTTTCCATGTTCTTGAATTCTATAATGAATTTGGGCTACTCCACAAATATATTAGCCCTCTGATTAGTCATATGTTGAAAAAAGAGTTTTTTTTGGGTTATTGGGAGTTTTGTCATGGTTTTCTAACCCGAACTCCCCAATCTTGATCATTGGACAAGAATGCTAGGAAAACAATGTTAAAACCTTCTATAGTGTGATTTTATCCCTCTATTATTTCCGTTCATCATTTTTGGGCCCCCATGGCCATGGATCAAAATTTCTGGGAGGTTACGAGAATGATCAGACTCTCGAATTTGAGGAAAATCATCATCAGAGGCCAGATCTGTGAAAATCGTGACATGAGAATCCCAGATCTTCAACTATTTTGAAATTTGAGCACCAGAGGTGGTTTGATGGTATGTGGAAGGGATCACCAGTGTGGTGGTCTATTGAGGCAAGGCAACGTAAGTGTGGTGGTGTGCGATGGTGTGTGGAGAAGGTGACCAAATGTAGTGATTTTGGCGGATGGAGGCAGCAAAGTCGATAGATGCAGCGAATGATGTGCAGAGTGGCGGAGCCGCATGGACAGAGAGGATGGGCCATGTAAAATCCACCAGACACGGAGGCTAAAGCAGAGCTATGGGTGATGACCGCAGAGTGTGTAGGAGCCAGGGATGTGAAGGCGGCACAACACAGAGGGCTAGTGGGCCAGGTTGGAGTGGAGTAGGTCGGATGTGGTGGTTCAGAGTAGGTCATAGTAGAGTGGGCTAGTTCGAATGGGCTAGGCTTGCAAGGAGATCTCAAAATGGATAGAGCAGACCATTCCCAGCAGGTTGGGTTGACCTGGTAGAGCGGGTTGGACCCTTGTATCGGGTCAGACCGAGGGTTGCCAGACTGGGCCACAGTCGACCGGGGTGATCGGCTGTGAGCCAAGGTCAACTGACCTACTGTGGAACAGTCAACTACGAGGACAGTTGGACCGGGCGGTTGACTACCACAGTCGGTGGTCCGACCACAAGGTTAGTCCACAACCCAGTTGACCCCCTTCTAAAATCTTCAAATGACCATATCTTTCAAAATGTACATCTATTTGATGATTTGACTACGTCATTAGGAACCTTGTGATGAGACAATCCTTTTTAAATATCCTAAGTGGGTTTTCATGAAAGTGTTCATATGATCTAATGGATTGAGGAGTGGGTTCTCCCAGAATGAGCGTGCTGTAAGAAAAATCCTGTGTCTGGGTGTGACCTTGAGACTATGTGCCTTATCGAGACTATGCAACTTATCAAGACTATGAATCTTATTGATACTAAGTGTCTTACAAAGACTGTGTGTCTTGTCGAGATTGGGTGTCTTATCGAGACTATGTGTCTTATGAAACACGACTGATAATCCTGTTATTTTTACTGCAGGCTTATACCTGTGTGAGTTGACTATACATTCCTTTATGGTATTAAATTGTGGCATTCTTTGTGGTATTCAATTGTGGTATTCTATGTGGTATCTTTTTTGTAGTATTCCTTTGTGGTTTTAGGGTGTCCTACTTAGTATTATTTTACTCACCTCTGCACGGGCTTTACTTGCACATGTCGTGTCTTGTGAAGACGATCGACCCTTTGACGGAGCCCTAGGTGGACCAGGACTAGGTGGTGCTTAGCTAGGGAAGAGATATAGTGTGATCCTACAACTTCATATAGTAGTCCCAATACCCTCGCCTTCAGGTTGGATCAGGTAGGGTTTTCTGCAGATGAGTTTCAAGAACTTGTGCTTTCACTTTCTTTGATAAGGAAGAAATATAAGGTTTTGTTTTCAGACTCCTTTTTCTTTTTGGTGGGCTTGTATTCTGGCCCGGTTTACTTTCTAGTCCTTTCACTATTGTACTCTGGTTGGGTTATAGTGGTTTTCATGCATTATTTACTTAGTGTTTTTTACATTTCAGCATTTGTGTCTCGGAGATGTGTGCATGCGTACAAGTACATAGAAAAATGCCTCCCATTTGTGGGATATGCCTACTCAATGCTAGTCACCAGCCTCCAACCTATTAGAGGCGGGCTTGGGGTTGTCACATCATGGGCTCTTCTGGGATGGGTCATAACAGAGTGGCATCAGAGAAGGTTGGTTCTACTTTAGGACCGGGAGTCTGTGAGGTTGGTTTGGGGAAACCATGTTAAGTGTTTCAAGTTTGGATTTTATGCTAGGGAATCCAGTGTTGGTGAGGAGCCTTACTTATGAATACACCAAGACTCTAGATACATGATTTTCGACTCGGTACATGAAAAAAATGGCTGCAGGGAATATAATAGTACATGCATCATATAATATTTCGGTGTGTTCTCATGTACTTCTTGAGTAAGCTTACTAGGCATGCTCTATTGACCATGGTGCATCTTATTTCATTTCAGGATGCCTCCACATGAACAACCATCTAGGATTCCATTGGGTAATCATTAAGATGATCTACCTAGTGATGAGGAATTAGTATAGGGGCCTATACTAGATATGGATTCTCTATGTGGTTTTCCAGTTGTAGTACTACTCATCGAGAAGCAGCTACTACCTGCACTATTGAATGAGGATACACACATAATGAGTGAGTTACATGAGTTTCAGAGGTAGTGACCTCCTAGGTTTTGGGGGGAGCTGATCCCCCAGGAGGCTGAGGATTGGCTGTAGGTAGTTACCCATGTCTTCCAATTTGTGATGACACCAACCGAATAGATGACAGTATTTATTGCGAGTCTTCTTCAAGGGTCTATAGGATGATGGTGGAGCTTAGAGACCCAGACTCATGATGAGGTGACTCTATCCTAGATATAATTAGAGCATCTATTCAGAGATTATTTATTTCTGACTATGTTAAAATCAGTACACATACAAGATATTTTTCATTTGTAGTAGGGTAGTATGACTGTGGAAGAGTACTAGGTGATATTTACCGATCTTTCACGCTACTCCACATATATGGTACTAGACCCGTTCTTCAGGGCTTAGACCTTTGAGAAGGTCTTATTCTAGGAGATTAGGTATTCCATGATATACCTTAACATCCTTACTTATGCTGGGGTGCTTGAGTGAGATCTTCTAGTGGAGAGATTCATAGTATAGAAGACACCAACAGTGGGAGATACCAGTGGGCACCGAGTAGCTGAGACCTTGGAAGAAGGTAGCTGATGATAGTCGTATGTACCCAAGTGGTTCAAACACTATAGGGTAGAACCCTAGTACATAGGATCAGTGGTGATAAGCTCCTAGGGCTGATAGAGTTAGGTGATGGACAAGTTGTGCTATTCATGTGGTGGTTGGGGACATCTGGCATGAGATTGCCCGACCCATCGTATGACCAATCAATAGACGGTCTAGGGACCACTGAGGTAGAGGTGGAGGTAGGAGAAGGGTGTTATGTAGGGAGGAATATGTGACAGGGGAGCAGGCAGGGCAACAATAGGTGGGAGAAGGTTCGACATATTACCACCACCACCACCCCTAGGTGGTCCATTCCAGGCTCAGTCAGCTAGTGGATAGGGACGAGGTCAGCTACAGGTGATGGAGGATTATGACCCCAACTCTCCAGGGACTATTAGAGGTACGATTTTTGTCTTTTACATCATAGTTTTAGTTTTTATAGACACAAGTGTTAGTAATTCCTTTCTTTCCACAGACCTTGTTAGGGGTTCATAGATTCTAGTTGAACCGTTGACTTAACCCTTAAGCTTAGAGACTCCTAAGGGGGGATTCAATGATCACACACTGGTTCCAAGAGTGTTACCTTACTCTTGAAGGTGAGAGTTTTGGTTGGGATCTCTTGGTAGTGGAATTTATGCCTTACTATATCATTCTTGGCATGGACGGGTTATCTATAGTTCATTCTTCCATTGACTATTTTAGGCACAAAGTACAGTGTGTCTGTAGTGATGGGACCAAGTTTTCCTTTGTTGGTGAAAATTAAATGCATTTTGCACAATATGGATTCACTCATAGGAGGGTTAAATCAATTAATCATCAATTAGATAGCCTCACCCTCAGTGCAGTGGATGATATGATTCCTCAATTTTCTGCAGTGGCGGCGGAGTATGAGGACCTCTTTCTAGAGGATGTTCTAGGGTTACCTCCCCACAGGGATTTAGACTTCTGCATTGATCTATACCTTGTGAATACACTGATATCTACAACTACATATCGGATGGCCCCCATAGAGCTTTGTGAGCTGAGGGTGTAGTGGGAGGACTTGCAGAGGAAGGGATTCGTGAGACCCAGTGTTTCAGCCTGGGCAACCCCAATTTTGTTTTCCAAGAAGGAATATGGGAGCTTGAGGTTATGTGTAGAATTCCATCACCTAACCTAGGTGACTATTAAGAATAATTATCCACTACTGAGTAACAATGACCTCTTTGATTAGTTGAAAGGGGTGCGGTGGTTCTTGAAGATTGACCTCAGATCGGGATATCACCAACTATAGGTATGGGATAAGGATGTACCAAAGATGACCTTCAGATGTTGGTACGACCACTATGAGTACTTGGTGATATTTTTTGGAATTATGAATTCCCCATAAGTGTTTATGGGACTCATGAACAGGATCATTCATTCTTACTTAGACCAGTTCATGGTGGTCTTCATTGATGACATCCTAGTGTACTCGGCATCCGAGGAGGAGCACACAAGACACTTGAGGATGGTTGATAGACAAAATATTTTCAATTATTTTATTCTGAATTTCAATGTTTTTAATCCCACCAATGTGTTATTTAAAGAGAAATTGTCACATTTTATTTTTTAGGAGTATTTTTGAGCTTAATTGAAAAAATGGAATATTTTGGATTTGAATAGTTTTAATTTATTTCAATGTTTAGGCCATAAAATTTTCTCCACCAATAAAAATTGAAAAATTATTCTTTTATAGGTTTCTATATTCGATGAGATTCATTTTATCCTTCTGTATTCAAAGCTCAATCCATCATTTGGAAGCTCAAATTCAGCTCACAAGTCAGGCCTCAAAAACTGTGCACAGAATTGGAGAATTTTATTATTGGGCTCATATATCATAAATGGCCTAACCAAAGAAGCTGATATTTTACATGGATAAATAAGAAATCCGTAGGAATAACTTTTATTAATATTAAAGTGCCTGATTCTTTCATTATCAAGGCCATAAATGTGCTGGAACTCACTGCATTGGAATACAAATAGTCATCCTGGCCAGATTAAATGTCATGAGTAAATTGACCATCTCTCTCTCCACACTTGGAAAATGAATCTGAAATTTCATGGGTTGAAACATGAGAGGTATTGGAACAACTTTAAATAAAGAATATTTCCTATATTATGTCATTAAATTGTACATAAATTCACATAATTTTGGAGGATGATTTTGGATCCAAATAATTCATTCCCTTTGCCTATAAAAATGCACTTCTTCTTCATTCAAAGGGGCTGGAAAAGTAGTATCCATTTTGTGTAGGTTTATATTTTCTTTTCTTCGAAAGTATATATTTAAGGTTTTAATTTACATTAGTCTTATTTTTCATACCTCATTCTTCCATTTTTACTTTTATGTGTTTCTCCCACTGTATTCTCTTCTAACTCTATGAGAATTGGGAACTAACCTCGATATTTGTTCGAGGGGGAGAACGACGGTTGATTAAGTTTCATTGTGATTAAATTTTAATATATTTATTTAATTCTGAGAATTTTTGTGGTGGTTAAATTGATTATGGTGTGTGATTTCCCCATTTTCTCTATCACTGAGTTCTTCTTCTCATTCAACATTTACCCTTCCCTTCACTATCTAAGCCATGCATACGATGGAGTATGGAATGGTTAGTGATGGTCAAAAAAGAGATCTCCTAGAAAATTTTTGGAAGAGTATTTCCCCTCATGTATAGATCTCGGTGTTTGGGTAATAAAATTTCGAATGAGAGGGTGTAGTGTGACAGATCTTGATCACTACGTTGAATTGATATTGAGAATATTTTAATAAACAATGATATCAACCATTATGATCTCCCAAGAAAAAATGTCTTCTTTCTTTATTTTTAACATAATTCTGTTCACATTACATATAAATATATATTAATATTTTATGAACCTTTCAAACTCATATATATATTATATATTAAAATAAATAGTGACAATAGAATTTTGGTGTTTCGTAAGTTGCCTCCTCGAGACTGACCCCGAGAGTGCACTATATTGCATGCTTAGGTAAATAATCTTTTGATTGGGGATATACGACAAATTACCATGCATCAATGGTCCTGGACACACTCCAAGAGAACCATATTTATGCGAAGCTCTCAAAATTTCAGTTCTGGATTTAGGAGGTCCATTTTCTAAGACACATAATTTCATAGGATGGAGTTGCAGTGGATCCATTGAATTTTGAGACAGTGCTTTCTTAGTAACCACCCAAGAGTGTTACCAAGGTGCAAAGCTTCCTTGGTTTGGCTGGATACTATTGGAGGTTTGTACTTGAATTTTCTAGATTCAAAGCACCCTTGACGGTTTTGACATGAAAGGGACAACCTTTCATGTGGATAGAGAAGTGCCAGCAGTGCTTTCAGAAGTTGAGGTGGAGGTTGATGAGCACTCCCATCTTGAGATTACTAGAGGAAGGAGTCAGTTATGTGGTGTTCTGCGATGCATCAGGGACCGAGCTTGGTTGTGTCCTGATGCATGGCCAAGCGGTGATTGTAAAAACCTGGAAATACCGTGGATTTTTTTAATACAAGGGAATTTTACAAGCACACAAAAATTTACGGCGCTTGATTCCGAGGCCCGGTGTGTTTGGAATCAATTTCTTAAGATTTTTTTTGGGTACGTTCAGTAAACATACGAGTGAGATTTTATAACTTTTAAACCGGTGCTCGGAATTGAAATCTGAGGGCACCATTGAACTCGCAACAATGATATTTTCTTAAGGAGACTTTCACTTTGATGGTAGTGGTTCGAGTTTAAAAGTTAGATTTTGGGTTTTCATGTATAATAATAAATTAAAGTGTGCATCACTTTATTTTATTGAGCCGCCATGTGAGTGTTGGTGGTTAAAACCTCCTCATGGGAGTTGGAGGTGGGACCACCACACCTTAACCTCCCATGAGAGGTTATGGTGGTGGGTCCCACCCAAACATAACCTCCCGTGAGAGGTTACGACATGGGGACCACCCGACCCCTATTAATGGGAGGAGAGTATAACCTCTCAACTCTCCCTCATTAATGAGGGAGAGCCTCCTGACACCCCCTAATTAATTTGTGACAACTCTCATGCATTAATTTGGTGGAGCATTTAATTTAATTCACCAATTTGAATTTGTGCCAACATCTAAAATAATAGGCAACTTATTATTATTGGCTTTGTTCTTTTGGTGGAAACCTAGAGTGTTTTGGAAGGAGGATTATTGGGAGAAGAGAGAAAAGGAGTTCTCCATTGAAGAACGCTCCTCCCAATAAAGAATGAAGGACGCCGACAACGATCCTTCTTCAAATTCTTCCCCAGACACCTATCGACATGGGGAGACTTCCACAAGCCGATGCATATAAGGAATGGAAGCGTGCGGTGGACGCGACGAGTGATGATTCTCTTCGTCTACCTTCCCTAACTCCATCAGCGAACAACGAACGACGAACGAAAAATCAAAGGTAGGGGGATTAAATTCATTTGAGTGCCTTGTTCTTCCCTCCTTTTGGATAATGAAGGTTGTTGGGCTTCATTCTTATGAACCATTTTCTATCACCATAAATGTGGAGGATACGGGCCAAACTAACATGGCCCGACCCATCTGCTGATTTTTGTTTATGTTGAACTTCAGCGACGAAGCAGAAACGATGCAACGAAGGTGGAAACGACAAAGGCTGCGCTACCCATGGCCTCCGAAAATCACGCCACCCCCGCGGTGCTCCGGTGCTCCCGGCTGAACACCGCCGCCCCGCTTCGGCCTGAGCCGCGCCGAACCAACCTACCCGACCGCCGGCCCGCCTGCCCATGACCTCCCGTGCGCCCTGGCTGCAGCCTGCCCGGTGCCCTGTCGGCCTGCCCGCGCCCCGCGCGGCCTGCCCGCGCCCCGCGCGGCCTGCCCGCGCCCCACGCGGCCTGCCCGCGGTCTACCCACACCCCATGCGCCCTGCCTGTGGCCTGCCCATCGCCATACTGGCCTACCCGCGCCCCGCACTGCCTGCCCGCGGCTTGCCCGTGCCCCGCGCTCCCTGCCCGCGGCCTGCTCGGCGCCTTGCCGGCCTGCCCAGGCCGCCGCTTGGCCTGCCCGGCCACCTGCCGGCCTACCTAGCGCCCTCTCAAACAACCTGCCGGCCTACCCATCACCCTGCCAAGCCGCCCCGCCGGCCTGCCCGGCAGCGCAGCGCCGACCTCCCGAGCCGGCCCGCGGCCTCCCTCACGGCGCCGCTGGCCTAACCGGCTCGACCTTCCGGGTTGAGCCACCCAAACCGCACCCCCCACGGTGCTAGCCAAACCGAACCGTCCGCGTCCTCTGGCCTGAGCCACGCCCCTCACGGCGACCTCCGGGCCAAACTGCCCACGCGACCTGCTGGGTTGGGCCCAGCGGGCCGGGCCGAACCGAACAGGATGGCCCACCCAATGGGCCGGGCCAGACCTAACATGTCTGACTGGGTCGACCTAAACTGGGTCAACCCAGGCTAAGATGGTCCGAGTCGGTCCTACCGGGTCGGACCAGACCCGGGCCCACTACCGACCTTTACCTTCTTTTGGCCATATCTTTGGCACCGGTCGACCATTTGACGAACTATCAGCGACGCTGGTAATCTTGGAATATAGTCGTCCCTTTGAGTATACCCCACTAGAGTTTGGGGTAAAGTTGAGATATGGTCAGTTTGGATCGTACACGAATCCAACCGGGCCCCCGGGACTAAAAAGCTAATAACTCATAGACCGGGCGTCCTATTGACGCGTCATCAGTTGCATTGAGACCTCTATGACATGGAGGACCTTTTAGATACTTCTAAGTGGGACTTCGAGACAGTTGGAGTTTTTTACCTGCAGATCATGGAGCGGATTCTTCCAGAGATGAGCGAGCATAGTGCGGAGACCTAGTAGCTGGCTGAGACATGATGACTGCTGACCAATTCGACTCAGAGTGATTCGACTGGCCCAGTGGGGAGCGCCTTGGTGTCGCGACAGACCCATAGTGGGGACCACCTCTGTGTGAGCACGGTAGACCCACGGTACTCGACAGGAGGAGTAACTCATCAGGCTATGAGGGGGAGCACCTCTGTGTGATGCGGCAGACCCACAGTGGAGATGGCCTCTATGTGATGCAACAGACCACGATACTCGATAGGAGGAGTACCTTAGCAGTCCAAGGTTAGTGGGAAGCACCTCAGTGTGACGCGACATGCCCACTATAATCGATAGAGGAGGAGTACTCCAACAGCTGAGGTTTTGTCAGTGTGACTGGGAAGTTACTTGATACAACCCCTAGAATAAAATCCTAGTTTGAGCTGAGTCAGTAACTTTTGTGTTTACCTCATGATTGAGATGGATTACTTGATAACTTAAGTATATGTATGGGTATATAACTAAGTGGGGTTATCTGTTGATTTCATACTTTGTGGTTTATCCTTGTTGGATTTTTGTGAGACCTTTAGTGTCTCAGGGTCCCTACTGAGTATCATTATACTCAACCCTGCACGGGCTTTGCCCGTACCTCGTTGTGTTGGTTGCAGACGATGGACAACGCTGACTGAGGCTGAGTGGATCAGGACTGGACAGTACCCAGAGGTGGACCACATAGCGTGATAGTACACGGAGGTGACAGACGGATGTGGAGTGCTATGGAGGCTTTCTGTACCTACCCTTCAGGTAGGATTTCCTAGTGGATGATCCATGAGCTGTTTTCCCTTTTCCAGTGCTTGTAATTTCCGTCTCTTTGTACTTTACAGTTGGTCTTGTATTTCCAGCCCCCTTTACTTTTCAGCACTCCTTTTGTATACAGTTTTACTTAGTATTTTTCTTCAATATTACTCTGTTGTGTGTGTTTATAGTTTTTAAAGGTAATGCCTTCCCAGTTTTAGGGATTTACACCTTTGGTGCTAGTCGCCAGCCCCTGGCCTATAGAAGGCGGGCTTGGGGTAGTCACGGCATGGGCCCCGGGGGATGGGTCATGACAGTGATTGCCTATGGTTCATGCCAGTTGAGGCATCATGAGTAGAACTATGCAACCCGTGATCTTGAGCTAGTGGTGGTAGTCTTCACATTGAAGATTTGGCGACACTACCGATGGGCGAGCAGTTTATCATCTACTTTGATCACAAGAGTCTCAAGTATATCTTCTCTTAGAAGGATCTGAACTTGAGAGAGATATGATGTCTAGAGTACCTCCAGGACTATGACATCATGATTTTCTATACTCTTGGTAAGGGGAACGTAGTGGTAGATGCTCTCATCAAGAGATCCATTTCACAGTTAATGAATGAGGCAATGGAGCAGTTGGTATTGTGGCAGATATCCTTCATAGATGGAGATAGAGTAGCTTACCTCTAGTTGATGGTTTTCACCCCTCCACTCTTACAAAGAGTTAGGGAGGAAAATATTAGGGATACCAAATGCGATACTCTACATGATAAATTTTCCATAGGACTTTCCTCTGATGGATGTTTGAAAGGTGGGAAGCACATCGTTCTTTTAAGAGGATGTACATTTTTATTGGTGGCATTGCAGGAAGAGGTTCTGAGAGATTTACACACACCCCCTTCGGTGGTACATCTAGGTGTGGTGAATATGTACCAGGACCTCCAACATCAATTTTGGTGGTCTGGGATGATGAAGGGAGTTGCAGAGTTTGTATCTTAATGCCTCACTTGTCGGCAGGTGAAGGCTGAGCACCAAGTTCCAGCGGGTTTAAGTCAACCCCATGAGGTGCCGAAATGGAAGTGGGATGATATATTTATGGACTTCATGATAGATTTACCATGTACATACATGGGAAACAATATCATTTGGGTGATTATTGACTGACTCACCAAGTCAGCCCACTTCCTAGCTATCTAAGAGTAGAGTTTAGTACAGATATTGGGACGCCTTTATGTGCATGAGATATTGCAGATTTATGGAGTTCCATCGATAATAGCCTCATATCATGATTATTTATTCAAATATCAGTTGTGGAAGGAATTTCAAGATGCATTTGGGACTTAGTTACGCTTGAGTATGGTGTTTCATCCCCATATAAACGACCTGATTGAGTGGACTATTCATGTTCTGGAGGACATTCTACAGTCTTTCTTGTTATATTTTGGCCACATTTTAGAGGATCACCTACCACTGGTGGAGTATTCATACAATAATAGTTATCACCCCACCATTGGTATGGAACTATTTGAGGCCTTGTATGGGAGACCCTACAGGTCACCACTTTGCTGGACTGACCTAGGAGAGTCAGCACTCATGGGTCTAGAGTTGGTACGAGCTACCATGAAGAAGGTGTAGATCATCCAAGAGTGGATTAAGACTATACAGAGTTGACATAAGTCTTATGTTGATAGGTGGCATAGGCCTTTGGAGTTTGAGGAAGGAGACCATGTGTTCTTTTGGGGCTGACCTCAACGCAGACTATGGAGATTTGGATGGGGTGGAAAGCTATCTACGAGGTTCATTGGACCTTTCCTGATTCTGCACAAAGTTGGTGACGTTTCTTACCACTTGTCTCTACCTCTATAGTTATATAGGGTTCACAAAATCTTCCACGTGTCCTAGCTGAGAAGGTACAAGCATGAACCATCATATGTCATTGGCTAGGGTGAGCTGGACATCGATGATGTGGAGACTTTTATTGAGTACCCAAAGGATCGATAAGAGAGGATCCTTTGTGGTCATTCGATTCCTCTAGTGAACATTCAATGGAATCATGAGAATATTTAGGAGATCACATGGGAGCAAGAGGCTCAGATTCATGCTCAGTACCCCCATTTGTTTGATTAGACCTTTGTTTTGGATTTCAGGGATGTAAAGCCCCAAGGTGGGGAGAATGTAACATCTCAAATTTCAGATGTATTATTTTTAGATATTATATGGATTGATTTTCATAATAGGTGCTAAGACATCCTGAGATTCTGAGGCCTGACATTCATGAAACAATTTTTTGAAAAATATTAAACTTTTGAGTAGCACACGCACACATTTTTTTTATGAAAGAGTGGAATAACTATTAAACAGGTTCTTGAATCAGAAATCTGAAGGAACCATTGAGTAAAAAGAAAGAATTTTACCTTAGGTGTGAATTAACCTTGGTCAGCATGGGCCCTATATGGAAAAGACCGAAAAGGACGTAATCATGATTAAATAATTTAAATAAAAATTATTTGTTGATGCAGAAATTTAATTTTTATTAAGGATTTTCAGAAATACAGGGTTTTCACCAGAACCCTATAATTCCTATGAGACATGGAGAAAAACCTATAGAGGGAATTTTGGAAAATGATAAGGATCGACACAACCTCAGATTTGGTAGATCAAGAATTGACGAGCGATGATGACAAGGAATCACTCTTCATCAATGATTGTTCCAACACGAGGTAGGGCAGTTGTTTCATTATTTCTTTTCCCATTCTTGAATTCTACAACAAACTCAGGATAATGTATGAAAATATTATCCCACGGATCAGTTGTATGTTTCAGGATGGAATTTTTTGCAGGTTATTAGGATTTTGTCTTGGTTTTTAACCCAAACTCCCCAATCTTCATTGTTAGCCAAGAACACTTGGAAAACATTGTTAAAAACTTCTCTAGTGTGATTTTATCCATTCGTTCTTCACGTTCATCATCATTGGGCCCCCGTGTCCATGACTTGACATTTCTGAGAGGTTTTGAGCATGACCAGACCCCTAAATTCATGGAGAATCGACATTAAAGGCCGAATATGTGAAGATCGAGACCTGATAATCTCAGATATTCAATCATTTTAAAATTCAGGCATTGGAGGTGGCCCAATGGTCTGTGAAAGGTATTACCAGTGTGGGTCTAATGATGTGTGGTAGAGACGGTGTGATGGTGTGCAACAGAGGTGATCAACAGAAACTAGAGGTACCTGGATGCGACTACATTAGTGCCTAGAGGGGGCGACATCAGTGGATGCAACAGAAAACATGTGGAGTGTAAGATTTGCATGTATAGAGTGGTAGGGTCACATGGAATCCATGAGACATGGAGGCTAGAGCAGAGCTACAGATGATGGCTGTAGAGTGCGTAGGAGCCTGGGATGTGGAGGAAGCGCAACATAGATGGCTAGTGGGCCAGGCTGGAGCGGAGTAGGCCAGACATGGAAGGAAAGATGTGGTGGGCCGATGCGATAGGCTGGAGTGGAGTGGGATGGGCCAGAGATGTGGGATGAGCCTAGATGGAGTGGGCCAGTTTGGAACCCCAAATTGGGTCAGACTTGGGTGGCCATACCGGGCCACAGTCGACCGCACGGTCAGTCCACGACCCAGTGGACCTGCTTTTGAAATCTTAAAATGACCATATCTTTCAAACCATATGTTCATTTGATGATTTGTCTAGGTTTTGGGACCCTTGTGATGAGAAGGTACTTTTTAGATATCCTAAGTGGGTTTTCATGGAAGTGTACATATGACCTAATGGCTTGAGGAGTGGGTTCTCTCAGAACAAGAGTGCTATAAGAGGAATCCTGTGGATGACTGTGATCTTGATACTATTTTTATTATCAATAATATGTGTCTTATCAAGACTATGTCTTTTATTGAGACTATGTGTCTTATAGAGACCATGTTTCTTTTCAAGACTGGGTGTCTTATCAAGACTATGTGTCTTATACAATAAGAATGATAATCCTGTTATTCATACTATTGAATTATACCTGTGTGAGATGACTATACATTCCTTTGTGGCATTCCTTTGTGGTATTAATTTTTGGAGTTCCTTTGAGGTATTATGTGTGGTGTCTTCTTTTTAGTATTTCTTTATGGTTTCAGGGTGTCCTACTGAGTATTTTTTTACTCACTCCTGCATGGTATTTTCCTGCACGCGTCGTGTCTTGTGCAGATGATCAACTATTTGATGGATCACTAGGTGGGCTAGGACCAGGTGGTTCTTAGAAAGGGAAGATAGACAGTGTGCTCCTATAAATTCAAACAGTAGTCCCAATACCCTCTCCTTCAGGTTGGATCAGGTAGGGTTTTCTGTGGATGAGTTTCAGGAACTTGTCTTTTCACTTTCTTAGACAGGGATGACATATGTGAGTTTTGTTTTCATACTCCTTTTTATTTTTGGTGGGCTTATATTTTGGCCGATTTACTTTCCATTCCTTTCACTATTGTACTCTGGTTGGGTTATAGTGGTTTTCATTCATTGTTTACTTAGTGCTTTTTCATTTCAGTATTTGTGGCTTGGATATGTGAGCATGTGTATAGGTACTTAGGAAAATGCCTCCCATTTATGGGATATGCCTACTTGGTGATATTCACTAGCCCCTAGCCTATTAGAGGAGGGCCTGGGGTAGTCACAAAATGACTCCCTTAAGGATGGTTCGTGACACTTTCATTGAGCCTGGATTATGGATTTTACCCTAGTTGCAACATAAACTTTTTCGGAGTTAGGATTTTTGTTAAAGTGCTATCACAGGAAAAAATAATAAAATTAATCCATTAATTAATTTTTTATTTTAACATAGAAAAATAATCCTATAATTATAAAATACATGATATTAGAAATCCCTAGGGACATCTCGATAACTCTAGATATTTATAGAGGAGTTGTGGAGGATCATTCTTTGAGGAATGACAATGGATCACAAATCGGTAATCAGTGTAGCAATCAGAGATTGTGGATCTCACCAATGAAATCAACATGCAACAAAAATTTGTTAGTGATTGATCTAATCCCAATGTAGGTAATTATTTTATGTTGGTTTATTTTTCTATTTTATTATACCATGATGAATGTGAATCAAATCCACCAACATATTGATTCACAGGTCGTTCATGTTTGCAGGTTTGAGTTTATCTTCTAGGGATTTTGGGGAATTGATATTATTTATTTATTTGTTCTTAATTTTTCATTATAATAGAAAGAAATTGATGCTAACCCAAAAAATGGTTTAAGTTCATTACTCTTGTTTGTTTTGTGTATTTCTTCCCCCATTCATCATACATTTATCGCTGATTTTTCCTTGGTTGGTGGTTTGACCAATACCCAGTAATCGATCGTTGCACATTAATTATTCGAAAAAATGGATCGATACCAAGGGTTTGAGTTTTAAATCGATGGAGTGATCAAGGTGTGATGATGATTTTGGTTGATTGGAGGTAGATAAGGATCAGATTGATGTTCCCCAGTTGTGGTTTTCCATGTGACATGCAGTGTGGTATGACATAAGCTAATTCTTGAGTGAATCAGATAGCCAAAATTTAGCCACCGATGATGACAAGGACAGTTAACCCCATATCTATGATTTCTAGTCATGATTGGTAGTAAATACACTGGTGGTAGTAGTGTGGGATAATATGTGGAATGGTCTATAATTTCTTTAAAATTCCTAACTACACAGTGTGTAGTCCGATGAACACTCACTGTATAGCCCCCCTTCTATGGAACTAGGGTTTCTGTGAAGAGAAAAGTATCACAAATTTTGTGAAATGTGACACACAATGTGTGGCATGTGGAACATACTGTGTGACCCAATGCTGGTGGCCCAGCGCATACCCCAGGGGTACACAAGCATGAACACAACCAGGAACTTGGAAAAAGTATAAGGGCATAGACCGATAATTGAACATGGATAGGTACACATACTTGACCCCAGTAAATGGGAATGAAACAAATTTCATAGGCATAGCTAAATTTATATAGAATTAGGAAGGCGAAATACCAAGTTCTAGACCAATCTCTACACACTGTGTATCTAGCAGAACATGTTATGTATTTGGAGAATTACATGTCATGTGGGATAAGGAGACATGGGAACTTCTAAACTTAAAGAGACACATCATGTTCACCTAATAAATGTTGTGTACTTTCTTCAGGGTAGGTTTAGTTCCTCCATAACTTTAGTTTGGACCAGTATTAGTTGGATGTTTTCCCTTGGTCCATCATTATGAGGGTACCATTTGGAATTGCATCCATAATATAGGATTGTGATTCCCTCTATGGGTTAACCTTAGATAGAGTTTGATGAATCCATTTGTGAGGCTTAGGGTGGGATCCTCTATCATATCATTTCCCTTCGTGGGGTTTTGAGGAATATTCAAGACTAACTTATGTGGGCGTATGATCACCTACTTAGCGGGTTATTACAAATAGGGTTTGTGGTGTCCACCACAAGCCTTGGGTGTGATCCCCTACCAATGTATCAATATCTTTTTAGTTTCAGTGAGTATTTATTTGGAAAGGCCTAATGAGAACAACCTCTTGAGTGAGCACCACAAGTTATATCATGGCTCATGGAGTGAGATCTCCTAGATGGGCATTACCTTGAAGCCTTAAGCAAGATCATGTGGGTGACAGTATAGTTGATACCATTAATACTTGGAGTCTACCATGAGTATATATAGGTTATCATTCTTATTTATATGTCTCATTTTATGATTGAAATACCTTTTTTTATGATCTAACTAGTCTCTTGATGCATTATGTTTCATGATTTCAGGGTGTCCTACTAGGTATTGTTATACTCACCCATTCATGGGATCTACCTGCACATGTCTTGTATTACGTAGATTACATGCCTTTTGGTGATGTCCTAGGAGAACTAGGAGTATGTGGGCACATAGTGAGCTAGACTATTCATGGTTGGACCAGGTGATACATTTTACAATAGTCCCATGTTTCTAAGTAGGCATGAATCTTTATTTTTTTCTTTGGGATTATATTTGGTCCTTTTGATTTCAATACTTATATCATACTCTGATAATGGGATTATACATATTCATGATTTTTGTATCAGTTGTATTTAAATTTTAGCATTGTATGGGATTTGGATATGTGTGTATGCTCACAGGTACCCTAGGCTATGGCCTCTCATGTGTGTGTTGTACCAATTTGGCACTGGTTTCCAGTCCCTGGACTATTGGAGGTTGGATTGAGGTGTCACACTTGGAATGTTTATATTTAGGTAGGATTTGATAGGTTGGATCATGAAAATGGTTGAGTAGATAAAGTGAAATGATAATTTTCTAGATTTTAGATAAGTTTATCCATGTAATGAATAATTCCTTATGAGATGTCTGTGAGAAAGAAATTAATATCTGTTTTTAGATAAACATATTATTATTATAGATACTGAATCTATACTATCATAAAATATCATGGAACTTTGATAATATTTAGTCTTTTGGAAGCTTCAAAAAAAGGGTTTCCCTCTTAGAAAGGGGAAGATTTTCATCCTCAAGAAAATGATTAAATGACTGGTAATTAATCACTAATCTCATTTTTCATATGAATTGATCTGAGTGATTATTAACATAGAATTATTTATAATCCCATTTATATTTATTTTATGATAATACCTTGCTTCTATATTTTATAACCACTTTAAAAACATATTGTATGAGCTTAGGTTTAATTCCCTTATGGATGGACTTTTTTGTATTAAAATCTTTATTTCTTTTAAAAGAAAGTATAATAAAAAATCTAATTTCACCCATAATGGATGATTAAAATTTTTGAGGAAATATGTATGTAATTCAATATAATATTTCCTATCTATGTATTCTTTAATTAACTTTAAAATATCAAGAAAATAAAGGTTTGAAACCCTTGTTCAGGGTAAGAGATGATTTCCATGCTTAAGACCCATACTATTCCATGAAAACCTCTTCAAAGAGTAGAGGATATGAAAACCTAATAATAAGCTATTTATTTGGAAATCTAGATCCATAAACATGATAATTTATTATTTATCTTGAAAAAAATAAATTTGAATGAGTTTACTAACCCATATAGAGAATTTTCCCTATTTTTGGATCTAAAAAGCTTATAAATTTTTTCCTAGAGAATGTTTGTGAGAATTTTTGGATTCTTGATTAATGATGCAACCCCATGTTAAAAAAGACACCACCAGAGTAGTCTTATCCCATTTAAAGGGATAGAAATAAATTATTGAAATAGCTAAAGGATGAGATTAAATATTAGTATTTTATTTAATTTAGAATTCAATTTTTTGGTTGGAATAGATAAGATTAGGATAGATAAGTTCATCTAAAAAAACCTGATCCATACCATTATCTTTTTCATCATTAGATATTTTCTCATCCTTAAGATCTAATGAGATATTAAAATTCAAATTCATTAGTTCTTTAATAATTTGGTGTGGTCTTGGTACATCTTATGTTGGGGAAGTATCATAAATTTTAGAACATGCATCATAAATAAAGGTTGGTTGTTTAAGAAATTTATGAGGATTAGAGGATTGGATAAACTATTACATTCCATCCTTTATGGATGCTTAAAAATTTTCAATTTTGGATTCAAATCAGACCATCATATCCACCATATTTTTTCTTATCTCACTATCAGATTATCGATGAAAATCCTCCAGATGGTTTTCATAAGATAAATTATTATGAGAGACAGGATCTTTATATTTTCCACATGATTAGGAAACATAAGTTAGGAATTAATTTGGATGTTTCTAGTAGAATTAGAGTTCCTCCTCAAAAGTATTTTTTTCAGAAATCATCTCTTGGATTTAATTGAAATCAAATGGATGATTTTTAATCCATATATTCAACTTTTTATATGTAATAAAAATTGTTACATTAGGTTTTACTCAGATCCATATTCCTTTAATGAGAAATATTTCCTATCCGAAATATACAAAGATATAGGTGATGGATAAGAAGGTAGAGTATTTGAGTAAGGAGAAATAAGAGTTGAATGATATTATTAAGGAGAATGAGTATACTTCTCACTCATTAATATTTTCCCAGATCCCTTCTTATCATAGTCCCAATATTTAATAGGAAAATATTTATAATGATGATTTGGGCAATCACAAGAAATATATTTAGAAAAGTCTATTGGAAAGGAATTTAGATGTGAATGTTTATAGGGAGAAAAGTGAGAGGAATAGATAGTATAAAGGTTATGTTATATTATGGGTAAAAGGTCCCTACCCCTTGGAAGCAACAAACTATATGTAAACCTCTGATATTTATTTATTAGAAATGATAGAAAGGATAGTGATTCAAAAATGATAACTTAGAGAGTAATTATAGAAAATGAATTGGGATAGGAAATGATCCTCTGAGAAATTTTCTTGGGTTTTCTATCATACTGGGATAACCTTGACTTGGAACAAACCATTATAGATTTAGGTAATGTCTACAAAAATACTTACCATGGCTACAACAAAAAAAACTTTATCCACTTTAAAAAATTGAATTGAGAGAAGGGATATATATTTGGTACTCGTAGCTCTCCTAGTCACAACACATATTGAAATAATATCTCTAACCCCCAATTTACAGCAAAAAAAAAACTCCTAACACCACTCATAAATAGACTACAATGGAAACTCAAATATAAGGTATTTTAGCATTAAGATTTATAATACATAGGATCCTCTTATAGAGGTAATCTTAATGTATACTCTCTATTAACCAAGTGTAGAGATATCATTGGGACATCAAGTGGATTATGCCTTCAGTGGGAATGCATGCGGTTTATGTTGTTACTGTTTCTCCAATACCAAAATTATGACCATGAAAGTGGAAAAATAATATAAAATTTTATGTGCACAAATAGAAGGACAATGTTAGGAAAATTAAATGAAGAACATGAAAAAATATTATAGATTATATAAATATAGAATATTATTATCACAAAAGGGCAGAAGGATTCCTATCATAAAGTTTTAATATACCATCAACCAAGGTTACAATATTTATAGACTTATAGGGATGAATCTTATAGATGAAGTAATATGGTTTCAATCCTATAGCATAATGGTAGAGTTCCATATATCCTTACCTTATCCCTTGACATGGGACTTACATGCTTTTCTTTAATACCAATTGTATAATAGGGTCCACTACTTTTAGAAAAGAACCTTTATAAAAAGATACTTTACTAAATATTACATTCCACTCCACCGCACACCTATACTTAGTGAAAAATATTTTTATAAATTAGACCATATCTATAACTTTAATAAAGTGAAATTAATAAAGTTAATTTATCAAATCTTATAAAACAAGATACAAAAATGAACATTATAAATCACTCCTTAACATAGATTATATTCCTTATATGGTTCACACTCTAATGCTAACATGATGATTTACCTCAAGTAGGTCCACATGCATTGTTCGAAAAATTCATTGTTCTCTATAAGTTGGCCTCCACACAGTTCTTGTATATATTCGTTGATAAGTATCTCTAGATGATTTCCATGATTTATTCTTATTTATTCCATGATAATAATTTTCTTTATTTATTTCAAAAACTTAATATTATAACTTTAACATGACGGAGAAAAAGTTTCTTATCAAAGGGACTATACATTATATTTATACATTTCTTGGTCCCCAGAATTCCTCCCATAATAAAAAAGGAACATAAAATGTGTATGGGTTCTTACTCCTAGTCAAAAAGTGAAGTAAATTGATGTGTACCCTAATAAAAAACGTGTTGCTTATATGTTTCACATATGTTATATTCCCCATGAATAAAAAGGGTGAGCTTGGTAACCATTAGAACCATAATCAGATCCATGATTGTAACATGACTAGGTACATGGAGAACCTAAAGGGATAAGAAATTTAGTGGGGTGATCAAGATGATTAAGTACCCACTAACACTATTCTAAGAAATAATGAAGATATCCCTAGAGCTGATATGAATATGATATTAAGAAATTATCATTTTTATCCCATATCTTATAAATAAGACATTCCTTGATAAAAATACATGATGTAATGGAATGAGGATCAATTTTTGATTCATTAAAAAGTTTGAGTAAGTTGAAGTTGAATCCTATAATTGGATATGGATTTGTGTTAATGCCCATGTATTTTTCTATGTACTTATTAAAAAAGGCATGGTTATCTCTAGAGGCAATAAACTATGTATAAATAATAAAAAGAGAAAAACCCCAAAGATATTATTTCATAACTCTATCACTTTAGAGGTAAATAGACCCAAATCCTTTATTTCCAAACATATAAAAGTAGTGAAATAGGTTTTACCAATATTTAGGATGAAATCCTATATATATCTCTTGAAAAGGATTCCTAAGTCAAAAAGTATTCCAATGAAATATTCTATAGTAATAATGGTGAGGAAGTTAAAGGATTATTCTTAAAGGAATTGGTAAAATTCCTCAATAACTCATAGAACCTAGGGATAAATATATGTGGGGATAATTAGTATCCCCTATAGTAGTCCTAAGTTTATACCATAACTTTTGATATAATTAATTTTTGGTTTTAGAAAATTATACAGGATGAGGTTGGCCACATGTTTTTCTCAAGGATTTAGTTCTGCATATTTAATAGAAGTTCCTTGATATTTTACATCAAATATTGTTAATATTATGGGATGGTTAACATAATGATTTATGGAAAAAGAGTATTCACCAGTGCAATCTCTTCCCCAATTGGTTTATCCCCAACTAAGGATAATAATATTTCTTTAGTAGGATAATAATCAAGAGATATAAAAATTTCAACATCATCATCCTCTAAATATTCAAATTTTTAGATTTGATGGATGAGATCAATACTATAATTTTGTTTTAGTGAATCTTTGTAAAAGTGTTCCTTTTGATCAAAAGTATAACATCTAGTTGACTTATTTGTGTCTAGCCAAGATTTCTACTAAAAACACTTTTATTTTATTTTGTTCTTTTGTGCTTTAGGAAAAAGGGATGTAGTCTTACTTGAAGGTCAATTAGATTTGGAAAAACCGATATATGAAGGTTCTTTCCCAAATTTGAATTTTAGTTATGGTCAATCATAGGCACACCAAAGAAGTTTTTTCCTACTTAATTTTTTGGAGGAATATTTTTTGGTTACATAGTTCATCTAAACATATGATAGAGTGCATTTATAATTCACCCATATATAGATCTCTTAACTGCATCTATTTAAGATCGATAAAGTACACTATATTTACACCAACTGGTTTGGAAAAAGAGTTAAGATATGATTATTTCAGATTAACATCATTAATAACTCCAAATAATGACACCTCTTATATATCCAATTATAATTTATATGGATATTTTTTCATTTAAATGAGAAACATTTCATTGAAATATATTCTTCACATATTTAGAAGGTGTAATGTTACCAATTTTTGAGAAACTCCTTGTGGATGGCCATGATCAATGGATCAATTGTAGGAAGATATTTTATTTGATGTTTTCTGTATTATCCAAGGGATATCCACTATAATTTTATTCAACTATAGATACTTGTAACAATTGTTTTTATAACCAAGGTGATAGTTTCATCAGAATGAGTAACTCAGTAGTACACCATGCATGAATCTCAAAGATTTAATCTCTACATTTTTAATGAAGAATGTATTCAATAGTGAATGTGATATGAGAGTCACCTATTGGTTTACTTGAAATTAATTTATTAGAAGGAATTTAATCTAGCTCATCCATTTCATGATCATTTTCGAATATTCCATAAGGACTACATCAACCACGTTTTCTTCATCTTGTTCTATCATGATTCCAAGAGTATACATATCTTTATATTCTAAATCAGAATATTAGATCCATAAGGATGTATAGATTTGAAGTAAAATACTTATTTTTAGATAGCAATTGGGTTTATGGAAAAATTAACTCATTGTAGGGGTTCGTAACCATATATTGGTTTAGAGAAATTATCTTACATGCTAGAAGTGGAGGCAATGATGACATAAAAAATCCCTTATTAGAGGAAAGGTTCGCTTCCCATAATTTGGAATTTTACCCTTTAAAGGATCTATGTTTGATTTTAGGTGTAGGTTTGGGTTTGGTAAAAAAATATGAATTGTTAAAGGGTATTGGTTCGTTTGAGGAGAAGGTATGTAATAATTGTGAATAGCTAGAAAAAAGCATTGGGTATAATGGAAAATAATTTGTATAAGTGTTTTGATGAGGTTGATTCTATATATATTATAGTTGAGATATAAGATTATTGAGCTCTGATTATTTCTCAAAGAGGCCTAGATTATTGAATCTTATTTAATTATTGTGATAGATGAGATCAAGATGAAATGAATATATTTTCCAATCTAATTATTCTTTAAGGAGGTTAGAATCAGTTGATACAGATATCATACCTCTAAGGATTTTAACTTAAATCTACACAATCTCTTGTAATATCTTATTTTTCACCATAGAATTTTCATATTTCCAATATAGTGTAACTTTTTCTGGTGTAAGTTATAGATTTATAACATTATATTGGCATGTAGTTGGTGTCTTTATATTCTATGAGTAACTATAATTTTATTTTTTAAATTATTTCTCTATAAATACAGTTGGTTGAAACATGTTTATCTCCATGGATTCTGAAATATTCCCCATTTTTCATATTTCTTCAAATACCACCTAAGATGAATTCCTTTTGGATTCATCTGAGACTATTTTATCTAAGATCCATTTTCTATTCTTACCATCAGTCTATTTTTGATGAATTTTTTTATTTGTATATTTTTGGTAGGGTTGGAGTTCTTCCTTCAATAGGTTTTTCTTAGACATTAGCTCTTGGATTTGATAAACATCAAATATATGATATTCATTCAGTATCTATAACTTTTTATTCATAAAAAAGTTACTTCTTATGGGAATACATAGTTTTGAAATACTTTGATGAGAAATATCTCCAATCTAGTGGATATAGAGATAGAGGCATTGGATAAAATTATATAGGATTTTATTATAGTAAAAGAGGAGATGAATGGGACTATTGAGGTGAACGATTATGCACCTCACTCATTACTCTTTTACCATATCCTTTATTATCATAGTTCTAATTATTAGTAGGAATATGGTTATAAGTTTCATTAGGTTAATCACATGCAATATATTCAAACAAGTCTCTCAGAAAGGAATTTAGAGGTGAATGTTTAAAGGGAGAAAAGAGAGAGGAATAGACAACAGAGAAGTGAGATTCTGCCTTAGGTAAAAGGTCCTTATAACCTTTAGAAACAACACACCATTTAGAAACCTATGATTTCTCTTTGTTGGAAATTAAATAAAGGAAAAATATTCACAAAGTATAACTCATAGATGAATGGTAAAAAATGAACAAGTATAACAAAGGATCCTTTGAGGATTTTTTTGGGATTTTTGATATACTAGGATAATCTTTACTTGGAATAACTCTTTACAACTTTAGGTAATGTCTAAAAAAATACCTACAATGGTTTCAATGACTAAAACTATATCCACTACATGAATTGGGAATCAAATAAAGGATAGATCTTTAGTACTCATTTCCCTCCTAGTAACCCCATAGAAGGAAGTAATAGCTTTAACCCCTACTTATAGCCCAGAAACACTCCTAACACTAATAAAAAATAGACCATAATGAAAGCATAACTATAAGGACTTATTTTATCAATATTTATAATGTAGATGATCCTCATAGAGAGTTAATTTTATATCAAACCATTCATCTAAAAAGTGTATACATATCATAGGGCCATTATGAGATTTATGTATTTAGTGGGAAGGAACATGGATCATGTAGTAACCATGGCTATGATACCCAGATTACAAAAAAAACATGTGGTAAAATCACAAAAAAGGTTACATGCACAAAGAAGGAAAAATTTAGGAAAATGGAATGAATAACATGAATAATAATCAAATATTATGGAAATAGAGAATATTTTTATCATAGAAGGGTAGAAGGATTCCGCTCTAAAATGTTGAGTCCCTCCTCTAACTAAGTTACAATATTTATAGCCATGCATGGATGACTCTTATAGATGAAGTGATAAGGTTGAAATCCTAAGGAATAATGGGAAAGTGCCATGTTTCCTTACCTTATAACTTGATGTGAAACATACATACTTTTTTTGACACCAATCATACAACAATGGACACTACTTTTGGTAAGGAAGTTTTATTAAAATTTAATTTATCAAATATTACATGACATCCCACCACAAACCAGTCTATACAGTGAAACCTACTTTTACACAGATGACCATGTACAAAAATTTAGTAAAGAAACACTAGTAAAGTTAATTTATTAAAGCTTATAACACAAGACACAACAACACATGGTTAAAAGAATTCGTTGACATAAATTATATTCCCCATATGTTCAATTCTCTGATGCTGACACAATTATCTATTTCTAGTTGGTCCATACATTTTATTTGATAAATACATGATGCTCTTCAAGTTGGACACCATGTATTTCATGTATATCTTCCTCGATAAGTATCTCCATATGGCTGCTGCATGTTTTACTTACAGTTATTTTGATTAAAATATTCTTTATTTATTTCACACAATTAATATTATAACTCAGACATGAAGGGGTAAAATTGTATTTTCAAAGGATCCACAAGCTATATTTGTATATGTCTTGGTTTATATAACTCCTCTCCCTGATAAAAAAGGAACAACACATGTGTATGTGATATTCTCCCTAATCAAAAGGTGAAGCACATCAATGCAGACCGAGACATTTAGATTTATAATGTGTGGACTCTCTAATAAGATAAGTGTTTGCTATTATGTCAGAGTTGTAATATTAATGGTGTGGCATAAATAAATAAGATTATTATTAGATAATCTATTAGAAAAACATATGGCATCCATTCAGAGATATTTATTGAGTTAGATGCACATATAATATTGGAAGCCAACTTGTAGAGAATCATGTCCATGTAAATAAAGTTTGGGAACTATATGGTAGTGGAACATCAGGTTAGAATCATATCTTAGACCATAAAAGGAATCTAATTTATGTCAAAGAGTTATTTTTACTATAACTTTTCATGTACTGCGTTGTTTGATTTGATAATGGGAATTTACTAAATTTTCTTTATTAAAGTTTTAGTCATAGTCATCTTTGTAAAAGTAGGTGGTTATATCAATATAGGTGTGTTTTTATATGTTTTGTATACTTTGATAAATTATATTTTGATATATTTATTTTACCAAAAGCAATGGACACCATTTTAAAATTGTTTATAAAGTAAAGTAGGTAGGGTCCAAGTTAAGGGATAGGGTAGGGACACATGGAACTATACCATTATTCCTTAGGATTAAAACCTTATCACCTCATCTATAAGATTCCTCCTTTCATGGATGTAAATATTATAACCTTATCAAAGGAGGAATTAAACTATTAGGATATTAATCCTTCTACACTTATGTGATTATATATTTCTATAATATATGAGCGTTCTTTATGTTCTTAATTCCATTTTCCTTACTCTATCATTTCATTTGTGCACATAACCTTTTATATGATTGTAACTCCTGTATGGTTTTAATCTTACTATCAGATCCATGGTTACATCATAAACCTCATAACTTCCCATTGAAGGCATAAGTTTCTCAATGGAACACCAATATCTCCACAATTGGTTGATGGAGAATATTCTATGTGGTTTCCACTCTTATAGGATCCTCTATATCACAAATCTTGCGGCTATAAGTCCTTTTAGTAATGTTCCCATTTTTTCTCTTTTTGAGTTGTTTTAGAAGTGTTTTTGGGGTGTAAAATAGGGATTTAATCCATTATTTCTATTCATGAGGTGACTAGGAGAGCCCAAAATACCAAATATCTATCCCTTGTATGAGTTTTAATTCTTGTACTGGATAATGTTATCATAAATGTAGATGTGGTAGGAATTTTTTTAGATAGTACCCAAATTTATGAATGGTTGTTTTAAGTCAATGTTATCCTTGTACATAAAAAATATATAGAAAAGACCTTAAAGGAACCTTTTTATATCCCAATTCATTTTCTACCATTCCTCTAGGTTATCATATTTTAATCTAAATCCTTTCTATAATTTCAAACAAATAGATATTAGAGGTGTCTAAATAGTGCGATGCTTCCAAAGGTGGGGTGGGGGCTTTATCCTTCCATGATAAGCAAGTTTCTTAAAATTCATATTAGTTTTAGTGATTCCTATTATAAAAATACATATCTAAAAATGAAAATATATATAAGGTTGATTATCTCCAAGATAAAAAAATTACCACCACATGTTATCCTCTATTAAATACATAACATAGATTTTATAGGCCCTCTACTCAACTTCCTTTCAATATGATCAAACTGACTCTCCATTATACTAGATTGCTAAAAGATAATATTGGAGATAATACCTTTAAAAAGTGTCTTATTCTAGAGAAATAAGAAAGAAATACTATTCTTATAATTCTAGAGGCATTATATGTTTCAAGGTTGAAATATATGGAGTTCATGCATCTTCATTTTAGAGTTGTAAAAATTTTCCTTACCCTTTATGGTCACAAAGGACTGCTAGTAGTTGTAAGGATTTATTTTCTAAATACTTGTTAAAACTGATATGAACATACTTTTATAAAAACTATTCAAACCAATCTATGTCAAGACCCAACCCAATATGGGCTTGAGCCCAACTACCGCAAACCTGCCTCCATGGGCCAGGGGTTGGTGACTAGCGCTGAAGGCATAAAAACTTGGGGAGGCCATTTCCTAAACACCTGTACACTATAGACGCAACCAACTCAATGAAAAAGTGTAGAGAAAAATAAAATAAAAGATGAAACTACTATAAATTAAAGTAAAATGCATGGACGTCTAGACAATACAAAGTACGGTAGTGAAAATTACAGGGTAAAAAGGAAAAAAACAAACACCCAAACAAGAAATAGTTCCAACCTAAAAAAATGGTAAAAGAGTCAGCTGGGAGATCCCAGCTCCTGAATCCCAACCCCAACCACCGTACATGGTCCATGAAACCCGTAACCCTACACACCTCTATAGTCATGATCAAACTGTCCATCATCTGCAAAAGACATGAAATGGGTTGAGCGAAGCCCATGCAGGGGTGAGTATATACATACCCAGTAGGACGCCCCAAAAAGTTGAAGGGGAAGTAGTAAGAGATAAAAATGGAAAGAAGCAGTATAAGAACAAGGTATATTAAAAGTGAATAGAAGAGTATAGCTCCACCCAATAATAGATATTCTCATTTAAAAAAACCCAAATGGGAGACTAAGGGGATCTCCATTTCACAGCTTGTCCCATGAAAAGTGAGTAGCCATCAGTTCCAAGGTAATAACCATCTACGATGTCCCTCATATCATCATAAATGCCTAGGAGACACAAGTTAAAGGGGCTTAAATAACCACACATCAATACTATCTGCTTTGGGTAGCACTGACTCGCTTGCACGGTTTTGGGTTGCATCATAAGGATGCATCTTGGTGGGTAAAGCACCCCTCTTTCTAATGAGTCCTTAGGTAAGACAAACTACACCTCATAACTATGATACATAGATGAGGTTCATGCTCTGGTAGTCATCGAGGAACACCACTTCCTATCCCCACTGGAGGGTAGAATTGACACGATCATCTGGGAACGCCACTTCCCATCCTTACTGGAGGGTAAAATCGACATGATCTTCAGGGAATTCCACTTCCCATCCCCACTGTAGGGTAAACCTAGAAATATCATTGGAGAATGCCACTTACCATCCCTAAATGAGGGTAAACACAGCACAATTCTCGAGGAATGACACCTCCCAGCCTAGCTGGAGGGTAAGACCGAAATTACCATTGGGGAATGCCACTACCCAGCCCACCTGGAGGGTAATCTCAGTACTACTCTGGTGAGCCTATATGTACAGTGTTGTCATTAAGTGTCATTTCTGTGCATTCCAATTTGGAACATTCACATCATATCTTAAAATCTTATTCTAAGGGAACCGTCATGTTCTACGTGAAAAAAACACTCAGGATAGGCATCTCATAGGTTGAAATCTGTGTTCAAATGAAGGAGATATAGAGGTTTGAAGATCACTCAGTTGAGCTCAATAAGTACACGACGTGTTAGGGGACTCACACGACATGTGTCCTCTTTTAACCACCTGACCATTTCTCTAGTTGGACATGGGTTTCATCTCATGTAGGGGAACACATTGTGTAGGTGGGATACATGGCATGCCCTGCCCATCCGGGGACTAAGCAGTGTCTGCTGGCTGTGTCCGTGTACCTAGAATCCATGTTTGTATACTTCGGCACACGACATGTTGGTCCACATGGGATGTTGTCCATGTGGCCTAGCCGTGTCCATGTTCTCAGCACATAGCTACGTGTTCCTTCACATGGGTCACCTCACAATGTAATGTAGTACACGACATGTTAAGGGAAGTACACGTCGTGTCGTCCTTAACTTTTCCCAAACCTTAGCACTGTTACTGAGGGAGGGATACACGCCTTGTGTTCTTCATTGACCATGGTGTGTAGTCGAGATTTTTTCCAGAAATCAAGATCTTCTCCAAATATTCACCCACACTTTCAAATTTTCCTTCTTTGTGGTCAACATCACTTGGAATCGTTCTGAAATTACAAGATCTGGTTGAAGAACATGGAGACGATTCACCGTTTGTCGCGAATCATCCTCGGCTGAAACTGAGGTTTTGGATGGATCTTCTGAGCATCTTTGTGACATAAATTCTCTTCAGATCATCATGAAACCACCATATTGTTCATCCTCCTATCATTCCATCTCTAGATCTATTCCTTTCTCATTATTCTGTCACCGTTTTGTGAATCCGACGCGACTATACCTCATTCCAGGTGCCCGATCGAGCTCTGGTCGCCCGAAAAGCATTGAATCGGGATTCGAGGGAATTCCACAGGGAATAATGCATAGAAATTGAGGGGATTAAAGACACCAAATTTTTTTTTGGATCATTGGACAAGTGTTCTTGGAAAAATTATCATAACTGTGCAATTTTGGTTAGGATAACCGAGAAATAATTGTAGATCGCTACCCGGGCTCATGCAAGGTTTAAAGAACAAGAGAAAAAAATAATGAAACAAAATTCAACATGCTCAATATTTTAATCAAATGTATAAAAGTATAAAGATGAGTCCTATATGGATTTTATCGCTTGAAATTGATGTAGAATGTGCTCTTAGATGAAGTAGTAGGATCCGATGTGCTTTGATCCGCCTATAATTGATGATCCGTTGTTGTCCTTCATTCGTCGTTCGTCAACAGAAATGAGAAGAGAAAAGATGAGAGGCTCCATTGGTAAACACGATAATGATAGGATTTCTAAAAAAAATTATAACCTAAAATTAGGTTTTGGGAGGAATTAAAATTAAATAAATAAATAAATAATTAATTCACTTAAATCACTACACCAACGATCGAGGGGTCCAAACTTCCCGCTCCAACTCATTTTATGTCATGATTAGGGTAAACACCACATTTCAGAACCAACTGTGGTCTTAGATTTCTGATTTGAAAAACCATTTAAGATTTATCCTTTTTTATTTATTTGATTATGTGATCATAATATAAAATATATTTAATATTTTTATAAAATTAAGTTCGGGTACACCGGGTCTCAGAATTGCATGCCGTCTTGGTTCCTAGCTCTAGAATAATATTTAAAAATATTTCAAAGTCTTATTAAAAAAAATAGAGTCTCTACATCATTCCCTCATTCAAGATTTTTATCCCTGGAAATCAAACTAAATAAATAACTCCGGGTACTGAGCCCGCATCTAGATCTCCTGTTCCTAGGAACTCTCCTGCATGTTCCCATGCTGCCACAAAACCCACACTAGAGGGATGGATTTTCCTCACAGGGCCTACTCCTATCGGTCCTTGATCACCACTAGGTACTCCTCACAGGTGGATCCATCCTCAATGTCTATCTCTCCCTAGTCGATAACGTGTGTTGGTTCATGCACATGTCTCCTTAGTTTCAACACATAGAAGACATCATGCACCCACTCCAGCTATGGGGGTAAGGCGAGGTGGTAGGAAAAATCTCTGATCCTCAGCATGATCTCAAATGTCCCGATGAACCTTGGGGATAACTTGTTTCCCCAATCGAACCTTCTCATTCCACATCGTGGGGAGGCTCTCAAGAAGACCTAGTCTCCCTTCTCGATCTCCAATGGCCTATGATGACGGTATTCATAGGACTTATGTCTGCTCTGGGCTATCTTCATCCGCTCACAAATGATCTACACCTTCTCTATTGTCACCTGCACTAACTCTAGGCCCATGAGAGAGGATTCTCCGACCTTCTTCCAGCATAAGGGAGACCTACAGGGTCTTCTGTACTAGACCTCAAAAGGTGCAATTCCAATAGTGGAGTGGTAGCTATTATTGAACGCGAACTCCACTAAAGGTAGGTGATAATCTTAGCTCTAGAAAAAATCTAGCACGCACACTCTCAACATGTCCTACACCATTGGGATAACATGATTGGTCTTCCCATTAGTCTGAGGGTGAAAGGCTGTACTCATACGTAGTTGGGTCCTGAATTATTTTTGTAGGCCCCTCCACAATCATGACATAAACCACATGTCACAATCAGAGACAATCATTGAGGGTAAACTGTGAAGTCAGATGATCTCTCATACATATAGCTACCCAAAACTCTCCACCAAACTTCGCTCCTTGATGGTAAGGAAGTATAAAAACTTCATGATCCGGTCAAGTACCATCCAGATGGCATCATGGCCCTTCTTTGTGTGTGGAAGGCCAGTGACTAAGTCCATGGATATACTATCCCAATTTCATTCTGGGACACTAAGAGGCTTCAAAAAACCTGCCAAAACCTGATGCTCAGCCTTCACTTACTGATAGGTAAGGCATCATGAGATGAACTCAGCTACACTCCATCTTATGTCAGACCACCAAAAATGTCCCAAAATATCCCTATACATCTTCCCCACACCAATATGTACATCTAAGGGAGAAGTGTAGAACTCCCACATCACTTCCTCCCACCCTATCACTAGAACTATTGTCCACCCCCGGAACAGGATCTCGTTATTCTATCATTTATAATACCCATCAAGTGTGTCGACTATGGATATATGATCGTGAATAACCTCACAATAAATGTTTACCAACTGATACACCTTCACACATTTGAGGAGCGTAGGAATCAATGTGATCAACTGAAGGAAAATTATACCCTCCTACTCTTCTAGGGTCATCTCCAGGGAGGCCAATTAATCTGAAGCTTCTCACACAAGGTGATCTTGGGACTTCCTACTAAGGGGATCTGCTATAATGTTTCCCTTTCCCATAGTATAAAAAATTTAAAAGTCAGTCTTGTAGGAACTCCAACCATATTCGTTGTCTCAGGTTCAGATCTCTCTTAGTGAAGACGTAGCTAAGACTCTGGTGGTCTGAGTAAACCACAAAGCGATCTCCCAGAAGGTAGTGCAACCACATTTTCAAAGATAAGACTATCGCCTCTAGCTCTAGATCATGTGTGACATAATTATTATCATGGGGTCTCAATTGCCTCGAACCATATGCGATGACCTCCTGACATTGCATCAGCATGTAACCAAGCTTAGCTCTTGATATGTTGTAATAAACCATGAACTCAACTCCCTCCTCTAGTAAACACAAAACAAGAGCGCTCGTCAAGATCTGTCTCAAATCCCCAAAGGACATTTGGTACTGCTCAATCTAAGTAAACATATGCCCCTTTCATTCCAGGGTGGTCAGAGGGGATGAAATTTTGGAGAAGTCTACCACAAATCTTTTGTAGTTTACTACCAGGACAAGAAAGCTCTGCACCTCTGATGCATTCATGGGTGGTTCCCAAGAAATAATTGCCTTTACCTTTTTCAAATACATGAATAATCCCTGCTCAAAAAATGAAATGTCCAAGGAAGTGAACTTACTGTATCCAGAACTGGAATTTTGAAAGCTTTTCGTAAAGCTGGTGTTCTCAAAGAAAATCAATGACCCTCATCAAGTGCTCTGCATGTTCCTTCTATGTAGAATAGGATATGAGTGTTTCGTTGATGAAGAAAATGGAAAATTGATCCAATTATGGATGGAATATATGGTTCATAAAATCCATGGATATGGAATGGGAATTTGTCACACCAAAGGGCATCACTAGAAACTCATAGTGACCATAGCGACATAGAAAGGCGAAATTCGGGATATCAACCTCATATAATCGCAACTGGTGGTAGATAGATTTGAGATCGATCTTGGAGAACCATGTTTCACTTCACAGATGATTGAATAGGTCTTTGATCCTCACAAAGTGGACTTTTTCTTTATCATATCTTGGTTCAGGTGACGATAATCTATGCAGATTTGTAAGCTCCTGTTTTTCTTCTTTAAAAAAAACCAGAGTTGTCCAAGGGGACACACTGGGTCTAATGAGACATTTCCTGTGAAGGTATTATAATTGAAACCTAAACTCTTGGAGCTTATGGGGAACGATACAATATAACACAGAAGATATCAGGGTAGTACATGGCTGCAATTTGATGCAAAACTCCAACTCCCGTCTTAGAGGAAGTCCTGAAATGTCTTTGGGAAAGACGTCCATATAACCGTCCACAAATGATGGGATCCATAAGATTGGAGATTATGATGCTCCAAGGTTCATACTTGCCATATTATGGGTGATAGGATGTGACCTCTTGATCATAGTTCCCACTGGTCCCACTATAAGGTCTCTCTCACCAAAAAAGGAGAATCTCGTCCCATCAGTACGAAGGCATCTGACTAATTTGCGGTGATAGGAAATCTGAGCTTGACCCATGGAAATACAATATATGCCCAAGATGACATCATAGGGTTCCATAGTGATGAATGGTAGGTCCCACTTGAACCTATCTCCTCCAAGTGATAGTATACACTACCGTCATATATAAGATACAGATGAAGCATTCCCAGTAGGAACCTTAAGGTGTATCTATTGTGTTAGTGTCTCTACCGGGAGCTCCATCTCCCACACAAAGAGTCAAGAGATAAACGTGTGGCTAGATCCTGTGTCTACTAGTACTGAGGAAAGAGTAGAGTAAACACAAATCATACATCGAATCATCTAATGTGCTGCTGGATCGTGAACTTCCATAGACTACAGCTGTTCGTGGCCCCGACCGCCAGCTCCCTGAGCCTGATGTGGGCCACCTGGTGGTGGTGGTGGGAGTACCTATTATCTTCGCCCCCACCTATATCTCCTTCCACTCCTCTTTAAGCTTCTCCTCCTTGGAACCTCCCTGTCCCCGCCTGGGGGACCCCTGGTCACAATGTTGCCTCTACCATGGCAGTCTGTCTGCTACCTACCTGGGATGCTTGGTATGCCTGATCGGGTAGTCCTGGGCCATGTGACCATACCCTTCACAAGTATAAAATCAACCTTACCTAGGATTCCCTTGGGATCTGCACTATCTCAAACCAGCATGACCACACCCCTGAGTCTGCTCATGGAAGGGTCTCTTATCCTGAGATCTATGGAACCTTCCTGCTACTGAAGAAGACCCAGCCCTGTTGTGCCTACCGCTAGTTATAGCTACCTGGAATCCCTCTTCCAGGATGATATCCTTCAAAAATGATCACTATATCACCCCAAAATAGGTGGGGGTTCATATGGACACTAATACATCTCATATCTCCCTATGGATTCCTTGATCGAACTTTAGTGTGCAGAAGTAGCTGTCCCTAACCATATCCTAGGAGTAGCGGGTAAGATCAGTAAACCTCATTACGTGCTCCACCATCGTCATCCCACCCTATTGCAATTCCAAAATATTCTAGATCTGGGTGAAGCACAAACAGGAGGGGTATTACTCCTCATTAAAGAGATGCTAAAAGTCGTCCCACATGAGCATCGCCTCATCATGTATTTGGGTAACTAAGCTCCACAAATGCCCAACTATTACATGAAAGAGGCTAGCTACCAAAGACACTATCTAATCCATAGGGGTATACACTAGTACAAACATGAATATTACTAACTCCAGCAAGTCCTCTACTACCTGATAATTGAGATCTCCATATAACTATAACGATCCCTGTCACTGGAACTCACAAAGTGTGCTCAAACAACGCATCTCCTCAGCCTATACGGATGGTACCAACTACTGATCGATGAGTGCAGGAACTGCAACCTATCCACTTAGAGGAAGGGGGTTGCATTATGGGCCCTGAAATGAGGACCCATCGCTCATCAGTTCATCTTCACGAACCATAGGGGGAATCCTGGTTGGCTGTTGTCATAGAGGCACCCTGGAAATGGTCAAGGAGTACCATGGTTAGATGAGTGTGTGTGTGTATATATATATATATATTTCAAAAAATAATGGGGATCTGACTCAATAAGGACAGTAAAAGAATCAAATCCTATATGATACATGTACCATTGTTCCCTAAAACCAATGTCTAAGGGTATCAAGTCTATAAGAGGGTAATCAGGGTCCTAGTGAATGGCTACGTTGGCTACCGCACCAACCAAGAGCCATTCTCAGGACACTTAAACATCGTTTCCCTAACCCCAACTAATCCTTTTAATGGGTAATGTCCAAAAAAACATCCCAAGTAATGAATCTCCCTATGATACCACTTTGTCATGTCCCTACCCAAGCTATTCTCAAGTTGCAACTACCTCAATCCCACCTCCATAGGTGAGGAGTTGGTGAATAGCACTGAAGTCATAACAACTTGGGGAGGCCTTTTCCTAAAAACACGTACACACACATGTAGCCAACTCAATGCAAAAGTGCAGAGGGAAAAGAAATAAAAGATTCAACTGCTATAAATTAATGTAAACATGCATAGACCTATAGATAGTTCAAAGTACTATAGTGAAAACTATAGGGTAAAAAGGAAAAAACACATGCCCAAACCAGAAATAGGTCCAACTTGAAAACAACTGGTAAAAGAGTCTGTTAGGAGAGCCCATCACCTAATTCCCAACCCCAACCACCATACATGGTCCACATAGCCCGTAACCCTATGCACCTCTGTATTCATGATCGACCAATCTGTCGTCTGCAAAAGACACAAAATGGGTTGGGTGAAACCCATGTAGGGGTGAGAATATACATTCCTAGGAGGACACCCTGAAAAGGTGAAGGTGATGTAGTAAGAGATACGACTGGAAATAAGCAGTGTAGGAACAAGGTACAATAAAAGTTAACAGAAGAGTACAACTCCACCCAACAATAGATATTCTCATTCAAAGAAACCCAAAAAGGAGAGTAAAGGGATCTCCATTTCACAGCCCATCCCAAGGAAAGTGAGTAGCCATCAGTTCCAAGGTAACAACCATCTACGATGTCCCACATATCATCACAACTGCCTAGGAGGAACAAGTCAAAGGGGATCAAATCATCACACCTCGTTACTATTCACTTTGGGAATCAATGACTCGCTCGCATGGTTTTGGGTCATGTCACAAGGATGCGACTCGATGGGGAAAGAACCCCTCTGTCTCATGAGTCCTTAAGTAAGCCAAACCACACCTTGTCAATGTGTTTCATAGACGAGGGTCCTGCTTTGGTAGTCATCAAGGAACACCACTTCTTAGCCTTGCTAGAGGGTAGACTCAGCATGATCATTGGGGAACACCACTTCCCAGCCCCACTGGAGGGTAAACTCAACATGATCGTTGGGGAATGACAATTCCCATCCCCACTGGAGGGTAAGCCCAGAACTGTCATCAGAGAATGCCACTTCCTAGCCCTACTGAAGGGTAAAATCGACATGATCTTTAGGGAATTCCACTTCCCAGATTAGCTGGAGTGTAAGACCAAAATTATCATCAGGGAATGCCACTACTGAGCCCAGATGAAGGGTAATCTTGGTACTTCTCTAGTGATTCTGTCTATACACTGTCGTCATTGGGTGTTGTTTCTATGTGTACCTATATGGAATATTCACATCATATCTTGAAATCCACTTCTGAGGGAACCATCATATTCTATGTGAAAAAACACTCAGGATAGGTATCTCGTGGGCTGAAATATGAGTTCAAAATAAAAAGATACAAAGGTTTGAAGATCACTCAATTGAGCTCAAGAAGTACACGGCGTGTTAGGGGATAACACGACATGTGGCCCCTCTTCGCCACCTAGATGTGTCTCTGGTCAGACACGTATTTCATCCCATGTAGGGGAACACACCATGTAGGTGGGATACATGGCATGTTGTTCCCATCCGAGGACCGGGCCATGTCCGCAGGCTGTGTCCATGTACCCAGAATTCGTGTCCATGTACTTCAGTACACGGTGTGTTGGTCCACATAGGATATTGTTCATGTGGCCAAGATGTGTCCGTATGATCGACACATGGCCATGTGTTCCTTCACACGGGTCACCTCACAAGGGAAGGTATTACATGGTGTCTTAATTAAAGTACACGCCATGTCATCCTTAACTTTTCCCAAACCCTAGCGCTACTGCTGAGGGATGGATACACGCCATGTGTTCTTCATTGAACATGACGTGTAGTCGAGAATTTTACCATAAATCTAGATCTTTGTGGAAAATTTTTCCATTCTTTGAATATACCTTCTCCATGTTAAACATTTATTGGAATCCCTCTGAAATGACTAAATCTAGCTGAAGAACACAAATATGTTCATCGTTCTTCGTGAATTGTCCTTAGCTGAAACTGAGGGTTTGGTCAGATATTCTGATAACTATTGTGGCTTCTATTCTCTTAGGATCATCATGAAACCACTGTATTGTTCATCCTCATGCCATTTAATCTCTATATATATGCCTTTCTCATGATTCCATCGCCGTTTAGTGAATATTATGTGACTCTGCCTCGTTTCGGGTACCCGATCGAGCTTAGGTTGCCTAACAAGTGTCGAATAGGGATTCGAGGGAATTCCATGGTGAAGAATGCATATAAATTGAGGGGAGGAAAGGTACCAAAACAAAGGTTTATATTTTTGTCCAAGCTTTCTTTTCCAAATTAATGTTCATAACTGTACAATTCGGGTTAGGATAACTGAGAAAGGATTGTACATCGGTACCTGGGCTCATGCAAGGTTTGAAGAAAAAGAGCACAAAAGAATGATACAAAATTCAACGTGATAAATATTTTAATACATGGTGTAAAATTCTAAAGATTATTCCTTACTAGATTCAATCACTCACCGTTGATTTAGAACAAGCTCATTGATGAAGGATTAGGATCTTTTGTGCTTTGATCCACCTAGAATCAGTGATCCATTATCATTCTTCACTCATCGTTTGTCAACAGAAAGGAGAGTAGAGGAGAGGAGAGGAGAAGATCCATTGTAAAACATGATAATGAGAGTATTTCCAAAAAAAAAAGAATCTATAACCTCAAATTAGGTTTTGGGAGGAATTAAAATTAATTAATTCACTTAAATCACTCCGTCAATGAGCGAGGGGTACAAACTTCCCGCATCGACTCACTTTATGTCATGCTTAGGGTAAACAACATGTTTTGAAACCAACTCTGGTCTTGGATTTATGATCCAAGCAACCATTTAAGAGTTACCCTATTTTCCTTATTCGATAGTGTGAGCATAATATAAAATATATTTAATATTTTTGTAAAATTAATTTCAGGCACACTGGGTCTCGGAATCACATGTCGTCTCAGCTCCTGGCTTTGGAATAATATTTAGAAATATTTCAATGTATTATTAGGAAAAAAACATTTCTATACACTCTCAATGAAGATATGGTTTTTATCTTAATCCATATAGATTATGATCTTCCTCTAAAATATCCACTCATAATGGATAATCTATAAGTGGAAATTTAAATCATTAGAGCCCCTCTAAGTGAAGTCACCTATATTTCGACTCTATATAATCATATGGATTTTAGAGTCCAGAATCGTATCCTTGATTTAAATGATTCAAAGAAAATGGAATATGAATTATATCTTCAAGTCAAAGCTATGCATAGTAATGTGTGAACAAAAATTCTAAAGAAAATAAAAATACATGAGTTGTGAAATATTATTCTTGATGCATAGATCTCATGTTATGATAAATCAATAGAATAAATTAAATTGATCCCTTCAATAGAACCTTTTTTATTATGAATGATTGATTAAAGCATTGATATCACTTTCCAAAAGGACTCTCTTGATGTCCCAACATCTATTTATGGGATTAATCTTATTGATTATCATTCATGGTTTATTTATATTTCTAAACCAATATTTAAACCAATTATTTCTAGGAATAGAAAAAACCTATATACCATTTCAAAGATATATATCCAATATTATTTTAATTTTCTGATTTTGATGATTGTTCTAAATTGGATAGTGATGAGGAAGAAACAATGAAGGGTATAAGAGGATCATCTCATAAGACTCTGGGAAAATGATATGAAGTTGAAGATCATATTGTCATCCTTATAGGTGAGTCCTTAATTAAGAATTTTTATTAATATATTATTTATCCCATAGAACCTATAAAATATATTTTATAGGAAATTTTTTTCCTACCCATTGGTTTCCTTGATCAAGAATATAAAAGTAAAAGACTCTGACATCGAGGGATTCTTAAGTCACTAACACCTCCACATGTGACTTATTTTACTCAACATATTGTGATGAAACCTATTAGTGAGTTACTTATAAAGAAGTCTCTGTATATTAATATCAATAAGAATTTACCCCCAAATCATGATACATTCTTATGGGTCTAAGTTTTCGATTTAGAAGATGAAGATATGTCCATTCTTGAACTCATTCCAGAAATTGAATAAAATGATGCTGATATAGTTTTTGTGTAATATTTGAATACTAATAATGATGAGGATAATCCATATGAAATTAATCATAAGGAATTAATTTTTATCAAGTCAATAGATTTTACACAATAACATGTGCTGTATAATATGATCCTTGAGTTCTTATCACAACAAGCCCAGCTGAACCCTGAAGACAAGAAGCCTCCTAAGAAAGAAACATCTTCATGTTCTTAAGACACTAACGGGGATATTTCAATTAAGAATCTAATGAATGAAAAAGATCATTAGATCCTCATGGAAACTTTAACAAATGAATCTAATAAATTCTCATAAGATTATTTTAAAATTGAAAAAGATTTTGAGCCTCTTGGATCTACAACTATGTCTCTTTTAAAGGTTAAGAAGGAAAAATATAGTAATAATCCTATTGAAAAATTGTTTATGGATACTTTTATTAGGATGAATAAACTCTAAAACTATCCAAGGTTTCTTAGAAAAATCAAGGAGGACACCAAACTCCCATGACATGCTTGTGATCACTAAGTATTAAAGATCATATATGGCAAGGAACTCACATTCCCAAGAAGAAGCTACAGGAAAAAGAAGAGTATTATAATTAAAGAATGAGAAGATTTAATTTGTTAAGTTGTAATTCATGGATAAGGCACAAAAAATCTAATGTTTATTCCACATATGAAAAAATGGGTAATTAATCAAAATAATTTCTCGAAAAATATGCACATGTTAAACCCATCAATCAGTTTTCCTAGACCAAATTCATTGAAAATAATGATCCTAGCACAATAATGGATTTATTTATGGATAAAGTGGAAATTAAATAAGATTATCCACCTATGATAAGTTTTCTTTTACATGGAATAAATATGGTGGGATCATATTACAATCCTAAATATCTTGAAGAAAAAAGTAAGGATCATCCTCTAGAAATCCTATGGTAAACTATCAAAATACACAAACAAAGGGCTTTCCAAGATACTTTTCAATCTCAGAAAATGGACTACATTAGAAGTTGTGGGATCTATAATTTTCTACTCTAAGGAATACTAATCCATATATCCTATGCTCATATTTCTATTCTTAGAATCAAGAGTCGGTTCTACCGATGTCTTTCAAATGAGTTTTTCTATTTTTTACTATGTGGCTATCAGAAATAATATTGGAATTATTTTTGAAAAATATAACCTTTTAAAATAATTATTCACTGAATACTAAGATCAAGGAGCCCTAATACAAGTTGGGCCTTTAACAATGATAGTAAAATGGCTTTATCAAAATTATAGAAGTGTTGATAATGTAAGTAATGTTAAAGGGTTAGCTTTGACATCATTCATAAAAATCTCTAATAAAGGGGACCTTTATCAGTGATTTTTAGCACTCTTAAAAGAAACCCTAATTGTCACGAACCAACCTAGGTCGACCCTAAACTGGTCACCCAAGCCAACCCGCGGTATGAATCGAAGGGTGTTCCAAATCCCCACGGGCTGGAAATTAGTGTCGGGCATCAAAATTAAATAGGTGGGAATTATTTAGTCCATAAATGAAAGACAGTTAAATAAATAAAAACTGAACAATAAAAACAAAAACTAGCAACGATAAGAAAATAAAACTGTATATACCTCCATGTGACCCTACAGGTCACCACCGACTTCAACCCAACATCGCACTATGATGACCGAGTCTGAACAAGAAACAACACCCAAATCTAAAAAAAAGTTAAACTATAGGCGTGAGTATTAAAACTTAGTAGGTCTGACCAAACACTCTATTCCCATATACATTTCCTTTAAATAAACAATCCATTAATTTTAGTTTTGAACTAAAATATATAGAAGTAAGTTGTTCACACATTTTCCTCCTTAAAATAAATCACGATCCATTTCCCTTTTTCTATTTAAAACCGAGTTCTTCTTCAAGAAAGAGACATTAACATTTTAGAGAGAGAGAGAAAGTTTGATTTCACTTAAAAAGGAAGGAAGAAAGTGAAAAAAATTTAAATTATTTTCCATAAACATTTTCAAACCAACCCATCACTTTCTAAAAGAGGTTACATCACACAAGGAAGCAGGAACAACAACCACCCAGTAAGGGTAATGGAAAATAAGGCACATGAATAACTAGACAAACAAGGCACCACAATCATGCATTATAGACAACTAAGTTACAAAATATATGGGAAAACCTAGGATCTTATGAATAATCTAGAACATACTATACATGTGACTCATCCTGAAGGCATGACCTACCAGATGACATCATAACACCCAAACGCCCGATCGTCGCCCTACCTGGCCAGACTGAGGGGCCCAATCCCATAGTAACAATAACAAAATAACTCCATACTATGGGCCACTAACCAGTGCGTAATCTAAACTAGTGCAGTAATATTTCACCAAAAATTCACTCACTATACTAGGTTCCCATGTTCAAACTAAAAATGGGTTGATCCAACAATGTCAAACAAGTATCCAGTCACAAGTACATTCTTCACACATAGTCAACACATACCACAAGGTCACCCCCGATTCACCCCAAGGAACATGTATCTCTTCTTCAAACCATCATAACACAAGGGAATACCTAAACCAATGAGACTCCCATATTTCATCAACCAATAAGGCGAGGACCCATTCCAAGGAGAGTTTTCTAATGAAACCATTTTAAGGTTCCAAACAAGCATCATACAACCATCACATGCTAAACCATTTCTTAAAGAACCACACACACACCACTTTGAAAACTAGAAACATTCTTGGAAACCCATTTAATAAATCCATCCACCATTTTAAATCCAAAACACATTTATAAAGTACAAATGGTCATTTTATCAAATACTTAGTAAGCACATTTAACAAGCAATTCCATGAAATTCAATTAAAAAGAGGGTCTTGCTTTATTTAATAATAATAAATTATTCTAAAAACCATAAATTACTAACTATCATTAAATAAAAGTGTGAACAACAAGAAATTAATATTTTTTTAATTTAAAGGCTAATGCATAGGGAAACCTATCTCAGGGTGGAACCAAACCGACCATTCGGCCCATGGTGCTTTCTAACTAAGAGCAGTTTCTCCCCACTAACCATATACACCTTTACATACATATAAGGACACCTAGACCCTATGCACACACCCGCATAAACATGAACATGAGTAAGAGGATCCTTACATATATGCTTATATGCATATACCCATCTCCACTCACCTACATATGCATTTTCATATATATATACATAGGCAAACCTATCCCCATACATGTATATTCACTACCATGGATGAATATAAACATAACGGGGGAACCTACACACACACACAAACACACATATATATACTTATCTATGAATACACATGTGATTCGCCTTAGACCCAATGACTTGAAACCAAAAAGAAGTGACCAATGCACCTTAATTAAAAAAACAAGAATATATAAACATCATAATACCCTAAAATAAAATTAATCCAAAACAAAGGAAAAAAATTTATTTAGAAAATAAAGAACCATTTAAAAAACCAAGATTTAAAAAAACACCATTTTCCATAAACAAAACTACTTTCAATTTCAAAAAAACCAAAACCATTTTTAAAATGCATTTACCATTCCTTAATAAATTCATGAAAACCATTTGAAATTATCACAAGAAAACATATTCAATTAAAACATTTTTATGGGGTAATACCCCTTTTAAAACCCACATACAAATCCATGTTCACTCAAAAAGGTATTCCACATCATTTTCCTAATTTCTAAATCACATTTAAAGATTAAAAAAACCGACATGTTGAAATGATCCATTACCTTTATAAAAACTCACTATTAATGTGTTCACAAATCACATCTTTATGGGTTCCATGTCAGGAGAGTTATCATCCAAAGACTTTGCTCAAGTGAGTACAAAATCAGTTAATGGTGATCCATGGGGGGAGATGTTGTGGTGAAAAGAGGTGCCCTTCAAGTTCAATTTCCTATTGTGGAGGGTGAGACACAATAATTTACCCAAGTATGATAAAATTCAACACATGGGAGTGAATTTGGATTCAAGATGTTATTGTGGAAGAGCTCATAAACAAGAAATGGTGGGTCACATCTTTTTCGCTAGTGATTGGGTGAGATGGGTTTGGCAGGAGGTTGGGGTCTTCTTAGGTCAGGATAATTACATAGGCTTGCTTGAAAGTTTTTTCAGCTCATGGCTTCTGGGGTCTAGCGAATGGAGGCCTAAGAGGAAATTTTGGGCTCTCATTCTCTTGGTGGGATGTTGGGTCATTTTGAAGGCTCAGAATGAAGCTTGCCATAGTACCACTAAAGGCACCAAAACCAGCATCACCTTCAACTTGAGAAATATTTTACTGGACCTGGTCGTCTTATTCACCAAATGCCAGGATGCTTCGTCAATCATGTTGTTTATCTTGAATCAAGTTTCATCCAACCAGGACAGCAGACTGGGGAAAGGGCATTGGGTCTGTTGGCGGCACCCAATAGGCGGGATCAAACTAAACTCGGATGGGTCTCTTCTCAGCGAGGTGATGCATGGTGGTGGTGTCATTCGAGACAGGGAGGGGTCGGTCTTAGTAGCTTTCTTTTCTTGTTATGGAAGTGGTGATGTACTGCAGGCGGAGGCCCTGACTATGGCCATTGGGCTAGAGTTATGCAAGCAAAGACACCTTAGCCTAAAGGTAGTGGAAACTGACTCTTTGAATCTCTTCAATGATCTCTATGGAGCGGTTAATTATCCCTGGAACACTGAGTATATTATTAGGAAGTGTAAAAATCTATTGGGTACCCACACTGAGATTTCTCACACTTGGCAGAAGGGGAACATGGCAGTAGACTTTTTGTCATCCAGGGACCCCTCAATCCAAAGAATTTCCTACTTCTTCAACTTGGGTTACTTTCCCAGGGAGGGAGTCAATTTTGTTGTTAATGAAGCTTTGGGCCTACATTATTTTTGACCCTTGTGATGTATCTCTTGTAGTTACTATTTGAAAAAATCAATAAAAACAATAATGTTCAGTCAAAAAAAAATACACAACTTCCAATAAGTACCCTAACGAAGTACACATGAAAACATAACCATGTACTTTAGAAAATTCACTTTAATCATAGATTCATGTCAAAAACAATTACAAAATATAATTCACACCACACAAATGAACCATAGAACATATTTAAATACAAAAACAAGAAAATTAAAATCATCTAATGATGTCAGTGCATAGAACCACCTACCAGTTGAGTGTGAATGCAAAAATAATCTCAAAGAAAGAATAGTGCACCTCAAGGATCGATCCGCACACCCTAGAAAATGAGAAAAAAAATTCACAAATCATACCTCAACCATTAGGGTTTGGACAAGATGAAGAAAACCCTAAAATAAATGGAAGAAAAATCACTAGAAGAAGGAGGGAACCGATGAGGGAGGTGCAATTGGGGCAGAGACTGCTAGATAGTGGGCTAGGGACGAGGAGGTCCACGGCCGGATAGGTGGTTTCTATCAGGGGGGAGCTCGCATCAGAAAGGGTTCCAATGATGAGTTAGGCTTTGAACATGATTCCAATGTAACAAATGGGCCCCGCTGATAGCATAGACACCCCACCTTAACATGGCCATCAGGTCCTGTACCGCCAGGTACCACCAATTTCCCCACAGACACATGGACCCCACCATAGGGCCCACCCACATGCCTGAACGAGTCATCTAACTAATGACTATCCCCACAAGCCAACACATGTACTTTTCAGTGTGCTTTGTCCTCACTCACACAGACCCTGGGAAACTTCCCATAAGGTCACCCATCCTCAACCGTTAGGGTTTGGCCAAGATGAAGAAAACCATAAAATAAATGGAAACAAATCACTGGAAGTAGGAGGGGACTGACGAGGGAGTTGAAACTAGGGTAGAGACCGTCAGAGAGAGGTCTGGTGACGAGGGGGTCTCTAGCCGGAGAGGGGGCTACCGATGGGGGGGGGGGAGCATGTTAGAAAGGGTACCAGCGTAGAGTTTGGTGGCGAACAGGAGACCACTGTAACAACTGGTCCCCACTGACAGCACCGATACCCTAACTTAACATGCCCATTGGGTCTTGGCCCACTAGGTACCACCTGTTACCCCGCAGACACATGGTCCCAATCCAAGGGCCCACCCATGTGCCCAAACGAGTCATCTGACTAATGATTGTCCCCATAGGTCAACAAGTGTCCTTTCTAGTGTGCTTTATCCACACTCACACACACCTTGGGAAACTTCCCAAAATTCCACCCATCCTGATCAACTATAGAGACCCGAAGCTTGACGTACATGGACAATACATTACTTTTGCAGAATACTTAATACATAACAAAAACAGACACACAAGGATCGTAATAGTTTAGTGTCTTTGGAAAATCGGAATAAAATCTTCTAATCGTGGTGAAAGATCTTCAACATCTCCCAATAAAGATCTTCCCCTTTTTTTTCTTACCTAAAACCTTTCTTTATATCCTGGGGAAAAGAAAACATAAAAGGGGTGAGCTCAAATGCCCAGTAAGGGTAAACATAGAGAACATAAAACAATCCATAAACATTTGAATGCAAAAACTTGAACATAAAATATAAACATCAAAATCTTGAGCAAAGACATGAATCTTGGAAGTACGTAAGGCATATATCATAAGGGAACCTCAATCATGATAAAATAGCATGGGAATAAAACATGTAATTGTGGCATCCATTAAGCACATGTAATGATTTCCATAGTAGCCAAGGCATTGCTGCCAAGACCATCTTAGTGGACAAAGTTCCTTTCTGAATCGAGTTCACTCCTCATTCCATTCCTATAATACTGAACCGGATTAACTTACCATTCCAACCATGTCTATCTCATGAGATATAAATCTTTACCCAATGAATTTGAGGGAGATATAGGTCCCACCCATCTCATAATGAAATCATTCTTACTTGTTCTAGAAAATAAACTTAAAACATTCATCATAACCCAAAGAATAAAATGGGTTTCATAAACATCATCCCATCATCACATAATCCATATAAAACAAATTTATATTTCATCATAATAAAAGTGAAACCATGTAAATCATACAGACATTATACATGAAACATACACATATAAAATAATGTCATCTTAGATGGAAAATGGTTTTGATAAAACATTTGAAATGAATTCTTGAGGAAAATATCCTTTCTTCTTCAAAATCAATTTCTTTTCACAAAACGTCATGCAATTTTAAAAGAAATAGATTTTTTTGGAAATAGTCATGAAATATTTTGGAGGAAGCTTCAGGAAAATAAGGCTTTATAAAACCGTAAAAATCCTTTCATGCCGTATAAGTTAAAAAAAACTTTCTTCTCGTACTTTTTCCAGAAAAGTCAAAAAAGTACCTCGTAACGTAAACAAAAGAAAGATTACTTACATACCATGTAGTAAAAGTCAAAAATGGGTAAAAGGACTTTAAACATACATGAAAACACTTTTATAAAACATGGACATGGATGATAGAAATAACCCTAGTAAATACTTACGAATAAGCAATTTCGGATAAAGATGAGATTTGCAAAATTATCCCTTACCTTAGGTCCGATATGCTTCGTACGTATCTGAACCTTTTGTATAATGATTTAAATAATTTCATTTACTTATTAAAGAATCATATTCATTGTTATCATATCATATATGGTTCACTTATGACTTTATATTACCCATTCTTTTGTAAATTCCATGTTAAAGAGCGTTTTGGGTAAAATCGTTTCATTTGTCGTCCGTGTTTTGACTTGTAATTATTCATATGATTACTTAGATCATGATTATTTAATTCCAGAATATAAAAAATGATTTAAATATTATATATATTCAGAATATACATATATATAATAGATCTATCAATGGAAATAAATACACCGTTCATGGAGACGGTAGGCCGTACGTACGCATGAATGCTGTGTTCGTTTCCTTATTGAATTGAATGGAATTAAGTGGATGACATACATATATATATATATACATAAATACAGTATCATTATTATGTAATATATTTCATTATTACTTATTATATATACTTTATAATCATTCATGAATGATTAATCATTGAGAATGAATCTCATCGCGTCGTGGAGACGGTAGTCCGTACGTACGCACGAGCGATGATATCATTCCCATAATTATTGAATTTAATTGGAGTGGATGATACAATATATCAGAATAATTATGATGTTATAATAACTATGTATAGTTATTCTTTACACCATTATACCCATCCAAGTAAGGTGGTGTTGGAAAAACAGATTACACCACGGCGTGGAGACGGTATTCCGTACGTACGCACGCGTGGTGATTTCATTTTCCGTAGGATGAATAGATCGTGAAATAGGGTTGTTTCATACTTATAATAACATATCAGTATATGAGTTATACTTATGTTATTACTTCATAATGAAACAACTAAATAAGAAGAAGTGTAAGAAGACATAAAGTTGAAAGAATCGGTAACGGACATTACCTCTTCTTTGAAGCGCCTCTTTGAGACCTCCTCTTAGGGCACTAAAATTGGTATTTGAAGAAGACCATAACCTCTAGGATGTTTCTATGGAATTGGAGAAGAGAATTTGGTATGGTTTGGCCGATCTTGAAGGCTCAAAGTGGTGTGAGGAAGAGGGGGAGGAGGTTCCCTTTTATAAGGGAGGAGAGGGGAACCTCTGGAATCCTAAAAATGATTAGTTTAATATAAATTTAAAACCCACATAAAAACCTCCATAAAATGACTCAATTCAAATATTAGATGCGATATGGTTTTAATCGCATCAACCAATAAAATTTAGATATGTAGGGAATTTATTTTAAACATTATCAACTTGATTTATCCTTATTTAATCTATTAAATTTTATTTGTGGTAATATGATTCTAAATTTTAAATTGTTATAAATAATTACTTATGGGCTGTGAATTATCCAAAATTAGATAATTTATGACATTGTAGACTATATAAATTTTAATTTATAATTTTTAAATATTTTTGTGATTTTTAAACAATTTAATAATATGTTATTTTTATAAAATAACAATAGTGTCAATTTTGACACTATTCATTTATTTGAATTTAAATTAAATCCACACAAAGGATATATTCAAAATAAAATATCTAATAGGTTCTTAACATGTCATAGTAATATATAAAATTATTGGAGTACATTAAATAGTTCATATAATATTTATTTTAGTATTTTTAAAACCATTTATTTGGTATATCTCTTAATAAAATAATTAGTACAACATTTTTGTATAATTATTTAATATACTTATTTGTTGCATAAAAATTAGAAACAAAATCCTCTGATGAAGATAAATATGAAATATTTCTTAATAATAATTTTACTCGAATTTATCATCTTAAAATAACAACATGTAAATTGTTATATTTATTAACTTATGAAGGTGACAACTTTAGAATCATTTAAAATAAAATATAATAAGTGTCATAATTGACTTAATAAGGATCCAAATGGTAAACAATTCGGACAGTGGATGATTAGGGTTTATATATACACTAATAATAAGTTTTTTTCATATTTTTGGGCCTTTTGACATGTATTACTATTTCAATAAAAACTATATTATTGATTTTTCACTAAATAAATAATTTATGCATCATTAATGTATAAGATAATAAGGTAATTAAATAAATCTTAAAAATTACAAATAAATTACCATGATAAATAAAATAATTTTATCTTTAAAATGAGTATTTATAACCGAATTTATATTCTTTATAAACTTATATTAAAAATACTTTAATTATTAAAGTTGAGTGAGACATATTTCACTTTCCTTTAAATAAAATAAACTAAAGGTCTTAATCACCTCAAAGTGGGTTCTAATGGATTCCATTTCGACCTAAATATGACTTATAACGAATTATAATCATCCAATTGTATTAATACAAGAATTAGGATAATTTTATAATAATATATTTACCCTTAATTACCCAATTTACCTTTTACTATGGTAAATAAAATTTACCGTTGTTACTATTCATAAAGCCCAAAAATAAAAAGTAGTCTATTAATATAATTTGGACCCACTAATTCCAAAAATGGAATCCATTTTTCAAAATTCAATACACATAATTTTCAAAAATTAAATTAAAATTAATCCCGTTGTCGAAAGAAAACAGGTTTTTGTTTAAAACATTGCAAAAGATTGAATTTATTTAACCTATGAATTCAATGTAAAATCAATGATAATGAAATAAATTATATTAAATGGTAAAAATATATTCTATTTATACTTTAAAACCATTCAATATTATAATTTAACCACATAAGTTATTACGATGAAAAAAGTTGTTTTTAATTAAAATATAGCGTGTTTTTACTATTCATTAAAATATGAAAGTTATCAGAATAATATGAAAAATTTATCCAAGGTAAAATTTTATATCCTGATTCCAAAGAATAATTTTATTTTGTAAAATTTAACTTATAAACATGTCAAAAACTAGATTTAAAGTTGGTGCGCCATCAAAAGGCGACAAAACTGCATTTTTTGAAAAATACTTATTTTACCCGAAAAATTTATTTTGTTCTTATACCATGTTCTAGAAAATATGTAAGATTAATAATAATGTTATAAAATTCAAAATTTAGTTAATACTATTCATAATGGCTAGTTCATAATAATATTATAATAATATATCGTTGTTTAGTAAAACCCGGTATTGCGTACAACACACGCTATTGAGGAAGGTCACGATTGCGTGTAATGCAAGCCAAGTCAGGGTTGCGTGTAGTGCACGACTCCTTTGTTGTTGCACATAACAAAATACATTGAATATATATTTATATACTCAATGTTTCGTAGAATAAATACTATCAAACAAACATGAAATTGTGTGTAACACGATCCAAGATTAGTGTTGCGTATACTGCAAACTAATACGGTGTTGCGTATAACACAAGATAATCTTGGTGTAGAGTACAACAGAATATATGAATGAAATTAAAACGAATACATCTTATAAAATCTCGGGTTGTTACATTCTACCCCCCTTAAAACGAATTTCGCCCTCGAAATTCGTCGGGGTTATAAATCGTTTACTATTCATAGAAACCCACATCGTAAAAAGGAATACTAAAACTTAATTTTAAAAACTAAAGTATGAAACATAACGATTACCCAAAGTAACTCATCATTGGGTTTCCATATAGGAGAACATAATTGAAAATATGGATATGGAAGAGAAATCTAAACAGCAAGTTCTGATGGAGAGTGGTAGAGAACATGGCTATGAAAAAGCCAACAATCACAAAGCCATAGATTTGTGATGATCTAAGGTACCATCTGATTCATTGGATATGAGAGCACTAGGGAAACATTTTTGGTTTTCAATATCATTTCCCTAAAGTTGAAAATTTTGAATTAGAAGAAATACTTGCTTGATTTTGGTACAATCTCACTATTGTTCGTTCTTTGAACAATTTCCACTTCATCTATTAAAGAAATTAAGTTGAATTTGTTATTCATGAAGTGTTAACAGATCATGTGATAGAATGATGGGTCATTCCATCTGTTTCAAACAAAAGGTTAGAAAAAGTTATCAAATGTACATAAGTCCATCTATGGTGAGGTTAATCATATACGATTCCAAAAAATGAACTTATACTTCATATATCATATCGCTTAATAAAATAAAACTAGTTTCTACTAACCAGGGACTTCCTGTAGGCCAGTGGTAGGCGATAAAGGCCAGTCACACTTCAGTTGTGGGTTTGATTCCCACAGCCTTGTCCGACGCGATGGGCTATCGCCCGTCCTGCAGGTTGTACTTTTTCTAAAACTACATTACTATAACATCCCATCAATAATATCAAACTAACTTATATCCAACATAATCTATTCTAATCTTTAGGCTTATCTAAAATAATTCGGTCCAAGCTCATAGTATAAAGAAAATTATTACTTGAAATGTCACATAACAATCACGTGAATTCCATCATTTATCCCCCATATATCATAAGATATATCTTTTTGGTCAAATTACAAACATGTGAATACCTTAATCATGTATTCTATTGAAGAATGAATACCCATTGAACCTTAGTGAAAACATGAATGTTGTTAAATTTTAACACTTTCCGCACACTAAAATCCCAAAAATTCTATATACTCAAATCATAATATCACTTAGTCCTTGTATCAGTCATGAGCTCATGATTACTATCATATTATTTTCTCCTTATCCCTTCATTATGCTCATTTCATCTGCTTTCTAAAAATATTTCAATAACCTTTTCATGGTTACCAGTACCATATAATTATTGAAAACCAATACATAGATATTCCAAAATTCCACAATTCCATAAATGAGATTCCATGATACTATTTTTAAATCCCATTACATAAAAACTTAATCATTACACAACATCATTTTCATACTCAACATCACAAATAGTGATCGCATGAGACTTCCATTTATCCTTTTCCTTAAGAGGTTGCTCACGTTGATCATCATTAACCCGTGGATTAGGGAATTTATTAGCATAATGCCCCATTTCCTTACACTTGAAGCATTGAAGTGTTGGTGGACAGTTCTCTGTAGTCTTTTATCTATTCACATCATTATCAACATTTTTCCCATTACTTCAACAATCAACTGCTCGATGACCTTCTTTTCCACACTTAAAAACATTTTCTAGTACCTTTTAGGCAATGTCCACCATGATTATTTCCACACTTTGAGCATAAAGAAACATTCATCTTCTTTTCACCATTGTTATGAGATTTCTCCTTGAACTCCATCTTTCGTTTCTTGTCAAAACCATGAGATGGATATGTTACACCAACTTCCAGTTATACCTTGATAGCACAACGCACAATTTCTTCATAGCTACTGAAGTCTCTTATAGATAATTCCCTTCTAAGACTTGGTTTTAAGCCACTAAAAAATCGATCAACTTTACTTTCAGGTTGGATGATAAAGCCAGATGCATACCTTACAAGTCTTGTAAAATTCGCTTCGTATATACCAACAGATTCATCATCCTTTTTCTTAAGCTCAAGAAACTCCTTTTCCATCTTTGTTCGAAGAATACGAGGGAAGTTCTTACTGAAAAACAAGTTCTTGAACTTGCCCCATTCCATGGACTCAATTTCATCTCTTTGTCTCTTATTCTTGATAAGATTCACCCATTGATCAGAATCACCTTCCAAACAATATACTGCTAAGATGAATTTATCATGCTCAGAACATTGTAGAACTGAAAATATCTTTTCAGTAGTACTGATCCATTTTTCATCCACTAAGGGATTAGAAGACCTGCTGAATGAAGGTGGACGCTGCCTCATGAAGGATTCAACAGAATGTTGGTCCTTTCTCTGCTCATTTTGAAATCCAGAATGATTCATAGCTTTTTTAAGTATAGAAATAAGATTGTGCACTCCATCTCCCATGATAATGGTTTGGTCAAGAGTAAAATCATTGCATTGTCCATTACATTGATCAACACGGTTCCTTCGGGTTCTAGCCATCCTCTAAAACCCAAAAATAATAGTGTGAGAGGCAAATACCATGCTAGGGAAAACAACATAATAAAGGGGGTTTAACTTCAATATCTAACATCTTAGGTTTAATTCTAAGATCGTTAGCACAATTTTAGGACTATAACCTATACATATACTTAACCTTAGGGACATCCCTAGACATACCTTAGAAATATCTCTAGGGATCTCACTAAAGTTTTCGCATCATAGTTTCCAAAGGTTAACTAAACCTTTCCCTTAATACCAACTGTAGAGACCTAAAGCTTGACGTACATGGACAATACATTACTTTTGCGGAATACTTAATACATAACAAAAACAGACACACAAGGATCGTAATAGTTTAGTGTCTTTGGAAACTCGGAATAAAATCTTCTAATCGTGGTGAAAGATCTTCAATATCTCCCAATAAAGATCTTACCCTTTTTTATTACCTAAAAACTTTATTTATATCCTGGGGAAAAGAAAAAATAAAAGGGGTGTGCTCAAATTCCCAGTAAGGGTAAACATAGAGAACATAAAACAATCCATAAACATTTGAATGCAAAAATTTGAACATAAAATCTAAACATCAAAATCTTGAGCAAATACATGAATCTTGGAAGTACGTAAGGCATATATCATAAGGGAACATCAATCATGATAAAATATCATGGGAATAAAACATGTAATTCTGGAATCCATTAAGCACATGTAATGATTTACATAGTAGCCAAGGCATTGCTACCAAGACCATCTTAGTGGACAAAGTCCCTTTCTGAATCGAGTTCACTCCTCGTTCCAGTCCTATAATACTGAACCCGATTAACTTATCGTTCCAGCCATGTCTATCTCATTAGATATAAATTTTTACCCAATTCATTGGAGGGAGATATAGGTCCCACCCATCTCATACTGAAATCATTCTTACTTGTGCCACAAAATAAATTTAAAACATTCATCATAACCCAAAGAATAAAATGGGTTTCATAAACATCATCCCATCATCACATAATCCATATAAAACAAATGGATATTTCATCATAAGAAAAGTGAAACCATGTAAATCATAGAGACATTATACATGAAACATACACATATGAAATAATGTCATCTTAGATGGAAAATGGTTTTGATAAAACATTTGAAATGAATTCTTGAGGAAAATATCCTTTCTTCTTCAAAATCAATTTCTTTTCACAAAACGTCATGCAATTTTAAAAGAAATAGATTTTTTGGAAATAGTCATGAAATATTTTGGAGGAATCTTCATGAAAATAAGGCTTTATAAAACTGTAAAAATCCTTTCATGCCGTATAAGTTAAAAAAACATTCTTCTCTTACTTTTTCCAGAAAAGTCAAAAAAGTACCTCATAACGTAAACAAAAGAAAGATTCCTTACATACCATGTATTAAAAGTAAAAAATGGGTAAAAAGGACTTTAAACCTACATGAAAACACTTTTATAAAACATGGACATGGATGATAGAAATAACCCCAGTAAATACTTACGAATAAGCAATCTCGGATAAAAATGAGATTTGCAAAATTATCCCTTACCTTAGGTCCGATATGCTTCGTACGTATCCGAACCTCCTGTATAATGATTTAAATAATGTCATTTACTTATTAAAAAATCATATTCATTGTTATCATATCATATATGGTTCACTTATGACTTTATATTACCTGTTCTTTTTTAAATTCCATGTTAAAGAGCGTTTTGGGTAAAATCGTTTCATTTGTCGTCCGTGTTTTGACTTGTAATTATTCATATGATTAATTAGATCATGATTACTTAATTACAGAATATGAAACATGATTTATATATTATATATATTCAGAATATACATATATATAATAGATTGATAAATGGAAAGAAATACACCGTTCATGGAGACGGTAGGCCGTACGTACGCATGAACGCTGTTTTCGTTTCCTTATTGAATTGAATGGAATTAAGTGGATGACATACAGATATATATATACATAAATCCAGTATCAATGTTATGTCATATATTTCATGATTACTTATTATATATACTTTATAATCATTCATGAATGATAAATCATTGAGAATGAATCTCATCGCGTTGTGGAGATGGTAGTCCGTACGCACGCACGGACAATGATATCGTTCCCATAATTATTGAATTGAATTAGAGTGGATGATACAATATATCAGAATCATTATGATGTTATAATAACTATGTATAGTTATTCTTTACACCATTATACCCATCCAAGTAAGGTGGTGTTGGAAAAACAGATTACACCACAGTGTGGAGACGATATTCCGTACGTACGCACACGTGGTGATTTCATTTTCCGTAGGATAGATAGATGGTGAAATAGGGTTGTTTAATACTTATAATAACATATACGTATATGAGTTATACTTATGTTATTACTTCATAATGAAACAACTAAAGAAGAAGAAGTGGAAGAAGAAATAAAGTTGAAAGAATCGGTAACGGACATTACCTCTTCTTTGAAGCGCCTCTTTGAGACCTCCTCTTAGGGCACTAAAATTGGTCTTTGAAGAAGACCAAAACCTCTAGGGTGTTTCTATGGAATTGGAGAAGAGAATTTTTCATGGTTTGGCCAATATTGAAGGCTCAAAGTTGCGTGAGGAAGAGAGGGAGGAGGTGCCCTTTTATAAGGGAGGAGAGGGGCACCTTTGGAATCCTAAAAAATATTAGTTTAATATAAATTTAAACCCCACATAAAAACCTACAAAAAATGAATAAATTAGAATATTATATGATATATGGTTGTAATCTCATAAACCAATAAAATTTAGACATGTAGGGAATTTATTTTAAACATTATCAACTTGATTTATCCTTATTTAATCTATTAAATTTTATTTGTGGTAAAAAGATTCTAAATTTTAAATTATAATAAATAATTACTTATATGCTGTGAATTATCCACAATTAGATAATTTATGAAATTTTCGACTATATAAATTTCAATTTATAATTTTTAAATATTTTTTTGATTTTTAAACAATTTAATAATATGTTATTTTTATAAAATAACAATAGTGTCAATTTTGACACTATTCATTTATTTGAATTTAAATTAAATCCACACAAAGGATATATTAAAACTAAAATATTTAATAGGTTACTAACATGTCATATTAATCTATAAAATTAGTGGAGTACATTAAATAGTTTATATATTATTTATTTTAATATTTTTAAAACCATTTATTTGGTATATCTCTTAATAAAATAATTATTACAACATTTTTGTATAATTATTTAATATACGTATTTGTTGCATAAAAATTACAAATAAAATACTATGATGAAGATAAATATAAAATCTTATATAATAATAATTTTACTTGAATTTATCATCTTAAAATAACAACATGTAAATTTTTATCTTTATTAAATTATGAAGGTGACAACTTTGGAATCATTTAAAATAAAAAATTATAAGTGTCATAATCGACTTAATAAGGATACAAATGGTCAAAAATTAGGCCCGTGGATGATTAGGGTTTATATATACACTTCTAATAAGTTTTGTGGAGATTTTTGGGCATTTTGACATGTATTACTATTTCAATAAAAACTATATTATTGATTTTTCACTAAATAAATAATTTCTATATCATTAATGTATAAGATAATAAGGTAATTAAATAAATCTTAAAAATTACAAATAAATTACCATGATAAATAAAAAAATTTTATCTTTCAAATGAGTATTTATAACTGAATTTATATTCTGTATAAAGTTATATTAAAAATACTTTAATTATTAAAGTTGAGTGAGACATATTTCACTTTCCTTTAAATAAAATAAACTAAAGGTCTTAATCACCTCCAAGTGGGTTCTAATGGATTCCATTTCGACCCAAATATGAATTAGGACGAATTATAATCATCCAATTGTACTAATACAAGTATTAGTATAATTTTATAATATTATATTTACCATTAATCACCCAATTTACCTTTTACTATGGTAAATAAAATTTACCGTTGTTACTATTCATAAAGCCCAAAAATAAAAAGTTGTCTATTAATATAATTTGGACCCAATAATTCTAAATATGGAATCCATTTTTCCAAATTCAATACACAGAAGTTACAAAAATTAAGTTAAAATTAATCCCGTTGTCGAAAGAAAACATCTTTTTGTTTAAAACATTGCAAAAGATTGAATTTATTTAACCTATGAATTCAATGTAAAATCAATGCTAATGACATAAATTATATTAAATAGTAAAAATATATTATATTTATACTTTAAAACCATTAAATATTATAATTTAACCACATAAGTTATTACGATGAAAAAAGTTGTTTTTAATTAAAATATAGCGTGTTTTTACTATTCATTAAGATATGAAAGTTATCAGAATAATATGAAAAATTTATCCAAGGTAAAATTTTATATCCTGATTCCAAAGAATAATTTTATTTTGTAAAATTTAACTTATAAACATGTAAAAAACTAGATTTAAAGTTGGTGCGCCATCAAAAGGCGGCAAAACTGCATTTTTTGAAAAATACTTATTTTACCCGAAAAATTTATTTTGTTCTTATACCATATTCTAGAAAATGTGTAAGATTAATAATAATGTTATAAAATTAAAAATCTAGTTAATACTATTCATAACGGCTAGTTCATAATAATATTATAATAATATATCGTTGTTTAGTAAAACCCGGTATTGCGTACAACACACGCTATTGAGGAAGGTCGCGATTGCGTGTAATGAAAGCCAAGTCAGGGTTGCGTGTAGTGCATGACTCCTTTGTTTTTTCATATAACAAAATACATTGAATATATATATATATATATACTCAATGTTTCGGAGAATAACTACTATCAAACAAACATGAAATTGTGTGTAACACGATCCAAGATTAGTGTTGCGTATACTGCAAGCTAATACGATGTTGCGTATAGCGCAAGATAATCTTGGTGTAACGTACAATAGAAGATATGAAAGAAATTAAAACGAATATATCTTATAAAATCTCGGGTTGTTACATCACCAATCTAGTCCAAGCATGCTTAACTGTGGAGTTCTAACCAGGTAGGCTCTTGAAAAGGAAGGTGAACCTTTTTTACATGAGTAATATCATTTAGTCATTTAAACCTTTATCATTCTAGAGTGTTACATTCACCCCCCATTTAGAGGACAATGTCCTCATTTTGGGCCCTACATCTCAACCCAGGCAGTGCACTGCACTTAAGGCTGGGTTCCTCCTCTGATACCAAATGTAACAATTGTGCCCTGCTGACAGCACAAACACCTCGCTTTAACATGGTCGTCGGGTCCTGGCCTTACTTTAACATGGTCATTGGGTCCTGACCTACTAGGAAGGTTCACCTTTTTGACATGAGTTATATCATTTAGTTATTTAACTCTTTATCATTCTGGGATTCACCCCCCCTTTAGAGAACAATGTCCTCATTGTGGACACTACATCTCAACCCAGGCAGTGCACTGCACTTAAGGCTGGGTTCCTCCTCTAATACCAAATATAACAACTGGGCCCTACTGATAGCACAAACACCTCAACTTAACATGGTCATCGGGTCCTGGCCTTTCTTTAACATGGTCATCGGGTCCTGACCTGCCAGGAAGGTGCACCTTTTTGACATGAGTTATATCATTTAGTCATTTAACTCTTTATCATTCTGGGGTGTTACATTCATCCCCCCTTAGAGAAATACTTCTTTGTTGTGCGCCCTACATCTCAACCTAGGCAGTGCACTACACTTAAGGCTGAGTTCTTCCTCTGATACCAAATGTAAAAACTGGGCCCCGCTGATAGCACAGACACCTCGCCTTAACATGGTCGTCGGGTCCTGGCCTGCTAGGTACCACCAGTTGCCCCACAGACACGTGGTCCCCACCCTAGGGCCCACTCACATCCCCGAACTGGTCATATGACTAATGATTTTCCCCACAAGCCAACACATGTCCTTTTGAGTGTGCTTTGTCCTCACTCACACACACCTTGGGAAACTTCCCAGAAGTTCAGCCATCCCGATCACTACTCCATGACAAGCACACTTAACTATGGAGTTCTAACTAGGTAGGCTTCTGAAAATGGAAGGTGAACCTTATTAATATGAGTCATATCATCTTGTCATTTAACCCTTTATCATTCTGGGGTGTTACATTAATCAATGTTTTTTAGCACTGTTAAAGGTTCCCTTTAATAGCGCAAAAAAACACTGATAAAGGGTATAATTTTTCTTTTCACACCCCACCCCTCTTTATCAGCACTCCCCTTCCCCTTTATCAGCACCTCCACCACCCCATTTATCAAAAATTTAGTGCACACCCATACCTCTAATGAGTTTCATACTTGGGACCTCTAGCTTATACAAAAACACCTTTCCCACTACCCCATAATGTTTTGTTTTACATTTTATGATATATCTATATATTTATATATATTTCGTTATATGTTTTTATCCATATATTTATATATATGTTTATATATATATGTTTGTATATATATATATTTTAAATACACACACACACATAGATATATATTTTAAAATGGATATTAACTCTAAAAACCCTTACAACACATAAAAACATTAAGAAACACTAAAAAACCTAAAACCCCTAAAAAGACTGAAACTATAAGGAACCGACCTTAAACATTACATAATCCTAAATTAGATGAATAATTCACATTGAGGATCTTTTTAGGTTTATAGTTTTAGAGAATTAGGCCATAAATATTACATATCAACTTGAAAATTACATGTACACACAACTACTCAGTATCCATTTTTTTCATAAAATAAAAACTATTAAAAAGAAATATGTCTAGTTCCATGTTTTTGACAGCATTACTTTTCCTTGATCCCATCCTTGACCCTATTATTCTTTAAGTCCTATGGAAAACATTTCAAAAACTTGGGATGAGAATAAAAAGATCAGTAAGGGTTATAAAATAAGGAAGGAAAACAATAGCCCATCATTAAATACAAATCAATGAAACCATACTTTTCCATCATAACATACCTTACGAAATCATAAGATTTATGAATAACACACACAAATCATAAATCATAAAGGTAACTTCTGGAATTCATAACATACTTACATTGTAGCTATCAAAACTACATAGGGAGTCAAATTTGGAATACCCATCATAGTATATTCCCTAAATCTATTAGGAGAAACATTAACATTTACCTCCATCACGTTTCCCAATGCATTGGAGAGCTATCTCGGGCTCACCCGCCCTAGGTTTATCACGAAACCACCGGTATATGTAAAAAATTCCCAATAACCATAACATAATCATAACAGATAACACAAGCATAAAGTAAAGATAAAATTTCCACATTCTAATCACAATATATCAAAACAAGATATTGAAATAAACAATGCTTTATCAAACCATTTTCAAAACCATTTAAAACTTTTAATAAAGATATTTTTGAATCAAAGTGTCCCATACCACTTTGATGTTTTTAAATGAATTATCATTTGATAACATTAATGTATATATAAATAAATCCTAAAACCCATTTTGAAAACATGGACATTAATGAGAAATATTTATAAGAATAAGTCTTTAAAACATTTAAAACGATATTTTAGTTAAAGTGTTTTTAACAAAATGAGAGCTGCTTGAATACAAATAATTGAGGAATAACATTTAATCAGAACTTTGTAATATCATGAGAATAAAGGTATTCATGATATAATATTCCAAAGGATAGTATATACACTACATAATAGTGAATTTGTGCATAACAACAATGAAGTCTCAATGGAATGTCAATTGAGATGAAATCCCTTATAAAAACTCTATCCTTAGATTAAGGATAAATAAATTACATAATAATGTGTAAAAAATAAGAATATACTAAATATAAGTGGATATTAAGTGAGAAACAATCAGAGTTTATTCACACATATTCATAACACGATATAATCAAGAAGTATAAGTTTAACCCAAAGAATTGAAATTGGGTGAAGAAGTTCCCTTACAGAAATTTGACAGCCTAACAACGTCACTTTAAAATTCAGAAAATGAGTTCATAAGAGGGAAAAGGGTATCTCATCACTTGGAAATAAAATTTACAACAAAAATGATATAGGATAATATATCCCAACATAAGAAGATTTAAATTTAAAAGACATAACAAAAATAAGTCTTTTAAAAAAGGGGAGGGTGAAAAGGTTCCCTTATTGATTTGGTGACTTACAAAACATACAACCCATGAAAGAAGGATCATAAAATAAATATGTAAATACCCATAAATTGTTTTATATTAAACAATTAATACAATCTGGGGAAGTACATACACCGCACAAATGGAAATAGTGTCAAATATAGCATGAATCTCATGGGAATAAAAAGTGAGATGAAAATCCCTTACCACATTGTAATCAATCAAGTCGTTTGACCAAATGTTAATAACCACCAAATGATTCACAGAATAACATGAATATAAAAAGGATCATTATAATATATATCAAATGGTAGTATATAATACACCACATGCAATAAATTAGTGGTGAACAATGAAAATCTCACAGAATTAAAAGTGAGATAAAAAATCCCTTACCTCGGGTCTGACTTGACTCATTTGTTCCTTGTTCTTCTTGAATAATAAACTAAAGTTAATTTATACTTTATTAAGAACATTTTTCAAGTTTAATATTCATTTTTATCACTTATTACCATGTTATAAAAATTATGTAATCATTTAAGTTAATAACATTCGTTTTGTCGATATTTGGTACTTGAGTAAAAAATTAATTTCTTATAATTACAAGTTGTTCACATTGTCAAATGTTCATTATATCCAGAATGATATTCATTATTTAGATATCATATATATCATATATATCAAGTATATATGCATGCATTTATAATAGTACATAACATTTGAAGGTAAGAAATGAAATGCACCGTTCATGGAGACGGTAAGCCGTACGTATGCATGAACGCTACTTTCATTTCTATTTCATATTTTAATTGAATGAAAACTTAATGATACATAGTTATATTATAATTCCCATATAATATCATATATAATTTCAATAAATCCATCCTTTATATGTCCCATGTATGGTATGAATGAGTCATATCACTTTGAGGTGGCGGTAGTCCGCACTTCCTCAAATGAAATTAGCGCGTTTACCCATTATGGAAACCATAAAGGTAGGATATAAATGTAAAATACAGAAGCATAAAGAAAATATAAAAAATATATATATTGTATATAAATACAGTTCTATATTAATGGCCACCATGAGAGGCAGTGGGAGATAAACGAACAATCATCATTTCGTGAGGCATTAGTTTTATATCTACAGAAACAATATGTTCTTCACCCATTAGATGGAGGTGTGTGTAAGTGTAGTTGAAATACTTATCATAATAACATACTAGTATATTGAGGATACTAGTGTTTTTATAATAGAAAGGAATAAAAATAGTTTAGGGGTTGGAGAAGTAAAATAAAAGAAAAGAAGTTAAGAGGAATCATTACCTTTAATTTGGGTAATTCCATTTTGTTTGAACCAAAAGAACTTCTTGAAGTGCCTTATGCCTAAGGTAAGGATTCTAAGAGGAGTATCGGGATATTTAGAGATTATTTGGTTAGGGTTTAGATGATCCAAGGGGCTTGATAGGTGTGAGGAATGAGTAAGAAGTGAAGGATTTTTATAAGGGGGGGGGGATGGGATCTTTAGGAAAGTGTGAAAATATTATTTTATTATATAATGATATTCGGTTTTTAAAGGTCCAAAACTCATTAAGGTAAAATATAAGATGACTCGTGGTCTAAATAAAATCATCCAATAATAATTGGACAAGTTTTGTATGTTATTTTAATATATTAATGAGGTAAATACTACATCATTTTTGTGTCATAAATAATCTTATTTATTTGATGTCTAAAAATTATAAAAGAAATACCATGATGTAGGAAATCATTTTATACTTACAATGAATACTTATAGTTGAAAATATATCTTTTATAACCCCATGTATAAATTAATTTACTAAAATATATTTTTTTGTGTCATTTTTGCCTTTACTTTAAGTTAATTAAAATAAAGTGTCATTATCACTCCCAAGTGGCTCCATGGGGTCCCAAAATTGACCCAAAGATGACCATGGTCATAAATGACTCAAAAAATAATGTTAGGACAAGTGTTAAGGAAATTTTTTATTATTATGATATTCTTTTTACCTTGAATTACCCTATTTACCTTTAACCGTGGTAAATATAAGTCAGAAGTTACTATTCACCAAAAATTATTTTCATCTTATTGAACCAAATTTTACTTACTAATAACAACCATATATGTTGGATTTTCTAAATTTAATTTACAGAAGCTGTAAAATTTCATTTAAATGAAAAAGTCAATTTTTTAACTACTACTAATAGGTTTCACTATTCATCAAAAATTGAAGTTTTTCAGAAAAATACCAAAAATTCATCCTAAGATATATTTGATATTCCAAATTCAAAAATTCTGTCTATTTTACCAAATTAAAAACATAGAAGTTGCATTAATTAATTTGAAATTAATTCCCGTTGTCAAAACAAATAGTGTGTTTTTAAGAAACAATAACTATCAAAAGATCAACACTTGTTTATATCCAATTTCAAAGTGAAATTAATTACAATGAATAAAATTGGATTAATTGGTAAAAATATAGTCTAATTACACTTTAAAAACAATTAAAAATATAATATAATCATATAAATAAATTATATTAGAAGGCACTTTTGAATAAAAATACTGTATTTTTCACTATTCATTAAAAAATGAAATTTACTAGAAAAATACCAAAAATTTACCCAAATTAAATTTTGATGCCATGAATCTAGAGAAGAATTTTATTGTGTCAAATGGAACATATAAAAGTGAACAAAACTAGATTTAAAGAGGGTTCTCTATTAAAAGGTGGCAAATCAACCTTTAAAAGTAAATTATGTTTAAAATTAGATTCATTCACATTTTAAGCCTCTAAATTTTATTGGATAAATGTAAAAACATTTAACAAACATATATAATCATTTTGTAGTTAGTTCTATTCATTCCCACCATTACAAAAACTAGGTGTTAACTGCCATTTAAAATAATAATATTATATTATTAGTGTGCAACGTAAGATTTCAAAGAAACCCATTGTTGCGTATCAGGTACGCCATTGAACATAGAGTCCCCTTTGAAGTATAATTAATATTTAGTTCACAAATATTAATAAATTTAAAAAATTACATGTTGTTTATTTACCTGGGATGTTACATCTTTCCCCCTTTTTGGAAATTGCGTCCTTGAAATTTTATAATTGGGCTTGGAAACGTCATTAAAAATCCCACATCGGAAAAGATTCAGTAAAACTATCACTTTAAAAGAAAGAATGAAAAGTACAAAGGTCACCCAAGATAACCCGTACTAGGATTCCATGTAGGAAAACATGGATATGGAAGAGAGAACAAATGGTCAAGTTCTGATGGAGAGTGATAGAAAACATGATTAGGAGAAAGTTAACCACCAGAAAATCACAAACTTATGATGTGTTAAACGGTCTTTGATTACCCAGTAGGAGACGTAAACCAACAACATTTTTGTTTTACATTATTTTTCATAATTTTGAGGATTTCATTTAATACATAGAATAAGAACACAAGGAAATATATTACCTTCAAGTAGAGTTTCATCCTTTAATAAGTTTATACCAAAATCTAATCTTTTCTCCAAACAATGAGCATTCAAAAAGACTTGGTCACATCAAAAGCACAAGAATCATCTTCTATAGAATCACATAATCCAAAAAAGAAGAACTATATATTTCCCTTGTCTTTAGACATCAACTAAAACCAAAATGGTTAGTGTGAGATCAGATAATACGCAAAAAGGATAATCTTTTAAGAAAATAAAAACTACTCTTAATCTCAAAAATTTGTCAAACAATACCCAAACTTCAACCAAGACAATTCAATAAACAACTGTCCATAAATTTATTCAAAATTAATCCAAAATAATATTGAAACCCAAATCTCATAAAGATTTAATTACATAGTCTTCTAAGATAAATCTTAACATTTATCTCCAAATAACATCAGTTACTCATAAAGTTTCATATTGAAAAGTAATTAACCTAATCACATATTCTCTATGATAGGTTAATAATTTTCATAAATAAACCAAATCGTCATATGTCCACAATAAAAACACAGATTCTTCCAAAATAAAATTTCAACCATTATTCCACAGTTGAAATCCCATAGTATTCTATCTTCCTTAGGCATATAGTGTTTCCTCAAAAGAGAGAACGTCTTCTACAACAACCTTTATCACTTAATCACCAAATAATTTTCCTATACTATGTATATCCATTTGATAAAACATAAGTTCCCAAAATAAAACTATTCTTGTTCCATAAAATAATTTTACTAAAATAATAATTCATACTAACCAGGGACTTCAAGAAGGCTAGTGGTAGGCGATGCGCCCTTTTCACCCTTCGGTTGTGGGTTCAATTCCTGTGGCCTTTCCAGATGCAACGGTTTTTCACCCATCCTATGGGTAGTCCTTTTTATAAAACTCAAAATAACCCTAACTTTTTTTAACCTCAATGGTTTCCTTATACCTCTCATTTTCATAACAATTCATTATGATCTCAACATCTTAATTCTTGAAGTCTTATATATAGTTTAATTGTATTTTTATTTCACCACCATATGATAAAATAAAATGATCCCCAAAAAAAAATAACATCATACCTTGATCATGGTGTCCATTTGGTTTCATCGTCATCTTGTTCACATAGGTAGAAGGTCCATGCATTGAAACAATGATTTAAAGATACTTCAAAATCATTTGCTTCCTTTATCCAAATATACCTTCTACAATATGGGTCATGTGGGTGTTCACAGAAAAACAGTTTTGGAAAACAATCATGTATGACATATAATTTCAAAACATCTGATAAAATATGATTTCTATAAAACAATCAGACCAAAATTGAGTTGAAACTTTCAATTAATGGTCCTTTTAAAATACTATAGGTATGTGCTGAGAGACTATATTGTAACAGAAAATATAAATAGGTTTCACAAGGGTCTCCTTCTTCAACACCTTTTTCAAAATCATAATATGCTTCAAAATCTTTTGATAAGGTAAAATATTTGAAAATGCCTTGAAAATATGAGAATATTTTGAAAATAGAATTTTTTTAAATACAACCCATGATCCATGATGATAACGAGGTATAGTGGAGGTGTTTGATATCTCAAACAACTACTTGCAAGTGAGTAGTATGCTAGAAAAAGTTTCACAATCATCCAAACATGACTTTTCAATAATTATTGCAAGCAAGTCATCAAGAAGAGATATGAAGGTTGTTTGAGATCCTCCTCCTTCCATTTGTAACTGAATTTCTATGATCTGAAAAAGTTATAAAACAAGGATTTAATGAAAATAATAGACATAGGGACTAACCATGTGTCTAATGAAAACTCATAATCCCTAAAGTTGTATAAATCAACCTCTCATACCAACTATAAGGACCTGACCTTAAACATTACATAATCCTAAATTAAATGAATAATTCACATTGAGGATCTTTTCAGGTTTAGAGTTTTAGAGAATTATGCCATAACTATTACATATCAACTTGAAAATTACATGTACACACTACTACTCAGTATCTATTTTTTTCATAAAATAAAAACTCTTAAAAGGAAATATGTCTAGTTCCATGTTTTAGACATCATGACTTTTCCTTGATCCCATCATTAACCCTATTCATCTTTAAGTCCTATGGAAAACATTTAAAAAACTTGGTATGAGCATAAAAATCTCAGTAAGGGTTATAAAATAAGGAAATAAAATATTATCCCATCATTAAATACAAATCAATGAAACCATACTTTTCAATCATAACATACCTTACAAAATCACGAGATTTATGAATAACACACACAAATCATAAAACATAAAGGTAACTTATGGCATTCATAACATACTTACATTATAGCTATAAAAACTACATAGGGAGTCACATTTGGAATACCCATCATAGTATATTACCTAAATCTCTTAGGAGAAACATTAAAGTTTACCTACGTCACGTTACCCAATGAATTGGAGAGATATCTCAGGCTCACCCACCATAGGTTTATCACAGAACCACCCGTATACATAAAAAATGCCCAATAACCATAACACAATCATAACACATAACACAAGCATAAAGGAAAGATAAAATTTCAACATTTTAATCACAATATATCAAATCAAGATATTGAAATAAACAATGATTTATCAAACCATTTTCAAAACCATTTAAAACATTTAATAATGATATTTTGAAATCAAAGTGTCCCATACCACTTTGATATTTTTAAATGAATTATCATTTGATAACATTAATGTCCATATAAATAAATCCTAAAAACCATTTTGAAAACATGGACATTAATGAGAAATATTTAGAAGAATAAATCTTTAAAACATTTAAAACGATATTTTAGTTAAAGAGTTTTTAACAAAATGAGAGACACTTGAATACACATAATTGAGGAATAATATTTAATCAGAACTTTATAATATCATGAGAATAAAATGATTCATGATATAATATTCCAAAGGATAGTATATACACCACATAAGAGTGAATTGGTGCATAACAACAATGAAGTCTCAATGGAATGTAAATTGAGACAAAATCCCTTATAAAAACTCTATCCTTAGATTAAGGATAAATCAATTACATAATAATGTTTTAAAAATAAGAATAAAATCAATATAAGTGGATATTAAGTGTGAAACAATCAGAGTTTATTCACACATATTCATAGCACGACATAATCTATAAGTAGAATTTTAACCCAAAGAATTGAAATTGGGTGAAGAAGTTCCCTTACAGAAATTTGACAACCTAACAACGTCACTTTAAAATTTATAAAATGAGTTGATGAGAGGGAAAAGGGTATCTCATCACTTGGAAATAAAATTTACAGCAATAATGATATAGGAGAACATATCCCAACATAAGAAGATGTAAATTTAAAAGACATAATAAAAAGAAGTCTTTTAAAAAAAGAGGAGGGTGAAAAGGTTCCCTTACCAATTTGGAGACTTACGAAACATACAACCCATGAAATAAGGATCATAAAATAAAGATTTAAATACCCATAAATTTTTGTATATTACACAATGAATACAATCTTGGGCAGTACATACACCACACAAAAGGAAATAGTGGCAAATATAACATGAATCTCACGGGAATAAAAAGTGAGATGAAAATCCCTTACCAAGTTATAATCGATCGATTCATTTGAAAAAATGTTAATAAACATCAAATGATTCATATAATAACATGAATATAAAAATTATCATGATAATATATATCAACATTTAGTACAAAATACACCACATGCAATAAATTAGTGGCGAATAATGGAAATCTCATAGAATTAAAAGTGAGATAAGAAATCCCTTACCTCGTGTCCGACTTGACTTGTTTGCTCCTTGTTCTTCTTGAATAATAAACTAAAATTAATTTATACTTTATTAAGAACATTTTTAAAGTTTATTTTTCCTTTTATATCACTTATTACCATGTTATAAACATTATGTAATCATTTAAGTTAATAATGTTCATTTGGTCGATATTTGGTACTTGAGTCAAAAATGGACTTCTTATAATTACAAGTTATTCACACAGTCAAAAGTTCATTATATAAATAATGATATTAATGATTTATATATAATATATATCATATATTTACACTATATATACATGTATTTATAATAGTACATAACATTTGGAGGTAAGAAATGAAATGCACCGTTCCTAGAGACGGTAAGTTGTTTGTTCACATGAACGCTACTTTCATTTATATTTTGTATTTTAATTGAATGAAAAATTAATGATACATAGTTATATTATAATTATAGTATAATATTATATATAATTTAAATAACTCCATCCTTTATATGTCCCATGTATGGTATGAACGAGTCATATCACTTTGAGGGGGTGATAGTCCACACTTCCTCAAATGAAATTATAACATGTACCCATTATGGAAACCATAAAGGTAGGATATAAATGTAAAATAAAAAAGCATAAATAAAACATAAAAAATATATATATCATATATTAATACAGTTCTATCTTAATGGCCACCATGAGAGGCAGTAGGAGATAATCGAACAATCATCGTTTTGTGAGACGTTAGTTTTCCATCCACAGAAACAATATGTTCTTCACCCATTAGATGGAGGTGTGTGTAAGTGTAGTAAAAATAATTCTCATAAAAACATCCTAGTATATTGAGGATACTGGTGTTGTTATAAAATAAAGGAATAAAAAGATTTTAGGGGTTGGAGAAGTAAAATAAAAGAAAACAAGTTAAGAGGAATCATTACCTTTAATTTGGGTAACTCCCTTTGGTTTGACCAAAAGGACTTCATGTTGTGCCTTCTGCCTAAGGTAAAGATTCTAGGAGGAGGATATAGATCTTGAGAGATTATTTGGTTAGGGTTTGGATGATCCAAGGGGCTTGATATGTGTGAGGAATTAGTAATAAGTGAGGTATTTTTATAAGGGGGAGGAGGGGCTCTTTAGGAAAGTGTGAAAATATTATTTTATTATATAATGATATTCAGTTTCTAAAGGTCAAAAACTAGTTAAGGTCAAATATAAGATGACTCATGGTCTAAATAAAATCATCCAATAATAATTGGATAGGTTTTGTATGTTATTTTAATATTTATAATCTTATTTATTTAAATCATTTATTAATGAGGTAAATACTGCATCATTTTTGTGTCATAAATAATTTTATTTATTTGATGTCTAAAAATTATAAAAGAAATACCATGATGTAGGAAATATTTTTATATTTCCAATGAATATTTATAGTTTAAAATATAACTTATATAACCTCATGTAAAAATTAATTCACTAAAAGATATTTGTTTGTGTCATTTTTTCCTTTACTTTAATTTATTTAAAATAAAGTGTTATTATCACTCCCAAGTTGCTCCATGGGGTCCAAAAATCGACCCAAATATGCCCATGGTCGTAAATGACTCAACCAATAAGGTGAGAACAAGTGTTAAGGTAATTGGTTATTATTATGATATTCTTTTTACCTTGAATTGCCCTATTTACCTTTAACCGCTGTAAATAAAAGTCAAGAGTTACTATTCACCAAAAATTATTTTCATCTTATTGAACCACATTTTACTTAATAATAAAAACCATGTATGTTTGATTTTCTAAATTCAATTCACATAAGTAGTAAAATTTCATTTAAATGAAAAATTCAGTTTTTTACTACTACTAAGTGGTTTCACTATTCATTAAAAATTGAAGTTTTTTAGAAAAATATCAAAAATTCCACCTAAGATACATTTTATATTCCAAATTAAAAAATTATTTCTATTTTACCAAATTAAAAACATATAATTTTCATTAATTAATTTAAAATTAATTTCCGTTGTTAAAACAAATAGCGTGTTTTTAAGAAACAATAACTATTAAAAGATCGACACTTGTTTATGTCCAATTTCAAAGTAAATTTAATTCCAATGACCAAAATTGGATTAATTGGTAAAAATATAATCTAATTACACTTTAAAACCAATTAAAAATATAATATAATCATATAAATAAATTAGATTAAAAGACACTTAAAAAAATGCATTATTTTTCACTATTTATTAAAAAATGAACTTTACCAGAAAAATACCAAAAATTTACCCAAAGTAAATTTTGATGACCAGAATCAAAAGAAGAATTTTATTTCATCAAATGGAACATATAAAAGTGACCAAAACTAGATTTAAATAGGGTTCTCCATTAAAAGGCGGTAAATCAACCTTTTAAAGTAAATTATGTTTAAAATTAGATTCATTCACATTTTAAGCCTCTAACTTTTATTGGATAAATGTAAAAACCTTTAACAAACATACATAATCATTTTGTAGTTAGATCTGTTAATTCCCACCATTACAACGACTAGGTGTTAACTAGAATTTAAAATAATAATATTATAATATTAGTGTGCCACATAAGATTTCAAAGAAACCCATTGTTTCGTATCAGGTAATCCATTGAACATAGAATCCCCTTTAAAGTAGAATTAATATTTAGTTCACAAATATTAATAAATATGAAAAATGTTGTGTTCTTTATTTACGTGGGATGTTACAGAAACAACCATAACTTCTGATCTTGGTGTCCATTTCAGCTCCAAAACTATTCAAATCAAAGGTCATGAAATGAGATTCGATGTAATATGCGGTATATGATGACCATATATCCAGATCAGAAGTTATAGCCATTTGAATTTTAAGAAAATTGGATCGGTGACTAAAAAATATGTTTCAGAGGGCTTCTGGGACTTTCTAGGGGGAAAAGAGGGACAATGCTCAAATAGATAGTTCTAGACCTACATAACATAGAGCTTGTCGCATGATTCAATTTGATATGTGGTAGATCCTAAATGGACACCCAAATCAAAAGTTACAACTGTTTGAAGTTTGAGTTTGATTTATGAATTGTTTGAAACTATAATAACATTTATTCCTTTAATTTTAACATAATTTGAATATAACTTGGTTTTATCTCATTTCATAAGCTTTGATTTGACTGGTTGTGAATATAAAATGGACTTCTTGATCGAAAGTTATGATACCTTCAGATTTTTTCGGTTTTTAGGGGTTTTAAGGGGTTTTCACATTCGATGGACATAAATTCTGAACAAGGTGTGTATTTTGCCTCAACCACATGTAAAATTGAAGCCTGCGATAAACTCTATGGCTTAGTGACCCATGTGAACCCTCGATCACCTTTATTGAGGTAAAAACATCCCATAAGGACTCTAAATGGCCATAAATTCTGCTATGAGTGTCTGTTAATGATATATATATATATATATATATATATATTTGAAATATACCCTTGATCAGCACCAGTAAAGAAGTGCTGATAAATGGGGGAAATTTATCGGTGCTTCTAAAAAATTGCTGATAAAGACCACCCTTTAATTAGTGTTTTTTTAGAAGTGCTAATAAAGACCCCCTTTATCAGATCTTTTTTAAAAGCACTGATAAAGACCCCCTTTATCAGAATTTTTTAGAAGTGCTGATAAATTATAGTTTTTCAGTTCTTTTTACTAGTTCTGATAAATAGGGGGCCTTTATCAGTGCTTTTTTAGAAGTGCTGATAAAGTTCTCCATTTAACAGTGCTAAAAAGAAGCGCTGTTAAAATGCTAGCATTGGATAAACCCAATTTTTTAGTAGTGGATAAATAAAGTTAAATAAATTTATTTCATTATTTGGAAACAAATATTATAGGTATTTTATTTTAAAATTTGAAGAAATACCATCATCACCTCTAGAAGAGGTCTTTATGATTTTTAGAATTGATTAAGAAGTCATGAAATTATAAGATAAACTCATTTAGTGAACTCATTATAAATAATGTGTTCTCAATATCAAATTAATCATAAATATATATCCAGTTGAAGATATTATCTACCTCTTCCAAAAAAACAATATAGATCCCACCACCATTCTCCCATGTCTATTTATAAAAGATCAACTACATTGTCACAGAAATGATATTCAAGAGTATCTCCCTCCATCTTATTCTAGATCCATACCGGTGTCTCTTTATTATGTTATCCCATAATATGAATGGGATTTTAATCATCTCAATGATACCATTCGATGCCTCCACCCAATCAGATCCCCACCATCATCTCTATACAAATTTTATCCTAGTTACAATTATGTTCTAATATGTTTTCCATGTTATAATTTAGATTATGGTTAGAAATATAACACTTTTTTATTAGAGGGAAGAGCACATGTATGTGCAATTACTTTTTTTATTAGGGGAGGAGTTGTGTGGACCATGGAATGTATATATATAAAGGTTATACCCTCTAATAGTACACATGTGCTTCATTATGTCAGAGTAATCTTATTAGTGGTGTGACACAAATAAAGAAGATGCGTATCTGGGAAGATATTGGTATGACATATTGAAGATGTACATAGATATTTATCGAGGAATTTTCACATAGAATACATAGAAACTAAGTTTCATAGCATTATATCTATGACAATAAAGATTCTGGATTAGCTGGCGGTGGATGATCATGTTAGCATCAGAGAATGGACCATGTAGGGAATTTACTTTATGTCAAGAAGTAAATTATATCATGTATTGTCATGTCTTGTGTTGTAAGCATTAATAAAGTAAATTTACTAAAGTTTCTTTATTAAGTATGCAGACATCATAGTGTTTGTAAAAGTAGGTGTTGATGTTATGATATGTGTTCAGTGGTATGTCATGTAATCTTTGATAAAGTATATTTTTTATAAAGATTCATTACCATAAGAAATGGTCACTATTATATTATTGGTACTGAATCAAATTAAGTAGGGTCTGTGTTAAGGGATAAGGTAGAGACACATGGAACTCTCCCTTTAGAACTTAGTTTTTCAAACTTATCACCTTATCTATAAGATTCAGCCCAGAAAAACTATAAATATTGTAACCAAGGTAGTGGAGGAACTCAAAATTTGGGAGAGGAATGCTTTTCCCCATCCATGATAATGATATTCACTGGTTTTATAATCTCTGAGTGTTATTTATGTACTTTATTTTATTTTACTTACACTATCTGATAGATATATTATTTTCATAAGTTTTTATATTTTTATCAATGATTTAATCCACACCAATTTTCCAATTTGAGCTTAATTGCACTATTTTTTTGGAATTTTGGTGAATCTTTAGCTTATATATGAAAATTTCTTAATTATGGATTTTAAATATTTTTTACTACTTTGATCTTTCATCCATTACATTTTTAATTATGATCAAAATTGCGAAATTCTTTTTTTAGTAGGCTATGTTTAGAGAGTTTGAATTCCTTCAACTGATTTAAGAGAAAATTAAAATTCTATGAAGCCTAAATAATTCATACAACATAGAAAATATTTTGGGAGATAAAATTAACACTACTGGAAATCATTCGTTTCACAACACTTGTATACCAACGGTTCTTTTGAACCGTTGGTATAGGTGTTCTTTACCAACGGTTTGCATAAACCGTTGGTAAAGATGATGTTTGATGGATTTTTCCCAACAATTTAATGAAACCGTTGGGAAATCATTGTTTTTACAATGGTTATTAAAAAACGTTGGGAAAATATGCCCCAAATTCTACTAAGACAAGCGACCCCCCCGATTCCAGGAGCAGATTGCGCGACTCCCAGAAGCACTGCCCGAATCCCAGAAGCCCTTGAGAAGCCCCAACACAGGTGCACCTCTTTCATCTGATCAGCTTCCAGGTTAGACTCTTTCCAGCTCTTCTCAAGGATATCCTTCCACCTCTTCTCAAGGATATCCTTCTATTATCAATTATATCGTTATTCCCCATTTCTAGGGATTTTGGACGATTTTATGATTCACTACTCCATGAATTGTGTACTCATATCACTAAATCTACAAATTGTGTACTCAAATCACTACATTGGTGTACACATTGTCCAATTAATGTTTTCATTACACATATACATTTATAAGGGCATGGTGTCTCTTTATTGTGTTCTAATTTTAAAGATTCATATTTTTTTTAATCTTAATTCTTCAAATATTACAGCTTCATGTATATGAACTCATAAAAAATTGTTTGTAATATTTATTCATAGTATTTCATGAAAATCACTCCTTTCATTAAGATCATGTCAAACATGAAGATCTTATTCATCTTAATTTTTGTACACTAAGTGTATTACATAACAAGTATGTATCGTGTTTCTATCAAAATCTATATATATATAAAATGACACATTGTTCACTTATCCTTTGCATAATAGAACATATTGAGTATCTTCTTGAACTTTGCAAAAATAGTATGTGGTTCCTAATTATCTTCACCAAATAAATAAGAAATACTTAACCATACAATCCAATGTTCTTTATGAATAAAATATCTACAAAGGGAACTCTTGGTGGGACCTCTCCTTTTCCCATGTAGTATTTCTTCCTTCTTCATGAAACTAATTTACAGAATGTCAAATTAGCAATATTAATGAATATTAGTTTTCCTAATATAACCATTAATCATTCTTCCTTCAACATCATAAATGAGTTATTCAATCACATTTTTAAAACACTATGAACATTTTCACTGATTTTGGGTTCCTCAAAATGCTTGGGAAAATCAGAAAAACACATGCATTGAATCATGATTCTCATATGGTTTCATGGAAAAAAGTTCATCTTGAAAATCATGACTGCGTGGTTCAAATATAAAGAGGACCATGGGATTATTATTCTTCACAAAAATGAAGTGTTTTCTAAAACTTTGTGTTTTTGTTTTCACTTTTGATTTGGCCAAAAGGGGAGCTTTGTGGTCATTAATCATGGTTGTGGGTTGTCATTTAGGATATAAGATAGCATGACTTCATTTTACTTGATATATCCATTATTATTATTGATTTATGTTCAATTTTATTATCTTTAACAATTGATGTTATTTAATAAGTTGTTATTAATGGTTGTAATAATGATGATATGGTATAAGGGTTCACATGGTGTGCATAACGGTTGACATGGGGTTTACAATAATCTAGTGTCCTGGGAATGTACATGGAAATGTAAACATAGTACATGACTTGGTTAGCCATGTAAATATACATGACCAATCCCTTATGGTGATAAGTATGTTTGGCCAAATGGGGTGCTGAAAATGTCTCATTTACACATGGCTTTGTTTCATGGGTATGCCCACATGATGTGTTGGCCATACTATAGAGTAGGTAGTAATTAGCTTAGTCAAAACACTTTCATCCCTAAAATTCAAGACTATATGGTTAAATAGAAGAACCCATGTTCTAATGACATTCCTAACATGGTTTTTAACTCACCTCACCTAAAAATAAACTAGAACACTAGTTAAATGTAAGAATTCATCCTAAAGGTACACTATAACATTGGTTAAATGGAATAAATCATCCTCGTTACTAAATTCCATACACATTTGAAAAAAAAAACATCATTCACTAACATCACTATAATGTATAGTCTTTTCACAAAACACATATCCCTTAAATGTCATGAAATTACAATAGGCACTGATTTAAAGTTTTCATGTTTACAGGTGGAATCTTTTTAGATTTGGATAATATATTCTCAGAACTATAGAGTGGAACCCCATTCGGTGTTTTGAGGTCCACCTAGGACAACCCCCCTCTTTCTTGGACCCAGGACAACCCCCCTCCTTCATGGACCTTGGAAAGCCCCCCACCCTCCTCCCTGGACCCTGAACAACCCCCACCCTCCTTCCTGGACCCTGGAAAACCCCCCTCCTCCCTGGACCCCGAAAATCCCCCCACCCACCTTTCTGGACCCAGGATAGCCCCCCCCTCCTTCTTGAAACCTGGACGGCCCCCCACCCTCCTTCCTAGACCCCAGACAGCCCACCACCCTCCTCGCTGGACCCCGGACAGCCTAAAAATCATTATTCGAATGTGAGATAAAACACAACAGAACTTGAAGGTCCCTCTCCAATGAGTGTCCATCTAGGTTCAGGTCACTAATGAGTGGAATCCTAGTTTGGGACGTCACAATTCCGGGATATCCTTTTTATAGGTGTTTCTAATCAAATCCATACCTATAACTATTGAAGGTCCCTCTCCAAAATCAATTGAGACATGATTCAATGAATACACCCTACCAAACTATGATCTATGGCCCCAAACCTAGGATCCTTTAATCCATGGTTAAGGTGAAACTTGATGAGTCCATAACTACTTTTGATGTGATCCTCATCTTACTCCTCATCCTGATCTCCCTGAAGAAGTTAAAGTATTAAACTCATGTACTCCCAACAAGACCCTTAAGGATTATGCATTACTTGATCCACTTCCAATATCTTATTGGGAAATCCTTGAATATAGGCATTATAAATTCTATATCTTATTTTCTTATATAGATTGTATTTTGTTGTATTTCTTAATATGATTATCATATAGAGTAATGTGTCAGTTATACTTTTATTTAAAGTAAACAATTGTCATTTACCTAAATATTTTTTTATTGAACTTCAATATTATTGAATTGCTTTGAAATGACTTATTGCAATTTTTTTATAGAATGGATAGAAGTTGGATGTATGAAAATGATCAGATTTCAACCGATTTTCAAAATAATTTGAACAGCTTTTTAGATTTTGCATTTGACAAGGCTTTAGATAGTGGTCGCATACACTTCCCATGTTCTAATTCTATTGGAAGACCTTGGTTGACTCGTGAAGAAGTTAGCTATCATATAACCAAATATGGTTTCCAAACAAACTATTATGGTTGGTATCATAATGGAGAGGAAATAGAATCTCAAAATGTTGATGATCCAAATGATAGGACTAAATTGGAGAGTTTGATAAATGATCGGTTTCCATTTATTCGGCATCATGAGAAGAAAAGGATGTCCAACCAAAAATATTTCAATACAAGAACACATGATGCATCTAATGAAAATGATGACGTTGATAGGGTGAAAAAATTTAATGATGCTGCGAAGACTCCAGTATATCGGCAATGTGGGAAAATGAAAAATTTAGAATTTTTAATCCAATTGTTTCATTGAAAACTATGTATGGGATTTCAAATACTGCAATTGATTACATTCTTACCTTCTTGAAGGAATTACTTCTAGATGATGCAGATATTCCCTCAAACCACTATATGGCATGGAATTTAGTTGATGAACTTGGATTCTCAAAAAAAAAAATCATGCTTGCCTGAATGATTGTATCTTATTTTGGGAGGAAACTACTGAAATAAATGATTGTATCAAATGTGGAACCTCCTGATGGAAGCCAAAAGAAGATGGAACACCATCTCGTGTGCTAAAAAAAGTAATGTGTCAGTTTCCATTTATCCCTAGATTACAAAAACTTTTCATGTCCGATGAAATATCAATAAAAATGTGATGGCATGACACCGAGAGAAAAAAGAATAATAAAGAGTTGGTTCACCCTGAAGATGGATTTTCATGCCAGATATTTGATGCTCGATATCCAGAATTTGTAGCCTACATGCGTAATGTAAGACTGGGTCTTTCATGTGACGATTTTAATCCATTTGGGTAGATTCTTACTTCGCACAACACATGGCTGATTTTCATACACATTTATAACCTTCCCCCTTGGTTGTGTATGAAAAAGCCTTATACTTTATTGAGTATACTGATATCTAGCCCCTCTGATCCTGAAAATGATATAGATGTATACATGAAACCTTTAATAAAAGAGTTGAAACTGCTTTCGGATGTGGGTGTGCCCACATACGATGCATATTCAAAAGATATATTTCAGATGTGTGCTGCGCTTATGTGGACGATCAATGATTTTCCTGCTTATGCAATGATGTCTGGACAGAGTAAAAAAGGAAAATTGTCATGTCCTATTTGTATGAAGAATAATCGATTGATAAGACTGAAATATCTTTGTAGTTTTAGTTTTATGGGACATTGACGATTCTTTCCAATGAACCATCCATATAGAAACAATCGTTGAATATTTGACAATACCATGGAGACTGATAATCCACCTCCGCGTATGTCTGGAACTGATGTTCTTAATGAATTGAAAGATTTCAGTTATTCATTTGGGAATGGTGTAATGAAATCTAGAAAGATGAAAAATGTTTCCAATGATACCTGTTACAATTGGAAGAAGAAGAGTATATTCTTTGAGTTGTCATATTGGTCAACCAACTTGTTACGTCATTGTTTAGATGTAATTCAAATTGAAAAGAATATATGTGAAATGTTGCTTTTAATTCTTCTAAATGTCAAGGGGAATAAAAAATATGATTTATGATCTTGGCGTGACTTGGTAGATTGGGGGATCAGACCAGAATTGCATACTGTTTGTATCAGTGAAAATAAATGGCAAGTTCCATGTGCTTCTTATGTGATGACACCTGCTGAAAAAAATCAATTTCTAGAAGTGCTAACAAATATTAAAGTTCCTGATGGCTATTCAAGAAATATATCAAAATGGGTCAAGAGAAAGGAGTTGAAGCTGAGATCTTTGAAGACTCGTGATTATCACCTCCTTTTGCATGAGTTGATTCTAATAGCAATTCGTCATCTCCTGTCCAATAATGTAAGAGTCTCAGTTATTAGGTGGTGCTATTTATTTAGAGATATTTGTGCTAAGAAGTTGTCCAAATACTTCTTGAAAAAACTATTGGCAGAGACACCATTAATTTTGTATGAGTTATAGAAAATATTCCCTCCATCATTTTTTACATGCATGTTGCATATGACTATCTATCTTCAGACCGAAATACTTCTTGGAGGACCCGTTGCTTTTCGTTGGATGTATCCAACTGAAAAGAAACATGTACACATTGAAATCATATGTTCGGAATAGGAATTATCCCAAAGGTTCTATTGTGAATGGTTACTTGGCTCAAGAATGTATGGATTTCTGCTCAATGTATTTTTATGATCTTACTATGAGAATAAAAAGACCAACGAGAAATGAAGAAGAACAGTATGAGGAAATTGAACCCTCTTTTCCATCACTTCCTCATAAAAGAGGAATTCTGGGATCATATACATTGACGAAATTAAGCCTTGAAGAGAGAGAGATGGCACATCACACAGTGTTATTCAATTGTGATTTGTTTGATGAGTATATCAAGTAAGTAAATTGTACATGTATCTCTTATCTTATCTCTTGTAATTTTAAATATTTGTTAAACTATTATTATTTTTATCTACAGGGAACATAAATAATTGATATATAGAAAGAATCATTCTTTATCTTTGATAAGGAAAAAGACTTTTCATAGCAAAGGGTTTTCTGCTTGGTTGAAATTGAAGGTAAAAATATTTCTGTAATAACTAAATAAAATAATATTTAATTAAGTTTACTATTTGTTTATATTTTAGGTATCAAGTTTTCCTACAGACTCTGTTTCTAAGGAAATAAAAGCTTCGGATTTTGGTCCTAATACCGTGGTTCGTTCTTGTAAATCACTTGTGATCAATGGATACAAATTTATTATCACTGAACGAGCAAGAAACATGAGAACACAACATGATGGTGTAATGCTAACTGCCACAACAGACTGTTATGTCAGTTCATCTGATAATAGGCCTCGTTCTAAAAATGTATCTTATTATGGAGTCGTGGAGAAAATAATAATTTTGGATTATTACTCACATGGTCGAGTCACGATGAAGAAATATCAATGGTTTGATTCAGTGATGAGGCAAGGAACCTTTATTGATGATTTTGGATTTTGAGTTATTGACATGACTTGCACTCTTTCCACCGATGAACCATATGTATTGGCATCAATGGTGAAACACGTTTTTTATGTCAAAGATCATCATCATCCTAAATTTTGTGTAATTATTGAAGTAAATCTCACACATGTTTTTGATGATGGTGATGATGAAGTTGATACTATCCCTATTGCAATTGGAAGTAATCCATTTATTACTTATGATGACTCAAATATCTCAATTGTCAGAGTTGATTGTGAACCCGAAGTTGTGGTGGGAAATATATAGAATCATATAGTCATGTTCTCACCTACATGTTTCACCTACAACATTCCGAGTATGTATCCTAGTACTTACCTTCAAACGACCATAAATATTCTGTTTCTTTATGGTTTTTTATCAGAATGGTTTTTATATATTTTGTTTTTTGGGTTACACATTAGTTATCTGTTTCTAATTACTTCCATATTTTTTTCATTACAGAAAATGACACCCATTGAAGAGAGGTGGCAGAAAAAGATGACAACAAATAATTGTCACATGACACAAACGATATTTCCTCCACTCATCCCTGTTGTGAGTATTTTATTTCAAATATATATATTTCAATAACTTATAATATCATGTGTTTACTTTTTTGTTAAACTTTTTTTCAGGATCCACCCCCTAGACGAGAGATATCTGATGAGGAGCCTGATATTTCTCCCAGTACAGATCCTGGTGGTAGGAGGGGGGTGGTGTCAGAGTTAGATGATCATATGGTGGTCCCGGTACTGAGGCCGGTGGTACGAGGGCTCGTGGTGCGAGAGTTAGACGATCCACTAGTCATACCCGATTAGACTATGCCCCTACCACAAAAGTATATTTTACTCCCCATTTTGATCCTAGTGTGTCTTTAGGGACACATGGGATATTTAGGCCTTCGATGTTTACACTACCAGTTGGCCAGATGTCTATGCCATCATCTTTTGCTTCTGGTTCATTATCTCTGAGCTATTATATTCCACCTTCTTCGACTCCTACTCTGACATAGTATGTGGCTGAGGAGCATACACTGAGGGACACTACACCTGTACAGGATATTCCTTCAGCTTCTACGCATCCAGTGACGCCCATTGATCTAACTACTACAGGTACATTTATTTAACTCTAGAAAATTTTTATACCAAAATTTTTCTTTATTATAACTTGTACTGATATTTTTTTTCTTTAATAATAGATTCATCTACTGATAGGAGGTGGGGGAGAGGGCGTACTCACTTGCGTGCAGTATGGAACTTCCATACAAAGTTTATGGTTGAATACAATGGTGATGGATAGATGATTGATAAATCTGGGTAGGAATGTCGGGGTTTTTTGGCGATGCTATCCAAATACTCCGACATCATTCTAGCCAGCCCTCTCACTTGGAGACATCTGCCACACGAAGTCAAGGATAATGCGTGGGCACAAATAAGGGTAAAAAATATATTGGATTTAATGTAGTATTTTTTTGTATTTATATGAATTAATCTATTGGGTGTCAGCTTCGGTTTAACTTCCCTGATGGAAAAAGTGCATGACCATCGCATTTAAAGGAGCTAGGAGAGCTTTGGAGAGATTATAAGCATGATCTGTATGTTGGATGGTGTGATAGAGTGGGAATGGAGTTAGAGACATTACCTATCATGGATGAATTCCTGATAGAGCAATATCTCCAAATGATTACCCGTTGGGCGACTGCCAAATTTAAGGTATTAATCCCATTTGAGGTATTTAAATGATAGTTTTCATATTTTTCATTAAAACTATCTTATTTATTATTAAACATTATTTAGGAATCTTATAAAAAAACAAAAAAAACATTGATTCAAACCAATACCTCCACACTTTGGGGTGCACTACTATGTTAGATCATGAGAGGAAGCTGGTACGATATAGTAGATTATAATTTTTTTAGGAATTTCCCTTTTTATTGTTTCCTACTTAAATTATGCGATTTATTGAATATTTAATATATGATTATACTTGAACTTTATATTGTTTCAATGTCATTATAGAATCACAAATTGAATATTAAAGTACGTATCCCTTGAGCAAAACTGTTTTGCTCGAGTATAAGGAAAAAAATATGGAACTGCGGTTAATGAACCGACACAAGAAAAGATTGTAAGTTTTAATTTTTTTATTTCAAAGTTTAATATATATTTTGAAATTTAATAATCTATTAATATTTTTAACAGGCTACTTTAGAGTCCCTTGATGCCCAGGAGCCTGAAAATTTAGGGCCACATGATCATTTATATCAGGTTTTGGGAGATGAGCACTCTGGTCGAGTACGCTGCCGACCTGGTAAGAATATAGTCTCGACGAGGTATTGGTCCTCTCCAGGTATCCATTCTAGTACCACTGAGTTGGAACAGGTCAAGTAGCATGAAAGATAGTCCGATAAAAGGGTCACAGAGTTGGAAGAATAGATTCAAACGAGGGAGAAAGAATTTATGAAACTAATCAAAGATTTATCTTCATCACTTCCACCAGAGGCCAACGCGGCTTGTCAGAAATATATGTCATTGATGGGTGCATTATACAATGCACCAGGTGGAAGTTCTAGTGGTGGTCAAGATGATGACGTTCCTGGTGATCGCGAGGATGCTAAAGAGGATGAGGGAGTGGATGAGGATGGGGCTGAGGGCGAGGATGAGGTCGAGGGCGAGGATGGGGATGACGGTGAGGATGGGGCCGAGCATGAGCATGAGGACGATGATGAGGGTAGAGATGGTGATGAGGATTAGGCTGATGATGATAGTGGTGATGGTGATGGTGATCATGGGAAGATTGATCCATTACATTTTTGAATTATGTATAACTCTTTATTTTTGAACCTGGTTTTTCACTCTAGTATGGATATTTTTGAATTCAGTATAACTCTTTATTTTTGACCAAATATGGAATTAAAATGATTTTATAATGGTTTATGGGTCTTCTGGGCCTTTTTTGGAGCTCAGAACCCTGGTCAGCGTAGAAAAACACTTTGCCTCACAGTTAGAAAAACACTATGCCTGACGGTTAGAAAATAACATGTTGGTTCTTTATAGAAGCCCCTGGAATTGGTCCCATAGAACACTGGACACATTTTTACTTCCTTTTATAACCAAAATAAGAACTTTGAATAATTATTACATCCACTAAAGCTCCTCCCAAGTCTATCCTTCCAAATATGTCTTCCTTAGCAAAATAAACATTATCCAATACCTCCAGGAAGGTTGGAAGGATAAAAAGAACTAGCATCAACCAAACATCGTCCCTTAGTCCCATATCAAACCTAAAATCTTTTATGTAAACATTTTTGAAAAGATCCAGTGAAATATTCACCAAATCAAAAAAGCAGTTGGAGAATTCTAGAAGAGTACACTTCACTTCCTCCAACTTCAGAAACTCCAAAGTATTTTACACGTGTAAAGTTTCAAGATAAAAATATGGTTAAATATCTTATTGAATGAAACCCAAGTAATACCTTTGTGAAAATTATCCTACAATATATAATCCCAACATATTCATTTTGGTCATTTGTGACATGTATGAGTCAACTGCGCCTCAATCCGAGGCACAGTTTGGCCGGTACCACTCAAAGTGTCTAACTTTTATTTGAAATGGACAATATTTTAAGTGAAAACAACAACTAGCATACGAAAAACCAACCAAACGCATCCGGATTATGTTGATACTTTAGGAAAATGATCCATGGGTCATTTTTGGCGTGTATGAGTCAACCCCGACTCAATACGAGACACGGTGTGCCGGGTATCACTCGAAGTGTCTGTCTTTTGTTTAAAATGGACATTGTTTTAAGTAAAAACAACAGCCATATGGAAAACCAACCAAACATATTATGATTGTGTTGATAATTTACCACAATGATCCATGGGTCATTTGCGATGTGTATGAGTCAACCACACCTCAATCTGAGGCATGGTTTGGCCGGTACCACTTGAAGTGTCTAACTTTTATTTGAAATGGACAACATTTTAAGTGAAAACAATAACTGTCATATGAAAAATAGACCAAACACATTCAGATTCTGTTTATACTTCAGTAAAACGATCCATGGGTCATTTTTGATGTGTATGAGTCAACCCCGACTCAATCCGAGGCACAGTGTGGTGGGTATCACTCGAAGTGTCTGTCTTTTATTTAAAATGGACACTCTTTTAAGTAAAAACAACAGCCATACATAAAATCGACCAAATGTATTCTGATTGTGTTGATACTTTAGAAAAAAAATCCATGGGTCATTTTTGATGTGTATGAGTCAACCGCGCCTCAATCCGAGGCACGGTTTGGCCGATACCACTCAAAGTGTCTCACTTTTATTTGAAATGGACAATATTTTAAGTGAAAACTACAACTAGAATACGAAAAACTGACCAAATGCATTTGGATTCTGTTGATACTTTAGGAAAAAAATTCATGGGTTATTTGTGATGTGTACGAGTCAACCCCAACTCAATCCGAGGCATAGTGTGGCAGGTATCACTCAAAGTTTCTGTCTTTTGTTTAAAATGGACACTGTTTTAAGTAAAAACAATAGCCATATGGAAAACTGACCAAACGCATTCTGATTGTGTTGATACTTTATCACAACTATCCATGGGTCATTTGTGACATGTACGAGTCAACCACACCTTAATCCGAGGCACAATTTGGTAGGTACCACTCAAAGTGTTTCACTTTTATTTGAAATGGACAACATTTTAAGTGAAAACAACAACTGGCATACTGAAAACCAACCAAACGAATTTGAATTCTATTGATACTTCAGAAAAATGACCCATGGGTCATTTGTGACATGTACGATTCAACCCTGACTCAATCCGGGGCACGGTGTGGCAGGTATCACTTGAAGTGTCAGTCTTTTGTTTAAAATGGACATTGTTTTAAGTAAAAACAACAGACATATGAAAAAATGACCAAACACATTCTGATTGTGTTGATACTTTTGGAAAACAATACATATGTCATTTGTGACATGTACGATTCAACCAAACCTCAATCTGAGGCACTTTTTGGCCGATACAACTCAAAGTGTCTCACTTTTATTTGAAATGGATAACATTTTAAGTTTAAACAACATCTGGCATACAGAAAACTGACCAAATGTATTCAGATTCTATTTATACTTTAGGACAACGATCCATGGGTCATTTGTGACATCTACGAGTCAACCTCGACTCAATATGAGGCATGGTGTGGTAGGTATCACTCGAAGTGTCTGTCTTTTGTTTAAAATGGACATTGTTTTAAGTAAAAACAACAGAAATATGGAAAACCGACCAAACATATTCTGATTATTTTGATACTTTATCACAACAATCCATAAGTCAATTTTGATGCATACAAGTCAACCACACCTCAATATGAGGCACGGTTTGGCTGGTACCACTCAAATTGTCTCACTTTTATTTGAAATGGACAACATTTTAAGTGAAAACAACAACCGACATATGGAAAACTGACCAAACGTATTCAGATTCTATTGATACTTTAGCACAATGATCCATGGGTCATTTGTGATGTGTAAAAGTCAATCCCACCTCAATCTGAGGCACGATGTAGCCAGTACAAATCAAAGTGTCTCACTTTTGTTTGAAATGGACATCATTTTTAGTGAAAACAATAAATGGCATAAGGAAAACTGACCAAACACATTCGAATTCTGTTGATACTTCAGGACAACGATCCATGGGTCATTTGTGGTGTGTACGAGTCAACCCTGACTCAATCCGAGGCATGGTGTGGCCCGTATCACTCAAAGTGTCTGACTTTTGTTTAAAATGGACATCATTTTAAGTAAAAACAACTGGCATATGGAAAACCAACCAAACATATTTGGATTGTGTTGATACTTGAGCACAAGGATCCATTGTCCATCCTCACACAATCCACTTCTCATGTGAGGAACTCCTAGCCCTACTCTAAAGCACATGACATTTATTATGCCAAGGACAACTACATTCCCTATGTCGCACAATCTCATTAATACACACCCATTATCATCATCACTAAGTTCAAAGACACCTGCCCCAAACCATGAGACATTATATTTGTGTTTGGTTGAATTCATTTATCCATTTCTTTATTTTGGGGTTATTAGCTTCTAATTTCTTTATTCAATCATGTATGTGTTATACAAAATGCAATTTTTTATGTATTATTAATTATGTATAAAACATATAATTACGTATTCAGTTATTTTATGAATTGTATTCACAATTGATAATCAAATTATGTATGTATTCAGTTAAGTATTCAATTATGAATTGAATTTCGGATTTCACATGTAATTGTCTCTCAGAATTGAATTCTAAATCAATTATGTATGTTTATAATTTATTTATGAGTTATGTTTTCATTATATATGTGTATAGTTTTTGGAAGGTGGAAAATAATTGATTTATAATTATGTTTTTCATTGTATATGTTTTCATTATATGTATTTATTGAATTCAGGTCGGGAAATGCAGACCTAGAAATCACTCAAAGAGGCCTGGATAGCAGCAGGTCACCACTCATAGCAGCAGCTCAGAGCAGCCTACTACTGCAATTTCCCAGCATGGCCTATGCCAATGGTTTAAAACTGTTGGCATAGGAAGTTTTATACTAATGGTTCTATATAACCATTGGTATAAAACATCCAAACATATATCTAGAATAGTCTCTTTACCAATGGTTTGAAACCATTGGTGAAAAATTTATACCAATGGTTATGTAAAACCGTTGGTATAAGGTGGATATCCTAAGATATGCCAACGGTTTTCCAAAAACCATTGGCATATATCTTTACCTATGCCTTACTTCCCCATGGTTTGGATAACTATTGGTATATATTATACCAACGGTTATCTAGCCTTTACTAATGGTTTTGAACCATTGGTAAAGACTTATTTTATAGTAGTGTAACATCTACCCAATAAATAAAGATTATATCATGCTATAAAACAAAAAATAAGGTGATTCTAGTTGTCAGAGATGAAATAATAGGAGGCGCGCATGCACGTTAAATTTAACAGATAAATCTATTCATTAAGGTAGCTGATGAATGTGTCAAACTGGAGGAAGGTAAACAGTCTCTTCAACGAGAAATATTTTCAAAATAAAAAATATCTTAACATTAGATACACATGTCAAAAAAAATTTATATTTGGAGGGTTCATTTGAAATAAATAAAGGAACAGATCTCAATAATTCCACATTCTGATATTCAATGATTTACTTTTCCAAAACCATGATAACTTTTGAAGGAAATTTTTAGAGAAAAAAATATGTCCACCCATCCCCTTATAAATTTATATCCCACCTTCTTTCTAGGGAGATATCCATTTTAGTTAGTCATTTTATAGTAGAAAAGTTGGTGTTTTTCTATTGTAGTATATTTTTAAATATTTTATATATATTAGTCTTCTCTTCCTACCATCCTCTCTTATGTTTCTATTTTGTATTTCCTCCTCATCAATTCTTCACTATGATCTCTTTTACACATGATCATTGGTAACTAATCTAATGAATTTACTATGGAAAAAATCTAGTGATGAACCCAATTATTTTTTCTTTATGCTTAATGATTCTTATTTATTTATATTTTGGTCTAGAGGGATATTAGTGGGAAATATGTCTTTGTGTCTCCACTTTCCACCTGTGGTTTAGCTTTATCTTCCACAATATTCTCACTCGACTAAGGAGGTTTATGTTTTGTGTACTTAGAGATCGTTGGGTACACTATATGTTCACAATTGAGGTACAATATGATTATAATTCATTTGATAGAGTGTCTTTATTAAGTAAATTTGGAACTAATAATGATATAATGAAGGTTCATTTTGGGTGATTCTTCTAGGAAGATTTCCTAAATTTATAACTTCATTCATTCTTTCTGAATTCTAAATTATATGTTTACTTTTCTATCTTATATAGATTTAGTTTTCATTGTACAATATCATACCCCCGTGTTTACTTTATTTCATAAAATAGAAAAAATTCCAAAAATATATAATAATTGAATTAAGAATAGTGAGTGATAGACTTTAAAGGATCCTCAAGTGAGATGACAATGGTCAGCCACTGTGTTGTGCTAAGTAAATAAATTATAGATTTTTCACCACCCTATGATAGTCATGTTAAAACTTGGTACCATTGCTGGGGAGTTCAAGCAGTCTTTCACTTACTATTTTTATTAACATTTTTAAATAAATATATTTTATTTCATTTTAAAAAATAAAAAAATTGTCTTTCTATGATGTATTCCAATTTAAATTATTATGTATGGACTAATTACTCTTAGGTGTAAAAAAAGAAGAATTTCACAATGATAAATAATCTCAATTCAAAGTACTTTGAGTGAAAATAAAAAAATAAAGAGTAAAATATAATGGTTAGATGAATATGTCTGTGTATCTCATGATTTGTTGCTGGAGAAACCTGAAATAAAACCTAAACAAAAAAATGGAGGAAGAATTAGTCCCAATAATTTTTCAAGTTGAAGAACCTGATGAGGTTGGTGAGTAATTAATTAAGGATCTATTTAACCTCTCTCAACCATTTTTAGAATATTTTTTTGAAGAATACATGCTACTTGATGTACTTGTGAGTGGTCACAATGATTTTGATGAGTATTGGACAAATTTTTTATAACATGAAAAGGTAAGTGATTATATTATCTATGATAATGAAAAATCATCACCTATCTACCACTATCTTTATTTTGAATAAGATGATGAAAATTCACCCAATGATACTGAGTTTATAGTGTCTATATCAGAATATACCAATTTCTAAGTTGACATACTTCAAGGGGAAGATTTATATTGATTCTTATTGTTTTAATATTCTTAAAGATAAATCATTTTTTGACTTCTCATTTTCTAAAATTTCTAACAAAACACACATGGAACAAGATCAAGACATCCATGTTAAAGAAGAAACCACCCAATAGGTGGTGATCAAAGAAAAAAGTGAGTGTGGAGTATATTGTGAGCCACTAACACTTCTACAACAACTTTTATACCATATAAAGAAGAGAACCATGATATTAAATAGTGATCCCTTTACCTTATTCCCCCCCCTCAACACCTCAAATTATCTCCTTATTATCTTTTGGGGGTTGTGAAATTTTTTATTTTCATTGAGGGTTCTAACTCTTGGTATCCTCTCATGTATATGGGTGAAATATAATGTGGTGGTTCGTGAAATAAAAAACTCATCCACCTTTGGATGAGGATAAAGTGTTGTAACTACATGACTAGGGGAAATGAAAACCTAGCACTTTCTTGGGGGTCTAAACTAAGATTTATCCCTTTTATTTACCATTTATCTTTATTTTTATTTAATTTTCTTTTAATATATTTCTTATTTTTTTTCTAACTTTATTTTATGTTTAAAGTGGTAGTATCTAAGAGATTAAATCAAAGATGCCACTAAAAAAATAATTCAATGGTGTCTCTCATTTCCTTTATTTTGTTTTATTCCCAATTTAAATTCTACATGAAAATCTATCAAGATATGGTTTGAAGTAAAAAATGGTAGTAAAGAGAATAATGGTGGGGGTGGGAAACTTTGTAGTTTAGGATTTTCAAATTTATATTCCTTTTTAAAATTTTTGTGTGTGTTTTTATATATTTTTAAAAAAATTATCATTTTTTTGAAACATTTTATATCAAATGATTATATTTTAAATTTTTAAAAATCATTTCAATGAGTAAACTAATTTATCTCTTGATACCTAACTTAAATAAATACATAAAATTTATTTTTTGAAGTTCAAAATTTTGGGAATTTCTTGAAAGTACTTCTAATTTTGAATCCCTTTCCACATTTCACTATATTAAATTTTAAAATCACCTTATGATTATGCTTCTAGACTTTTTTGACATAGTATTTATATTAACCTTATTTATTGGGAGAGAAAAACCATGATTAACTAACTAGAATATTATTTTTTCTCTCAAAACATGAGGGTTTGAGGTACTTGTATTTTAAATGATTAATCAATTTATTTGGTTTTAAAATCCCACTTTTTAAATAGAATACTTTTTATTTGGGAATTAATTTTAATTTTATCCTTATAGACCTTAATATACATGAATATTCTATTTAGTTAGCTACATTACCAGACACTTTTCCCTATCCAACATGTTCTTGAAGTAAAAAAAATATGATCTAGTTGAACTTGAGTGTGCTTGTGTGGGGGGGGGGGATATAGTCATATGGTTTGATACACCATTTGGTGTTTCATTGGGTGGATAATTAAATGCTAAAATGTTTATTTAGAAGCTGAAAAATTGAATATTCTACTACTATTTATGATCATATTTTTGAAAAAAAACGTTGAGAAAATTCTAATGAGCTAAACATCATGGAAAAATAAAATAAAAATAAATTTTTTGAAGATAAAATGATAAATTATCATTGTAATGAATGGATAAAAATAAAAACCACCATTTAGAACTCAAAATAACCCTCATTCCTTAAAATATCAAATATAGATAAATTCTGAGAAAACAAAATAAATTAATATATATGAAGGTAGTTGAGTGGAATAATTTATGCTATAGAAATGATGAATGGTGTAAAATTTAATTGAAATTTTCATAATGATAGGAGCTTATTTTATACTAATCATAGTTAGGTGGTACCCATTCTTGAGTGTAAATTAGATTCATGTATTTTTTTCTTCAATAAGATCCAAACCTCTTGATTTTTACAAAGAATTATTAAAATCTATAACCTAGTATCCCTAATCCACTGAACAAAACTGAAAAGTCCTTATGATAAAAAATTATTTGACTCACATCAGGTGGATATTTAATAATTTATCCAGATTATGGTGACCCTTTCATGTATTTTGAGGAGAAAGACCTTTTTGAAAATTTACACTTATGTGATGTGGGAAAATTCACACAAGTTAAGTGTTTTGTGTGCATAGGAGGATAAATGAAGTAATAATGAATTAAATGGACTGAATTATGAACTTGATATAATTTTTTTTGAGGATTCATGATATATTTTGTTTCTCGGTGTTAAATTGGTGGTTCTCTGGGTATGTGTTTTGAATTTTCTTTGACTTGATTTTGATGCTTACTTATCTAGGAGTTTAAGTGTTATGTATGGGGGAATTAATAGTTCTATTATTTTAAAAAAAATTATATGTATTTGATTGATTTAATCCCCACTTATTTTTCAATTTGAGCTTAATTTCATCATTTTTTGTAATTTTGGTGAGTTTTAATCGTAAATGTGAAAATGGCTTAATTCTGTATTTTTATTAATTTTTTACTGCTACGATATTTCATCCATTTTTAATTTGGATTCAAATTGTGAAATTAATTTTATAGGATTCCATGTTTTATGGTATTAAATTGCTTCAAATATACCAAGAGCATATTTGACCTCTATGTGTCCCAAATAATTCGTGCAACATGGAAAATATTTTGGTGGATAGAATTGACAAGCCCTCAATAAATGAAGAATATATCATGCTATAAAACACTAAATGTGGTTATTATATTTTTCACAGACCTAGGATGATGATTCATGAATGAAAAATAAATTTCATAGAAAAATGCATTCATTAAGGAATAAGAGACATTCAGTGGATGAATTTGAAAGGTTCGTCTTCGATCATTGGGCTCTAAAAGAATGAGTAATTGTCGGTCTACTGGATAAAAGGAATTTGATGGTGTGTTGTGCTTCGTCGGAGGACTTTGTGCATGATCTATTTTTTGTGACCAAGAAATGCAGTGGATGCGGCTTCTATCTACTTCAGTGGAGCTATGACTTATACCTGAATCACAATTCTCTTACAGTTCTAGTTTGGGTTAGTCTTCCTCAACATCCTCTACCATTTCATAATCCCTCGATTCTACATATGTTTGTAAATCTTGTGGGTTGTTTCTTCTATGTGGATTCATGTACTGCTTCTATATGTCATTTGATCGACCCGTGCATGTGTGTGGAGGTGGATGTGTCGAGTCCGTGAGTTGAATCGGTGTGGATTGAATCTGGAGAAGAAGTTCAGTGTAAAAAACTAGTGGTCTTCGATCACTGGGTGGAGTTTTTCTTGACTTGTAGAAGATTGGGTCACTCAACTGCTGTATGAAGATGGGATGGTCATCAGGGAAAAGTGACATTATAGGGGAGGAAAAAGAATGATGATATACAGAACAATCACTCGGTGGGTAGGGAAGTGCAGAATAGCCTTATGGTAAATCAAGTTGAGGAACCCGCTGTGTTGGGGAATTTTGATCGGCTTAAGGAGGATTTGAGGGACTGAGACTTGGGTATTTCAGTGTGGATTGGTGAATCCCCTCCGAAGGCATCTCAAGATAAAGGTAAGAGTTCACCTAGGAAGGAAATTGAGGTATTGTCAGAAGGGGTGGAAAAATAACCTCAAAGCAAGCAGAGTATTTCGGGGGTCAACATTCAAACAGTGGGGAAGGATCCAGTTTAAAATATTGTTCAAACTGAAAACTACTTTGAGTGTTTGGACACCAATGAGCCTGTTCATAATACACCCAATGACCCAGATGGAGGAATTACAGAAGGTGTGGATTCATAGGAGGAGACTAAGGCTCTTTATGATAAGCAAACACCTAGGAAGGAGAAGGGGAAAGGGCGCAAGGACTAATACAATTTACCAAAACCTATGGAAACACAATCAGGTAAAAAATCTAAAACATGTGAGAAGGATATTTCTTTGGCCCTAATTATTATTTTGCAGGAGAAGCCTCAAGTTACAGTCCAGAAAAACAACAACAATGATAAATTCACTGGAATGCCAAAGTACTCTAAAGAACCTATCCTCCACTCTAAGGAGGAGATAGTGGAGGAATTTCTTTATGTCAACATACCATAGGAAGTGGTGAAGATGATATGGAGACCTATTCAAGTAGCGGTCAACAGCGAGCAGGAAAATTGGATCAAAAAAAAGATATGATATTGATGATAGGATTAAATGATGGGAAAATCAACAAAGAAGAGTATTTTAGAACTTGGGATAAAATGGAATTTCGTCTTGAAGATGTTATTAGCAACGACCCGGCTGTGAAGGTATGGATTATGAACTAGAATATTTATAGAGATTAAATCACTAATAGGCTAAGGCTTTTCTTTGATGTCATTTCGTTCTCCTATGAGGCTTCACCTCTGGATTAACTGGGAATGGTTTCTCACTTTTTTTAAAAAGTGATTTTATAATAAAAAGTTAATTTTCAGTCAGTGGAGGAAGATGACCAGTATCTTTAATGAGAAATATTTTAAGAAGTAAAAAAATATTAACTTTGAATACACATGTTCAAAGAATATGATACTTGGATGATGAATGAACAAGTGATATTGGAATTTTTTTTAATAATTCTACTTTCCAAGATTTATCCATTTACTAATCAAAAAATTTACCAACTTTGATAGAAAATTTTTTAGATCCAAAATTTAGCCACCACTATCCATATAAATTTGTATTCCTCATCCTTTCTAAGGACTTATCCATTTTATTTTGTTATTTTTACTAGATATGTTAATTGTTTATATTGTGGTATATTTATACATGTTTAATATATACTAGTATTCTATTCCTCTCATCCTCTCTTCTATTTCTCATTTTTTCCCTCCCAATTCATTCTTCACTGAGATCTCTTTTACATGATTTTGAGTAACTAACCCAAGGAATTTCATGGGGGATAAATCTAGTACAAAACCTAAGTATTTATGGTCAGTTATTAATATTTATTATTTATTTAAATGTAGTTTTATGGGGATCTTAGTGGGAAATATGCATTTGTGTCTCTACTTTTCACCAAAGGTTTATATTTCTCTTCAACAACATTTTCCCTCAATAAAGCAGTGAATGTAAAATGTACTTAGTGATCATTAGTTACAACGTACGTTTATAACTGGGTTAGAAGAGTATGATTTCAAACAAGATAGAGTGAATTTATTAAGTAATTTTGAAACTAATAATTAGACAATGAAGGTTTATTCTGGGTGATTCTCCTTGGAATACATCCTTACTTTCTAACATCATTCATTCTTTTTATATTGTTCATTACGTGTTTACTTTCTTTTCTTATATATATTTAGCTTCAATTATATAATATCAAACCCCCCATGTTTATTTTTTTCATAAAATATATAAAATACCCAAAAAATATAATAATTGAATTAGGAATAGTGAGTGATAGAATATTTAATCTTCTTAAGTGAGATGACCTTGATCATATACTATTCTATAAAAGGTAAATAAATTTTAGCTTTTTCACTAACCTATGATAGGTACTTCACTATACTTCTTTCTTTTTTACATATAACCATATATGTGGTTGTACCACCAACATGGTTATAATATTAAAGTATAACATGTGTGATCCATGTATTCAAGTCCTTTTTGGTTAGGGGTAGGAGAATATTAATGTGCTTCACGTTTTGATTAGGGGGAAGAGCACATACACATGTGGTATGCATTTTTGATCAAAAGGAAGAGTTGTGTGAACTAGAAAATACACATATATAATGTGTGGAACCTCTAAAAAACATTTTTTTCATTTCATGTTAGAGCTATAATATTAATGGCATGACATAAATAAATAAGATACTATTCTGGAAAGATACAGGTGGAACACATGGCTAATTTTAAGGACTTGACCTTAAATGTTTCATATTCTTGTGATAGTAAATTAGAATTTACATTATTACAAACCCAATGATATTTTTGGTTTAGAGTTTTAGATAATTATGACTAAATCTTACATATTAAACCCATACATTACAAGTGAATACTTATACATCGTATCCATTTTTTCCACAAAACAAAAATCTTTAAAATAAAACATATTCTCTCTTCATGAAAAATATTCACAATTTTCCCTTGGTCTCATCATTTTATATATTCCCCCTTTATCATATGATTTTTTTAATACTTGGGATTAGTATAAAATCTTAGTAAGGGACATAAAATAAAGGAAACTATTAGTCCAGTGACAACCCATAAAAACATTTTAATGAAAACATAAATTTTCACCCTAAAAAAGGAATCATATTTTCAAAAATATCATTATCTTACCTTTTTAAAATAAATATATTTCTCAGAAAACTCATTATAAAGCATATAAAATATAATTTGGTCACTTGGGACATCATTTTCCATATCACTATTACAAATAGAGTAACCAATATGTCCAACCTCAGAATCCATAGTACCCAATGTATTAGAAGTTATAACGTAACAACCAGTCCTTGGTTTATCATGGAACCACCCTTCATTGGTTAATAACATAAACAACCATCCTAGGTTTATCAGAAAACCACCCATAATTGTTTTATAATGTAACCACCCATCATTATAAATAATTCCCATGAACTAAAACATAAACATAAATAATAAAATTTTGTATCATAAAACACTCTTTGAAGAAAATAAGCTTTCCATTTTGAAGTCACTCATTTTGAGAAATTGTGCACATTAAATAGAAAAAAAATTATTTTAAAGTAATAATATAAACTTTTAAATTAAATTAATGTGATATGAAAGTGGAAAATTCCATTAATTCCATATATGTAAAAAAATTCCTTTTGACTTTTGTAAAAAGAAACTTCAAAAGAATATTTTTCAAAGAAATCCCCTTATGTTAAACCTTAAAATATACCCTTTTGAAAAATTATTAGAGAAATTAAAAAATAACCTTTTTAAAATATTCATTTATATATAAATATATTCATAAAAATCATTTTATAAATCATGTATTTGAAATGTAAATATTTAGTGAATAAAATTTTAAAACATTTAAAATGAGGTTTTTTAGTTAAAGAGTCCCTTACATTAATAAAAAGAATATATTATGGTTATCATGTGTAAATAAAAATAAAAAAGTGGAAATAAAACATAATATTATCAATATTAATTTCACATATAATCTTATCATGAAATAATCAATTATGTAGAAGTTTGACCCAAATAATAGAAATCGGGTTAAGAATTTCCTTACACATTGTAATCAGTCGAATCATATGCACCATAAAAGTAATAATTTTAAAATGAAAAATTTAATACCATGAAGAAAATTATATTCATGATATGATATATCAAAGGGTTGTATATACACCACATGAAAGAAATAAGTGGTGAATAAGGCATATATCTCACAGAAGTAAGAGTGAGACAAGAAACCCTTACCTCATGCTTTCTTTTAGTTTTTCATAATTTAAACTCCTATATAATGGTTTAAATAATGTTATTAACTCATTAAAGGAGTATATTAATATTTATAACACCTTATATGATTATTTTATAACATCTTATGACCCTTTTATTAATAATATTTCATTATTTTCATTGTTTCGGGAGCATTCATTCATGGTTTCATGGTCGGTTCACTTGTGTATAATTATGGATGTTCTTATAAAAAGGAAATATAAATAAAGAAGTGAAATGAAATGGTATTAATGAACTTAAATAATTTTAAATGGTTCCATATTTAATTTTTATTTCGTACATGATGATAATTCATTTGATAAAATGTTAATGATAAATATTTAGTTTATTTTGGTGGTTTTTCTAAACATCACTAAATAGTTTTGTTTCATTTAATATTTTGTCTATATATTAGTTATAAAACTTTAAATAGGTTATAATATACCTATTAAAATCATATTTAATCCGAATAATACTTTTATAACTATCCATTATGGTGGTAATGGAAAAAAAAATCATTATCCACATAGACGGTTGACCGCCATAATTTGGACAATGGATTCATTTCATGAATAAGAGGAGATGAGAAAAGGAATGGATATGAGATATTCCATTAGAAAAATAAAATTAAAGTATATAAATGATATTGTAGTTATTATTTATTTATTTATTAATGAGGTTAGGAGAAAATAGAAGAAGAAAAGAAATTAAGAGAGGTGGTTAGAAAAAATTACCTCTTGAATATCACCTCCTAAAGGACCACTTAAGTAACTTGATATTGGTATTTAGGTGAGAATATAAGCACTTGAACGTGGTGGAGAGCAGAGAGGATAGTTTTTAGTATATATTTTAAAATATTCAAGTCTTTTGAGAAGAAATGGTGTGGTGAATAGTGGTATTTATACTTGAGAAGAGGTGGTTTTAAGTGATTAAATAATGAATATTTTATATTTAAAGAGAACCACATTTGGTTTGAATTAATTCCAAAGAATTATATTGATAATTAATATTGTAAAGGATTTTTATAGTCTATAAATACATCAAAAAACCATTGAAATTTGTATTTTTAGGTATTTTAAGCTTTTACCTTTTAATGTAAACCCGTTTCATTATTTTACTTATATCGTGGTAAATATTTTTTTTACCGTGGTAAAATTTTTATGCCTAAAAATAAAAATGAACTTACTAAATAATTTTTATATTATGATTCCAAATATTTAATTAATTTTACTAAATTAAATTCACATATTTTGAAAAAATAAATTTAAAACAAAACATGCAGATGCGACGGAAAAGTGGGTTTTCAAGAAGAGCATTTTTCAAGAAAAAGATGATTTTATAATGATATTATGATTAAGAATAATAATTTTATGTAAATAAATTAATAATTAAAAATATATATTCTATAAATTTCATTTAAATCATCCTCATTATGAATTATTTTAATTAATTAAAAAAGTGAAACATTATTTACTTTAAAACAGTTTTTAGAAAAATTCTGTTTTTAAACCCAAAAAAAAACTCATTATAAAATATAATATAGATTTGATAAAAAATAATTTAAGTGGATGAAATATAAATAAATAATACTTATTTTACTTTAAATAAAATTAAAAACATAATGGTACTTTTAAAAAATTTAATTTATTTAAAAGAAATGACATTTTTACAAAAATCAGTATTTGTCACTATTCACTAAAAACCCAATGTTTTCTGAAATATCCCAGAATTTCACCCAAATTAAATCTTGATATTATTATTTAAAATAATAGTTTTATTTTATGAAATTAATTTTATAAAATTTCCAAAAAAATAAATATAATATTCACTCATAAAATGCATGAAAAACCATTTTTTGAAGAAAATGTATTTTCGAAACATAAAATGATTTTAATAAAATTTGACTGATTATTTAAAAATAATTAATTAATATTTTAGAAATTAGTATTATCATTATATATTTTATAATTTAGTTAATAATTTTCTTACTTTCTAACTTAATGGCTAGATTATAATGGTCACATTTAATTAATAAGATTCCACTATTTGTTTATGCTGAATGTGGTGTATCTTATATGATATTGAATATCGTGTTTTGTTTTAAAATTTAACTTCCATATCCCAATAGACACTATATATGGTGCCTCAAGATAGGTTTCACATGACCTCAGGTGTGCCTCCCCATACACTAGAGGTTTCCAACTAGCAGTGTGGGTCTAAAGACAAACACGAGGAGACTATACCCGCTTATTAGAGTAAAGAAACAACAAAAGTAGCATCAAAATATAATATAACCAACCAAAAAAAAAACAAATGGATAGAATAAAAAAAGTCCCAATAGTAACCAAAGGAAAACATGATACAATAATGATATGTATACTCTACATGTCAGGTATTCATACAAATAAAATGTCTAATACCAAACCACAAAAGATCTAGAACACAAACCTGAGTCCCAAACTAGTCCTGACCTCCCATTATCCAATGAAATAGACCATGCATGAACCATACACTAGGTCCCTATCCTAAACCTATACCTAGAAATAATTAGCATATCCTCGGGTACCCAAGTGCCATGGAGGCATGAGTAGGGTGTGAGTACAACTCAATAGCCCACCACTGATGGTGTCTAAAGTAATAACCAGTCAGTAATGTAGTGTATGTAGGTAATGAAGGTGTAATAAATAAGTAAGGAAAAGAATAATCATGAATCATATCCACGCAGTTATTAATTATCCATTTTTATCTTATAATATTCCTAGTATTAACCAATCAACAAAACGAGCCCTTAAGTTCCATAGTGTCAAACAATCAAAAAACTAGCTCCAGTCATGCTGAGAGATCAATCCATAGACTAAAGGAGTTACTTATATTTATTCACAAGGGTAATTCACTAATACAAAAAATTTACCAACATAACCCAGAGCCCCAATCTGATAATCTATCTATGTCTATATGTTTGAGAGTATAGAGCCTCACTCTGAAATCCCAAACCATGATAAATTTATAATCATAGAGCCTCAGTTTGACATCCTAAACTAAGAAAACATATGTGGTCCTAGAGCATTGGTCTAGCTCGACCTAAAACTGATGAGCCTCAGTCCCTAAGTCAGGAGCTTAGATCCTCAGTCCGACATCCTAACTTGAGCAATACATCAGTGGGGTCTAGAGCATCGGTCTAGCCTGACCTGTGGGAGTAGAGCCTCAATCCAATACCCCATTCATATAACTTAACACTAATCCATGTGAACATGATTATTTAACCATCTCACACATTTACCATTTACATCTCTTAACCCATTTGACACATATACCATTTACAATCCATAAATAATTAAACAAATACCCTATCTACGTACCTTAACCCATTATCACACATACTATTTATAATACATAACTCATTTAACACATTCACATTATACCAAACACCACCTTATTCCATATCAATAGCTAGAAAACTATTAACATCAATTTAAATTTACAATCCATGATAACACCCAAATAAAATTACTTATTTAAAATCAACTTGAAGGCACCCTTTAAAATACAAGTCTTCATCTTTGTAAAACTAAAACATTACCCATGGATTTCATTTCCATTTCTAACCATTCAAAATAGTCATTAAGAATTTTTTACAAAAATGATAACCACACCCCCATTTCAAATCATCATTTAAAATATAATGAGAAAAACCCACTTTGAATCACATTAAGGTCCACAACTCCTATTAAAAAATTTTCCACTTCTAAACATCATATTATTCATTTAAAATTAGAACTGGATTAAAATCCAAAACATGTCATTTAAACCATTTCAAAGGCCTCTTAGACATTTCAAAAAATCCAACATATAACTAATTCAATTAACCCTTTAACCAATCCCACATACCAAATTAATAAATTAATACTATTCAATTTTATAATTATCCTATATCAATGTATACCAACTTATTCCACCATTTTCAAGGGTTTGGAATACCCCAAGTGTAGACCAAGGTCCGATATCACATCACTAGTGAACCCAATAGGGTCTGTGAAAGGTTTCACACCTCAATCTAAGGCCCAAATTACTTTCTATAAACAAATAAATTAAAGTGTAGAAAGGAAGTGAATTAGAAAAACTATATATACTTATAAAAAATCTTGAATATAGGAAAAATATTTAAGACCACCTACCTCATGCCCACTAAAAACCACTTGCTTGATCTTATACCTTGTTTAAAACTCAAACAACCTTCAAAGTACAACTTAGAATCTGATGGAAAATTGATTTTTAGGGATTCTGGAGGTAAAGAATGATTATACAAGCTCCTTTCTAATAACATGGAAGTAAATAGAGTCATAGACTTACCCATAGATTTGATTCCACCAAAAAACACTCGAAACACATAAGAAATGGAGGGAGGATCTCTTGAGTTTTTACCCTTGTTGTAGGGGTTTAATGAGGTGAAAAATCAAGGAAGAAAGAAATAGGGTTGGGAGGGGAAAATAGTAAAAGCTACTTTTTAAGTGATTCATGGTTTAGCTGCATAGTTTTCCAAATCGTCTGTCATCCATGTGGTTACCTCTATCCAAGATGAAACCGAGCTGCATGGTTTGTCTTTCTGCCCTCACGGTTTGAAAAACCATGTGGTGGACATGCTCTCATCACTATCCAATGGGGGAGCTCAAGCTGCATAGTTTTTTGGGCCACCACACACAGTTTTTTCAATAGTATATCCCCATTAGTAGGCCACATAGTTATGGCACATGATTTTTACTAACCGTGTGTGAACCGTGAGCTCAGTATAGTTTGGACCCCTTTCCACTTTTTCCAAACCTTGAGCCCTAAAACATACTAGATACCTATCCTACTCACTAGAGACATTCCATAACAAAAAATTCAACCTGGGATATACCTTATCTTAGGGTTGGGATCTTATATAAAATTTTGGTATGTTACATTACCCCATAAATAAATTTCATCCTCAAAATTTGAACTCAGGGTAAAAAAACTAGGGGTTTGAATTCTCGAAATACCTATATTGAAATCCCACATCATAAAAAGGATAATAAAACTTCCAATTGAAAAGTGACAAAGGAAAGGTATAAAGTTCATCTAGAATAAAACATACTAGGCTTCCATGTAGGAAAACACGGACATGGAAGAGAAAATATAACACTCATGAAATGATAGAGTGTGATAGGGACCATGGTATTGAGAAAGTTAACCACCACAAAACCATGAATCTATGATGGGTTAAAAGGCCATTTATTTATCGATAAGAAAAGTAAACAGTTAATATTTTTGTTTCAAAAACACTTTTCCTAAAATTAAAGAATTATTTTACTACCTAGACTAAGAACATAAGGAAATTTAATTACTTTACAAGTATAATTTCATCCATTAATTCAATTTCCACCACAATCTCATATTTTCTCCAAACGACAAGTATTCAAGATGAATTTTTATACCTAAATCATACTAATCACTTCTATAGATCACAAAATCCACAAAATTATAACTATATATTCCTCATATCTTTAGGAATTAACCAAAATCAAAATGTTTAGTACAAGATAATGTAATTCTCCAAAAAGAATATACCTTTATGTGATGAAAAACTACTTTAATCTCAAAAATTCAACAGTAATACCTAGAGTTAAGCATAGTTTATTCAACAAATAACTATCCTTAAAATTACTCAAAATATTATAGACTAAAATTGTAACCCAAAAATCTAAAGGATTTGATCACATAGTATTCCATGATAAATTTTATATTTATATGAAAATAATATCAATCACTCATAAAGTCTCATTTAAAAATATAATTTCCCTTGTCAAATAATCTTTTCCATAAATATCCTAAATCACCATAAATCATATATGTTTATAAAAGATAATTCATCGTTTATTTATCAAATAAAATCCCATAGTATTTTGTTTACCTTAATCATATAAATTTAACAAAATAGTGAAAGTATTCCAAAATAACATTGATTACTTAATCCCCAAATAAATTTCCAATCCCATGGTTATCAATATGATAAAACATAAGATCCCATATTAAACTTATTTTTCATTGATCAAATCATTTAACTAAAAATAAAAATATAATACTAACCAGGACATCACATAGGCTAGTGTTAAGTGATACACCCTTGTTAGCCTCTAGTTGTGGGTTCAATTATCATGACCTTTCCAGAAGTGACAGGTTGTGACCCATCCTACAGGTTGTCCTTTTTCTAAGTATATATTAATATAATAATTATAAAATTATAGAGATGTCATAAACATCATAAAAATAACCTTAATATATTTAACCTCAAAGGTTATCTCATACCTTTCATTTTTCATCCAAAAAATTAAGAACCCATAATTATCTCAAATACAGAGATTATATAAACAAAAAATACAACCAATAAATTTAAAATTATTTCAAACAAAAGTAAAGGCATAATTCCTCAAATAAACTTCTTCATATAAAAAAATTAAGGGTTACATGTACCTAAAAAATTATTACATTTTTACCACTTTTAAAAGGTATGATTATTTATAATATATGTTTCAAAATTTATGAAAAAAAACCTAATATATAAAAATAATTAGTCATTCCATGATAAATATAGATTTATAAAACACCACTATATCATAGATTTGAAAACTCAATACATAAACACTTCCTTCACTCAACTTCATTCTTAAACCATTAATGATGATTTGTCATCTTATTCCTTAATACTTCATTCCTAAAATAAAATATTTGAATTATATACTTATGATTCATCAATATCAACCCAAAAAAGTTATATAATTTTAACATAAGAAAATAATTCATACCTTAAATCCAAATATCATGATTTATTTGATATCCCCTTTATCTTCTGACATGATTCTCAACTTCCAGAAAGTAAATGGTCACATCCTTTATAGAATTTCCTATTTTGAGAGAGTTGGTATATATGAGATTTTAAAATCATCTAAAAAGATACCATGGTCCATAATATTTTTGGAGGAAAGGGAAGGTGTTAGATAAGCTAATTGGTTTCTTATAGGTTATTTGAATACTCATAAAGCTATCAAAATCATTAGAACAATCTTTTTCAATAATAGTGATAATAAAATCATTTGGAAGGGATACAAAGGTTGTTAAAGATCACTTTCCTTCCATCTTGATAAAAAGTCCTTAATCTATATAAAATAACATCATTAAAACATGAAACGAATTATTACATTTTAAAATGAAAATGGTCATTTTAAAGATAATACTCATATAAACTCTATAATACTTTAACACTCAAATACTTTATACCTAAATCAATTAACTTTCTAAATAAAATATCAAAAAATATAATTAATATCCTAAAAAAATCACTTTAAAAAATAAAAGGGGGTTCCTAATACTTTGAAATTATAATCATATTTAAACTTTTAAACCCTATGATGATATCCATAACTCTTAAGAAACCATTATAATCTCTAAATTTCTCTAAACCCTAATATGATACCAACCGTAAGGACCCAACCTTAAATGCTACACATTATAGTGATTTTAAACTAGAATTCACATTATTAAAATCCCAAGGATATTTTTAGTTTATATTTTTATATAATTAGGACTAACTATTAAATAGTAAACTCACGCATTACAAGTGGAAACTTATACACAATATCCATTTTTTTCACCAAACAAAAGTCGTTAAAATAAAACACATTCTCTCTTCATGAAAAATCTTCATAATTTTCCCTTGATATCATCCCTGTCTATATTCCCCCTTTATTTTATGAAAAAATTTTAAAACATGGGATGAGTATAAAAGCTCTGTAAGGGACATAAATGAACGGAAACTGTTAGTCCAATAAAAACCCATAATTTTTTTTAATGTAAACATATATTTCACCCTAAAAATAGAATCATATTTTCAAATAAATCATTATATTACCCTTTTAAAATCAATATATTTCCAATAAATCTCATTATCATGCATATAAAATATAAGTAGGTAACTTGGGATACTATTCTCCATATCACTCTTACAAATAGAGTAATTAATATGCTCAACCTCCAACTCCATAGGACCCAATGAATTGGAGGTTATAATATAACCACCCTTACTTGGTTTACCCTAGAACCACCCATAATTGGTTTATTAATTAACTACCCATCATCATAAATAATTCCCATGAAACATAATATAAAAATGAATCATGAAATCTTGTATCATAAAACACTCTTTGAAGTAAATAATCTTTCCATTTTGAAATAAATCATTTTAAAAAACTGTGCACATACAATGGAAAACTTTTTCTTTGAAAGTAACCATATAAATTAGTAAATTATGCTTCAAAATATTAAGGTGAAATGAATTTGGGAACTTACATTTATTTCATATATGTAAAAAAACCTTCCTTTTTACTTTAGTAAAAAGGAACTTTATAAGAAGTTTTTTCATAGAAAGTACCTTACACAAAACATTAAAAGAAACCTTTTTGGAAACATATGAGAGAAATTAGAAAATTAAAATTTTAAAACATTAATTTCCATATATATAAATTCATAAAAATCATTCTAAAAATCATGGACATTAAATATAAATATTTTGAGAATAAATATTTAAAGTATTTAAAATGAGGTTTTTTAGTTAAAGTTCCCCTTACATTAATAAAAAGAATAGATTATGTGTATATTCTATAAATACACATAAAAAAAGTATAAATAAAACATAATATAATATGGAGTTTTTTCAAACATAATCTTATCATGAAAAAATCAATGAACTAGAATTTTAACATAAAGAATGGAAATTGGTTTAAGAATTCCCTTACACATTTAATCAGTCGAATCATATGAACCATAAAAGTAATAATTGTAAAATGAAACATGGAATACTTTTAATAAAATTATATTCATGATATGATATATAAAATGTCATTATATACAACAAAAAAAAAATAAATATGTGGCGAATAAGGCATATGTATCACAGAAGTAAGAGTGATATGAGAAACCCTTACCTCATGATTCTCTTTAGTTTTGTGTTCTTTAATTTTTTTTATAATGGTTTAAATAATGTTATTAACTCATTATATAACTATATTTATATTTATAATAACATATATAATGCTTTTATAACATATTATTACTCCTTCGTTAATAATATTTCATTGCTTTCATTGTTTCAGGAGCCTTCATTTTATTGTTTTATGGTCGATTCACTAGTCTATAATTATGGATGACCTTTTCAAATGGAAATAAAACTCCAGAAGTGAAATGAAATGGTATTAATGAAATTAAATAATTTAAAATGGTCCCATATATCATTTTTATTTCTTACTTGATGATGATTCATTTGATAAAATGTTAATGATAAATATTTAGTTTATTTTGGTGGTTTTTCCAAACATCACGAACTAGTTTTGTTTTATTTAGTATTATGTATATATATTACTTATAGAACATTAAATAGGATATAATATACCTATTATAATATCATTTGACCATAATAATACTTTTATGACTATCCTTTAATGTGGTAATGGAAAACAAAAAATCATTATCCACAGAGACAGTCTACCGCCATAATTTGGACAATATTTTTGTTTCTTTGAATAATAAGAGATGAGAAAAGGAATATATATGATATATTATATTATAAAAATAAAATAAAATTATATAAATGATACTGGATTTATTATTCCTTTACGTATGAAGGAGTTTAGGATAAAATAGAAGAATCAAAGAAATTAAGAGAGGTGATTTGGGAAAATTACCTCTTGAATATCACCTCCTTAAAGGACCACTTAAGGAACCTGTAATTTCTCTTTGGGTGAGAAAATAATATCTTGGAAGTGTGTAAGAGTAGGTGGGATAGAGTTTTTCAGATATTTGAAATGATTTAAGGCTTTTGAGTAGAAATGGGGTGGTGAGGAGAGATATTTATACTTGAGGAGGGGTGGTTTTAAGTAAATAAATAATGAATATTTTATATTTAAAGCCAACCAAATTTGGGTGGAATTAGTTACAATGAATTAAATTTATAATTGATGTTTTAAATCCTATTTCTGGTCTATAAATACATCAAACAATCATATAAAGTTATATTTTTTTTGTATTTTAAGATTTTACCTCTTAACTTTAATTAGTTTCATTATTTTACCTATAGTACGATAAATCTTTTTTTAACATGGTAAATTTTGTATGCATATAGATGAAAATTAACTTCATTAATAATATAAAAATTATGATTATAAATATGGAATTAATTTTAAATAATTCTGTTCACATATTTTTAAAAATTAAATTTAAAACAAAACCCATAGATAGGATGAAAAAGTGGGTTTTCAAGAAGGTTATTTTTCAAGAAAAATATTATTTTATAATAACTATAATTAATAATAGTTATTGTATGAAAATAAATTAATATTTAATTAATTATATATATATATATAATTTATACATTTAATTTAAAACATTCCCCATTAGTGATTATTTTAATTAATTAAAAAAGAAAAACATTATGTACTTTAAAATAGTTTTCAGAAAAATCCCATTTTAAAAAAAATAAACTCATTTAAAATATAATATAAATTTGACTAAAAATAATTTAAGTGGATGAAATATAAATAAATAATACTTATGTTACTTTAAATAAAATTTAATACATAATGGTACTCTTTAATTGTTTAATTTATTGAAAAAAATTACATTTTTACAAAAATTGGTATTTTTCACAATTCACTGAAAACCAAATATTTTTTGAAAAATCCAAAACTTTCAACCAAAGTAAAGGTTTATATTCTTATTTAAAATTATTATTTTATTTTATTAAATTCATTTTCTAAAATCTCCAAAAATTAATAATAATATTTACTCAAAAAATTCAAGAAAAAAAGAGTTTTTGAAGAAAATGTGTTTTTGAAAAATAAAATGACTTTACTAAATTTTTTTGTGATTATTTAAAAATAATTAATTAATAATTTATCATTGAGTATTAGAATTATATATTTCATAATATCATTAATAATATTTTTACCCACCAACTTAAAAACTAGATTATAACTGTTACATTTAAATAATAAGATTCCATTGTTTGTTTAAGCTCAATTTGGCGTATCTTATATGATATTGAGCATATTTTTCCATTTTAAAATCACAGGATGTTATATTTATGGATCACATAAAGGGTGGAATGAAATGTGAGGTGGGTGGGGATAAATAAGTGTTTATGGTTTTTTAAATTACTATTATACTATCTTCTCTTTCAAAACCTCTCTGAAGATAATCATCGATGCCAAAATAAAATTGACACATCACATTTTGTATTGAGGTTCACTTCTTTTAAGTATGAATATATCTCAGGAGTGTCATGTTTATTATACCCCACACACATCTACTTTATTATTATTAAAAGGAACACAAGTGTAACCTTGAAATCATACAACTTGTTGCTCCAACATGTTACAGTCTCAAATCAACATAACAAAAAACTCCTTTTGAAGACAAATAATTGATGAATGTATGAGACTCAAAACATACTCCAAATATGTTGATCTTATTACGCTTGCTTTTAAAACCATCTATTATATACATTCTCAGTTTTTTGATATATCCATGTATCAGTTTTCCTCTCTCAAAATTCCCAATTACTTCTCTCTCTTTATTTATTTTTATTTATATTCACTGAATATTGCATAATATAGTTTCCCCAAAAGTTTTGGAAATCTCCTTGAATCTTAGGGTATGAATCAACTCATTAAAAATCATTTAACTTTGATTTAGGATCCTCCTTTTAATATTCTTTAAGATTTATGTTACTTTCCTTCACAATGAAACACAAATAAATCCACATGGAATAATATCCCAAAAACCAAATGAATTCATGTATCAATAATTAGAGTTATAGATTCTTTATTTGAAGTGCAAGGCTCTCTATAATCATATACTTCATCACGTGTTTATGATGTGGACCCTATTTATATAACAAAAAACACTTATCTTCAATACTGATTAACCAATAACTTATCTATGATGTGGTTGTGTCTCTTTGTTTCTCACAGGTGATTTTGTCATTCAAAATTCCAATCACTACAATCAGAAGATGCTTAACATATCATTTAACAAAAAAAAATCATACCAAAATTTTTAATATGGTGTAGCCTCAATTATATTAAAATTTTTAAACTCATTGATAAGTAATCCAATTTTACATATCTCACTCTTAGTGGTAGATACCTTTAAATAGATCTTCACCACCCTTATACAGTTCATTGCACACTGAGGTCACATTTACATAACCATCATCCTTTCTAAGTTACCTTTACATAGGTCTTAAAAATCACCTTTACATAGGTATTGAATTACATCTACATAGATCAATGATTTCAAAATTAACTTTATGTAGTATCAGTTTACCTTTATATAGCTCTGTACCACATTTATGTAGTTCTAGAAGTCATAAGATCTAAAGTCTTACTCTCATTCCTTTTCTCTCAAATACATATAATCAAGTATTATGATCTATAAATAAATTTAATAAATTCTTACTATAACATCATGTTACTTGTTTTTAAAATTTTTCACCCTTTTATTTGAGTATACAATGATTATATATCTTCATGGGTTGTTTTTAGAATTTTGCTGGGCTTTTTTTTGAACGTTTCTCTGCCTGTGCATGGTTGGCACACGGTTTGGAAAACCATGCAGACAAACTGTGCAAAATTTCAATTAGCCTAGGTAGTGGTCACATGGTTTTCAAAAATTTAGAGAACATGTACAACCTGGACAGAAGGGGGTCGCATGGTTTGTACATAGTTAAACTAAGTGTGTAACTTAAGCCTGCAGCTCTTCCAGGAGCTCTGTTTAGGGCATATGGTTAGGCGCACAGTTAGTACTAACCATGTTTCCTAACCTAGGAAACCATGATAATGATAATTAAATCCACAAAAAATAATGAAACCCCCTTAATTAACCCCAAATACCTCCCAATAAAACCTAAATCTGACCATTTTTGGATTTTTGGAGCAATCTAGAGCCATTTGGTCTCTCCAAAGCTAATTTCTTGGCGAATCAAAGTGATGATTGAAGAGGTGATCCCCTTTCAATGAGTTATTTTATTATTAATATTACATCTATCTTCTTCTCTTGATTCCTTATTTATAGAAGTTATTATGGCCTTGTATTTTTTTGGATCATGGTTGATTGATGTGAAATTATGGATTTAGGATCTCTTATCTCTTCTTTTGAGATCTATCTTCCTAGATCCAGTGATCTCCATTGGAGTGACACATCTCAAATTCATTACGGTTTGATTACAAATATTCCAAGGAGGTAATTTTATGATTTTAATTCATTTTTAAATTCATTATTTATTGATAAAATCATAGATACATGTTTCTTAATTTCAAGCACATGTTCTATAAAATTTTTCCTTGAAATTATATGTAAAATATTCTTTGACCAATTTCTCTTTAAATTAATCATGGTATATTTTAAATGGATACTATCTTGATCTAAAAATTATTTTATGAATTTTTTAAATTCCATGTTTGTTTGATTTTACTTTCAATGAAATTTTAAAGGATTTTTTGGTGAAATTGAGGGACTTGGCCTTAGTTTTTTATTATTAAAATGAAATGCCTTGATTTGAATGGAATGAGTTAAAAAAATTATGTTTTCTTAATAGTTTTAAATGATTGTTTTTTTAAATGAAAAATAACCCTATTTGATTGATTTTACCCGTATTTTGAAATAGTATTTCTTGGGTTATTTGAAATAAATCATTTATCCACATGGAAAGACAGTGTAAACCCATGTTTTGAAATGTATTCAATCCTTTTAAAATGATAACACTTACATTGAATTATTTAGGGATGATTTGAAATAAATTATTGTTTTAAATCCCCATTTGGAATTATAATGATGATTTGGGAAAGGAAGTTGGTATGATTACAATTTTTTAATGTTGAAATTATTTAAAAGGATTTGAATTTAATTGATATTCTTGACGGCCCTATTGGCACTTTATGATGATCATATCTTGTAATAATCCCTTAATGTAAGTTTCTTGATTCACGTAATTCCCATTATTGGGTGTTGAAAAAGGGATTATTTATTTTGAGGGATCTTGAATGTGAGATTGAGATGTGACTTGAGAGAATATGCACATGATCGAACTTAATAAGGTTTTCTATGTGATCATCATAACTTGATTACCTCACCCACCTCTTTTGACTGGTCATGGGAACCTGGATAGTTATATGGGATGACCTATATATATGTTTCATTTTCATACTCACACCTCATATAGTGGATCCATAGATAAAATGAAAGGTTCTGGTTATGGATGTGTGGCCAAGAAAGCAGGTGTATGTGGAACTGGTTTGTTTGAGACCCGTGAGACTGGTGTAATCCTAAAAATTAGTCATATTGTAATTTGATTAACTACTCTAAGGTGGAATCACTATCGTACTTAGGTTGTACCTATGACATCCATATACTTTATCTCGAACCATTTCAATGTTAATTTTCACTATTTGGAATTAGAGTTTCCTTGGTTGATTCATTTATTTTTATTATGAACCTTGATTGTATTACAATGACTATTGTTCAACTTTCTATATGATGTACATATTCTCATATTTTCTTGTTTATATGAATCTAGTTTTTGAAATGGTTTTCAAATATTTTCAATAAAATTTATAGTTTTTAAATGGTGAAATTTCATGTTTAATAGGTTTGGTTCGATAGATTATTTTGTAAATGTTTTAAATTGTGTTTTTAAACTAAGACTCATAATCTCTTTATTATACTCCTCTTTTATCATATTTGAATTACCTTATGAAGTAACTACATTGAATATTTGGTGGAATTATACTAGGATATTTATCTCACACCCTTCTTATACCATTTAGTTTTTTCAACCTTTTTGATCCTATAGAATGTGTTTGTGATCTCACCTTCCTTTTTGGATTTGAGTTAGGGTGACTAAGGGAGGGTAACTTAAGACATAATGGGAGGTCTTGGACCAACAAGAGATGTTTTTTTGGAATCTTTTTTTATTTATATTTTGGTATCTTCTACTTGTACATGTTATTAATATATTTATGTATAAATCTAATTATGTTTCCATAGTGTAGTTTTACTATTTTAATCATAAGGGTGAAATCATTACCAACAGTTATTTGTTGATGCCTTGGTTCTTGTAGTTGGCCCATGGAGATCAGGAATTATCTTCGAGTTAGTGGAGAATCAGCTCAGATATTAGTTTATATGGTATTCTGGGTTGTTTTTTCACACTTAGGATCTCTATAGTATGATGATGGAGTCTTATGATGAAGAATTACACTAGAACACAAAGTTATATGATCATCACATAGACTTATGATGAAGTCATATGACAAAGACTTATGATCTCAGTTAATTCATGCAATAGTTTTCTGAATTCATATAAAAAATAATCAAATAATTAGTATTATCCTAAAGTCATATTATTATATGGAGAATCTATATGATCTAGGACTTTTCTATTTTTCCAGTTCCATCTCAAGAATTCCATATTTATTCAAATGACTCCATGACTTCTTCACACCAACTCTAAGTCTTATAAAACACCTATAAACTTCATTAAATATGTTTTCAAACCTATTGTAGATAATTCTCTTGGCTCCATTATAAATTTTAATCTTTCAATAAATATTTGTTCAATAATTGTACAACTTAAATAAGTATTTCCGAAAAATACAACATATTCACCAAAGGTTCAACAATCCCCCATTTTAATTTATTAGTAATACCACTCATTAATTCCCCCAATATTGATAATAAAACCAAAGTGATTATCTATTAGGGGTCAACAAAAACTTATAAAATTGAAGTAATTATGGATCAATCATCTCTAAGTCCATGTGAGCTATTTATTTATAAAAAATAAGAGTGATTGAATCAATCATCAATGTTGTCCTTAAGAACATTAGGTTAGTCTTGTAGACTTACTTAAAAATCATTCTTTCCTTCATCACTCAACACACACATTAAAAAAAATTAAAATAAGAGAACCATATTTGTCCCTCTAAAAAGTAATCTTCTCAAGAATTTAAACAATAAAAATTTGAGGAAACTTAAAAAATTGTATAAATTAAGAAGAGGGAGTGGGTTTCACTCCAATTTACAACCATATATCCTCAAACATGCTATTTGTGATAGGTTTGATAATAATATCCCCAAATTATTTCTTTTAGGGAAAAAATTACAGACTTGGAATACCTTCATCATCCTTCTCCTTTGGAAATTGGTACTTTATTTCAATGTGCTTTTTCCTAGAGTGTTATACGTGATTTTATATAGGTTTATAACACTCTGATTTTCACAGCCAATAATTAGAGGTTAATTAGATTCAATATTCAAGTATTCCAATGATTTATTCATCCATATCATCTATATAGATATCTAGGATACAACCACATAGAAATATTTGGTCTTACTCATGGTTACTAATGTTTTATTCTTTGAATTACGTGACATAAAGCACCATCCTATGAAAAATACTTCAGAAGATGAAGAGTTTCTATCATCAACAACCCCTACCCAATCAACATCATAAAATCATCTTAGATTTAGATAAATTTTATTCTTATACATCGTTCCATAGTTAAAAATATTTTAGATATATTCTAAGATCCTCTTATAGCTACAATATTTATTTCCTTTAGATTAGATTGATACGAGGCATAGTGAGTGACAATATATATAATGTCTAGGCTTGATTCTATGAAGTACATAATACTTCTAATAAAACTTCTAAAATTATCCCCATTAATAGTTTTCCCTTCATCATATTTACTAATTTTTTTTAAATTAAATTGGTTTGGACACCCCTCTAGCTTCTTGCATGTAAAACATCTTCAAGATATCCCTAACATATTTTTATGAGAGACAAAAAATATAACCTACATATTGATCAATTTATAGCCCTAAGAAAAATATCATTTATCCAAGAATTGATATTTCAAACCTTTATTTCATGTGCCTTGAACCTCATGTAAGATTTATTCATTATTAAAATATATTATATCATCAATATACACAATCACAAAGAGTGGTATGGTGTTGGTATTTTTCTCATACATATTTTTACCCACCTTCCTTTTTTTGAAATTTCATACCTTTTAGAAACTCATCAAGTATAAAGTATCTAGATCTTGGATCCTTCTTCAAACCATAGAGAGATTTCTTCATCTTACATAACTTTCTACCATATAAATCTATCAAAAATACTTCATGTTGTTCCATGCACACTTCTTCATCAAGATCAATATTTAGAAAACTTGATTTAATATCTAGTTAGAAAATTTTAAAACTTATATTTTATAATATGGAAAGGAATATTATTATAGACTTAATTATTGATACTAAGGTAAAGGTTTCCTTAAATTAAACACCATATTTTTTTTATTTTCCCATGCATACCACCTTGGATTTGTTTATTGACACTTCATAATTATAATAAAGCTTATTTTTGAAAACCTATTTTCCCCCATTAAAAATAATTTTAGGGATTATGGGAACTAGTTCTAAAGTTTCATTCTTTTTAATTTGGTTCAAACCTTAAACCATGGCCTTAATCCTCTCCTATTATTCAAAGACTTACTTAAAAATTCATGGTTCAATCTTTGATAGTAGACTAGTATGGCCAGTGGTCAATCTTTTTTTATTAATTACACAACTTTATTTTGATCCCCAATAATGTTCTCAACATAAAAATTTTATATCAGCCTTGAATTTATCTTTTTATGATTCAATCATTTATCTTCATCATCGGGAAATATTGAATTTTTATCTTTAAAATGAATTTGCATGTTTTCTATATTTTATTCAATAGGTTTAGAACTTACAACATCATCCTCATTATCTATAATGATAGTGTTTTTTTACCCCTTATTCATTTTCAAGTACTTTTACATGGTCACTATCAATAATTCTTTCCAATTTTTTTTATTTTAACATTTATAGGATTTACCATTTATAGTGTATCTAAGAAACATCCCATATGTGGCTTTTTCATCAAAAAAATTCTCCACTTATTTATTTATTCTTGATCAGGAATTAACTTCCAAAAACCCTAAAGCATTTAACATCTTTCATCCTTTCAAACCACATCTCATAAAGTGACATGCATGAGTTTGGCCAAATGATACATATATTTTGAATTATTCTAGTAATTGTGATTTACTATAACCATCAATACCATCTGGTATCATAATCTACCAGCATAGTTATTTCCATATCAACAAGACTCTTATTTTTAAATTAAACACTTCATTTTTTTGAGGAGTATATAGAGAATTGGATTCATTTTTGATTCCATTATTATTAATATATTTAGTGAATTATTTTTTAACACATTTATTACTATTATATTATCTCAATTGTTTCATGTACAAGTTTATTTTTTTCTTTGAAAGTCTTATGAAACTCTAGAATATATCTAAGGTCTATGATTTATGTGACATGAATATAAGGAAACAATCTTAAAACATCACATAATATTGATTTTTAATCAAGAATTCACTTTCTTACATTTTTAGGATATTTAAAGATTATAGTTTTATAGAAATAGGTCATAAATATTACATAAAAAACCCATATATTACATAGTGGACACTTTAACTTAGTATCCATTTTCCTACAATATAAAACTTTTAAAATAAAAAAAATTTCTTTTAATGAAAAATCTTCATAACTTTCAACCTAACTTCTTATTTATTTTTAATCATTGTTAAAACCCATGAAAAACAATTAAAAATGTGAGATGAGCACAAAAATTTTAGTAAGATACGTAAAGAAAGAAATACATTAGTCCAATAAAAAACATAAAAACCCATAAAGTTTTTACCTTTATCATAATATTTATTGAAAGTATGAAATAAATCACATCAATATGAAAAACACACACTTTTTTCTCAAATAAAACCTTAAAAAATTTAACAATAAAATAAATTACCTTTTAAGAAACTTAGAGCATCATATTTATAACCCATGTTCACTTGTGCCATTAATAACTTGAACCTAATTAAATCCATAGGATAAACCTCCCTGGTTAACTCTCTATTTCTTGTCTTTGAAGATAAGGAACACTACCCAATGCATTGGAGTGCTATATCAGGCTCACCCATCATATAAGTTGTATCCTTCTCACCCATCATATAAGATATCACTATTGAAAAATGTGGCAATACCCACAACTCTATACCAATAGTTTATAAGAACCATTGGTATAGAGTTCCTTCCAGTAGTCTATACCAATGATTTATAAACACCATTGGTACATATTGTCCTATAAGAATGATTTTTAAAATCCATTGGTATAGAGCAACCTATACCAATAGTTTTTTAAAAAACCATTGGTATTTCCTCTTCACATAACACCCTCAGCCTCCCCTCCCTATCCACGATCCCTAATATCCCCTTATCTGAGTGGTGGTCAATCTTATTTTCTCCTCCTAAAATATCCCATCATTAAATAATGTTTTGATTTTATTCTTCTTCAACATCATGTTAGTGAGTTCCAAATCCTACATCTCTTATACCTACTATTTTGTTTTCATTTTTATCTAAATATTAAAACTGAATCGAGATACCATTAGGTTATTATTCTTCCTGATTCTTTGAAAAAGGGTTCATTAAATTTTTTTATAGTATTGCATAATAAATGTGACTGTAGTAGATATATATATATATATATATATAATTTTTTTATTATCTAAATAATGTTTTTTTTGTAATATATATTAACTGATTATGTAATTAGTTTATAGTAATTTTTTTTATTTTATTAATGTATTTGTTGATAATTATATATTTTATTAGAATAATTTATAAGAGAACTTGGATAATTTGGTGGAAACTTAGGATATATACTTGGTTGGTCATCTATGTGAAATTGGAATTAATACGATTTAAATTATTATGTAGACTTTTTTGAGGAGATGTCACTTCCATGGAGTAAATAATTTGGGGATGTGGGTCTCCCATCAAAATTGAACCATATAGACATGGTGCTCCCATGAAAATAAAACCCAATGATATGGAACTCCCATATAAAATGAACTATGTTGTCATGGTTCTCCCATGCTAATATAGAACAATGGTATAACACTCTAAAATATATATAATTTTTCACAAACTTATCTCTTTTAGTACTTACAAATGATTGTAACAACCCAGAGTTTATAAATGGAATTTTTCTCTTAAAATAAATGAGTTCTATAATATACTATATAATATTATACACATAAAGAAATAGACAAAATTTTATTTTGTTAATAAATATTGTTACATTAATGATAAATAAAACCAATTAAAATTCCAAACATTACAATTGGACATAAAATATAAAATAGAAAATCTAAAATGGGAAAATATGGATTTCCCCAATGAACTAGAATCATCACTCCCTCTGCCAATACTATAGAAAAGAAACCAAATATTAGTAAACCAATACAAATTATATAAAATGGAAATATATAACCTTGATTTAAATTGATTTGAATAAATAATTAAGTAAATTTGAGGTATTTATAGGAGGTAATGTGACCATTGGAATAGTAATCTCACTGTTGGAATAGTAACATGGCCATTGAGAATAGTAAATTGAACATTAGAATAGTAATTTCACCACAAAATAATAAATTGTGATGTAAATAATATTTATTATGATCAATTTAGGTAAATATAAATATTATAATGCCAAAAAAATAAATATCATGATTAAAAAACTCAAAGAAAATATAAGCACATTTTTAATAAATGATATTTTAAATTATTTCATAAAAGTCATAATTTTTATATTAAAGATTAAAATTACCTATTTTAGAAATTTATTTTGATATAATGAATATGATTTTTTAAATCATCACATAAAAATTTTCAAAGGTTTATTTTTAGGTAATTTTCTAAAATACTTCAATTTTTGGGTGAATAGTAAAATACGGGTTTTTCACATAATTGGTACATCTTAAATTACATCATTCATGATGTAATAATGACCTAATCTATATAGAAAATGTGGTTTTACCATTGTATATTTTATTTAATAAATGATTAATTAAAATACAATAAAATTAATTTCCAAACCTAATTTTTTTCTAAATCCTAAAGTCAAAAGTAATTCCTTAAAATAACAACTTTTCTTTCTTTACACTTTCCTTTAAAATAAACTAATGAATTAGAATTATAAATGGGATTTAAATTCTTAAAACTATTTTATTATATTTATATATAATTTATATTGTAAAAAGTTCACTATTACATGTTTTATCTTAGATATAATATTTTATTCTAAAAATAATTCTTTCCTCAAGTATAAATAACCCCTCTCACTACCCATAGAAAATCACTCATCCCTCTTTTACCAAATACAATCCTCTACCAAAAATCCTCAATCTCTATCCCCTTCGGATCCTTAGGGATTTTATGGATTAATACTAATCTAAACATCAAGGGAGTTATAGTATAGTACAAAAGAAGCTACACTGAGGATTAACTAAGTTTCGATCAACTCTTCTTCTAATTTATTTATTCTTCTTCTTCTATTACTTTTTCACCACCATTTTCACAACCAAACCTTATAAGAATTAATTATTAATTAATTTAACATTATATTAATTATTTTAACCTATTGTAAGTATCATATTTACTATATATATATATATATATATATATTTCAAACTTACCTTTCTTGCTCTCCCAATAATGTCCTGTAAAAGGTTGGTTAACCACCTATAGAGACATTGACATGTAAACACATATAACCATCATCATGTATTGATATTTTGAATTATATATAATATAAAAAAATCTAATTATATTTATTATAAGTTTTTGTAATTAATTATACTAATGTTTAAATTACATTTAACAAAAAAGAGAAATTGAGGAAAAACAGGAATTTTTTAAGTAAAATATGCTATCAAAATGACTACCCATTAACCAAGGAAATTAATAAATATAATAAAATGAATATAATTGATAAATATTGGTAAACATTAAAATAATTCACTTCTAGATCAATTTTTTAATAAATCTAAGTTTATTATCCATGAGGTGCAAAAGTGACGGAATAAAGAGGGAATTAAGGTAAGGGGATTCTCAAACCCAATTCCTTTTCTTTAGGTTGTCTCTCTTTCATGACATATAAGGTGTGGATATTCCATTAATGTTCTAAAAATATAATTTCATTTTTCTGAACTTTTCATTTTGGGGATATACATGTTTCCACCTTTATTTTTAAACCAAATATAATGATTTTCCAAAAATATTCATTTCTTTCCAAAACAAATCTTTGACTCCTCGTCTGTTAGTTATTTTGAAAGAAAAATGATATCTTATTCCAATGTATGATATCCCTTTTTCTTTTGGGAACCCCAAATTTTATTCATTAATATATTCTTTATTAAATCCTTATAAAACCAATTCCTTTATATGGGTTATTTCCTGATTACAAATGTTATATGTTTTATGTGGCAAGCATGATAATGTAAATGTTATGATATGACAGGTGGGACCTAAATTATATATCCCTCTAATGCATTGGGTAATGTGATGTATCTCATGAGATAATGTGTAATATACATGAACACAATGCTCAATTTATTCACAATGATGATATGATGATTATGTACATATGTTATACGTGAACATGATGCTAGATTCGTTCACAACTATGTATTGTATTTTACCACTATGGTGCGATGTTTCATTTTTATGCATTGTCACATTCCATGACTTTATAAAATATTTCCCTCATGATTTTTATTATGATCCTATACCTATGATATGATGATGATTATTATCCTCACCCATGTTATTGTAGAGACCTATTTTTTGACTTGCAAGACTTTAAAATATTTCTATATATATTTCTAAAGCTAGGAACTGAGATGACATGCGATTTTGGGGCCCGGTGTTCCCAAAATTAATTTTATAAAAATATTAAAAAAAATTTATTATGCACACATAGTTAATTAAAGGAAATGAGATAACTCTTAAACAATTATTTAGATAAAAAATATGAGACCACTATTGGGTCTAGAACATGGCGTTTTCTCTAGGTACGACATAAAATGAGTCATCACAGGACATTCAAACCCCTCACTCATTGGTGGTGTGTTTAAGTGGATTAATTAATTTAATTTAATTAATTATTTTAACTTACACAAATGGTCATAAAAGAATATCCATGTAAAATGATTCCGGGGATAGCTCATAATTTTTGGAATCCATCGGCAAGAGATCCTCCTATACTCATTTGGAGAATCCATTCAATAAATCTTTGGATCAAGGTGAATAGAAGCACAATGAATGTAGTGACTCTACTCAAATTCATTAGAGAGATCGTTCTTAAATAGAAATCGATCCAAATAGTGGTAGGACTTGTTAACTGGGGTACTCATGCCCTCAATTAAATGTTCTGATTAGATTATTATTCATTATAAAATCTACACCTTTGACACCCTTCACATGTTCCTAGCTATTGGAGTTTAATTTATTTCTGAATTTTCCATAAAACTTTGGTGCCCTATTCTTGTTTTTAAACCAAGAACTATTAAATGGTAATGTATAAACCTTTTTTATTAATTTTCGCCTATTATTTGCATTCTTCATCGATGGAATCCTCATGGTTTCTGGTTCAACAATTTCCAGGTGACCTGAGATTGATTGGGTACTCAGATTCATGGAGGTTCAATGAAATAATTATGTTTTTGTGAGAAAAGATTAGATATATAATATTTATAGTTCAAGGATGATAGATACATTGGTTTGAGATCAAGAAAATGATGGAGGAATGAACATCGGCATGCATAACGCACAACCAAACACTTCCTAATGAACAAAGCTAATTTCTAGAAAGAAATGGCTGAGATATAGAATCCATGGCCATATTCAAGAGTTTTTGACCAATTCTAGGTGTTATCTGAGGTAGAATGGACATATTTATCCATGGGAGATCAGACCTAGAATTTCTGAAAAAATAGAGACTACACGCCATGTACAATGAAGAACACACAACATGTAGCCCTTTTCAGCAGCGACACTATGGTTTAAGAAATCCATAAGGATGGAACGATGTGTACTTCCATTGACACGCCATGTACCTCCTTTCCATATAAGTAATTCATGTGATAAATCACATGGCTGAACTCACTCCATGTGTTGAGTACACAGACACGACCATAGGACACAACTCAGATCTCGTCTGGTCAAGACACGACATGTAGTCCACCTATAAAACATGTTCTACTACATGGGGTGGAGCTGTGTACCATCCAGGGACACATCCAGGTTTTGGAGAGGGACCACATTCCATGTGGGTCCCCTCACATGTCGTTTTACCCTTGATTTCTTTTGATAAAACTTTAAACTTTTGTATCTCCTTTGTTTAAACTCAAATTCCAGCTTTCGAGTAGCCTATCCTGAGTGTTTTTCTGCGTAGAATGAAATGGTGGCCTTTGAAATGGGTTTAGAGATACAATGTAAATTTTTTTGGGTTTGGAACTATAGATACCTTATTTTTTCCTTATAAGACTTTGAAATATTTCTAAATATATTTCCAGAGCTAGGTGCTGAAACGACCTGTGATTCTGAGGCCCGATGTGCCCAAAATTAATTTTATAAAAATATTAAATATATTTTATATTGAACATGTGTGGTTAATAAAATAAAATTAGTTAAATCTCAAATGTTTGATTGGATAAAAAATATAAGACTACAATTAGCTTTGAAACATGGTTTTTACCCTAGGCACGACATAAAATAAGTTGGTGTGGGACTTTCAGAACTCTCACTCACTGGTGGTGCGTTTAAATGGATTAAATAATTAATTAAACCTTGACCTAAATTATGTCTATAAATATGTCATTGTGTAGAATTCCCTAGGTATGGATCATAATTCTCCTACCACTGATGAAGCTCTCCTTCCCTCATCTTTTGGGGAATCCCTTCAACAAATGACGATGAATCCTTGGATCAACGCGAATCAAAACACAAAAAACAAAATGAATCCTCCCAAATTCATCGGTGAGTGCATTATTCAATAGTGATTGATCCAAATAGAGGCAAGAATCATTAATTTTTGTATCTATTCCCTTTATTAAATGTTTTTAGTAGATTGTTCTTTATTCTATAATCTGCGCCCTTGACACCCTTCACATGTGCCTAGCTATTGGAGTTTAATTTATTTATGAATTGTTCATATTTCCTCAGTGCCCTGTTCTTGTTCATTGTCCAAGAACAATTGTTCGATTACATGTAAACCTTTTTTTTCTTTTATCCCTAGTTCTTCATGTTCTTCGCCGATGGAATCCTCATGGTTCCTGGTTTGATAGCTATCGGGCGACCCGAGATCGATCGGGTATAGATATTCATGGAATATTGATGAAACAATGGTGATTTTTCAAGAAAATATTAGATATGAAATTTCCACAATTCAAGAAATATAGATACATCAGTTTTATATCAAGAAAAAAATGTAGTAACTAACAGTGGCATGAATAACACATGACCAAATCCTTCCTGACGAACATAGCCAATTCGCGGTAAGCAATGGATCAGATCCAGAATCTATAGCCAGATATGGGAGTTTTGGACTGATTCCAAGCATAATATAAGGCGGCATGGATAGATTAAACCATGGGAGATCAGATCTAGAGTTTCTAGAAAACTCATGACTATGCACCATGTATAATGAAGAACACACAGTGTGTGGCCTTTTTAGCAGTGGTGACAGGGTTTTGGAAACCCATAAGTATGGCACAATATGTACTTCCCTTGACATACTTTGTACCTCATTTCTATGTAAGTATGATGTGTATCATATCACATGGTCGAGCACACACCATGTGATGAGTACACAGACACGACCAGAGTCCCAATTAGTTAGGACATGGCATGTAGTCCACCTACACATAGCGTTCTACTACATGGGGTAGAGATGTCTGTCAGCCAGAGACACAACTGACTATGGGGAGGGAACAAAAGCCATGTGGGTACCCTCACATGTTGTGTTCCCCTTGAGTTATTCTGAGAAAACATCAAACTTCCTTATATCCTTTATTTGAACTCAAATTATGGCCTGTGAGTAGTCTATCCTAAGTGTTTTTCCACGTAGAGCACAACGATACCCTTAGAAGTGGATTTAGAGATAAGATGTAAAATTTTATGGGTTTGGTGCTACAGAGACTTAGTTTTTTTGTAATACTTTGAAATATTTATAAATATATTTCTAGATCTAGGCACTAAGACAGTGTACAATTCCGAGGCTCGGTGTGCCCATAATTAATTTTATAAAAATATTAAATATATTTTATATTTCACATGTGTGTTTAATCAAATAAAATGGGATAACTCTCAAAAAATTGATCAGATCAGAAATATGAGACCACAGTTGGGTCTGGGACATGGCGTTTACCCTAGGCACGATATAAAATAATTTGGAATGATATTTTTGGACCCCTCACTTGCTGGCGAGGCGTTTAAGTGGATTAATTAATTAATTAGACCTTGACCTAAAATTAATTATATAAATATATCATTGGGGATAATTCTCCATGGTTGTATCATAATTATCCCACCACCGGTGAAGCTCTCCTATCCTCCACATTTGGTGAATCCCTTCAATGAATGAAGTAAAATCCTTGGATCAATGTGAATCAAATAAAAAAGAATGCAACAACTCCTTCTGAATTCATTAGAGAGCACGTTTGTTAATAGTGATTGATCCAAATAGAGGTAGTAATTGCTAATTGGTGTATTCACATCCTTAATTAAATGTTTTGAGTAGATTATTCTTCATTATACATATGCGCCTTTGACACCATTCACTATTGGAGTTTAATTTATTTCTTAATTGTTCATCTATCCCCGGTGCCCCATTATTGTTCACTAGCCAATAATTCTTGGAATACGATGTATAAACCCTTTTTTTTGTTTCTTTTCTCCCTCATTCTTTATGTTATTAATCGATGGAATCCTCATGGTTCCTAGTTTGATATTTGCTGGGCGACCCAAGCTTGATTGAGTTCCCAGATTTGTGGCAGATTGATAAAATGATGAATGTTTTTGTGAGAAAAACTTAGATCTGGAATCTCCATAGTTCAAGGATGATAGATCCATTGGTTTTAGATCAATAAAATTATGGAGGAATGAACTGCGGTGTGAAGAATGCTCAACCAGACCCTTCCAGATGAACAGAGCCGATTCACAGTGAGCAATGATCGAGATTTGGAATACATGGCTAGATCAGGGAGTTTTAGACCAATTCCAAGCATTATCTAAGGCAGTGTGGACATATTCAGCCATAAGAGATCATATATAGAGTTTTTGAATAAAATTGAGATTACACACCTTGTATAATGAATAACACATAGTGTTTTTCCTTTTTGAGTGATGGTTCTAGGGATTTGGAAACCCATAAGAATGGAACGACATGCACTTACCTTGACATGTCATATACCTCCTTTTCATGTAAATAAGTCATCTAATAGATCATATTACTGGGAACACATGATGTGATGATTACACGAACACGACCACATGAAACGTCCCTGGTCCCAGTTAGTCAGGACATGATGGGTAGTCCACCTACACGGTGTTTTCAACTACATGGGGTGGATCTATGTTCTAGCTGGGGACATGACCCAGATATGAAGTGGGACCACATGCCATGTGGTTCCCCTTGAGTTCCTTTTATTGAACTTCTAACATCCTTATCTCATTCGATTGAACTCATATTCTGGCTCGCGAGTAGCCTATCCTAAGTGTTTTTTTCATTTAGAATAAGATTATTGCCTCTAAATTGGATTTAGAGATATTATTTTAAATGTTCTAGGTTTGGAATGTGTTGTGGTGACACCCGATGATTGTAGAGATCATATAGGATCACCAGGACTTCCTGGGAATAACCCTCCAGTAGGCTGGGTAGTGGAGTTCCCCGAAAAAAATCTTTCCCAACATAACCCTCCATTAAGTCTAGGCAGTGAAGTTCCCTAATGATCTTTCTTTAGTTACCCTCTATCAGGATTGGCCAGTGGAGTTCCTTGACATTCTAGGATTACTCTTCAGTAAGGCTGGGTAGTGGAATTCCCCGATGACCTTTCATGGTGTAACCCTTCAGTAGTGTTGAGAAAGTGGAGTTCTATGATGAAATATTCCAGGTGTAACCCTCCAGTAGGGATGGGAAATAGAGTTTTTTGATGAATTTTTGGGCCTAACCCTCCATCCAGGTTGGGTAGTGGAGTTCCCCAATGAATTTCTGAGCATAACCCTCCAGCTAGGCTGGGAAGTGGAGTTCCTTGGTGAATACCAGAGTAGGAAACACCTATCATACCAGGACATGATATCCTTACCTAGAACTTTTATCCCCTAAAATCTATGGTATAGTGACAAGATGTGGTTTGACATACCTTTGGACTCATAAGGAAGAGTGACGCTTTCCCCATCATTACACATTTTTGTGATGTGACCTAAAACTGTGTAGGCGAGTCAGTGCCATCCAAAGTAGATAATATCAAGGTGCAATGATTGAGTCACTTAGACTTATCTATTTAGACCAAACACATGAGGTGATGGGCATCGTTGATGGACTTTATTTTGGAATTTTTAGCTACTCTTCTTCTTGGGATGAGCTATGAGATGGAGATCCCCTTAATACCTCATTTGGGATTTTTGAATGAGCAGATATATATATATATATATTATTTATTCATAATTTACCATTTTATATTTGGATACTCTCCATCTAGGAGAGGTGAAGGCACATAGGGTATGCCACTTGCTTTCTGTATTTAGCTTCTCATTGTTGGATGAGTCCACCATCCTTCTCTAAGTAGAAAAGACTCAAAAGAAGTTTATCTTCTCACCGTGTCAAGATCCTTGTGTTTGGATGAGTTTACTTCCACTCTCTTGTTGGGTTTAGCTGTACTATTTCATTGTACCTTGTTCTATGTACTACTTTCCTCTTCAATTGTATCTCTTACTGCTCCACCTTCACCCTTTTGGGACATTCTGCTGGGTATGTATATACTTACCCCTACACAGGCTTTCCCACATGTATCATGAATTTTGTAAACAACAGAGAAGTCAACAAAGAATTTAGAGGAGCTTAGCTTGGGATATTTCATCTGTTTACTCTTTTTCAGTTTTTTCATTTTGGGACATATTTCTGGTTGGGTGTGTATTTTCCCCCTTTACTTCTAGCTTACACTATTGTACTTTTTACTGTCTATAAGATCATGCATGCTTGTTTTATTTTATAGTAGTTTTTCATCTTTCATTTCCCACTGCACTTTTTCATTGAGTTAGCTATGTGTGTTTATAGGTTCTTTGGAAATTTCCTCCCTAAGTTAAGTTAAGCCTTCAACGCTTGTCTCTACACCCTGGCCTATGGAGGCAGGCTTGGGGTAGTTATGGCTCAAGCCCCATCTTGGGTTTGGTCATGAAAAATTGGTATCAAAGGTGGTTTTTCACTTGGGATTTTTTTGGACATTCCCTAAAAAGGAATTGGTTGGGTTTAGAGAAATAGTTTCAAACTGTCTTGAGTGTAGCTTTCAGGCCAAGGAGTCTAGTGATGGCACATGTGGCTGACGTGTCCATTCAACAGGACCTTGACTACCTATTTGTCAACTTGACATGATGAGACATTTGTTATAGGGATCAATAGTACATGAATCATATAAGATTGAGTCTTTGACTATCCACCTTGAGTCAGCTCCCAATTATTGTTATATATATATTCTTATCTTACCACGATACTCCTTGATAACTTCCAGGATACCTCTGCAAAGACAGCAAGTCAGGATACCAAATCTTATTCATAAAGACAATACTATGATCGATGAGGCCTTAGTTCAGAGTCCATCCCATGATCCCCTTCCTCCAATTGGGTAGGTAGTAGCACATCTGCCTGTTGATCAGCAGATCTTCCCAGTAGAGCAGTCTAAGGATGCATGCAAGCTTAGCGCACTATACAAGTTCCAATATTATATAATTACAAGGTTCCTTAGAGAGCCAAATCCCCAAATAGTAGAGGATTGGATAGATTCAGTGGTCCATATCTTTAGGATTATCTGGACACCGACAGAATATATGGTGTCTTTGGTAGCTAGCATTTTCCATGGATCAGTTAGGCATTGGTGAAGCCTGGTTACACAGATGCACGATGAGTCAATGCTCTCATGGGAAGACTTCCATCAACTATTTTGTGAGGAGTATTACCCCTCCTTCTTGTGATAATTTAGAATCTAGGAGCTTCTGGAGTTATAGTAGGGAGGGATGATGGTGGAAGATTACACTGGGAGGTTCACCGACCTTATTTGGTACTCTCTCGACATGATTCAGGATGACTAATTCCAAGAACGGAAGTTTGAGGAAGGACCCCACAGAGAGATATGGGCTAGTGTTGTACCCTTGTGCATTCCCAACTATTTCGGGGTTCTAGAGAGGGTACTAGTGATAGAGATATTTATATTAGAGGGACACCGGGTAGCAAGTGATGGTAGTGGGCATAACATAGTTGAGTTGTCTATAGAATCTAGAAGGTGGTAGAGATCTCAGAATAGGATACCCATTTGCAAGCAAGCTCGGGAACATGGTTGTACGAGGAAAAGATAACATAGAGGGATAAAGTATCCTAGATGGGGGAAATACTTTACTTGTGATGGGAGAGGTCACATGGCATGAGACTACATGACTAGTTGTATTGAGAAACCCAGGAAGATAGCTAATGGACTGTCACGACAGAGACATCGATGTGATTAAGGATCTCCTAGGCATGGATAGGGTGGTCCCTATGGTGTTAGGTATAGAATAGGAACTGGAGGAGCTGTAGGTGGAGGAATATTCTATGAGATCCTTCCACTACCACCACTAGGAATCCCATGTCAGGCTCAGGGAGTTGGCAGCTAGGTGTATAGATAGCTGCATGCTTTGGAAGTCTACAATCCTACAATGCACAAGATGATTCGTGGTACAATATGTGTTAATTATACTCTTTCCTCAGTATTGGTAGAAATTACTTCTAGAAATTATTTTATATCAATACTCCTGGTGCAAGAGTTGGATCTCCCAATAGAGTTTTTGGTAAAACAACTTCATCTTGAGGTTCCAAAATGGAACAATTCTTCAATATCTTTTATCTGCTGGCAGTGAAAGTTATCGCTTGGTGGAGAGTGGTTCACATTGGACCTGTTGGACATCATGATGGAACCTTGTGATGTTATCTTGGGTATTTATTATATTTCAATGGTTTTAGCCTAGATTAACTATCACTGCAGACTAGTTAGATGCCTACGCACTGATGGGATGAGGTTATCCTTTTCTAGTGAGAGAGACCTCATAGCAGGATAAGAAGATGTTGTGAGAAGAAGGTTGCAGCCTATCACCCATCAGTTGGGGAGTGTAACTCTTAGTGAAAAATACTCTTCATGCATCTAGGTTCGTTTAGTTGTGGAGGATTATATGTAAATCTTCCCTGAAGATGTTTTGGGACTACCTTTGAGGAGAGAGATGGAGTTTTGCATATAATTTCATCCTGGGACTTCCCCAATATCTTCTGCAATGTATCAGATGGAACCTAATGAAATCAAGTAGTTACGGTTGTAGTTGGAGGACCTTCGTGATAAAGGTTTCATCAGACCTAGTGTGTCCCCCTAGGCAGTTCCAATTCTATTATTGAAAAAGGTAGACATGAGATTTTATATTTTTGTGGATTATCATCTCCTATACTAGGCCATTATAAATAAAAAGTACCCCTTACTGAGGTCTAAAAAAATATTTGATCAGTTGCGAGGTGTGAGATGGTTCTCCAAGATCGATCTCAGGTCCGGCTACCACCACATGTGGGTTCTCAAGGCTGATATACCAAATTTAGCATTCTAATGTCACTATGAATAGTATGAGTTATTGGTAATTCCCTTTGGTGTGAAGAATGCACCTGCTGTGTTTTCAACTTTGATGAACCAAGTTTTAAAACCATAATTGGACCAGTTTTTTTCTTCTTAAACAACATAATTATCTACACTGAAACAGAGAATGAGAATGAAAATCACTTGATGATGGTTCTTCATTTTCTTCGAGAGCACCATATTTATTGAAAGCTCTAAAAGTGTTCGTTATGGAAACATGCGGTTCAATTTTTTGGGAACGTAATTTTTGAGCAAGGTTTATACATGGATCCAGAAAAGATATAAGAAATTATTTCTTGGGAGCCACCCAAGAATGTGTCATTAGTGTAGAGATTTCTTTTTTTGGTGGGGTACTATAGGAGGATCATGGAAGAACTCTCCAAAATTGCATCACCTTTAACCACCCTAAAATGGAAGGTATAACTGTTTACATATTCTAAGCTATTTCAGAGTGACTTTAAGGAGTTTAGGTAGAGGATGATTAGTTTTTTAGTGTTGAGACTACCAGAGGAAGGTGTAGAGTTCATAGTGTATTGTGATTCCACAGGATATGGGCTTGGTTGTGTGTTGATGTAGTGACATGTAGTTATCACATAGAGTTTGAGGTATTTGAGACCCCATGAAAATAATTATGCAACTCATGAACTAGAGATAAAAATGGTGGTCTTCACATTTAGGATGTAGAGACACTACCTTCTAGGAGAGCACTTTGTTCTTTACTCAGATCATTAGAGTATAAAGTACATCTTCACCCAAAGCTACCTAAACTGGAGACAACGATGTTGTTTGGAGTTCCTATAGGACTATGAATTTGAGATAGTCTATACCCTTAGGAATGTAAACATTATAGTAGATGACCTTAGTAGGAAGTCCTAGGCTCGCATAGTGCAGGAAGCTTTGGGGCATTTATCTTCCCTATGGCTAACCCTGGTGGAGTAGGAGGGTACAAATTTTCTTTAGTAGATGGCGTTGAATCCTTATATTCTTAAGAGTGTGAGAGGGTCCTATTTATGAGACATTTATTGTGAACTTTTATATGATCAAATATCCACTGGTGATGCACCAGATGGATATTATGAAGGAAATAATCATGACATCTTGTTTTAGGGGTGAATAGATGTTCTAGTCACATTGTGGGAGGAGGTGATGTAGGAGTTCCACACTTCTCCCTTAACTGTACATCCAAGTGTGGGGAATATGTAAAAAGATCTTCAACAAAAGTTTTAGTGGTCTGACATAAGATGAAGTGAAGTTGAATTTTTCTCACGGTGCCTTACTTGTCAGTAGGTGAAGGCTGAGAACCAAATTCTGGTAGGTTTGTTATAGCCTCTTGAGATCCTAGAGTAGAAGTGGGATGAAATATTCATGGACTTCATGATAGGGATTCTATGCACATTGAAGGTCCATGATGCCATATGGATTATAGATAACCGACTCACAAATTCATCACACTTACTTTCCATCAGGGAGCAGAGTTAGATAGAGAGTTTGGGGAAGTTTTACGTGTGGGAAATTATCTGCCTTCATAAGGTACCCTCGATGATTGTCTTCGATCATGACGTGCAGTTTATGTCACGATTGTAAAGAGGCATATAGAATGAATTCAGGACTTAGATTCATATGAGTACATTCTTTCACCCTAGACCGATGGGTTGACTGAGTGCACTATCTAGGTATTGGAGGATATGTTGAGGGATTGTGTGTTGGACTTCAACTGAAAATGAGATGATCAACTAACTTTTTTAGAGTTTGTGTATGACAACAACTACCACTCTACCATTGGCATGAAACATTTTGAGGCCCTATATGGGATACCCTTCATGTCACCCTTGTGCTGAATAGAGATTGCGGAGACATCCATGTGGACCAAGAGTTAGTTCCTGAAACAACAGAGAAAGTCCAGATCATCCAGGAATGGATGAGGATGACCCCGAGCCAAAAAAATTCTATATAGACCACCATTATAGGCCCTTGGAGTTTGAGTAGGAAGATTGTGTTTTCTTGTGAGTTTCCCCACTATGAGGAATGTAGAGGTTCAAAAAGGGTTGCAAGATATCCTCAAGGTTCATTGGGTCATTCGAGGTTGTTCCAAGGGTTGGTGAGGTTTCCTACCGCCTCGCCCTACCCCCACAGCTGGAGCAAGTGCACGACATCTTCCATGCACCACAGTTGAGGAAATACATGCATGACCCTATGCATGTCATTGACTGGGGAGAGTTGGACATTAAGGATGTAGCCACCTTTGAAGAGCACCTGGTGATGATTGAGGACCAACAAGAGAGGACCTTTTATGGGTAGACTATCCCTTTGGTTCACGTGTTGTGGTAGCATGGGAACATGGATAAAAGTTTTTAGGAGTGGGAGATCCATGTTTGGGCTTATTATCTTGAGTTGTTTTCTTAATTTTTCTTTTTGGGGTTGAAAATTTTTAAGGATGGAATGATTTAGAGACCCATTTTTTTACTTGTAAGACCTTGAAATATTTCTATATATATTTCTAGAGTTAGTAGTTGAGACAACGTGCAGTTATGAGGCCCGGTGTTCTCAGAATTAATTTCATAAAAATATTAAATATATTTTGTATTGAGAACTCATGGTGATCTAAATAAAACATAAAAACTCTTAAATAGTTGATCAGATCATAAATCTGAGACCACGATTGGGTTTGGAATGTGATGTTTTCCCATGGCGCAACATAAAATGAGTCAGCACGGGAAAATAGGACCTTTCACTTGTTGGTAGTGAATTTAAGTGGATTAATTAATTTAATTTAATTAATACATTTAACCTAATAAAATTGTTATAAAAGAATCACCATGGTGAATGATTCTAGGGTTAGCACATAATTTCTTGAATCCTCCAGTGAGAGATACTCCCCTTCTCCTTTTGAAAATCCCTTCAACGAATGATAATGAATCTATGGATCAAGGGGAATCAAAGCATAATGAACACAATGACTCCTCCTGAATTCATTGGTGAGTGTATTCTTAAACATAGGTTGATCTAAATAGAAGAATGACTCTTCAATTAGTGTATTCACACCCTTGATTGAATTCTTTGATTAGATTTTTCTTCATTCTATAATCTACGTCTTTTACACCTTTCATATGTGCCTAGATATTGGAGTTTAATATATTTCTAAATTGTTCATCTGACCTCAGTGCCCTGTTCTTGTTCGTCAGACAAGGACACTTGGTCGATGATGTGTAAACCTTTTTTTTGTTTTTTCCCCATGATTCACGTTCTTCACTGATGGGATCCTCATGGTTCCCAGTTTGACTATTTCTGGGAAACCTGATCTCGATTGAGTACCCAAATTTTTTGTGGATCGATGGAACAATGATTATTTTGAGAGTGAAGCTTAGATATGGAATCACCATAGTTCAATAATGATAGATCCATTGGTTTTACATCAAGAAAATTATGGAGGAACGAATGGCGGCGTGAAAAACGCACAACCAAACCCTTCCTAACAAATGAAACCAACTCACATAGAATAATGGCTGAGATTTGTAATCCACAGCTAGATCTGAGAGTTTTGGACCGATTCCAGGTGCCATCTAAGGTGGCATGGATAGATTCATCCGTGAATAATCAGATCTATAGTTTCTGGAAAAATCGTGACTACACACTCTTTATAATGAAGAACACATAGTATATAGCATTTTTCAAGAGCGACGCAAGGGTTTTGGAAACCCATAAGGATGGCACAACATGTACTTCCCTTGACATTCCATGTACCTCATTTCCTTGTAAGTATTCCATGTGATAGATCACATAGCCAGGCACACGCCATGTGCTGAGTACATAGACACGACCATAGGACTTGGCCCCAATCCTAGTTAGTTAGGACACAGTGTGTAGTCCTCCTACATGACATGTTCTACTACATGGGGTGGAGCCGTGTGCCGACTAGATACATGACTAGGCTATAGAGTGGGAACACATTCCATGTGGGTCCCCTCACATGTTGTGTTCCCCTTGAGTTCTTTTGAGCGAAACTTCAAACGTTATCATATCATTCATTTGAACTCAGATTTTGGACTACAAGTAGCTTATCCTAAGTGTTTTTCTAGGTAGAAGGAAATGGTTTCCTTAGAAGTGGATTTCAAGATAGGATGTGAAATGTTGTGGGTTTTTCATGCACTTTTGGAAACACTTGATGATGGTAGAGATCATACAGGATCACTATGACTTCTAGGGCGTAACCCTCTAGCAAAGCTGGGTAGTGGAGTTCCCCAACGACAATATTTCCGAGTATAACCCTTCAAAAGGGTTGGGTAGTGGATTTCCCTGATGATCTTACTGGGTTACCTCCAATAGGTATGGGTAGGAGATTTCCTCAATGTTCCGAGCTTACCCTCCAGTCAGGATGGGAAGTGGCATTACCTGATAACATTTCTGGGAATAATCCACTAGTTGGGATAGGAAGTGGAGTTCCTCAATGAAATATTTCAGGCATAACCCTCCAATTGGGTTGAGAAATGGAGTTTCCTAATGACATTATAGGCATAACCCTCCAACTAAGATAGGTAGTGGAGTTCATTGATGACATTCTTGAGTGTAACCGTCCAGCTGGGTTTGGAATTAGAGTTCCTCAGTGACTATCAGAGTAGAACCCTACTGCCATACCGGGGTTGGGAAATGGAATTCCCTGATGACCTTTCCATGCGTAATCCTTTAGTAGGGATGGGTAGTGTAGTTCCTTGATAAAATCTTCCAGGTGTAACCCTCCATTAGGGATAGGTAGTAGAGTGTTATGATGACTTTCTGGGCATAACCCTCCAGCCAGGTTGGGTAGTGGAGTTACCCAATGACATTCCCAAGCATAACCCTATAGTTGAGATAGGAAGTACAATTCCTTTGTAATTATCAGATTAGGAAATTCCTATCATACTCAGACATGATATCCTTACCTAAAACTTTTATCCCCTCAATTGTGTGGAATAATGATGATATGTGATTTGAAATAGCTTTGAACTCACAAGGAAGAGGGATGCTTTACCCATCGAGATGCGTTTTTGTGATACGACCTAAAACCGCATGGGTGAGTCAGTGCCATCGAAAATGGATAGTATTAAGGTTAAGTGATTGAGTCCCTTAGACTTATGTGTTCAGGGAATACACATGAAGTTATGGGCATTGTTGATGGACTTTCTTTTAGAACTATTTGGTAATCTTCTTCTTAGGATGACCTGTGAGATGGAGATCCCCTTACTCCCTCGTTTGGGCTTCTTCAAATAAGTATATATATATATATATATTATTTTTTCATAATTTACCATTTTGATTTGGATACTCTCCTTACAAGAGATGTGGAGACATGTGGGGTATTCCATGTGATTTCTATGTTTATATTCTCATGGTTGGATGAATCCACTCTTATAATCTAGGTAGTGAAGACTTGATGAAAAGTTCACCTTCTCACAATGCTGATATCCTTGTGTTTGGACAAGTTTAATTTCTCTCACTTTTTGGGTTGAGCTATACTCTTTCACTGTAACTTATTCTATATGCTGCTTTCCTCTTCAGTTGTATCTCTCACTTCTCCCCCTTCACCCTTTTTAGGGTGTTCTACTAGGTATGTATATACTTACCCTTGCATGTACTTTTCCCACATGCATCATATATTTTGAAGATGATGGATAGGTTGACCATGAATTCAAAAGATCTTAGAGGGATTGAATTCTTGGACCACGTACATTGGCCATAGTTTGGGATATAGTAGATGGGATTATTTATCTGTTTACTTTTTTTTTCAGTTCTTTCATGTTGGGACATATTTCTGGTTGGGTGTGTATTTTTTCCCTTTGATTTTAGTTTACAATACTATACTTTATACTTTCTAGAGGTCCATGCATGCTTGTTTTATTTTTTAGTATTTTTCATATAACGCTTTCCCTCAACACTTTTGCATTGAGTTAGCTGTGTGTATGTACAGGATCTTAGGAAAATACCTCCTAGAGTTAGTTAGGCCTTTGACGCTTCTCATCACCCCTAGACTATAGAGGCGGTCATGGGGTAGTTGTATCTTGAGCCCCGGCTTGGGTCAGGTCATGAAAGTTATATTGATTCATATCCCTTATTCATCCTCTTACTAGGATTTTAGATCACCCCTTTCATTGATGTATATCCTCAAGTTATTACTTGTACTAAGGATAAAAAATTAACACTAAGAAGATAGATAAGAAGGAATTAAATAGTGTTTATGTTTTATTATGTAAAATTTGTGTATGAGCCTCATTTTCCCATGAAACTAAACCTTTTGATCCAAGATTTGTATCTTTATTATGATGTTTATATTAAAAATGATGTAATAGTCATGTAAAGAAAAGTAGGGTCGCTATAGTTGGTATCAAAGAATGGTTTAGTTAATTTGGGAATTAATATTAGGGATAAAGAGTAAAAACTATAAGTATAAATCAATATATAGGAAAAAAATCATAAAAGAATATTTTTATAAAAGGATAAACATAGGGATATCATAAGATATTCCTTTAGTGTTATCTATAAAAGAATAAATTATTCATGTTTTTTACTTAATTTTTTTCAAACCATTTTTATTTTAGAAAATGGTGATAATTAGGAGAAACCATGCCAACAAACCATGTGAGGGATAGTACAATGATTGTCTGAATGACATCCCTAATGCCACGTGAGTTGGAGTTTAAAACTTCATGTAAATTCTTACCCATTTTTCTTAGGATATGAATAATAAACTGAAGCATGTGGAATGATCACCTTCACCCAAGAAGGATAAAATATCCATTGAGTACTTTATGCTGCAACAACGATCTATGTTTAGTGGAACTTCTGATCCACTTGTTATGGAATAGTGGGTTAACTCAATGGAGAAGGTCTTTTTTATGATCCCTTGTTCTGAGAAGGAGAAGGTGACTTTGGCCATTTATAATTTAGATAGAGAAGTCAATCAATGGTGGGAGTGGATAAAGAACACCAAGATTAAGGATGAAATAGAAGAGATAGAATGGGAATACTTTAAGAAAATATATTTTACCAATTATATCCCTCAAACTATTTGATCAAATATGGAAAGAGAATTCATAGAGTTGAAGAAAAAGAAAGTTTAATATGTCATGGATTATAAGGAAAACACCACAAGTCTTTCAAGATATGCCTCAGGTTTTCTTATTAACAATGATGAAAAAATAGATATATTATTTAGTGGTTTAAAACAACACATTCAAAAGGCTATAATTATTTGAGTGTTTGAGAGTTATGAAGAAGTGGTTTGATGTGATCTTAAAGTAGAGATGGAGTTTGGAGAATGGTATCGTGGTTATGGAGATAGGAAGAGAAAAATGGAGTTTCATGTTGGTGGGTCAAATGAAAAAGGAGGAAAGAGGATCCAACTACCCACATGTCAAAAATGTGGGAAGAATCATCATGGGAATTTACTCAAAGGGAAAAGGAAATTATTTAAGTGTGGTTGAGAAGACCAACAAGCTCATGAATATTTAAGAGACATGAAGAAGCTAGCCAATATAATGGAGGAAAGGAAGGTAACTCCTAATTCACCACCCATGGTTTAGTACTTCAATTGTAGGGAGCAAAGGAACTATATGGGCCAATGAAATAAACCATATGTCCTTGAGGGTAATTAGTGTTATAAACCACCAAATATAAAGGAGAAAGAGAAATATTATGCCAACACTACAGATAAAGAGGAGTGTGGAAATGAAGTTGTACATGGTACACCTCCTATTCACTCAAGAATGGAACAAGTTTTATTTTATTCTAGTTCAAAATATTCCTTTATTTCCTGTAATTTTGTTAGAACTATTTAATTGAATACCTGATACCTTGAAGTAGATATATCTATAAAAACACCTAGTGGTGAAATAATTTCAACCCAAGTGTTATAATCTTCCCCTATTAGCATATGTGGGAATTTTTTTCCTGTGAATCTTGTAAACCTTCCCATAGTGGAATTCAATACTATAATTGGTATGGATTGGATCTAATTATATAAAGTACACATCAATTTATAGGAAAAGGAAGTATATTTTAAAATTCTGCACCATCTCATGATCATCTATAAATGCAAGTAAGATCATGAACATCCTTTGGAAATTCCATCAATGGTGTGGGTGTTGATACCATATAGAAAAGCATACCTTGCCCAAATGGTTGAGTAAAAGGAATGTATCAACATAGAGGAAATTACCATTATTAGGGAATACACTAATGTATTCCCCAAAGAGTTACCCAGAATTCTCCCATATTGTGAGGTATATTTCTCAATAGATATCATACCTAGAGATACTATTATATCAAAATTCCCTTATAGGATGGCTCTGATCAAACCATAGGGGTTTAAGAAGCAGCATCAAGATCATTTAGACAAAGGGCTCATACACTATAGTGCATCACCTTAGGGTGCACCAATGCTCTTTGTAAAGAAAAAGTATGGATCAATGCAGATATGTATTGATTAATGAGAGTTGAAAAATGTCACCATAAAGAAAAAGTAACCTCTACTAAGGATTTATGACTAGTTTGATCAACTATGAAGATTTTAGTACTTCTAAAAGGTGGATCTTCATTATGGATATCATCAACTAAAGGTTAGTAAGGAAGATATTTAGAAGAATGCTTTTTGTACAAGGTATGGGAACTTTGAGTTCATAGTGATTCCCTTTGGACTTACTAATTCCCCTAAAATCTTTATGGATTTGATTAATAGAGTCTTTAGATACTACCTTGAAAAATTTGTGGTAGTGTTTATTGATGATATTCTAATTTACTCCAAGATAAAGGAGGAACATGAAGTGAATCTAAGGATTATTATCGTGAAATAAAAGAAGGATAAAATGTGTGTTATGTTTAGAAAGTGCGACTTTTGGATACAACAAGTCACATTCTTAGGGAAAGAGATCATAAGTGAGGGAATTTTGATGGAATATCCAAAGGAAAAAGAAATTGAGGAATGGACCAGACCCATTAGTGTCACTTAAATCCATAGTTTTCTTAGATTATCTAGGTATTACAGATTTATTTTATGTAAATTCTCATGATTATCTAGCCTATTAAGAAAGTTAACTTGAAAAGGGGTAAAGTATGTATGGACAGAAGAATGTGGGGAAGGATTTAAGGAGCTCAAGAAAAGGATAATCACTATGCCTATACTAACACTACCAAAAAGTGGAGAATTTTTTGTGATATACAGTGATGATTTGAAGAATGGATTGGGTTTCATACTCATGAATAATGATAAGTGATAGCCTATGCCTCACAAAATTTGAAGATCCATGAGAAAAAAATACTTGACACATGATATGGATTTAACAACTATGATCTTTTCTCTAAATATTTGAAAGCACTGTCTCTATGGTGAAAAGTGTGATATATATACTGGTCACAAGAGTATAAATTATATATTCACATATAAGGATCTCAACATGTGTCAAAGAAGATGGTTAGAGCTAATCAAGGACTATGATTTCTCTATTCACATTTCTTTAGGAAAAGAGAATAAGGTAGATGATGATCTTAGCATAACAGTACCAACTACTCTATCCATGATGTGAATTGAGAAAGAACCTATCTTTAGGGATATTCAAAGGATCAATTTATAAATGATAATAGAAGGTAATTCATCCTACCAATCATAAATTATTTCCCAAGCATCTATCCAAGAGAAGATCAAGGAGGCACAAAGGGATGATCTGGAGATACAAAAGAAAGTGAAAGAAGTAAAGCAAGGGAAGTTATATGACTTCCATATCGATGATGATTTAATGATTCAGTTTGGAATGAGGCCTTGTGTTCCTTCATAACTTGGGATAAAGTAGGATCTATTGTATAGTTCACATAGCTTAGATTTCTCCATCCATCTCAGAAGTACCAAGATATACCGTGATCTTCCAGAACAATTCTGGTGGGGAAACATAAAGAACGATATTTTTGAGTATATATCATGGTGTTTAGTATGTTAGTAAGTTAAATAAGAGAGAAAAAATTACATAGGAATGACAAAACCATTATTTATACCTATGTGGAAATGATAGAATGTCACTATGGACTTTGTCACTAGTCTCCTGAAAACAACAACAGGAAACAATGTGATATGGGTTGTGGTGGATTGACTCACCATGAGTGCCCACTTTATCCCTAATCGGGAAGATTTATCTATTGAACAAATTTCCTAGATATATGATAAGGATGTAGAGAGGCTGCATGAGGTTACATTTTCAATCATCTATGATCATGATCCAAGGTTTACCTGTAAATTCTAGAGAAGTATTCAACATTATTGAGTACTAAATTGAATTTTACCATGACTTATCACCTCCAAAATGATTAGAAAATATGGAAGTACTATTAAAATTCTTGAGGAAATGATAAGATCCCACTCAATGGAATTTATAGGTGGATGGGATCAACATATCCTATTGGTTGAGTCCTCATATAGCAACTAATTCCACTTGAGTATTCAAATGGATCCATTTGAAGCTCTATATGGGGAATGATGTAGAACTCCAACTTTTTGGGATGAATTTTGGGAAAAATATATTTGGACCAGATCTTGTGTAATATATTACATATAAGGCTCAATCTATCCAACAACATATAAAAGTTTCTCATATTTAGTAAAAGAGATATGTTGAAAATTGTCGAAGGGACTTTGAGTTTGATGTTGGAGAAAAAGTTTTCCATTGAATATCACTATGGAAGAGACTCAAGAAGTTGGTAAAGAAAGGGAAGCTTATCCCAAGGTATATTGGCCCCTTTGAGATCCTTGATCACATAGGAGAAGTGTCCTATTGGCTTACACTTCCACCAAGTATGGCTCAAGTTCATGACGTGTTCTATGTATCACTCCTAAGGAAGTACATACTAGATCCCTCACATGTACTAAATCTCAAGGTGATACAATAGAAGAATTACCACTCGTATGAAGAGAAACCAGCGAAGATCTTGGACTGTATAGACAAAGTTCTATGCGACAAGACAACCCACCTTGTCAAAGTGTTGTGTAGGAACCATAAGTATGAAGATGCGACATGAGAACCATAGGAAATAATGAAACAGAAGTAACCTTATCTATTCTCATTTTGAGAATATGAGTTGAAATTTTTGGGATGAAATTTCTAAATGGGGGAATAATGTAACAACCCATTTTTATAAATGGTATTTGTCTCTTGAAATAAATAAGTGTTATAATACACTATATAGTATTATATGCATAAATAAACCAACAAAATTTTATTTCATTAATAAATATTGTTACATTAATATTAAATTAAACAAATTAAAATTATAAAAATTAAAATTGGACAAAAAATATAAAAAATAAAATCTAAAATGGGAAAATATGGATCCCCCAATCCACTAAAATCACCACCCCCACTGCCAACACTATAGAAAAGAAACAAAATATTAGTAATCCAATCAATATTATAGAAAATGGAAATATAAAACCTTGATAGGAATTTATTTAAATAATTAATGAAGGAAATTAGAGGTATTGATATGAGATAATGTGACCGTTGGAATAGTAACCTGACCATTAGAATAGTAACCTGACTATTGGGAATAGTAACCTGACCATTTAAATAGTAATTTTACCTCAAAATAATAAATTATGATATAAATAATATTTATCATGATCAATTTAAGTAAATATAATTATTATATTTTCAAAAAAAATAATTATCATTAATACAAAACTCAAAGAAAATATAAGCACATTTTTAATAAATTGTATTTTAAAGTATTTCATAAAAGTCATAATTTTTATATTAAAAATTAAAAGTAACTATTTTATAAATTCATTATGAAAAAATTTATATCATTTTTTAAATCATCATGTTTAAATTTTCCAAGGTTTATTTTTTGGAAATTTTCTGAAAAACTTTAATTTTCAGGTGAATAATAAAAATGCAGTTTTCACATAATTGGTACATCTTAAGTTACATAATTATTGATGTAATAATGAAATAATACATTACATAATATTTGGTTGGTCCATGTTATATTTTATTTCATAAATGAGTCAATAAAATACATTAAACTTATTTTCCAAACCTAAAAACAACTTTCCAAAACCTAAAGTCCAAAGTGATTCCTTAAAATAACAAATTTTCTTGCTTTCCACATTCCTTTTTAATAAAATAATGAATTAGAATTATAAAGTTGATTTAAAGTTTTAAAAACCATTATATTATATTTATATATGATTTATATCATCAAAAATTTACTATTACATGTTTTACCTTAGATATAATATTTTATTTTAAAAATACCCCTCTCCTCAAGTATAAATAACCCCTCTTGTTCCCCTTGTAAAATCAATCATCCCTATATTACCAAATAAAATAATCTACCAAAATACTCCCTATAAATCCTCTTAGTATCCTTATGGAAGTGCTGGAGTAATAAAACTCCAAACATCAAGGGATTTATAGTGTCGTACAGGAGAAGCTACAATAAGGATTAAGTAAGTTTCGATCAACTATTCTTCTTTTTTATTTATTCTTATTATTATATTACTTTTTAACCACCCATTTCACAACTAAACCTTATTAAAAATTAATTATTAAGTAATTTAACATTATATTAATTATTTTGACTTAATTTAAGTATCAAACTTACTATATATATAAATTTCAAACTTCCTTTTCCCACTCTCTTAAAAATGTCCTATCAAAGGTAGGTTAACCACTTACAGAGACATTTCCATATAAAAATATATAAACGTAATTATGGATTGATATTATGAAATATATATAATATATAAACATGCAATTATATGTATTATAATATTTAGGAATTAATTATACTAATGTTTAAATTACATTTAACAAAATAGAGAAATTGAGGCAAAAGATAAATTTTTTAAGTAAAACATGATTTAAAAACGACTACCCTATAACCAAGAAAATTAAGAAATATAATAAAATGTCTACAATTGATAAATAGTGTTTAAAATTACAATAATTCACTTATGTATCATTGTTTTAATAAATATAAGTTTATTATCCAAGAGGCGCAAAAGCGACGGAATAAAGTGGGAATTAAGGTAAGGGGATTCGCAAACCCAATTCCTTTTCTTTGGGTTATCCCTCTTTCATGACATATTAAGTGTGGATATTCATTTAACTTTCTTTAAATATACTTTAATTTCTCTTACCTTTTATTTTTAGGGATATACATTTTTCCACCTTTATTTTTAAACCAAATATAATGATTTTCCAAAAAGAGACATTTCTTTCCAAAAAAAATCTTCAACTCCTCATGTGTTATTTATCATCTAATAAAAATGATCTCTTATTCCAATGTATGATCTTACTTTTTATTTTAGGAACCTAATTTTTTTTCAATAATTTATTATTTATGAAATTCATATGAAATCTATTCATTTCCATGTGTTATTTCATGATTATGACTATTGTACACTGTACATGGCATGCATGATAATGTAAATATTATGATGTTATGGGTGGTATTCAAATTATATATCCCTCCAATGCATTGGATAATATTAATTATCTCGTGAGATAATGTGTAATATGAATTAAAAGGATGTTATCTTTGTCCATACTGATGTTGTTATGATTATGCACATATGTTATGCACGAACATGATGTTATCTTTGTTCACAACTATGTGTGGTATTTGACTTCTACGACATGATGTTTCATTTTTATGCATTACCACATTCCATTCCTTTATATTAAATATTTCTATCATGATGTTGATGATGACCCTATTCTTATGATATGATGATGATTATTATTATCACCCATGTTATATTGATTCGTGTCCCTTATTCATCATCTTATAGGGATTTTATCTCACCCCTTTCATTTATGTATATCTTTAGGTCATTAGTTGTAGTATATTGAAAAAGGGTCCCCTAATAAGATATAGAAGAAGAAATTAAATGATGTTTATCTTTTAATATGTAAAATTTATGTATGAACCTAAATTTCCCAATACACCAAACCTTTTAATCTTGGATTTGTATCTCTATTATGTTATTTATATTAAAAATGATGTAATATTAATATAAGAAAAATTATGGTCACTACTATGATATTTATTGGGAAACTTTATTATGAGATATTCTCTTAATATGTTATTATTTCATATAATGATTCTCACATTATCTGATTGTTCTGTATTTTGTTGGTTACTTATGTTCATCATAATGGTATCATTGATTATTAATTTATTTATTTTTTATATTCACTATATATTAATATTCAATAGAATTTAAAGAATATTTTAATTTTGTTATAACGATGTTTATTGGCTATAAGTTAATGTTTTATTTGAAATTATTATTTCCATTTAACCCAAATTTGTTTATATATGAATAAAATTTTTATCCTTGTCTTCTAATATTCCTTAATCCTCTTAAACATTTTATTTAAAAGAAAATTTCCTCCTTATAAATTAAATTTAATTCCTTTATATGCCCATATTTTATTAAATATTAGGAAATAGATTGGAATAAATGTTTTAAAAGTGGATGAATTTCATGACTTCAAAGAGATTAAAAAAAGTTCCTTCATTAATGCTTTTATTTAATTGGATTTATGTCATATTCAAACCAAGGAAGTTTTAAAAACAATTGTTTCATAAATAAATATGTATTTAATTGAATTATGTAATAGTTGTTTCCCATTCAACGTCTTATACTTTTTTGGTTCATTATTTGTATGAATTAGTTAAAGCACATGTTATTTATCTTATTCTTTATTTGTTTAGATACTAGTATGATTTGATGAATTTCATATTAAAATTGGTTGTAATGAATTTTGAAATTATGGTTTAAATTATTGATTTGAATATAATTTTTCCCTATAATAGAATGGATATAAGCTGAATGTATTATACCAATCAAATCTCAATCGTGTTTGAAAATATTTTGGATATGTTTTTAGATTTTTCAATTAAAATTGATTCATATAGAGTTCATATAAGTTTTCCATGTTATAATTATGATATAATAGCATGTTTATTCCAGTAAGAAGTTAGAAACCATATTAAAAATGTTATATTTCAAAAAACCTATTATGTTTGGTATTATAATGGACAGATCAGACAATCTTTTATTGTTCATGAATGGAAAGAAATAAGTGGTTTGGGGAATTTGATATATGATCAGTTTCCATTTGTGAATAATCATGATAAATATAGTATGACATTTTAAGAAGATAACGATATCAATAAAAATGAGTAAAAGAATGGAAATTATGATTTAGAGAGACTGAAAAAATTAACTGATGATGTCAAAACTCCTGTATATCAAGAATGTATTAAAATGAAAATATTGAAAATTTTAATATAGATATATCATGGAAAAAATATTCATGGAATTTATAATACCTCAATTAATTATATTCTTACCTTTTTGAAGGACTTACTACCTAATAATGCAGATATTTACTCAAATCATTATATAGTATAGAAGTTAATTAAAAAAAATTGATTTTCTATTAATAAAATTCATGCTTCCCAAAATATTTTAGATTATTATAGGATTAAACATCAAACATTAATGAAAATAAAGAATGTTTCAAATCTCAATGGAATTAGAATATATGTGGAACACCATCTCATGTTCCAGAAAAAGTTATATGGTAATTTTCATTGATTCCTAGGCTTAAAAATATATTCATGTCTGTTGAAATCTCACCAAATATGAGATGTAATAATGCTAAGATAATTAAAGATAATTATGAGTTTTTTTATCCTATGTTTGGATTATAATGGCTAACATTTGATGCACAACATCCATATTTTGTAGCCGATATGCGTAATGTTAGGTTGGGTCTATCCTGTGATGGCTTTAATCTGTTTATTCTGATGCTTAAATCTCACAACACATGTCTATTTTTATTCATGTTTATAATATTCATCCATGGATGTGTATAAAAAAACATTTCACTTTCTTGAGTATATGAATATATGGACCTTATAATCCTGACAATGAGATAGATTTCTACTTGGAACCTTTAATAAAAGAGTTGAAGAAGATTTGGATATGGGTGTGTGCGTATTCAATGCTTCATCAAAAAATATATTTTAGATGTGTTCCACCTTTTGTGGACTATAAATAATTTCTCTACTTATAAAATGATATTTATTTAGGGTATGAAGGGAAAAATATCATGTCCTATTTGTATGAAGAATACATGATCTATAATACTTAGATATCATCATAGTTTCAGTTTCATGGGGAATTGATGATTATTTCCAATGGATCATCAATACAGGAAGAATCACCAGAGGTTTGATAATATTGTTGACACTAAATATCCACATAAAAAAATGTTAGGAAATTATGTGCCTAATGAATTACAAGATGTCAGTTTTTCATTAGGGAGATTTCAGATGAAATCTAAAAAGAGGAAGAATGTTGGAACATAATCCACTTACAATTGGAAAGTTAAAAGTATATTTTTTGAGTTTCCATATTGATCAACCATTTTTTACATCATTTTTAAACATAATGAACATTGAGAAAAATATATGTGAAATTATAATTTCAATTATTTTAAATATCAATGGTAAGACCAATGATGACTTACGATCTCGACATGACTTGTTAGATTAGGGTATTTACCTGAACTGCATCCTATGTGTATCTGTGAAAAAAAATAGAAAGTTCCATATTATTCTTATGTGATGAAAAATTTAGAGAAAAATCAATTTCTGTAAGTATTTAAGAATATCAAGGTTATTGATGACTATTTCTATTAGGCATACTTCCACTACCTGGTATGTTTCCTCATAAATCAAGACCTAGCCTCCTTCAACCCCTTTTATATTCATAATATGTCCTAATACACATGGTTTGACCCAATTTAAATATAATTTTTTATCTTTTTTCTCATGTTTCATTAAACACTCTCCACCATATAGAAACTTATCCATGAAATGTATCAGCAAGAACCATCAATAAACAGCTCCAACTAGTCATCTTGAAAATAATCCTCCTGATCCCATTTCTCCCCCAGGTATTCCCATACTAAAACTATTCACATACCAAGTGTAAAAACAAATCATAAATAATATTATCACTTTTATAAACTATACAAAATAATAATTCCTTGAATGATACATTATCCTCAAGCTCAATTTTATAAACTCTAATCACAAGAGAAGGTTAGGATGATTTAAAAAAAATTTATACATATGGAATACATCATGCATCAAGTCTATTATCTGAGGAAACACTTAATGGTGTTCCATTGTATTGATCCTCTTAAAAAACCTCAACTATCCCTAAAAACCTAAGCACCAATTTCCTTTCACCTATATCCACCATTTTCCTAATCAAGGTAAAACTCTCCAGAATACCAAAATGCCCACCTAAAAGTATATGGAATGGAACTTCCATTATATATATGATCGATGACTAATTTTATCAGTTTAAAACCACACCCAAATCATTTGAATATGATCCAAAATATCCTATATAATATTTTCCCTATAATATAAGAATCCATTGCCTCCATCTAACATAGAGGTAATAAACATCACATACCATACAAGGCCTTGAATGGTCATATTTTAATACATACCTAAAAAAAATTTAATATGTTAACTCAGCTAATATAAAATGACTCTACCATGGAAAACTAAAATCAAGGACACATTATGGTAGAATTTCTTTAAAAATATAAATTGTATACTCAGACTTTCTATTGGTGTTAGTATGGTTTTTTATTATCAAATTCACCAAAATATCCAGTGGGTTATATAATCCTTGTTAGAGGAAATATGTAAATGATTCATGTTGGTATTATATGATACTACTAGGCACTCTATAAATATAAAAATTTCTCAAACATACATCCTTTCCAACTCTTCAACATATAATCTTTCCCACTATAAATTTTTTTTTAAATCCATATAGAAGAAATAATTATCCATGATACATGAGAAAACAATGATTTTAAAAATAACTCCAAGAAGATGTGTATTAATTTATTAAAAATTAATATGTGTTCTAAGGTAAATAGAAATAAAATTCATTCTAATGTTTATAGGTCATATAACGAGTTCAGGAATTCTCTAAAACTAATATATAGTCTCTCTACAAAATCATATCTTTTTTCTCCTTTTTACTTTTCACCTAGGTATTTTGGTTCAAACATGATTCACCTGAAAGCACTTGGTCCTCTTGTTCAATTAGATAATTTAATTGATTATTTTTTTCTAATACAATATTTATAAAAAGATCTATATTGAAAATATTATACAACACATGATATACTTTGAGATAAAGTATAGTAACTAAGATTGGTGATGAAATTTATTTCTTCTTTCATCCTATAAGATCCATATTTTCTTCATTTTTCACCAAAAATAGTATCATCAAACACATTACCATATTTTGTTTCGTTGTAATAGCCTAAGACCTGAATTTATCAATTATGTTATAAAAACATAAAAATTAAATTTTTGGATTTGATATTGATAAATGTGACCCTATTTGTTTCATCAAAAACATAAAACATCAAAAGGAAATATTTGATCACTTATATACCCATATACCTTTTAAGTTTAGTGTTTTAGGGAATTGGGAAAAAATCTTAACAACCTAGGTTCATAAAAAACTGGTTTATAATGATAAACATTATATACCTCCATACCCAACATTTCTTATTTCACAATTGGTCATCAACATCATCCATATGAAATCCTTCTAGACATAATTCATTTAACATATTTCCTCATAACCTGGGGAAAACACAATATAAGATGGGTGATCTTAGATGCTAAATAAGGGTAAACATAGAAAACACAAATATATGATCATATGAAAGCATAAGATAAGAATAAGGGTATGTGATCATAAACATAATTTAAAAAGTTTATACCCAACCTATCATAGATCATAAACATGATTCATGGCATAAAACGTTATCATTTCAGAAAACATGGGCCATAAGAGTGAAAAATCATCTTAAAAAAATCACAACCCATAATCTCATGTCATAAAAGCATGGAATAATCATAAGTATATAAACTATTTCATATGTTAAGGTTACCTACCAAGACCATAAGATTAAGAATAAACATATATTTCCCAAAACAGATCAAGCACATCGATAGGTTTCCCATAAAAAATCAAGCACATCGACTTGTTTCTCATAAAGGATCAAGCACATAAACTTGTTTCTCATAATGGATTAATCACATAAATTTTTTTTCCATTAACGATCTCATGAGATATAATTCATTACTGAATTAATTGGAGCACAATCTGGGAGTACCCATCCTATATGCTATAAAGGGCTCACCCGTTGTTATCTGGGTGCACCCAACATATAAGATATAATGAGATCACCCATGAGATATAATGGGAATAAAAACTTAATAAATAATTTACATAGACCATATTAGGAATAAAACACTTGAAAACTCTTTTAAATCCATGTGAAAAACAATTTAGGATATCAAAATACCATTTTTATATAAAAATCACTTTTAAAATATAAAATCTGTGCACATAATAAAGAAACCATTTTCTTTGAAATGAAATGTGAAAAAATATAAAGGAAAAAATCAAATAATTAAGTTATCATGATGGTGAGAAAATCTGCTCATTCCATAAAAGTTAAAAAATACCTTACTTTTGACTTTTGTAAAAAATTTGAAAGATAAACTTTAAAAGAGGGTTTAAAAGAAAGTCCCTTACCTAAAGTCTATCCTTTCCTAGATTAAATTAAAACCACCTATATAATAAATATGGATTTATTATACATTTATTCTATAACCATATATCTATAATAACATTTATGATTTATTTACAACATTTTATCACCCGTTTATTAATAATTTTTTATTAAAATCTATGTTCCAGGTGATAACTGATTCATTTCCAAGCATGTTTTGGTTCGATAGTCACAATCATTATACATTGATCATAGTAATATCATGTATATAATTTTAATCATGGTAACAAATATATTCATTATATACATATTTATAATTATTCATAAAAAGTGGAGATAGAAAAATGAATTACACCATTCATGGAGACGGTAGGTCGTACATACGCAAGAACACCATTTCCATTTTTTGACTGATGGAATGAATGAATGGTAAATAATAATTTAAAATTTATAGAATAATTATTATATCATATATATCATATATATTTATTAAATTCATTCTCATTACCATCCATACAAAATATAAATTAAAAACAAATCACATCGCTTTGTGGAGGTGATAGTCTACACATACGCACGAGCGATATTATCATTTTTCAAAAATTTAGAAAGTGAGAAGGTAGATATGATATTTTTATTAAAAAATTATAATTATATAATAAATATTATATATAAATATTAAACCCATCATAATTACCAGCTGTAAATGATGGTGATGAAAAATAAATTGCATCGTTACGTGGAGACGGTAAGCTATATATATGCATGAGCAATGCTTTCACTTCTTATTTGATGGTAAAGAGGGTGTATAATGGTGTTTTAATAATTATAAAAACATTTAATAAAATTAATGATACTAAGGTTATTATTTTATGAAATATATAATATATTTTTAGGAGTTAAAGAAGAGTAGAAAAAATAAAGCGATCAGTTAGAGGAATTAACTATTCTTCAAAGTGACTCATTTAGATATCCTTAAAGGTATCTAGGGTTAGAATTTTAGAAATAATAGAAACTCTATAAAGTTTATTAGGAGTGTATAATTGAATTTGTAAAATAATTATAGAGATAGAAGGATCAATGTGGTGAAATTATGTGATGGATGAGATGTCCTTTTATAATTAAGGTGAGGGGCTCTTTAGGATTTTTTAAAATATATATAATAAGACTATTATAGAGCTAAATAATTCCAAATGGTAATTATTTAAAACCTAAGGTGGTATATGGTTGAAATATCATCAAATGATAGCATTTTTTCATGTTTATTTTTTTCTTCAATCCTCATTTTTTAAACCCCATAATTAACATATTATAACATAAACCCTGGTAACATGTATTTCACTATTAAATGGTTAAAATTTTACATATAAGAAATATATTAACTAATAAATGTACAGTTTATGATATTTTTGCTCATATATTATCCCATTTGTCCTTATTTATGGGTTTTATGATTTTTAAATAATTTAATAAAATATTATTTTCATAAAATATCATTAGTATGAATTCTGACACTATTTTTTAATTTTACTTTAAAAAATATCAAGATAACAAGATAACATTGAATTTTTTTTAATACATCATTGATCTGTAATATTCATAAATAAAATTCCTAGATTTCCTTAATTATCTCAAATTATATTTCTTTTAATATTTTTAATATCATTTATTTGATTTTACTATTAAATGAGTAATTAGTGAATTTGTGTTATGTAAGAATTTAAGGAAATTATTACTCCAAAAATAAAATAAATAAATTACCACGATGTATATAAATATTTTATATTTATAAATAATATTTATAGTCTAAAAAATCTGTCATACAACATAATATTAAATATATTACACTTAGTAAAAACAAGAGTGTGACATGTATGACTTTTCTTTAAATAAAATAATATAAAGGTCATAATCCCATACCTATGGACAAAAAATGTCATAAATTAGACCATTGGATGACTATAGTCAAGATATACTCATACAATAACATTTAACTATGTGTATGGGTAATTTAATTATTATTATCATTTTATTTTTAGAGTTTTTAAAATTATTTTATTGATTTTTCTTTTACTTTCACAAGCACTGCATCTATGTTGCATAAGAATTTAAGGTAATTATTTCATATATAAAAATTATAAATAAATTAATATAATAAAATTAAATTAATTAGGATAAATATAATTCTTTATATTCATTGATTATATATATTTACTCTCATCTATTCCAATAAAAATTATTTAATTTTTCATTTTGACTTTTCGAGCCTTAAACAAGTATTGCACTATCATTTGGGTAAGATTCTTGTTAAATAATTGAAAAATTAGAAATCATAAGTCCAAATCATCATTTATAGACAATATGTAATAAAACTTTCATGAAAAGACTTGATAAATCTCAATTATTAGGTATAAGACACCAAATTTGACTTTTCTAGTGCTCCACAAACACTACATCAGTACTGAAAATGATTTTCATATTTATTATGGAATAAATTATAATTTTCATGTTTTAAATAATTTTTGTTTTATATTTATATTATAATATCATAAATTATTTGGTAAAAATTTTTAGTAAATTTTTATATCATAATTATGTCTTTTCAATATCACAAAAGATACTATATTTTATAAAAAAACTGTATTTCTTACTATTCACCAAAAAATTAAATTTTTCAGAAAATTATCGAAATTTCACCGTACAAAAATTTTTATATACTGATTTTAAAAATGGAGTTAATTTTGTGAAATATTTTTTCTAAAACGTTATGAAATTAATTATAATATTAAACAATAAAAAGTAAGAAAACTAATTTTTTAAGAAAACGTATTTAAGAAGAATAAAATGACTTTACTAAAAAATTTATGTTATTATTTTATAATAATTTATCCATAAGTTCATATTGTGTAAGATATATATATTTATTTCATAAATTAGTTATTTTTATTCATACCTACCAATTTAACTGCTTTATTATAATGATCCCATTTAAATAAAATATTTCATTGTTCATTTATGCTTGGTGTTGCATATATTGTACACCATAAAAAATTGTCACTCCTTATAAAATATCAGGATATGAAATTATCCCATCCCCCTATTTAATAAATTTTATCCTCATAATTTTAACTTGTTCTTGGTAACCAGGGTTCGACATTTCAAAATACCTTTGTTGAAATCCTATATCATAAAAAGGGTCAATAAAACTTCTACTTAAAAAGAGAGAAAGGGAAGTAAAAAATTCACATAGAGTAACACATAAGATGTTTTCATATAGGAAAAAATTGGTTTCAAGTGAAAACATGGATATGGAATAAAATCCTAACTTCCATGTACTGATGAAGAGTGATATAGAATTTTTTCATAAGAAATTTAACCATCACAAAACCGCAAACTTGTGATATGTTAAAAGGCCATTGATTTATCAGTATGAAAAGTAAATGGATAAAGTTTTTATTTAAATATACCTACCTTATAGTTGAGTAATTATTTTACTACCTAGATTAATAACATAAGTAAATATACTTACATAGAAAGTATAGTTTTTTCTTTTAATAAATTTCAACCACAAACTAATCTTTTTCTCCAAATGATGAGTGTTAGTTTTTCATGCTTGAAGAACTATAATCAATTTCCATGAATACTTAATTCCAAAAAAGTATAGCTAGATATTCCTACAATTTTTATATATTAAAAACAAATAAAATGTTTACCATGGGATAAGTTGATTCACAAAAATGATGAACCTTTATGTGAGGAAAACTAATATAATCTCCAAAATTTGACAGTAATACCCACAGTTCAACATAGATCATTCAATATATAAATATCCTTAAAATTCTTCAAAATATTATAAACTAATATTGATTAAAAAAATAATCAGTATTTTATCAAATATACTTGTAATATTAATTTTAACATTTATATTCAAATAACATCAAATACTCTTAATGTCACATACCAAAATGTGCATGCCCTAAACATTTAATCTCTAAGATATACTAATCATTCCATAAATATATTGAATCATCATAAAGACAAATTATAATAATATATGATTCCAAAATTTATTTCAAACATTAATCCCCAATTAAAATCCCATAATTTTCTATTTACCATAATCTTATAAAGTCCCCAAAATGGTGGACATATTCCGAAATAATATTACTCTCCAAATCACCAAATAACCTGTCAATATCATAGTTATACTATGATAAAACATAAGCTCAAAAAATGAAATTACCCATTAATTATCAGATAATTTTAATAAATATTATTAATTTCATACTAATCAAGACATTATGTAGGCTGATGGTAGGAAATGCACCCTTTTCACCCTTCAGTTGTGGGTTCAAAACTCACAGCTTTATCGAATACGACATGTTTTCACCCGACCTGTGGGTTGTCCATTTTATAAAATTATAATTCTTATAACATTCCTAGAAATCTAAGAAACATCCTTAAAAATAACCTTAATATATTCAACACTAAATAAACGTTTTAGCCTAAAAGTTATCCAATACCTTTCATTTCACATGCCAAAATATAATAAACCATAATTACCTCAAAAATAAATGTCTCCAAAAATATCATTAGCCACCATAAAATTTCAAAACTTAAAACAGTAAAATGGGTGTCTAAGACACTAAACTTATGGTATTATATACCCATGATGGTATATATAACTTTTAATATAACTTCTTTTGAAAACATAATAATCTCAAAAGTTATCTAAACCCTTATCTAATACCAATTATAATAGATTAATACCCACACTTACGAATTCAGTGCTAAAAGGAAAAAAATTACATTTACGGATTTGATACTAATAAGTCTGACCAAATTTTTCCATAAAAAATATGCAACATAAAAAGGAAATATAGTATCACTTACATAATCAAGGACATTTTAGGTTTAGAGTTTTATATAATTAGGAAAAACTCTTAATAACATTGGTTCATAAACAACTTGTTCATAAAGATTAAAATTATCTCCTTTAGTACCCAAATTTTATTATTCCATAATAGGTCATCAACATCATACATGTGAAATAATTCTAGACAAAATTCATTTAACATATTTCCTCATAACTCAGGGAAAAGAAAACATAAGAAGGGCGAGTTTAGATTCTCAGAAAGGGTAAACAAAGGAGATATCAATCTATGGTCATATGAAATAATAAGATAATAAAAAGGGTAAGTGATCATGAACATAACTTAAAAATTTCATACCCAACCTTTAATATATCACAATAAATATTCATGTCATAAAACACTATCATTTCAGAAAACATTGTCCATAAGATTGAAAAATCATCATGAATAAATCAAGAACCATAAGCTTGTGTCATAAAAGTGCGGCATCATCATAAGTATAGATACCATTTCATATGTCAAGGTTATCTACAAAGACCACCAGATCAAGAATAAACACATATTTACCTTAAATAATCAATTATATCTACTTGTTTCTCATAACTATCTCATGATATATCATTCATTACCCAATGAATGGGAGTTCTATCTAGGAGAACCCATCATATAAGCTTTAATGAGCTCACCCAACTCTATCTGGGCATAACCAACATATAAGATATAACAAGATCCAAAATGATATATAATGGGGATAAAACCATAATGAAAAATTTCCAAATACCATATAATTAATAAAACCCTTGAAAAATATTTTAAACCCATGTGAAAAACACTTATGAATATCAAAATACCCCTTTCCTCTAAAAATAACTTTTAAAATCTAAAAACCATGAACATAATAAAGAATCCATTTTAATTGAAAAGTATTATGAAAATTTAGAAAGTAAAATTAACATAATTAAGGTATCATTATTTCAAGAAAATATTCTCATTCCATATAAGTTAAAAAATACATTCCTTTTGACTTCTATAAAAAAAAGTTGAAAGAGGAACTTTAAAACAAGGTTTAAAAGAAAGTCCCTTACCTCAAGTATCACCTTTCATTGTTCACATTAAAAAATCCTGTATAATAAATATATATTTATTATACTCTAATTCCATAACCATATATATATATATATCATAATATTTATGATTTATTTATAACTTCTTACTACCATTTTATTAAATTTTTTTTATTAAAATCACTGTTCTTGGTGATAACTCCTTTGTTTTCCAGGAATGTTTTGTTTTGACAGTTATATTCCTTATACATTGATCTTGTTACAATAATTTACAAAATTTTAATCATGGTATAAAAATAATATATATTCATTATATAAATATTTAAAATTATTCATAAAAAGTAGATATATAAAAATAAATTACACTATTCATGTAGATGGTCGGTTGTACGTACTCATAAACGTTGTTTCCATTTTCAATTGATGGATTGAAAAAGGTAAATAATAATTTATATTTTCAAAAATAATTATTATATCATACATATAATATAAATTAATTAAATCCATCCTCTTTTCCATCGAATTGAGATTGAAATGAAAAATGAATCACATCGCTTTGTGGAGGTGGTAGTCCACACATACGCATGAGCGACATTATCATTTTCCAAAGGTTTAGAAGGTAGATAGATATTTTTATTAAATAATTATAATTTTTTCATAAATATAATATAAAAATATTAATCCCATTATAATACCCATCTAAAAATATGGAGATTAAAAGATAATTGTATCACTATGTGGAGACGGTAAGTCGTATGTACGTAAGAGTAATACTTTAACTTCCAATTTGATGGGAAAGAGAGTGTATAATTATAACAACCCATAATTTATATACATTGTTAATAATTCAAAATTGAAGCACACTTATTACAACAAATAACAAAACCATGAAAGTACCATATATGTATAGTGTCTTTAGAAACTGGGAAACATAAACAACTGGTTCATAAATCATCTACACTGTCTCCCTTTTATTTTATCATATCTAGAGTCCTTTTTGTAATATCTTACTTAATACCCTTATTCCTGAACTGGGGAAAAGAAAACATACAAAAGGGTGATCTAAAATTCTCAGTAAGGGTAAACAAAAGAAATATCAATCGCATCATATTCATAATAACATAACATTTTGGGTATCTTAACCTGCAAAAGAGATCATAATTTCATAACATGGGATAAATCATAGTAGTGAAATGTAATCCCAATAATCATAACTTAAAACATGAAACTTTGTGGCATACACACATAATTATATAGAATCATTTCTTAGTAGTCAAGACTCATTTCCAAGGCTATCCTAGCGGACAAAGTCCATTTCTGAACTGAGTTCACTCCTCGTTTCAGTCCCGTATCACTGAACCTGATTAACCTGCCGTTCCAACCATGTCTATCTCATGAGATATAAATCTTTACCCAATTAATTGGAGTGAGATATAGGTCCCACCCATCTCATAATGATACCATTCTTATGTGTTCCACAAGATCATAAATCATACATCATAGCATAAGCCATGTAATAAAAATTAGATTCTTAAACATCATGTCATCATAACATAATCCATATAAGATAAAAGGACATTATAAAAATAATTCCATCTTAACATAATCAAATCAATTTAAAAAATAGGGACAAAAATAGAATCCTATATTATCTTAGATGGAAAATAATTTTGATAAAACACTTGAACTTCATTCTTGAGGAAAATATCCTTTCTACTTCAAAAACATTTTTCCTTTCTTAATATGTCATACAATTTTAAGCTAAAAGAAGTTGATTAAAAATAAACTTGAAAACTTGTAAAGGAAGATTCACGGAAATAATTTTCTAAAAATCCATTCATACCGTATAAGTTAAATAAAAACATTCTCCTCGTACTTTGGCTGGAAAAGTCAAAAAAGTACCTCGTACAAAAAAACAACAACAAAAGATTACTTTCATATATTTTACTAAAAACTCACTGAAGGGTAAAATTGGATTTAAAAAATTGTATGAGGATAGAAATAATATTACATATTGAGGAAACATGGATGTGGATGATAAATATTCCCAGGTAAATTCTAAAGTATAAATAATCTCGGATATAAATGAGATTGCGAGATTTTCCCTTACCTTAGGTCCGATTTGATTCATACGTGTCCGAACCTCATGTATAATGATTTAAATAATGTTATTGACTTATTAAAGAATTTTAATCATTGTTATGATATCATGTATGGTCATATTCTTAGCTTCTTATTAGTAATATTTCATTACTACTTGTTATTCGGGTGTTTATTGCTTTTTGTTCTTATGCATGTTTTGTCGAATAAATTCTTATTCTTCTTTTTAGGTTATAGATAAATCATTTACAAAATGGTATTAGTGTAATATATATAATATTTATTCATTCAATTCATTTATATAATCATTAATCATTGAAGATCATGTAGAACGAGTCGCATCACATCGTGGAGACGGTAGGCCATACATACGCACGAGCGATGATATCATTCCCATGATCGTGGAATTGTATTGAAGTGTATGTATACTATTTAAGAATTAATATCACTTTAAAATAATCATATATATTTATTCTTTACACCATTATACCCATCCAAGTAAGGTGGTGGTGGAAAACAGATTACACCACGGCGTGGAGACGGTATTCCGTACGTACACAGGCACGGTGATTTTGTTTTTAGTATGATGGATAGAAAGTGAAATAGGGTTGTTTCATATTTATAATAACATATCAGTATATGAGAAATACTGATGTTTTTACTTCATAATGAAAAAACTAAAGAAGAAGAAGTATAAGAAGAAATAAAGTTGAAAGAATCGGTAACAGACATTACCTCTTTTTTGAAGCGCCTCTTCTTAACCTCCTCTTAGGGAACTAAAGATGGTCTTTGAAGAAGACCAGGACCTCTAGGATGTTTATAGGTAAGTTGAGAAGGGAAATGGTCAGGGTTTGGCCGAGATTGAAGGCTCAATGTGGTGTGAGGATGAGAGGGAGGAGGTTCCCTTTTATAAAGGAGGAGAGAGGCACCTTAGGAAAAACTTAAAATATTATTTTATAATAAAGTCATATTCGGTTATTAATAGCTCCAAATTGATTTATTTAGAATCTAAGGTGGGTATGGGTCTAAATAATCTCAACAAATAGATTTTAGACAAGTTTAGGTTACTATTTTAACCTTATCATTTAGATTTAACTCTAAGTTAAATAATTTAACTTTTACCGTGTCTTCTTGTTTTCATACACTATATGGTTAATAAACTTACTATAACAAGCCAAAAGAACCCCAAGTGATTCATTAGTAATATATATAACCTTATATAAGTCATTTGTCATAACACTATATTTTTAGAATTAAAATAACAATTAATAATATAATATTTGTTTTAAAAACAATTTTATGTCAATTTTGACACTATTTCGTAATTTATTTTTGTGAAAATCATAACAGAATTATTAGTTAGAAAAAAGTTAATTAAATCAATACTAATATGTCATATTAACCTATAAAATTAGTTTAATTCTTAAAAAGTCTTAAATTACATTTATTTGAGTATTTATAATATCAATTATGTTAATACTTCCTTAATAAGGTAATTGATGCATCATAATTGTGTAATAAATAAAGTAAATTATTTAAAATCTAAAAATTATAAATAAAATACCATTATTTATGAATTTTTTTCATCTTTATAATGAATATTTATAGTCTAATTTATCTTATTTATAACCCTATATTAAAAATGTTTTAATTATTAAACTTTGATTTCAACTATTTTAACTATTCTTTAAATAAAATAATATTAAATGTACTAATCTAATCCAAGTGGACCTAAATGGTCTTATTTTATCTATAAGGTTGTTTCTAGTCGAATTAAACTTATCCAATAGAATTAGGACATGTTTTAGGGTAATAATAATACCATTTTTATCCTTTATTACCCTATTTACTTTTAACCGTGGTAAATAAAAGTAAAAAGTTACTATTCACCAAAAAACAATTTGTATCTTATTGAACCAAATTTTACTCCTTGATATTAACCGTGTCTATCGGATTTTAGAAATTCTACTCAAAGACGCGGTATACTTAAGTTTTATGTAAATTTTCAAACTCTACTAGGAGGTTGGTAAAAGACGGTGAAAAGTTCAATAAAATTTTTATATATCTAAAATTATTATAAAATGACTCCAATGAATTACTTTGAACTTATATAGGTATTATGTATCAATGTTTACCTAAAAAAATTTAAATAAAATAAATAATTTTTTAAATAAAAAGTTGGTTTTTAAATAGTAACCCAGTGTTTTCACTATTCATCAAAAATTGAAAGTTTTTAGAGAAATAGAATAAATTCACCCTAGGCTAATTTCGATATTCCGAATCCAAAAATGAAGTCCATTTTGAAAGATAAAATTTATAAAATTTCAAAAAGTGGGTATTACTATTCATTACGGCTAGTTTTAATAATATTTTAATAGCATATCGTTGTTTAGTGAAACTCGGTATTGCGTACAACGCAAGCTATCGAGGAAGGTCGCAATTGCGTGTAAAGTAAGCTAAGCTAGTGTTTTGTGTAGTTAAAGATTAATTTGATGATGTATATAACATAAAAACAAAATATTTCTCATAAAAATCTCGGGTGTTACATTCTACCCCCCTTAAAATGAATTTCTGCCTCGAAATTCGTCACTTTGTAACAAACAGATGAGGATACCTCTCCCTAATCATATCATCAAGCTCCCATGTATATTATTCTAATTGGTGGTTCCTCCATAAAACTTTCACCAAGAGAGTGGTCTTGTTCCGTAGGACTTTTTCACTACGATCCAGAATCTCTATCGGTAGTTCTTCATAAGAAAGATCTTGCTCCAGCGGTACAACTTCTGAGTTGAGTACATTTGAAGGATTGGGTATGTACTTTCTCAGGAGAGATACATGGAACACATCGTGAACTTGAGAGAGATTCGGTGGAAGCACCAATCGGTTAGCTACCTTCCCAACACGATCCAGTATTTCGAAAGGACTGATATACCTAGGGCTTAGCTTTCCCTTCTTTCCAAATCTCATTACTCTCTTCCAAGGAGATATTCGTAATAACACTTTATCACCCACTTCAAACTCTAGGTGTTTTCTTCGGTTATCGGCATAACTTTTTTGTCGACTCTGAGATGCTCTTATGTGTTGTTGAATAGATCAGACCTTTTCTGCCATCTCATCAACAAGATTAGGTCCTACTAGCTTTCTATCCCCAACTTCAACCCAGTAAGTTGGAGTTCGTCATTTCTTAATATAAAGAGCTTCATAAGGATCCATCTGAATACTGGAGTGAAAGCTATTATTATAAGAAAATTCCACCAAAGGTAGGTGTTGATCCCAAACTCCTTTTAAATCCATAGAGCAAGATCTCAACATATCTTCTAGAGTTTTAATTTTTCTCTCAGACTGAATGTCTGTCTAAAGATGATAAGCAGTGCTGAAACTCAACTCTATATCTAGAGTATACTGCAGACTTCGCCAAAACTTTGAGGTAAACCTCAGATCCCGATCAGATATAATGAAAAGTGGTACTCCATGAAATCTTACCACTTCCTTTACATATATCCTGGCAAGCTGATCCAGAGAGAAATCTTCTCTAATAGCAATGAAGTGTGCCAACTTCGTAAGACAATCAACTATGAACTAGATAACATTATTGCCTTTGGATGTTTTAGGAAGTCCGGTGACAAAGTCCATAGTGATGTTTTCCCATTTCCATTCAGGTATGGGTAATGGTTGTAACATCCCCTTAGACTTTTGTCTCTCAACTTTAACTTGCTGACAAACCAAGCATCGAGAGAAATATTCAGCAACATATCTTTTCATTCCATCCCACTAGAAGTACTCTTTCAGGTCCCTATACATCTTCATGCTTCCAGGATGAATACAGAATGAAGAACTATGAGCCTCATCCAGCAGCTCCTTCTTTAATTCTGTCATGGTAGGAACACAAACTCGATTCCTGAACCTTATTATCCCATCACAATCAAGGTTGAATTTAGGAACATTTCTCACCTTCTTTTGTAACTCTACATCTTCTTTCTGTGCCTCTTTAATCTTCACATGTATAAATGGTTGAACATTCATTTGAGAAAGATATAATTTTTCCCCTTCCATTATAATTCTGAGATCCATCCTTTGTAAATCCATAAATATTGGATCTTTTGTGATCCTCATCATGGATAAGCTAGCATGGTCTTGTTGACATAATGCATCTTCCACCTTGTTTGCTTTCCCAGGGTGGTAATGAATTGAGCAGTCTCAATCCTTAATCAGCTCCAACCATCTTCTTTGGCGCATATTCAGCTCCTTTTGTGTGAAAATATACTTTAAAATTTTATGATCAGTATAAA